>CM019067.1:184399203-185599203 GCA_009667805.1 Leptobrachium leishanense | reverse complement strand
GCGCTATCGGTCTACAGATACTCCCTGAGCCATTGTTGGCTTTACTCAATAGTCCGTCCCATCGCTACGGGCTGTCTCGTTACTCCCTTAAATTGGTCCATCAAGTTTGCACGGCTTCACGCATCTGCATAGCGCGTACATGGAAAGTGACCCTTTCCTCTGTAGCGGAGGTGGTGTCGAAAGTGTGGTATGTCTATAAGATGGAACGCTTGACAGCGCAACTACACGATACCGTTCCGCAGTGTACTAAGGTATGGGAACCGCGGCTTGCGACCCAACCAGTTCCATGATTTATGCATTATTTATTTGACCAGGAGACCTTGATTTTTTTTTTCCCCTTCCCTTGTGTTTTTTTTTTTGTTTTTTTACTTCTGCAATTGTTACCTATTTCTTTTAAGGCACTGTTTTGCTTCGTGGTTAGAATGCTGATTTAGCATGTTTGTTTATTGATATTTTTTATTATTTCCCGAAGTACTGGCTTGTTTTCTGTGCTTCACTTGGTGCCTTGTAGCAGTTTCTTGTATTATTTATAAAATCAATAAAATTGTGTTATTAAAAAAAAAAAGTGTTTTGCTACCATGAAAAGGAGGAGCCATAACAGATGTCATGCATGAGTGTTTCAATATCTAAATTTATAAAATAGCAATGGAGATTACAACATTTGTAGTCTTAGAGGCAAATTTGTTTGCTAACTAAGCAATGAAAAAAACGTAACCACTTGAGTGCAAAGGACGTGCAGGGAGCGTCCTTTCATTTCACTCCCATGCACGGAGGACGTTCCCCATACGTCAACGCATTCAAGCCACCCTCCTACTTCCTTGAAGCCAGATCTGTGTGTTTATACCCCTCCTGACGCACTGACATCATTGCAGCAACTGCGATGATGTCATTTTCAGATGCCCCCCCCGGTGGGAAGAGCACCTGAAAAGAGGGGGGGTCCTTCGGACACCTCTATCTCCCGATCGGGAGGAGGTTAAGTCAAAAGAGAGGCACTGCTGGAGCGGGCAGAATCTGCCCTTTCCAGCAGTGCCTGTCTTTAACCCCTGAGGTACCGGTCAGCTATCCGGCGCCATTTGGACCTCTCTCGTATCTTGGATGTCAGCCAAGCCTCCGCGGATCCCCCACCCAGTGACATCATCGCGCAATGCATGATGATGTCATTATGAGAATGAACCTCTAGCTGCCAAGGAGTTTCCCTATGGAAACCCTATGGTGGACATAGAGGCGTACAAAGGATGCCCCTATCTCCTGATTCGTGACAGTGACACATTTGTTTTGTTTTTTTATTAATGGAACACTATTGTTCACATTTCAATTATAATGTGAACAATGATGCTGCACTAACGATTTTTTTGGGGGTAGTTAGCTAAAATAGCATAATTTCTCAGAAAAATAAAGTAACAGGTTCCCAGTTCTAATTTTTTTAACAAGCAAACCCCATAGAATATATAACCGCAAAGGCTCGGATGATAAAATGTGAAAAAAATTACTTTACACGCTGTAGATGATTGAAATTTTATTGAAAATTCAATTTGTTTCATATTTTTTGTTATAGCATTCTGGCATGGCATGAAAAAATAATGATATATTATGAATCTGCCGAATCTGCCGAAGAAAGGGATATATAATTTGTCTGGGTCGTGTAATAAAATGGGTCTTCAAATTGCGTTTAAACATGATGAACACAAACGTTAAGAATTATCTCAGCACACAGAGGTGAAATGGCTCAGCAGTGAAGGGGTTAAATCTCCCCTATCTGCGTAATAGCATTGGCAAGACAATCTGTGTCGTATTCAGAATTAGTGATGTTTACCGGTTAGATGAGTGGAGAAGAGCTGGCTTATAGGTTACAGGCAGCGGTGGTACCCAACAGTTGAGTATGACAGTTGGGACCTTTTGGAAAGAATCTGATGTTAGTTGAACGTACAAATTTCACATATTTCTATAATGTGCTTAGAATTAGAATGTTATTCTGAAGACCCTAAATTGCACTGATGTTACTTACAACAAATCATATCTATACCTCATTGTGTGCAGATTTCATCAATTCTGTCCAGTTCTTGGTGTATATTGTTTTATTTGCTGTTATACCTTTAATTTTGGTGATCCATTGTTGGACACGGGCACTGAGTAATAGTTTATAGCTGTTCCTATTAGGTAAAGATCTTTACAGTTCAACCCAGGACGTAATTGAAAACGAGAGAAATCTCAATGTATCCTTCCTGGTAAAATACTTTATAAATAAATAAATAAATAAAATATAGATAAACGTAAATGTCTTTAATTGCAAAAACAAATGTAAAAATTATAAGAGCCGATACCCAATATATATAAATAAAGAATAATAAATACCCAAATACAAAGCCTTGTGTAAAACACTGACTTGGGAGTTTTCACATTTTAGAAGTTTACAATGTGGAAAAAAATACATTTTTATTTTTTGATTTAGGCTGGCCGTCCACTGGAACCGTTTTCGTGCGAAGGTGCGATCATCCGATATCGTTTGTCGTCGCAAGTCCGATCCCGTAACATGAATGTGTCCATTGCGGCAGAAGTCTGACGGCCGACTTCTGGAGACGGGTAAAGACCACAGCAGATGGGAGTTGCAGGCTGGGAGTTCAGAACGATTGGACAAGATGGACATTGACAAACTCATTAGGGGAGTTAAAAAAAAACGCATTTATATTGGTTTTGCTGTTTTTTTAAACTCCCATTGAAAATAAATGATGCAGACATGATGCAAGTTTACCAAAACACCTTTTTGTATGTTGGGACTAGCTGTGTAACATGGTGGGACTAGCGGTGCTACTGCGCAAAGGGGTTTATTTACTAAGCGCTGACATGCCTCCCGAAGGGCACTGAATGTTGAATTTCCCCATAAGGTGCAATTTTGTTGCTGTTTGTACTGAAAAATTATGCCGAAATATGGTGCAGTTTGCTGCAGATTGCTGCACACCGGCAATCTGCAGCGGCAGAGAGAACGAATATCAGAGCGCAGTACTGCTCTGAAGTGTTGGTGTCATGCCCTGATTTAGGGGATAGTTTGACAGGTTTACAGACAAAGCGCATAGTAAAAATAATAGAAACAAAAATAAAAGGACTGCACTGGTTCCAAAAGCAGAATGAACTTGTTTTTGTATGTAAATCCACATCATTCTGGTTTTGGCAGCCTCTGCACTCCACCCCTGATTTTGATCTGGATCGTCTGTGGTCGCACGACAGATCGGACGCAGTGGATGACCCTAGTCTGACCTGGTTGGACGACCGACGTTGTCCATGGTCTGACAAAATCGTTGGTCGTTCGAAAACGGTACCAGTGGATGGCCAGCCTTAAGGGGTTATTCAGAGAGAGCCAATCTGGCCCCGAAATGTCACCGAACAGTGAATTTTCCTGTACGATGACATTTCGAGGCTATTCGGCTATTCAGAGAGCAGGCAGTTTGCCAAATTTTGGCAAACTTCCAGAAAGTACGGTGCCCGTTCAAAGGCAGTTAAATCCCCCATAGAGAAGCAATGGTTAATCTATTCAGAGAACACCGAACATCAATGAAAAGTTGCCGAAATGCCCTGCTGTTTGGTGGTTTCGTTCAGCAGGTTTATTCAGGCGAACCCCATAGGTTTCAAATTTAAAAATATTCCCGTTTTTATCCAATATCTAATAAACCTTTTATTATTTTAATCTTCAGTAAAAAGTCTCAATATCTACTGATTTTTTTACGATTTTATAGACATTTTTCAGGATTTTTTTCATCAAATTTTTCTTTCTGTTTTTCTTTAAAACAGCTTTTCTTTTTTCTGTAACCGACCTTTTTATTATTATTCATAGGACCTTATATGTAAATTACAGGCATTTTCGTTCAGTAATTTTTTGCAAACATCGTTTCAATTTTGACACTTTCAATCACATTTTTTTTTTTACCCCGTTCTTCAGCTTGTCAGATTTTTCCGGCGGCTGGTCTGTGCTGTGATTGGCAGCTCGTCGGATTTTTCCGACGTGTTCGACATGTTTTGTTTGCGGCAGCTCTAACGGGTTTTCGGTGGGATTACGGCGGGTGTTCGGCAGGTGTGCGGAGGGTTTGCGACAGGTTTTCCCTGCACTCCGAGGACCCTGCAGTGAAATCAGCATTCACTGCAGGGTGGGGGAGTGCGAGGAACGAGAGAGAACCGAAACGTCGGCGACATTTCGGTGCTCTCTGAATAACCCCTTTAGTGTTGTTGTGTATTAACCTCTTTACAGGTTTACCATGTGGGATATACCTCATCAAAATCTGACATGTTATTTTCCCCTAGAATTATACCTTCAATTTGGAAAAAAAAAACTTTTGTGATTGCAGTAAATAGATTAAACAAATTTTTGTATTTCTTGTAATGTTAAATATCAGATTATATCTGATTAAGTAAAAGAAATAGTCAGAGAATTGCAAAATCCATTATTGAACGAAGTCATGTAAATTTACTTACGGTAATGAGTCTGACTGTCTTGCAAACCATGAACTCTTGAAATTTTATCTGTTAAAAAATATTCTAATATGTGAACAAAGGTTATAATTCTGACATTATTGGGAAGAACAGAATACAGTACTTGATACGTTTGCCCCAAGGTTCTTAACTAAATATTCCTTTATTACGCCTGACGTCTTTCACAATGATAAGATGCAGTTATCATATAAGTTACAGCTTAACATACCCGCTTTTCTTTTAGCCTTAGTTCTTGATATTTTGTTTTACAGTGAACTAAGCTCTACATGACCTGACATCTTTCACAAAAAGAAAGAACAACCATCATCTGAATTACAGCTTGACAGATATTTTTTTTCTTCCGAGCGTAGTTCACGAGATTTCTTTTCTGTTGTAGTAATGTAAACTATACGTGTTGATGAAATACTGATATTCATGAAAAAATATTGGAGCATTCACGAAACGGATACGCACAAATCGCAATTTAATAAATGTAGTATGTTTACTGAATGTATGAGTGTATCCATGATTTTGTGCACGTCTTTTAGACAATTCCATTTCTATTAGTTTGTTACTGAATATATGTTTTAGATTTTAATATTTAAAATGCAGTAAGATATCTGTATTAAATGTTGTTTATCCTTCTGAATTATTACATAGACTAGCACATACTTGTTTCAAGGGGCTAATGTTATTTATTCCTGTCAAGAATAATTAAATAGCACCTTTACAGGGAACAAGAGAAGTGAGGAAGAGCCAAGGCTCGGATGTTTGCAGGTTATGTGATGATCTGACACAGAGCCTTATGCAATAATCAGGCAGAGCTTGAGAAGAAACCCTTTTAAAATTGTGACCTTGTCGAAATGTGTAATAATTTAATGGAGTATATTTCAAGACAGCCAAGACATTCCTATTCTAACACAGTCCTTAGACTAAAAACTAGACCTGATAATTTTTGTGGCTGCTTCCACAACCAGGCATGTATTGGCCATAGGAACTACAGGGAGATTCCCGGTGGGCCGATGGCTCATTGGGCCATTGTGAATGCTGGTTCACCGCACATCTTGCATTGCCCTTAATAGGTGAGAACTTCCTCACCATCAGTAAAAGAGAACAGTCTGCCACAGTCTCATATTGGGGCCACTGTGCCGGTGAGACCTGTTGCGCATCCGCCTCAGCTTAAGACATGGTGGGCTATATTACAATCCCCGCGCTAAACCGGGGGCGGTAGGGAGATAAAAACTGTGCCTGTGGTATTCCCCCTACCGCCCCCGGTTTAACGGGGGACTACAATGCAGGCGCAAAAAATGCTGCCTGCATTGTCTTCACCCGCTATGTCCCGGGATGCGCGCGGCAGCGCTAAGCGCAGCCGCGCGCATCCTCTCAATGGAGTCCATAGGACTCCATTGAAGCAGTCGCCGGCGGCCACGTGACCAGCTGGATCTCGCCTCGCGAGATCCAGCCGGTCGGCGTAGGGATACGAAGGGAGAGACTGGGGGGACTTTTTCCACCAGTCTTTCCCTGATCCCGCCAGCCAGAGGAGGCGGACGGAGCCGCGGTCCCCACCACGGGACAGGAGGTGAGTATGTGATCTGTTTTTTACCTTTTTTTCTTGGTGTTAACGGATTCTGCAGAAGCGGAATCCGTTAACACCAAGTCCTGGCTCTGGTTAACTTTTCGTTAACCTGAGTCAGCCGTTAATCAGCGCTGGGACTTTGTAATACCAGCGCTGATTAACACTTTGCGCTCCCCATGTTAAGTATAGGGAGCGCAAAGTGCTGTAACCTTGCGCCGAGAAGTGCAAGGTACCAAACGCAAACGGGTTTTTTAACCCATTTGTGTTTGGATTGTAATATGCGGTAGATACCGCAGCTAACGGTAGTGTTAGCGTTAACAATGTAATAGGGCCCAGTGTGTGCTCAACCTCTGTGCCACTGCGTTGCTTTACCCAATCGATCTGCAGCAACTCTGGTATCTATAGAGCGATTGGTTGAGCGATCCGGTTGGCTTATATACTATTTTTGTGTGTTTGCATAATTAAAGTGGGCCTGTCTGGATGACGTCCAGAGCAGATTTCTCGTCTCAATCCAGCCCTGTCCACAACATTACTCTAGCCGCTGGTCTAGCTGCAAGCTTTGCTTGGGACCTGAGCCCCAAATACCAAAATTCTGTTTGAATCATCATTAGCAGTTTCCTATTACTGTTTCTGTTATGACTGAGCTCATGCAAGATCACTTAACACCAGATTATAGCAACCGGTAATTTTTTTTTCATTACTGGCTGCAATGCTACAATAATGAGCAACCTCGGAATTGTTTGCAAATTTCCGGATGCCCCACATTTTCACTTACTATACAATGTATAGAGAGCACAAATGTTCTTAATGAATACAATGCGAGCTGTCAACGTCAGTGAGTGGGATCAGCCTAATTAACTAATGTGGTCATATTAATGAAGCAGAATTTGGCCCACAGTGTGTAGTTTGATGTCTGGTTTATACTGGGCAGGTTTTGTTAGTCGACAACTCACACAGGTCTATTCAAAGAAAGGTGAAAACCAGGAGAATTGACAGGAGAAGAGAACAGTCTAGACCAAATAGCCAAATTGGAAAGTGAGATAAATGGGAGAATTTTTCTGGTTTGGCTATTTTGACTTAGAATTTTCACTTCTCCAGTCATTCTCTGAGTTTCACCTTTCTTTGAATAGACCTGACAGTTTAGTTAAGTGACCTCAATGTATGATTTTACTTATTTATACATTTTTATGCTAAGTTACCAAGTGAGTTCTCTCTGTGTATGACTTGTGTAACTTGCTCCTTTCTATCATTATACAAAGCAACATGTGACATGGAATTTTATCTGGTTTGGTCAAATGTTAATCAAATCCCTTCACACTCTAAAATACCAACAGGTAAAGTGTTCAAGAATAATTTTGAAATTTGTATAATGACTGTAGGCCACAACCAATAAACATTCAGACTGAATGCTTGAAGTAGACAGTACAATTTTTTTTCTAGTTTTAAGTCCCTAGTCATGCTGATTTTCTTGTCAACTGCAAAAATTCTTCCTAAATCAATGGTTAACATTTGACATATCATGGCATTAAATTCTGCTTGGGAGAATATTTCCCCTATTTAAGCAAACGAAGAACAATGATAGCTGAACATGTGAAATGTGAAAATTATATTATTGTAGTTTACTTTTTAGGATCATAAACCTATACCTGCAAAGCAAAGAAAGATATAAGCATATAAGCAAAATACAATACATTGCATTACTTTAATAAAGTAATTACCAGAATGATCATGTTTAATTTATATTATAATTTATTGCTGGATTTCTGTGTCATCTGGGGATAGAACTTTATTTCAAGCATGTTGTTCATGGATTCAGGTTTTTCTGAGGCATCCAGTAATGTGGAATAAAATATTTTGGATAAGAAACAGGTACAGTAAGAATGGACTGCAGAAAACAGTCAGATTAAACTAACTGGCTACATACATTTGTTTGAAAACACTTCAGCTTGCCTTGGTTCTCATTGGTTCTGATAGCAAAGAACTCCATGAAGATTTACCTGAAGTAAAGAGACCATTACGTTCCTGATTCTATGTATGCATTTTAGTAGCAAAGTAACTAGTAAAGATTAAATATGACTATCCCCTCCCAACTGTCAAACTATGCATACTGTCAAGCTCTTTGGTTTTTTGCACAATCTTCCCGCTTGAAAGGAAATTCAAACATCGACACTGGAAATAATAACTGGATTCCACTCTTCATTCGCTTGTATTTAAGTTTAATTTCAATAAGTTGTGGGGTAAATTAAGTTGCTGTAGATTGATCAGGTGAATATGTGAATAGTTGAGTAGATGAGTAGTTGAATAGTGATAAATAGATAGCTGAATTAAAGTGATGAGTAGCTTAGCGATTAGAATTAGAATTAGCGATGAATTAAAGCGATGATTTAAAGCGATGAATTAAAGGTGAAAAACCTTAAACAGAAAGAAATACAGAAATTGTATAAATACATTGCACATAACGCTTGTTAATCATTACTTCTGTGCCAGTTTCATATACATTCACTAGCACACACTTCTAGAATATCATTACTGCCAAAATATGTTTTAACTTAAAGAAAACTGATATGAAATGAGCTATTATAAAGACTGCATGTGGAATCTCCTCACAATGAGCATGAAATAGATCTAAAAAAGTTAACTGACTGCATTTATTACTGAACTGGCTCAATTCCTTTTCTGTACATGACTGTGACACAATCCTTTCCTACATATGACTGTGAAAATAGTCTTTTAGCTCATTGGCTCCACTCCAGGATTTGAAGATGCTTGTAAATCTGTGCACTTCGTTATGTCCAGGTTGCCTGCCTCATGGGATGCATGGAGCTCTCAGATGGCCCCTCCCTTCCTCTACAGCTCTGTCTCTGAGGCTTCTGGGAAGCCTGACCTCTGCTCTGACTGGCTGACCCTAACTGGAGCTGAATTGCATGCAGGGACAAGTAGTTCTCACAGACTCTTGCAGATTACAATTATCTAAACTGAATTACAGTCTTTTTATTATCCCACTTGCTTGTACATTAGCTGACTATTCTGTACCACTGCAGTTTGACTTGACATATACAACGCTCTAAAATTGACATGCCAATGGAAAAGCAGTGCATGCATGGAAAATTTGATACTTGCAGTGTAACATGGTAACAACAATGCTAAAGTATGTGTAATCAGTGTTTCAGCCTGTTCTAACCCTTTAGAAGGAAATTTGAGGGTGCTGAGACCTGCAGGAAATACAGAAGTAATTTCTCTCATTCAGTGAGACATATTGTGAATATTTAGAAATAAATATGTATATTTTATATTAAAAAATGGTCTAATTCATGACAGATTTACTTTCACTGCTTCTGTGTTTTAGAGCTTGGTCATTGTAAAAGCCACAAACCACCTTGTTTTTCCCTGTCTGGTGTTGATTGGTGGAGTTTATGAGAAAACTCATCCCTTTCTCATATGTGAATTTGACTTTGAGCTGAAAGCAGACATAGTGAGTGGTTAATGTTGGACATACCTAAGAGGTTTGCCTTGACATTGGCATCAGGTGAGCATGTACTTCATCGACCATGACAGTGGTACTAAAACCATCAGGTAATGATTATCAACTGGCATTTGAGGTATACAGTGCAGGTTATATTTTTGGTTTGCTTTGTGTATGAAGTGAAGCAGAATATTTATACTTTATGCAGCTTCTAAAGCATAGTGGGTCCTATTGGCTCTGTACAAAAGGTGTCATGCCTGTTCCTGGGATGGAAATTAGATTTTTGTCTTTATTGAGGAAGGATCATCCTTATGCACCTTTGAGGGACGGTGCCATCCCGGGAATAGGCACAGCGCCTTTTGTACAGAGACAATTTTATATATACTGTATATTCTGTAGGATGTAAGAGTGTAAAAACATCTCCACATTCCTTTGGTCATACTGTACTGCACTATAAGGGTTATTCAAAGAGATTTGAAAAGTCACCGCACGTTCTGTGACTTTTCGTTCTCTTCAATTCAGTTCCTTTTGCCGATCCCATTTCGGTGACCCTGCAGTGTATTCAGCAAACACCACAGGGTCCCCGAATTGCAGGGAAAAGCTACCGCAAAAACCCGACGAAAACGAACCGCAAAACCTGTCGAATGCACACTGAAAACCCTCAAAAACATCTGGATTAACCTGCCAAAAACCACGGAAAAACCCGAGCAGGAGCCGATCACATGCAGCGAAGCCGCCGGAAAAAGCCGAGAAAGCCGAGACCGCAGACAGAGTGAAGTGAATAAATTAGAAAAACAGTTTGTATGAATGTTTGAAGAGTGAAACACTGTTTGCAAAGAAACTACTGAGTGAAAATGTCTGAAATTTGCATATGAGGTCCAGGGAATGATAATAAAAAGGGCTGTTACAGAAAAAATAAGTAAACTTAAATTTTTTTTAAAAAAAAATCAGAAAAATGCTTAAAATATCCTAAAAAAATCTATAAATAAAGAGACTCTTTACTGCATAATTTTATAATTAACGGTTTATTAGATATTGAATTAAAACGGGAATATTTTTAACATTGAAGCCTATGGGATTCTCCTGAATAAACTTGCCGAATTAAACCACTGAATGGCAGGGCATTTCGGGAACCTTTCACTGCTGGTTTGTGCTCTCTGAATAGCCAAAGCAGTGCTTTTTCATGGGGATTTCACTGCCCTCGAACAGGGCACTGTATGTTCAGGCAATTCGCCAGGATTTGGCGATTTGCCTGCTCTCTGGATAGCCGAATGGCCAACCTTTCTCAAGCAATTCGGATCTCTTTGAATAACCCTGTATGTAATTTTCTCTTTTGGAGGTTGTACCAGCCTTGAATTTACCTAAAAGGACAATTGAGTATCAATTTGCACGGGTTTCTTTCTCTGTGATAGCAGAGTCACATGTTGACTCACTTGTTTTAATGGGAGTTTTATGTTCAGCCACTTGGACATCATTGTGCACCTACTGTTCTTACATAAGACAGTCACCAAATCTACTCATGTTGTTATTTATTGCTTACATATATTATCAGTGTTGTGCTAAGAGGAGTACTCTTTTCTTTGTATTTCGTGCCTATTTGTTATCAAAAACCATGCTTTATCTTTGCTGTCTTGTTTGAGATCCCTGTCAGCCCAGTTCCTGTGCTCTCAATCTTGATTTCCTGTCATCCCTGTATGTACTTACCTTGTTTGCATCCAGCACCCACCTGTTGTGTATCACCTGACTGCAAATAAATCTCCTGTTTTCCACAGCAACTATCCTTGTCTGCTGTATGTCTACAGCTCTTGGGCTTTGCCTGCCAACCCCAGTACCATGGGCGCGACACATTTCCTATGTTAGGGACATCAATGGAACTCATAAGAAGAATTCCAGCCATGGAACAGCCCAAGAGAAAGTTAGCGTGGGCCTTACCTAAAAAGGTTAGCTTTGACTTTGGATAGCTGAGCTCACACGTTACTGGATGTTAAAGTGAAAATAATCTGTTATTTTTTCTGTGTTGAGATTTGGGATACAGAGCACAAGTGTCATTGTTAGACATGTATTGTAAGAGATTTTACTTAGTGATGAGAGCTGAATCTATAAAAGTACATTAAACCTATTGATATAAGTAGGGTGGTACAGGATATTGTAGACATGCAGGGTTATTCACAGAGAGCCGATCTGGTACCGAAATGGTACCGAACAGTGAATTTCCCTGTACGGTGCATCTTCGGGGTCATTCGGCTATTCAGAAAGCAGGCAGTTTGCCAAATTTTTAGCCAGTTGCTAAAAATGGTGCCTGTTCGATGGCAGTGAAATCCCCATAGAGAAGCAATGGTTAACCTATTCAAAGAACGCTGAACAGCAGAGAAATGTAGAGTAATGACCTGATGTCCGGTGGTTTCATTCGGCAGGTTTAATCAGGCAAATCCCATAGGCTTCATTGTTAAATATATTCCTGTTTTTATGCAATATCTAATAAACCATTTATTCTTTTAATCTGCAGCAAAAAGTCACTTTATTTATTTTCCTTTTAGGATCTTTCAGGCATTTTTCTGGATTTTTTCGTCAACATTTTTTTCCTGTTTTTTTAAATAGCAGATTTTCTTTTTTCTGTAACAGACCTTCTTATTATCATTTATAGGACCTTATATGTTAATTCCAGACATTTTTGTTCAGTAGTTTTTCGCAAACAGCATTTAATTTTTATTTTTTTTATTTTTTTACCCTGTTCATCGGCTTGTTGGCGTTTGCCGGCCGGTGGTCGTCACTGTGTTTGTCAGATCATCGGCTTTTTCCGGATGGGTTCGGCGGGTTTGCGGCGGTTCATAGGATTGGATCCAATCTGAAAATTTATCGGATCTAATATTTCTCTGGACATTTAAAAAAAAAAAAAAAAACAGCTGCAAAACTGTCAAAATAATCGAATCTGATACTTTCAGAGGGTTCTAGGGGCTTTATCGAATCAAATCCAATTTGATAATCCCCCGGACCCGCTGAAATTATTGAATCCGATAATTTCTGCCACTAAATCATACCACTGAAAAAAACTGAATAAGTATATATAAATAAGATTTCAAAATCCCAGAGTAATGTAATGCAATGGTATCTTCTTGTTGTACTAACCTGATACATAAATTCAATATCTAATTTTCCGCAATTTGGCGGTTTTTGCCGATGTTCGATAACTGATTCAGCGACTCCAATTTTCACAAATTACAGTGACCATTCGCTAAATATGGAATTCACCATATTTACGAAGAAATGTGACAAAAAGAAAAGGATTTAAAGATGAATGAACCCTTTGGATTCTAACTTCCATAATAACCCCTAAAATGCCATTACAGCAGGGAAATAAAATAAAAATAATAAACAGTGTGGCATGTAGTCAACCTACTAACCCCTAAAATGTCAATAATCAAGGGAAAACATGAAATTAATACACTGTGTGGCATGTAGCCTACCTACTAACCCCTAAAATCTCAATAATCAAGGGAAAACGTGAAATTAATACACTGTGGGGCATGTAGCCTATCCATTAACTGCTACAATGCCATTAATAATGAAAAAAAAATGTATACTGTGAGGGATGAAGCCTGCTCATTAACCCTTAATATACAACTAAACCAAGGTAAAAATGAAAGTAATACACAATGTAAAATATAGTCTGACCATTAACCCTTTCACTGCTGAGTGTTTTTCACCCTGTGAAAAAAAAATTACGTTTTTATTTTCTATTTATGATTTTGTCTTTACAGTGAATATGGACATGTTGGGTATCATTGGAAAGGCCGGACTCTGCCCTTTCCAATGATACATCGATCGATTTACGTATGATACACGGAGCCGGAGATACAGCTCTCCAAATCTGTGGGGGAAGCTGGATGCTGATCCCAGTTGGGGGGGCACATGAGGGGTACGGAATAACCTGGGGGGGGAATTGCCCCCCTGGCCCCCCCTAGAGATGCCTATGCCCCTATGGATTTACTGTTCTGAATGTATCTTAACTCCCTTGCATTAAATATTACTAAATGAATCACCTAACTGGTTAGCATTGATGTTTGAAGCACTACAAAATAATATTTTTACAAAGCATAATTTGTTCATGGCTTTCTTGTTTTCTTAATTGTATAATTTTTCTGTTCTGTAGCAAATAGCAAACAAGCTCTCGATCAGAGTCCTCACTCCTACTGTTCTGTGTTTGTAACTTGTATGTATATTTGTTGCTCTGTCTCAACCATTGTACAGCTCTACAGAACTTGTTAGCACTTTTTAAATACACGCTAGACAAAGAATTAAAAAATAGAAGCTACAGTACATGATGACTAGTGCAAGATACGGTATTAAACAAGGTAGCAGACCACTTAATATAATTATTTTTTGATACTTTAGATTACATTCAGGGTTATTCAGAGAACGGTGAAAACAAGGAGAATGGCAGAAGAGAACAATCTAGACCAAATAGCCGATTTGGAAAGTGAGATAAATGGGAGAATTTTTCTGGTTTGGCTATTTTGACCTAGAATTTTCACTTCCCCAGTTATTCTCCTGGTTTTCACCTCTCTCTGAATAACCCTGATTATTATTACTATTATTATTATTTATTTATAAAGCGCCAGCATATTCCGCAGCGCTGTACAATAAGCACAGTACAGACAGGGTTACAATACATTGAACAACATTTGACAAACAGTACAGGAGGAGATGAGGCCCTATTCCCGTAGGAACTCACAATCTAGGAGGGTTGGGGTTGGAAACAGGAGGAGAGGACTGTAAGGTGAGAGTGATTGATGGTTGCGTCAGTGAGTTGGGTGGTAGGCTTCCCTAAATAGGAACGTTTTCAGGGAGCGTTTGAAGGAAGAGAAGTTAGGGGAAAGTCTGACAGCACGAGGGAGAGCGTTCCAGAGAGTGGGGGCTGCGCGTGAGAAATCCTGCAGTCTATCATGGGAAGAGGTGATGCGGGGAGAAGCTAGGCGCAGGTCACTGTTTGACCTTAGGGAGCGGGCTGGGGTGTATTTGGTGATTAGTGAGGACAGGTAGTGGGGCGCTGAGTTAGTGAGGGTTTTGTAGGTAAGGATAAGGATTTTGAACTTAATTCTGCAGTGGATGGGGAGCCAGTGAAGGGACTCGCAGAGGGGAGCGGCAGAGACAGAGCGGCGGGTGAGGTGAATTAGCCTGGCGGAGGCGTTCAGGATGGATTGTAGGGGGGAGAGGCGGGACAGAGGGAGGCCAGATTGTGTTTTGTCCTTGGCTGCTCTGTTTTCTTTTTAACTGTCTTAGAAACTAGAGGTGCCAGTTTGGAGAAAATTGTCACAACATGTAAACTTAACCAATATTATTTCTGTATTTGATGGCTCTTGCTATTAAGGAGGAAGATAGTATGTAATTTAAACATTGTACTTCACAGGATGTTGCATGATGCAGGCATGATTTGAATATTCAATAATGTTTTGTATTAACTTTTATAATATGTTGGCTATTGTCTCAAATCACTTTAATCTATAACATACAAAATACAGAACAAACCACTTAAATATAACATTAACGTTTTTTTAGTAGCACCTGACTTAAGCAAAACAATGGCGATTTAATTTGCAAAATATGCACATACTGTACATTGCATAAGTCTGCCACAACATCAATATATCCAATTCTACAGAGAACCCCAGGAGATTGTATGTCCCATGTTAGAGTTTGATTTATTTCGGCACGATGGTTGAAATACAGATGTTTTTTGCCAATTTTCGGCTATTTTTTGGTTCAGGAGATTCAAATGTGGATTTTCTGGCATTTTAATTCCCGATAAAAATTCGGATGGAATATCAGCTCTCGCGGCTATAATTTTCAATGGAAATGTCGGCTATATCGATGCAAATTATATTTATCAGTAAACCGGTTTCTGAAAAACCTTCAAGTGCTGAAGGTGTTGATAAATGGATTTTCAGGCAGTGAAATAGAGTGCATTAGCCTAAAATGTGTTTTTGAACATTGGATATTTCTAATGGTTATTTTTTGAAAGGCACAAATCTGTATTATACTGGCCATAAAAAAACTTTTTCAGACTTTTTTTAGGCTTTTTGTGGACAGTGGCACTTTTGAATATATTGTCAATTTTTTTCAATGGAATCAGACAATATCTAGAAAAAGTGGCCACTATACCTAATTTAAGTTCTAAATAGGCTGACCTCCTAAGCACAGTCATTAGGCTGGCATAGAATAGGACCTGCCAGGCAATTGCATTTGGCTTGTTAACAAAAACAAAAAAGGGAAGAAACCACTGTGGTACTCTGCAGAAGTGGCCAAAATAGTGAAGAACAAAAAGACAGCATTCAATAATTATAAAAAAACTCAGAGTGAAGAAGATAGGCAAACTTATAAGATTAGGCAGAAAGAGGCAAAGCAATTTATAAGAGCTTCCAAAGCACACGCAGAAGAGAAAATAGCTCAGTCAGTAAAAAAGGGGGACAAAACATTTTTTAGATACATAAACGAGAAAAGAAAAGTAAAACAAGGATTAGTTAGATTAAAAACAAAGGAAGGAAGGTATGTAGAAGAGGATAAAAGTCTCGCTGACTGCCTCAATGAATATTTTTGTTCAGTCTTTGCAGAAGAAAAGGAAGTAAAGGGACCTCAGTTAGGAGGAAACACTAACGAGACATTTACATATCAGTTTACAGAGGAGGAGGTTCTACAGCAGCTGTCTAAAGTAAAGACAAATAAGTCAATGGGGCCTGTTGAGATCCACCCTAAATTATTAAAAGAGCTCAGTGATGTAATAGCAAAACCGTTAGCAAGGATTGGTTAAATAAATCTGTTAACGGGAGTCGTCCCAGAGGATTGGAAATTAGCAAATGTTGTGCCCATTTACAAGAAGGGTAGTAGGGAGGAATCGGGGAACTATAGGCCAGTTAGTCTTACGTCAGTAGTGGGGAAATTAATGGAAACCATGTTAAAGGAAAGGATTGTTGAACATCTAAAAACACATAGATTACAGGATCAGAAACAACATGGGTTTACCTCAGGGAGATCATGCCAAACTAATCTTATTGATTTTTTTGATTGGGTAACAAAAATAATAGACACAAGTGGTGCAGTAGACATTGCTTAATTAGATTTCAGTAAGGCTTTTGATACTGTTCCGCATAGAAGGCTTATCAATAAATTGCAATCTTTGAGCTTGGATTCCAATATTGTTGAATGGATTAGGCAGTGGCTGAGTGACAGGCAACAGAGGGTTGTGGTAAATGGAGTTTATTCGGCGCAAGGTCTTGTTACCAGTGGGGTACCTCAGGGGTCAGTACTTGGATCCATTCTCTTTAATATTTTTATTAGTGATATTGCAGAAGGTATTAATGGAAAAGTATGTCTTTTTGCTGATGACACAAAGATTTGCAACAGGGTTGACGTTCCTGGAGGGATCAGCCAAATGACAAATGATTTAGGTAAACTAAAAAAATGGTCGGAGCTGTGGCAATTGAGTTTTAATGTGGATAAGGGCAAGATAATGCACCTGGGACGTAAAAACCCAAGGGCTGAATATAGAATATTTGATACAGTCCTAACCTCAACATCTGAGGAAAGGGATTTAGGGGTTATTATTTCAGAGGATCTTAGGGTAAGTAGTCAATGTAATAGAGCAGCAGGAAATGCTAGCAGAATGCTTGGTTGTGTAGGGAGAGGTATTAGCAATAGGAAAAGGGAAGTGCTCATGCCACTGTACAGAGCACTGGTGAGACCTCACTTGGAGTACTGTGTGCAGTACTGGAGACCGTATCTCCAGAAGGATATAGACATCTTAGAGAGAGTTCAGAGAAGGGCTACTAAAATGGTGTACGGCTTGAAGGAGAAAAGTTACCAGGAAAGGCTTAATGATCTTAACACGTACAGCTTGGAAAAAAGACGAGACAGAGGAGATATGATAGAAACATTTAAATACGTAACCGGAATCCACAAGGTAGAGGAAGGGAGTATATTTAAATGGAAACAAAGTAGCAAAACAAGAGGACATAGTCTTAGATTAGAGGGGCAAAGGTTTAAAAGTAACATCAGGAAGCATTATTTTACTGAGAGGGTGGTGGATACATGGAACAGCCTTCCAGTTGAAGTGGTTGAGGCCAAAACAGTAATTGAATTTAAGCAAGCATGGGATAGACATAAGGCTATCCTAAACAAAAGATAAATCCAGGTAAAGTATCCATGTAATTGGGCAGACTAGATGGGCCGAAAGGTTTTTATCTGCCGACATTTTTCTATGTTTTTTTTTTTTTTTATAATTCAAAATTTTATTGGAAAAAGTAAAAACAGATAATATAAGATATCAAAACAGGTATACAGAATACAAGATCAAGGATGTCATAAAACTCAGAAAAGGAAACATATACAACCACGGCAGCGCGCCGACGAGGTATTAGTTGTGAGAACAAAGAGGTGCAAACACATTCCGCTCAACCTAGCTGGTATGTCAGCCCAGATTTCGGCATCAAATATGAGCGAAACAAGGTAAAAATTGTACAGTCGCGGGAACTTCTCGTCGTAGGCATAAATCTCCCAAGGTGTGTGCCCCCTCCTCCTATAGAAAGCAACCGTCGTCAGCTGCGTCTCCATGGCTGCAAGAGAAAGGAAAGGAAAGAAAGGCAAAGAAAGAACGAGAGAAGAAAAGGAGAGGAGAAAGTATGAGAAAGAGAAGGAGAGTGAGTGACAAAAGAGAGGAAAAGAGAGAAAGAAAAAGGGGGAGGATAGGAACAGAAGAGGGGGCAGTGTACAGCTCTAGCGTCCAGGGGAGCTCGCCCCACCAGCCAGAGCCTCAAACCTCCTGCAAAGCACTGCGTGTGGTAGCCGCGTAAGCGTCCCAGTGGAACCACTTCAGTCCCATGTCAGCCTCCGCGCCCCGGGTCGTAGCCTCTAGGAGGTCAATGGAGCGGAGAGTCTCGACCCGTTGGAGCCATGAGCGGAGTATCCTTTCTATGTTTCTATGTTTCTAGGATGGTGTACATTGATGTTGTGGCAGGCTTATGTAATTTATGCTCATATTTTGTAATTAAAATCACTTTAATTTTTTTGCTTTTGTTTCTCTATATTACGTTTATAATGGAATCCAATGGGCTTTTCCCCTTTTTTACCTTATACATAATATTGAATAATTTGTCTGTAAGGTTCAAATCTACATTATAGAATACAGAGGAAGATTTGTACTACTGTACTATGTGTTCAATGTTTCCTCATTCTGTGCTAGTGTCATCATCCAAGTATTGCTTCATGTACCTAAACATGACAAACAGAGTTTACTACCACCTCATAGCTAGTTTTAATAGACAAATCTAGAAAATATAAAAATAAATAATACACGTGGTCTTCAAATTCGTAATACTATGCATATTATAAGGGACTCACAAAAGGAAAAAAATGGCGGGTGGCTAGTCTAAGACCAAGATGGCCATTTGTATCCAGAGCTCTGCAGTTGACTCTGACCTTTAAAGCTCCACATCAGGATGACATACGGCACACAGGAGAATTCAGGACCCTCTGGCATCCGTAGAGATCCCCCAGCTGGTCCCCTTGATGTTTTTCCCCCCAGCAAATCCATGTGCCACCTTCCTGCCGATGCAGACACTATTAAACATGGTAGATGCGGGAGCCATGAGTCTGGACCCCTCGAATCCCCTGGTTTGCAGTCCAATGGCTTGAGAGCCTGGTCGCCACACTACCCACTAAGGTAGACATAGTGTCTATGATTGAGGATCTCTGCAGCACTTTCCACCTCCTCCAGGAGGTCCGAAATATTGTGTCGAGCATAAAGTCCTGTGTCACGTGCCTGCAGGATGCCTTTGTCAGGCTGTGGGCTATCCCTCTGAAAATGGAGTTGGAGTTGTCTGAGATGATGCGTTATATCGAAGACCTCGACGATAGTTGGAGACAGTAAAACATTTGTATCTGGGGCCCTTAAAGGGACACTACCACTTATATAAGCTGTAACTAGATTATTTGTGCATTACAAACAAAACCACAATATAAAACCACATTATAAAACACACTTCTTTGAAGTAATTGCATATATAAAAAAGAAAAATAGAATTAGTTTTTTTTTAAATCTCCCCACCATTTTGTTGCTGTCTCCCATGAGGCAACATTTACCAAAGGGTTTTCTTTACTTCTTTGGCTTATCTAATGTAGAGTATTTAAATCCATTGTGACCAGGATATTTTACCATTGTCTGTCCAAAAGTTGCCACTGCTGTTCTTACATTCCTGTGCTGTTTGTGTTAAGCTCTAATTTTTAGGGGTGCACGATATATCAGGGGCCTAAAGCTATCGGCTGAAAATGCCTCTTTCGACATTTGGCCGATAGTAAAATCCTACCGTAAATTCTATTAGTAAAACGGACGAAAATATCAGATGGAAGTAGGATGAGCTGCAACACCCCCGAGGCTGTCTGATATTTTCGGCCGCGGACAGACAGGCACAGCCAGCTTCTCTCTGCAGCCTGAAAGCCAGCGCTTCCGGACAGGCAGCAGAGGTTGGTGATTTACGCTGCAGAGGGGAGGGGCGCAAAAATCACCCACCCGCTCACTGGCCACCGCCGGGATTCTCTCTGCACTCCCTCCCATGGCTCTCAGTCCCTGCTCTGCAAATTGTCTTGGCAGAGGCTGACATCAGGAGGAGATTTCAGGCCGGTTTTCTGTCCCCCTTGAACCCCCCCAGCCTTTAACACCTGCAGAAAGCAGACTTAATGCTTTCATTTGCACAATGCAGTCTATCTAGCATGGTTCTGCAATCTGGAGAAGCTGGCTGTGCCTGTGGTTAGATCCATACTCTTATGACTCGTCCCTCCCTCCTCCTGCCACTCAAACATAACTCAGCCTTTCGTACTGGAATTCCATCGGCCTTTTGGGAGAGGTTCCCTGATCCATCCAGACCAAGGGTGCACTCACTGATCAAAGACATTTCAGATGTCCCCCCCTTGGGTTGTGGTCGAGGACTCACCTCAACTGACTGTATTGGAAACCTTTCAGTTTCATAGGATCTCTCACTATCTGAGGACTCTCCCAGGGTCTCATAGACTCACCCGTCTATTGAGGGGCATGGAAAAACTTTGCCTCACTCTCACACATCCGGCCCACGGTATTTACCATCTTTGTGGCATGATCGGGGAAATAACGGAAGACATTATCCCTTTGCATGAGACCAGAGGAGAGACACTCTTGGATGTACAAATATCAGATTTGCAGTGACAGGAAACATATGACCTATCACATCATGGATCCCAACTTGCATTGGCCCAAGAGCAGGCTTTCAAACTAACTGCTAAAATTCTGGTACCATACGCCTGAACTTCAATATCACATGGGTCTCCGAATGTCGTCACAGAGCTGGCGTTGCAACGTTGATGCAAATATATGTGGTGGCCCTGATCAGCTTTTTTTTTCCTTTCTGGCAACAGATACACTAAGCGGTCACAGATGCCATGGATGCTGTGCTACCTTTTGTTGCGCAAACCATCTCCTTTTGCACTTTCCTTTTTCTTCTCAAAAATTGCACAGATTGCTTGCTTTGCCACTGTTTCTGTCTGCCAGACCACTTATAAAGATGACAAGGGCCTCGAGAGCTCCTCTTAATATTTGAGCATGGGTGTCCAGGATAGAGGACATTAAGGCTAGAGGATATCTTTTAGCATCCACGTCAGAAATAACTGAGAGGACTATTGTTCACACAACTGACCTGCTTTTATCTTCTGCTACTGTTTACAATTCTGTTTAGCTTTGTGTAGTCACTGGTTTCAAGCTATTCGCATGGAGGTTTTGCAACAAAAAGCCAATATATCCCATTGACTTCTTGACTGAAGTGTTTCCACACAGTGGGCTAGAATTGAAGTCAGACATAAATGTAAACGAACACTACCACTTACATAAGCTGTAACTAGATTACTTGTGCATTACAAAAAAAGCATTATAAAGCATTATAAAGCACATACTGATGTTTTTTTTTCCTTTTAATTAATTGCATGTAAAAAGGAAAAATAAGGTTAGGTCTATATCTCCTGTTTCCATTTTGTGGATAATTTCCATGATGCAACATTATCAAAATCTTAGGGCGAGTCTCATTTTATAGCTGTTGTATAGGGTAAAACAGTAGTAAAGAGGCACTGAGGTGGAGGAGTGAATTACAAAAACAATTCCAAAGCTAATAGGTGTTGATAAATGGATTTTTCAGGAAGGGAAATGGAGGAAATTATACAGATGGAGACAGAGGCGAGGATGGGAACTGGGACCAGACAGAAGCGAGGCTTGACACTTGGGCAAGACAGAGGCTAGACTGGGCACAGGGCAATACAGGAACAGGCAAGTGGACTGGACAGGATTTGGGCTGGACACAAGCAAGAGGATGGGGCAGGAATAAGGCTGGACACAGGTAAGTGGATAGGAATACACCAGAGATAAGGTACACAAGGAGAGGCACTGGATAACAATACAGGAACCAGGAGCATAGCTGTGGCACAGGAACCAGGCAGCATAGCAATGGCACTGTCAGTGGGAAGCGTAGTAAAGGCACAGTCACTGGGGAATGTAGCAATGACTCAGGAACTGGGGGGCATAATAATGACACAGAAACTGGGGAGCATAGTGATGGCACAGGAACATGGGAGCGCAGTGATGGAACAGGTACTGGTGAGCGTATTGATGACACAGGAATGAGAGAGCATAGATATGGTAGAATAGGAAGGCTGATAGCACAGGTCAAGCTGGAGGGTGCACACAGACTAGTGGTAAACCAAAGAATGCTGAAGCATTGGATGAGGGGTGTTGTTCTCTTAAGTGACGAACTCATTAGTGTTTCAATAGTGATACCTGTGGCTGTAACAGAGGTGTTGGAGAAACTGGGATGAAGCAATGGATCTAGTAGCTGTAAGTAGAGGTAGAAGTGTCTGTAAGCCCGGAATGCATCTCGCAAGTAAATGAGAAAGGGGCTAACGACTATTAGTGTCCTGGACACTGTAGCATGGGCCGCCTTGCAGCGGCTTCTAGCTTTCAGGCATGGGACGTGACAGATAGTGGGCTTCCAACACTGAAAAGTTCCCCTGGTGATGTCATTCTCATGCGTTCCAGACAATGGAAGTCAGTGGGTTGGATTTCTGTCCCATAGAGTCCATTCTATGCACAGAGCCCTACAGTGGGAACAAGTGATGTAAAGATACTGTGGGAGGCACATAAAACAAAAAATATCACTTAATGGATGCACACAGTGACACATAGGGCTCTTTCACCTCCTTAACGCTATTGCTAGCGCTCACATACATGAGCATTAGCGCTAGGTTAGATGAGGTTAAAAAAATGCCGCCCCAAAATAAAAAACCTGTTAGCGCACCGGTGATAAGGCCTAACGCTAATTACAGCATCGCTGCGGTTAACTAGAACGTTAGCACCAGCTCTAAGCTGAATCAGCTATCACCAATGGAACCTCCCCAAATGAAATACTCTTTTCTCATCCCGTGGTGCGCACAGTGGCCCGATAAGCCACTTCTGGCCTCCAGAAACAGAGTGTAACTCCCTCTGCGAAACACTCCGCGGCCCTGCATGATCTCAGGAATGCGAGATCGTGCAGGTCATGTGGCCCAGCAGCCCAAGCCTCCATGGGGTCCTATGGACTCCAGGAGGTGATACTCGTGGTGGCGTGTTAGCAGTACCTCTGGTTAGTTTACATTTGACTCGCAATTTAGCTTGGTATGTTAGAATACAAGGCTCCTCTTTTTAGTCTTCTTCCTGACTCTATTAAGTTACTGCTTATATTTTTCTTCCTTAACATTATAAATAGTTTGTGAACTATCAAGTGACTTTCTAAACTAAGCAGCTAAAGAGAGCGACTTCTGTGTAATTAAACTATAGTAACTGGCATTCCAGCAAGAAACTAGTGATGCTGATAATGATGAAGAACATGATGGTTCATTCTTGTCCTTGACCTTATTTTTCTTCTTTGTTTTGTGGGTTTGGAGTTTCTCTAAATTAGGAAACAGTGTTGGACAGACTGCGCGCACACTGACACATACCTCCACGTGTGGTGGTCCTGAACGTTCCTGGAACCGTACTGACGGATGGTGCCGGACACCGTACAGGGCAAATGCGATTTTGACCTGCCGTTTCAGGTGTCGGTTTTTCTGCTGTTACATATAAATGCCTCTGTTAAGACTCTGAAGAAATCCCTACTGATTCGTATTCTCTTTTGTGCGAGACTCCTGGTCCGGTCCACTGGCATTCCCCGTCGATCCCCTCCAGAGTGGAATTGGTAGACAAAGTAAATTGGCTACGTGCGACTGAGGAGACTCTGGTGGTGACTGATAGAGATTTCTAAATGGCCTGTTTCTCGTGTGGACGGAGGACTGGTGCTCCCTGGCGCATGGCTCGATTTGGACGGGTTGGTGGCTTGTTCCCCTTATGCCCATCTCTTGTTTTTTTTTCTCTCTCCCTTCCCCTCCCCTCTTTTCCAACTTTTCTCTTTTACCTCTTTTATCCTCCTTTCCTCTCAATCTTTTCTTCCTTGTGTAACCCCTGGAGTACAGTAATTCTACTACCCTGCAGTTTCTATGTAGTAACCAGCAGATGGCGACCTTCTGTTTGCTCTGGAGATTCAAGACTGTGTGGCTCTATGGTTTTGTGTGTGGAGGCAGGGCTGCTAGAGAGGAAGCAAGAGAGAGGAAGCTGGAAGATGATGGTGGCTGAGATTTGTGGTATTGTGTCCAGTGCTGAAGCATCCTGCATAAAGGCTCCCAGCAGACTCTGTATCCAGATCAAAGCACAGAACTGTTCCTGGCAGTGATTGTTCTGCAGAAAGAAGGAATCCCAGTGGAGCAGCTTCTCCCCTTCCTGGACAAAATCTGATTGCAGACTGGAGTGGTAAGCTGAAACCTCTCCCCTTGGTTTTACAACAAGGCACTCTGACACTGTTTACTAAAGCAGCAGTCTGACTTCTCTGATCCCTGGAACACCCCAGCATATTACAAACAAAGTGGATTACAATTATTCTGGGCCCCAACAATGTGCACCACCTACCTATGGTACCATTAGGGAAAAGACTAGGATGGGCCTCAGTATTGTTTGTGGGTGGGTAAACTCATACTGACTCTTGCGTTATTTACTTATTCCACTGCATTATGTTTATTTACACCGTTACATTTATTTTTGCATAGAGTTTTGCTGTGCAATACAAACTTCTATAATAGACAGCTCTGTGTTGATTTATTGCTTGTTTAAATATGTTCCCAACTGGATCTCACACCCAAAGCCTGGATGTCCAGTTGGGTGGAGGCACTGCCGCAGTCATGTACCCCAACTCCCAGGTAGCAGAGGCTCAGGATCGGCTTGCAGAGCGCTTAAAGGTAACTGAGGTAAAAGACCACAGGGGTATTTGTGGGACTACGCAAAAACCCGTTACACTTGTTTATTCGTTTCACTCTCACGCCACTAACTGCGGTGCTGAATTCATAGACCTGCTTGGCCAGCCCCTCCGCGGTACAGGTTTTGACACCTGTATGAATATTCTGACCTGCCTTTAACCTCGCAGTCTTGATTTAACTCTGTTGTTATTTCACCTGTTACTGTATTTTATGACTGAATCGTACTGTGTGAAAAACTGTGAATAAAAAAAATAATTAGGAAACGCGAATAGGCAGTGGCCTTTCTACTGCTCATCTGCATAATTTACATGTGCTTATACTTTGTTACATAGTAGATCCTTTATTTAAGTGACACTATTTTTGCCATTCAGGAAGGTACATTTTGTCATTTTGCGTTGGCTAATCTTAGTTTGACTAGTGCTCTTACCATTCTATAATTTATGCATATTTCACCTTCTATTCACGTGTAAAAGACATGTTAATTATGCAAAAAAAATTAATAGAATGTTTTTCCCATCATACTGAAGCTGGCATTTATTTCCTACCATGCATATAGCTTTAGTGGAATTTCATATAGTTTTAATAGAATATGCTTGATTATTTTTTATATATAAAGCAAGATTTAGCCTACAATTTCATTACGAAGCAGTTTGCTAGCCACACCTGACAACACCTGACAACTGACATCAATTAATGGTTCTAATAATGTATTTCTAGCACAGTGGCATCAATGAGAGGTAATTAAATCATACTGAGAGGACATATGCTACATACTTATTAATACGGAGGTTTAAGTAAATATTTGCCTACTTCATTTCTGGCAGGTAAAGAACATTTGCATATGACTTCAATTAAGAGACCTTATAAGTACATTTGTAATTCGTCTTGAAATTCAGCTTGCTCATAGTGTGTATTATTGTTTTTTTTTACATTTCATTTTCGGGAGATCATTTATGACATATACAATAAATGAAGGCACATGGTCAATCCCAAAAGAATAGAGCATGTGTGTATGCTAGTCTGGGATTAAAACAAATAAACAGATTGTATAACAAAGCGTTCTTTTGCTGTCAGCAAGGGCTTCCAAAATAAAACACTTCCCTCTTGACTCTCAATTGGCTGGCAGTCGACGCATAATGAATAATTGCTCCTGGGGAACAGCAGAAAGATGTGTGGGAAAACTTTAATTAAAAGCTTGTCAGTACAGTTTTACCTGGGTGACATCACCTGACTGTAATCCTGCTGCCTGGCTTTGTTGTCTGTAGGATCTCAGATAGAGCACTTGTTTTGCCGTCAGCTAACAATTCAGATAGTGCTTGAAAACATTGGGGGCAGGATGTGGTGCTGCCAAAGAAATGCAATCAGTTTTATTGTTCAAATATTCTAATAAGCAGCTGTTGGATGCATATGGCAGTTATAGGAAGGTGATAGAAGATCAGAGATACCTGAGTCATATCAAGTACACTGGTCACATGAGATCTCACACATACTTACAGTACCATGTACATTTATTTTCACACCCTGCAAAGACAAATAACTTTTGAATAATGCGACTATGTGGATACATTTTAAAAAAAATCCCCTATTTGGTACGCTCACTATATTGACTTTACTTTTCTAGAATTGATATTGAGCTGGGTTAAAAAGGATTCAGACTATAAACCAAATTTGCTTTCTGCTGCCTGAAATTTGCTTTTAGCATGCAAATTCAAAACAAATGGTCCCATAGTGTATATATACATCCATGTATATCTTTACAAGACAGGCAAGTGTCATTAAAGCGTTTTTTTTTATTATGCTACGTTCATGGAGATGTGATTTAGATGTTATCTGAGGAATAGAAATTCACGTAATATGCAATTTTAAGAAAGACACCCATAGGAAGCAAAACACTGATGGCCATAACGGTCTGAACAGAGGAAAAATTTTAGACTAGAATAATAATAATATATAATCTTTACCAATATTTTTACTTGCATGCACTGTTCATGATATGTTGTATTTATTGGTCTCAGTAGCAGCCCTGTGTGAAATGCATATTAAGGTTGAGTGCTACTTCTCACAGTTTTGCGTATGTGTTTATATATATATTTTGTTAGATCCAAATATATTTGGACACAAGCACAGTTTCATACTTTTGGCTATAAAATTAAACAATCCAAATGAATTTGAAGTGCAAACTTTCAGTTTTAATTAAGGTGGTTCAACATAAATATAAAGTACAAATTTTAGGAACTGCAGCCATTTTTATATACACAGTCCCCCCATTTTCAGCGCCTCAAATGTATTTGGACAAATAACTATAATCATAAATAAAATGTTCATTTTTAATATTTTGTTGAGAATCCTTTACTGGCAATGACTGCCTGAAGTCTGGAACCCATGGGCATTACCAAAGATTTCTTCTTTTCTGATGCTTTGCCAGGCTCTAACTGCAGCTGTCTTCAGGTTTCAGCAGTCTTTCTGCCTTTAGTTTTGCCTTCAGCAATTGAAATGCATGTTCATTTGGGTTGAGATCAGGTGATTGACTCGGCCATTGCAGAATATTCCACTTCTTTTCCTTCAAAAACGCCTGGATTTCTTATGCAGTGTGTTCTGGATCATTGTCCATCTCTACTGTGAATCGACTTTGCTGCATTTGGCTGAATCTGGGCTAACAGTATATCTCTAAACACTGTTGAATTCATCTGACCGCTTCTGTCTTCTGTCACATCATCAATAAACACCAATGACCCAGTACCACTGGAAGCCATGCATGCCCATGCCATCACACTGCCTCCACCACATTTTACAGATGACTTTCTGTGCTTTGGATCATGAACTGTTCCAAGCCTTCTCCACTTTTTTCTTCCTGTCAATCTTAGTTTCATCCGTCCAAAGAATGGTTTACCAGAACTGGTCTGGCTTTTTTAGTTGTTGTTTGGCAAAGTCTAATCTGGCTTTTCTATTCTTCAGGCTTATGAATTGTTTTCACTATGTGGTGAACCCTCTGTATTTGCTCTCTTGAAGTCTTGTCTTGATTGTAGACTTTGACAATGATACACCCACCTCTTGCAGAGTGTCCTGTACTGGAATATGTTTTGGTAAATACCGGAAAAAATAAAAATTGTGCCTGTGTCCAAATATATATGCACCTAACTGTATAACTATCTATTTAAAAAACAGGAACTCTGCTTCCACTTCATCATTCGATAGACATGACCCAGTGCTGCCTTGATAGATAGATATAAAAAAACAAACAAAAAAACAAGCAAGTAGAAGACACTTGCGGGATTTCACAGAAAATTATTTTACTAAATTCCTCAAGATGAAATATTTTGAGACGACCCATGAGTGCTCTTGGTCTTGCTTGCTCAAACAAATATATATATATATATATATAACACATGGGGGGTAGCACTCAACCTAAACTAAGCTTTCAGTGCGGGCGCGTCTCAAAAATAAAATACAGAACAAAGCCAGGGAGAGAGCACTCCAGTCAACAGATTCAAAAACAACCTCATGCTTGGGTACATTATATCAGATTTTACCACATGTTGAAAAATTCTTAAATCTGAGCTTTGTTGAATAAAATGGTGGAAATTTAGTTTGCAATGAACCGCAGTGCATTAATGGCATGAAGAACAGTCAATAGGTTAGCAGAGTAGGACCTGCCAGAGGGTGGATTACATTGACGTTGTTGGCAGGCTTAAAGCAATTCACGGCTGTTCATTGCAAACTAAAATTCCACAATTTTATTCAACAAAGCTCAGATTTAAGAATTTTTCAACATGTGGTAAAATCTGGTATAATGTACCCAGGCATGAAGCTGTTGTTGTTGGTTTTTGAATGTGTTAACTGGAGTGCTCTCTCTCTGTACGTACGGTGCTTGTTCGAGGGCAGTGAAATCCCCCATAGAGAAGCAATAGTTTGTCTATTCAGAGACACCAAAGAGCAGAGAAATGTTGCCGAAATGCCATGCTGTTCAGTGGTTTAATTCGTCAGGTTCATTCAGGCGAATCCCATAGGCTTCAATGTTAACAATATTACCGCTTTAATTCAATATATAATAAACTGTTTATTATTTTATTCTGCTGTAAAGACTCTCTTTAGTTCTAGATTTTTCAGGATCTTTTAGTTTTTTCTGTATTTTTTCGGTAAAATTTATTTTCCGTCTTTTTTAAATCGTTTTTTTCAATTTTCCTTAACAGACCTTTTTATTATCATCCATAGGACCTTATATGAAAAGTCCAGACATTTTCGTTCTGTAGTTTTTTTGCAAACAGCGTTTCAATATCAATCTTTCAAGCGTACTGTTTTTTTTTTCTCACCACGTTCTTCTGCTTGTCGGGTTTTTCCAGCAGCTGCTTTGCGCTGTGATCGGCGGCTAGTCAGGTTTTTCCGGCGTGTTCGATAGGGTTTTTGCAGCGTTTTTCGTGGATTTTCAGTGAGTTTTTGGTGAGTGTTCGGCAAGTGTTCTGCAGGTTTGCGTCAAATTTTTCCTGCACTACTGGGGGCCCTGCAGTGCTTGCTGAATACACCACAGGGTAGATGAAAAAGTTACTGGCTGACATGGAATTTATGGCTCATGCATCCTTCCAGCCAATACAGGTTGTCTCAACTAGGATGTCAGAGTCATCAGTCTAAGGGGCACCGGATCAGATGCCCTTGGTTTTTTGCTTCTTTTTTTCTGGAGCTGTGAGATACATTTGCTCTCAGATCTAGTTGTTAAGTATGTGTCACAATCTTGGGTGCAGACCTTAATGGTTCACTCGTTTCAGTCTAAGTCCAGTTCATCTCAATTCTTGCTTTATGTGGCGCTATCTGCTCAGATATCTGGTTATTGCCTCCAGATGGTCCTTGATAAACTGTTATTATATAGTCTGGACTCACCCCTTTCTCTGGACCAGATCATTGCTTCCTATGGTCTTGTTGACTCCCGTTTGGGTTTGTCTGGGTCACTCTTTGTCCCTGTGTTTAGCTCCTGATAGCCCTCTCCGTGTCCCTATGTCCCTTCTCATAATGGTCTGATTTCCTCTGTGACATCTTAGCTGTTGTTTCTTTGCATTTTGGAGTCCATCGTTTAAATTGAACCTAATGATAACTAGCATATACAGTACCTGAAGGCTTTTTATGTTTCTTGCACCTGAAGGATTCAACTGTGATAACATATGTTCCATGGAAAACTGTGTCCTCCAATGAAAGATGGCCACCATGCCTACCTCTCTGATTTGTTCCATTGCTGCTAAAGTGCATATCAAACATTCACAAGGGATTTTCTATACAAACGCCCATTCTTACTCAAACCTATGTGTGCACATTTTAAGAGAGTGAATGGAATTTGGACAGAAAACAAATAACAAACAAAACAATATATTTCAGTAAAGGGAATACAGAACCTGAAAAGATATCTGCAGTAAAATAATGATATTGTGACCTTTACAGTTTGTACTTCTAAGAAATCCCATTTATGTAACTCCTTGGTTTTCTGAATCAATTTGACTGTATTTTATGTTATCACTTTAAGAAAATGGAAACAAAGGGAAATACATTGCTGAACTAAAAGCTATTCCAAAATATATTTAACCACTTATCTGTTAAAAAAGTGATGTCCATCTCCTTAGGAATGCAATCAGTAAAAGGCACTGTGACATCTGGCACCCCAACTGTGTGCCTCTGTCAGACTCTAGATTTCTCCAAGGTTGGGGGCTTTTCTGTGGAGGCGCTGATTTATAGATATAAATTTTGGGTTTGCAGCCTACGAGGTGTTGCACATAATCTCAACAAAATGTGCAAATGTAATAGAGAAAACAGTAGATGGTCCTGGTGGCGCAGTGGTGCCGTATAAACCCTAGCCTGATATTAGGCCCTACAGGTGCTCGTACTAGAGTCTAAGATCTAAAAATGTCGCCAGGAACCTTCAGGTCCCGAGAGACGTACAATTAAAAATGAGAAGTGCAAATTACAATTGATACATAAATGCAGTAGCAAAGCCGAGAGACATGCAAGGATTATGTATAACAATAAAGTGCATGTGCTTATGAAACCATTCTTAAGTAAAGTGCATACACAGGTGGTGCGCTAAAAGCGCAAATCGCTGATAGTTCTTTGGAGGGTTGTACAGTCAATAAGTCCTAAGCCACAGTAAAGTGCACGTGCAAAAGTGCAAATAACATGAAATAGAACCGGAAAAATTTTGTGGCCACTAGTGGTTGCACAGCGTATGAGCCGTGTTGTAGAGATAAACGGTCCGCTGCCACAGCTTCTCTCCTCAATGGGTGGTTTATATAAGGGGAGAGAGAAGAAAAAAATAATAATAGTGCAGACTGCTTCAGGTATTTATGGTGAGGATAGAACAAGAATCTCACTCACGGATTACAGAGCCTAGTGTGTCCCTGGCTCTGGGTTGAAGCGTCTCACACCAGATATAGGGTGGCGTATCCCTTCTTTGTCCAATGGTGGAGCCTCGGTTTTCTCAGGCTCGGCTTGTAAGCATATGGTACCATTTAAATCGGTGTGCACCTCACCTCTCTTGCCTGGAACGTCTGTTTCTTTCCTTCTTCTTTGCTGGTACTCCACCTCCAGAAAAATTTAGGGAGGAAAGAGGGGGGAAAGACCAGGGTAATAAACTAGACGTGGCTCTTGTGGAGCAGCTTCCACAGTCTAGATGGTCTTAAATGAATAAAAAATCAAAATAAAATTAAAAAGCTGAGACCCAAGAATAAAAACTTCAAAGGGTTTATTAGCATTACATAAAATAAGTCAGGGGGGGGGAATTACACTGAACGCGTTTCGGCACTTAACCTGTGCCTTCCTCTAGCAGTGTGGTGTATGGGGGTAAAAGGGAGAGTAAATTGGCTAATCACTTTTTATAAAAGGGGCATTATTGAGTACACCTGATTTAAGTTTCTTCCTTCTGCTGCATACTTCCGGGTTTGAGGTCATGTGACCTCTATTGTGTCTTTTGTTTTTTTTTTTTCCTCATTTTTTTTTTATTTTGTATTAATTTTTTTTTTTTTCTCTTTCTTTTCCTCTGGCACCGCGGCCATCTTTTTTTTCTTTTCCAGCGTGGAAGTTCCGCATTTTTGCTATGTTTACAGCTTGGTGGATGGTTTACATAATGATCAAAACAATTATGGCCTTTATGATAAAAATGGAAGGATATTTTACATACAATGTGTACATGCTTCTAAATTACAGTTATACAAAAATTTAAATTAAAAATTAAAAAAGACATCAAATTTCATGGACCCTAAAAAGGCTAAAACCATATCAGCAAACTGGGGTCTCTGTTGAGGTGAGAGTGAGGAATAACTTATGTGAATAAGTATAGGATAAATCCATTTTGGCAAAAATCATGTACTCTAAACTAATGGATTATAAATAAGAATAATGGATCTATATACTATATAAAATAGCGTTAATTACATATATAATATTTAAAAGGGGTGGGATGTAAAATACTATTAAAATATTAAAATACTATTGATAACTAAGGTGTATACTGGTATACGGTATGCGTGCAACGGGTTTGTGATGAGTCATTGCTTATCAAGGAGGATTTATGTACCAAACTAAAGGATTCTTATACCCATGTAATACATTACCATTTCCCGTACATTATCATATCCTTTCCCCTCGCTGTGCCCCTTATTCTCCTTCTCATCTAGGTATCCATCCCCCCCACCATATGAGTATCCTTCCATTTAGTATGGTACATAAATCTTCCTTGATAAGCAATGACGCATCTCAAACCCGTTGCACGCATACCGTATACCAGTATACACCTTAGTTATCAATAGTATTTTAATATTTTAATAGTATTTTACATTCATCCCCCCTTTTATATATTATATATGTAATTAACGCTATTTTATATAGTATATAGATCCATTATTCTTATTTATAATCCATTAGTTTAGAGTACATGATTTTTGCCAAAATGGATTTATCCTATACTTATTCACATAAGTTATTCCTCACTCTCACCTCAACAGAGACCCCAGTTTGCTGATATGGTTTTAGCCTTTTTAGGGTCCATGAAATTTGATGTCTTTTTTAATTTTTAATTTTAATTTTTGTATAACTGTAATTTAGAAGCATGTACACATTGTATGTAAAATATCCTTCCATTTTTATCATAAAGGCCATAATTGTTTTGATCATTAGGTAAACCATCCACCAAGCTGTAATAGCTAATACCCATTTGAAGATTGCCCAACAGGTTTCTTAAATACACTTATTACCCAACTCCATTGTTGAGATAGGCAACTCTTTGTTTATATTAGCAGAATAAGTATATCTGCGGCACCAAACACATTTAAGGATAAGTATTTTAAGACGTTATTTTTCACTATGTACTGGCATTAGGTCCTCCAGGGACCAAGACAGAGCAGGCAGCATGAGATAAGGGGCATTATCCCCCTGCAGACCGCCGCTATGCCTCCTTTTCACTGTAGCATATGATTGTGGAAGTAAACATAGCAAAAATGCGGAACTTCCACGCTGGAATGCAAAAACAAGATGGCCGCGGTGCCAGAGGAAAAGAAAGAGATTTTTTAAAAAAAAAAAAGACATGATAGAGGTCACATGACCTCAAACCCGGAAGTATGCACCAAAAGGAAGAAACTTAAATCAGGTGTACTCAATAACGCCCCTTTTATAAAAAGTGATTAGCCAATGCACTCTCCCTTTTACCCCCATACACCACACTGCTAGAGGAAGGCACAGGTTAAGTGCCGAACGCGTTCAGTGTAATCCCCCCCCGACTTATTTTATGTAATGCTAATAAACCCTTTGAAGTTTTTATTCTTGGGTCTCAGCTTTTTAATTTTATTTTGATTTTTTAGTAATTTAAGACTATCTAGACTGTGGAAGCTGCTCCACAAGAGCCAAACAACCCTCCAAAGAACTATCAGCGATTTGCGCTTTTAGCGCACCACCTGTGTATGCACTTTACTTATGAATGGTTTCATAAGCACATGCACTTTATTGTTATACATAATCCTTGCATGTCTCTCGGCTTTGCTACTGCATTTATGTATCAATTGTAATTTGCACTTCTCATTTTTAATTGTACGTCTCTTGGGACCTGAAGGTTCCTTGCGACATTTTTAGATCTTAGACTCTAGTACGAGCACCTGTAGGGCCTAATATCAGGCTAGGGTTTATACGGCACCACTGCGCCACCAGGACCATCTACTGTTTTCTCTATTACATTTGCACATTTTGTTGAGATTATGTGCAACACCTCGTAGGCTGCAAACCCAAAACTTATATCTATAAATCAGCGCCTCCACAGAAAACCCCCCAACCTTGTATCTCTTTAATTCTCAACCTGTGTTGAGGCTGCTAAATATCCCTATGGATTTCAGAAGCAAATTTGGGAAGTGCAACGAAGACGCGTTCGAAGGTTTAGGACCAGAGCATAATGACACGGAACCCACTAACAGATATACTCTAAAGAGATTATTAGAAAAATAACTTAAGAAGGAAATAAGGAATAAGTGGGACGTGACCACTCTAGAAAGGTACACCAAAGATAGAATGGTACCCAGGGGGCTAAGATTCATGAAGAATCTAGCCGAGACAAAGATGATACAATATTTCGTGATCGGTGGAGAAAATGCTGGAAGGTTTCTCCCTCCACAGCATGAAGGTCATCATCGAAAGAAGAAGCGAGATCCTAACCGAATTGAATGCGAATATCGAGAACAATTATAAGGAGCTTAAGAATCTACTATCCGAACATGAAATGAATCAGTATCTAGAAAGACTGGAGAAAGATCTCGATAAGCTAAATGAAGAAGTGAAGGAACGCAAAAGGAAGAAATACCTAAGAGACATTACAGACTACAAAAAAGGGAATGTCTGGCAACCGGAAAATCAAGATCAAACAGAAGGGAATCACCCAAATCCAACACAAACTCCAATGTGGAAAACCCAACCCACTGCGCAGCCTCTGACTCAGAGATTGGCACCTCCATATCAGACAGAGGACAGCAAACCCCAAAGAACACCTAGAATATGGAAACCGCAGAGGAAGAACAGCTATTATCAGAACCACTATTCCGAGGGCTACTACCCCAGACGAGAAAGAAGACCACCATATGGTTACAATAGAGAAGAGAACCAATATGTCCACGCAAGACCCGTATATGACAACCAACATTATGAGCATAGGAATAGACCAACACAAAGAAGCAACTGGAGAGGGAATCAAAGAGGAATATTTGAAAATGAGTGGAAACCTCCCACCGTTACCACTCAGAATAGATATCAAGCTCTCGAAGGACATCAGGATTTTCACGAGACTCAATCCCGAACACGCAGAGATTTGACTACCATAAGGAGAGGCTGGTCACCAGGAAAAAGACCCTACCAGGACGAGGGCGCCGAGCAGGAAGGACCAGAAGACGTAAGCAGAAAGAAAGAGAAACAGATGAGAATGGAGGGATATACAACCTAACGAACATAGCACTCACAGAGGCTCAAACTACACTGCTAAAGAAAGGCATGAAATTTGCCCCCACGACCCATATGGATCCCTTTGACATCTATATAGATATGCAGAAATTCAAAAAGAACTTATGCCTCAAGAAATATTTTCTAAAGAACCCCGTGGAGAGAACCAACACCATGGAATTTTACAAGCACACCACCCTTAAAGAGAAGTCCACTTTCTTCCCGAAATCTATGGTCTCCCAAGAAATTAACACGTTTGAAAATATAATATTGGCGGACCTGGACAAGATGAAAATCAATAAAAGAACAGACAACCTCACAAAAAAAGAGAAGGAGGCACTGAAAGAACTTACTTCAAATGAAGACTTTGAAATAAAACCAGCAGATAAAGGAGGAGGCACGGTGATCATGACGGCCGATTATTACAAAGAGGAAGCCAATCGGATTTTGGGTGACACTACCACTTACAAACGACTAAACAAGAATCCTACAGAAGACATTAAACAGAGATTCACGGACTATATCGACCAGGGATATGCACTGGGAATACTAAACAATAAAGAATTCAAGTATATCAAAGTAGAACATCCAAAAGTTCCAGTATTTTATTTTCTCCCGAAAATACATAAGAACATCGAGAAACCACCCGGAAGACCCATCGTATCTGGAGTAGGCTCTGTCTCTAGTAGACTATCCGAATATCTAGACCAGCAACTACAACCATTTGTCACAAGTACTGTATCCCATCTGAAAGATACGAGAGATGTTCTAGAAGTCCTGAAAGGTATTACATGGGAGGAGGGTTTTTTGCTTGTGACAAGTGATGTGCAAGCACTCTATACCATTATACCCCATGAGAAAGGACTAGAAGCTACCGAGTATTTTTTGAAGCACGCAGACACTTTACAGCCAGAACAGATCGTTTTTATTTTGGAAGGAATTAGACTTATTTTAGTGAACAATTATTTTTATTACGAAGAAAATTTTTATCTACAACAGAATGGAATGGCGATGGGAACACGATTCGCGCCATCCTACGCAAATTTATTCATGGCACACTGGGAAGATTCTTTTTTATCTATGTATCAGGATAACCTAATATGTTACAAGCGATACATAGATGACATTTTTTTAATCTGGAAAGGTGGAATAGAAACACTGCAAGAGTTTCTAACACGGCTTGACGAGAACAATAGAGGCATTAAATTAACAACAGTGTGGAGTAGCGACAAGGTCGAGTTTTTGGATCTTATTATATACATAGAGGAAAGGGAGATCAAAACAAAGACATTCTTTAAAAAGGTAGATGTCAACAGCTTCATCGAAAGAACAAGCTGCCATCTTCACCAATGGCTAGAAGGAGTCCCCAAAGGACAATTCCTAAGAATTAAGAGAAACTGCACAGATCAAAGCGTTTATGAATCACAATCCGAAAAACTCAAAAAAGACTTCATACAAAAAGGATATTCTCCTGAGAAATTAGAATTGGCCAGAACATCAGTGAGAGACATAAACCAGGACACCCTGTTAAAAAAGAGAATCAATACACATTTGGGGCACACAGATGATGTCCCGTTTATCTTCACGTACAGTGCTCAAAACAAAACCATAAGAAAGACGGTTAGAAAATATTGGCATATCCTGCGGAAAGATCCCCTACTGAAGGATATTCTTCCGGAGAACCCTAGACTGATTTGTAGAGGCGTAAGCAACTTGAAGATGAAGCTGGCACATGGACATACGCACAAGAAAACCAAGAAGATTAACCATTTTGGTATAAAGAAAGGATTCCACCAATGCAGTAATTGTTTGAACTGCCGCAATACGAGTGGTCAGAAGCAGATCGTTACACAAGTAGAAGGCAACACAGGGAGTATTAAAATAAAGGAGGTTATTACATGCTTCACGAAAAATGTAATTTATCTACTGATATGCCCATGCGGTCTCAAATACGTGGGGAGGACCACTAGACCACTGAACCTTCGCATCCAGGAGCACATTCGGAATATAAGGAAGGGCTATGACAAACATAGCGTCTCACTACACTTTAAGATTAAGCATGCCCAGAATCCTGAAGGCCTTAAGTTCATAGGCATCAAGAAAGTTGAAGCACCCTGGAGAGGCGGTAATTTCAACCAGATAATCGGTAAGGAAGAGATGAGCCTGATTTTCAAGATGGGATCGCTCCAACCTCAAGGTCTCAACGCAGACTTCGAACTGTGCCATTTTCTGAACTGACAATATACAGATGACTACAATTAGCAGGATTCTTATACCCATGTAATACATTACCATTTCCCGTACATTATCATATCCTTTACCCTCAATGTGCCCCTTATTCTCCTTCTCATCTAGGTATCCATCCCCCCCACCATATGAGTATCCTTCCATTTAGTATGGTACATAAATCTTCCTTGATAAGCAATGACTCATCACAAACCCGTTGCACGCATACCGTATACCAGTATACACCTTAGTTATCAATAGTATTTGAATATTTTAATAGTATTTTACATCCATCCCCCCTTATATATTATATATGTAATTAACGCTATTTTATATAGTATATAGATCCATTATTCTTATTTATAATCCATTAGTTTAGAGTACATGATTTTTGCCAAAATGGATTTATCCTATACTTATTCACATAAGTTATTCCTCACTCTCACCTCAACAGAGACCCCAGTTTGCTGATATGGTTTTAGCCTTTTTAGGGTCCATGAAATTTTATGTCTTTTTTAATTTTTAATTTTAATTTTTTTTATAACTGTAATTTAGAAGCATGTACACATTGTATGTAAAATATCCTTCCATTTTTATCATAAAGGCCATAATTGTTTTGATCATTATGTAAACCATCCACCAAGCTGTAATAGCTAATACCCATTTGAAGATTGCCCAACAGGTTTCTTAAATACACTTATTACCCAACTCCATTATTGAGATAGGCAACTCTTTGTTTATATTAGCAGAATAAGTATATCTGCGGCACCAAACACATTTAAGGATAAGTATTTTAAGACGTTATTTTTCACTATGTACTGGCATTAGGTCCTCCAGGGACCAAGACAGAGCAGGCAGCATGAGATAAGGGGCATTATCCCCCTGCAGACCGCCGCTATGCCTCCTTTTTACTGTAGCATATGATTGTGGATGTAAACATAGCAAAAATGCGGAACTTCCACGCTGGAACGCAAAAACAAGATGGCCGCTGTGCCAGAGGAAAAGAAGGCGAAAAAAAAAAATAATTAAAAAAAAATAAAAAAATAAAAAAAATGAGGAAAAAAAACAAAAGACACAATAGAGGTCACATAACCTCAAACCTGGAAGTATGCACCAAAAGGAAGAAACTTAAATCAGGTGTACTCAATAATGCCCCTTTTAAAAAAAGTGATTAGCCAATGCACTCTCCCTTTTACCCCCATACACCACACTGCTAGAGGAAGGCACAGGTTAAGTGCCGAAACGCGTTCAGTGTAATTCCCCCCCCCCCGACTTATTTTATGTAATGCTAATAAACCCTTTGAAGTTTTTATTCTTGGGTCTCAGCTTTTTAATTTTATTTAGATTTTTTATTCATTTAAGACCATCTAGACTGTGGAAGCTGCTCCACAAGAGCCACGTCTAGTTTATTACCCTGGTCTTTCCCCCCTCTTTCCTCCCTAAATTTTTCTGGAGGTGGAGTACCAGCATAGAAGAAGGAAAGAAACAGACGTTCCAGGCGAGAGAGGTGAGGTACACACCGATTTAAATGGTACCATATGCTTACAAGCCGAGCCTGAGAAAACCGAGGCTCCACCATTGGACAAAGAAGGGATACGCCACCCTATATCTGGTGTGAGGCGCTTCAACCCAGAGCCAGGGACACACTAGGCTCTGTAATCCGTGAGTGAGATTCTTGTTCTATCCTCACCATAAATACCTGAAGCAGTCTGCACTATTATTATTTTTTCTTCTCTCTCCCCTTATATAAACCACCCATTGAGGAGAGAAGCTGTGGCAGTGGACCGTTTATCTCTACAACATGGCTCATACGCTGTGCAACCACTAGTGGCCACAAAATTTTTCCGGTTCTATTTCATGTTATTTGCACTTTTGCACGTGCACTTTACTGTGGCTTAGGACTTATTGACTGTAGAACCCTCCAAAGAACTATCAGCGATTTGCGCTTTTAGCGCACCACCTGTGTATGCACTTTACTTAAGAATGGTTTCATAAGCACATGCACTTTATTGTTATACATAATCCTTGCATGTCTCTCGGCTTTGCTACTGCATTTATGTATCAATTGTAATTTGCACTTCTCATTTTTAATTGTACGTCTCTCGGGACCTGAAGGTTCCAGGCGACATTTTTAGATCTTAGACTCTAGTACGAGCACCTGTAGGGCCTAATATCAGGCTAGGGTTTATACGATTTATAGTACACCACTGCGCCACCAGGACCATCTACTGTTTTCTCTAGATTTCTCCAAGCTGGAAAATTGAAATCCAGCAACTTCAGACCAAACCTTCCTAAATTACCAGGCAGAAGCAGTAACATTTAGGGCAGGAACACGAACTCCAAAAATAATAGAGATTTACCCCAAATCACTAGGAAAGACCAGTGTTCAGAGTAGCAGCAGCAGAACTAACTCTTTATTTGAAAAGCATACAGCTATGAAAAGTTAAGGGTCAACCCCCTTCATGAATACAATACAGGTAAGATCAACAGATCCAATAACAGGACAATGGGAACGGACATTCAAAAAAATGGACAGTTTATACAGGCAACCTTTATCTTTAACTGCCTGTTAGAGAAATCCCCTGCCTCCGCCCCCCACACACCCTGAGTTACAGACAAGGATAACTGGGGGATGTGGCTCGGATATCCAGTCCTAAACCAGTTCCTGGGAGTTGAGAGGGTGCAGAGCAGAAAGAGCAATTATTTGCACACAGATTACACATAGGGAAAACAGCACAGTATATACCACAGGAGACTCTACAATAAGTACATAAGGTAATAATACACAGACATAGTTCAACATAAATCCTTGTTTCCCTGGGCAATCGATTTAGCAATACCCAGATAACATCTTGCCCCATAGTCAGTAGGAAGGAGGCTAGCCCCCAGGCTCCTCCAACTGCCCCAGTGATGGCTGAGTCTGTCACAGGCACCCATGGACTGTTATAAGGAGTTGACATCACATTCTTAACTGATAACTGATCAAATAATTTTGGAATTGATTTCAAATCAGCATTGTCATGTATCTTTGTCTTGAGTTTCTTAAAGTGATATTGTAAAAAATAGTTGATTGTGTTCCAAAATCATGCTTGCTCACACCAATGGGATTTCTTAAAGAAAGTAACCGCAGTGTTCCATCGCATTCCTAAGCTGCGAGTATTTTCATGTGCTGTATTTTTTTTATTGTTAGTGTTTTCTTCTTGGTAAGAGTGAGAGATCACTCTAGGGAAAGCGCTTGGTTAAAAGATATAAATTATTTGGATTACAAAATTTCAAAGTTTATTTCTTAATTTTTTACTAATAACACAGGTTCCATTATTTTGTGTATAAATTCATGTGGTATAAATACTATAACACCACAGAAAAATAATGAAATATTCACATTGTTAATAATTTTTGAATATTCAAATCAGGGTTTCTTTCTGTATAAATAACATACAAATATGTAGTTCTACTAGTCACAAAAATAAACACACAGATGACTATATTAAAATAAAAAATAAGCATTTATTGAAGCTGAGATACAGAGTAGATATTATTGTACAACTACTACCCTAATGGACTGTGGACATGACAGTGGTGACAGTTTAAATGAGCGAAATAATAGAACAGGCGAAAGAGTCTGGGTCACAAATAGGGATGAGCTGTTCGGTTCGATCAGTTCGGAGTTCGACTCGAACATTGGCAGTTCGAAAGTTTGCGAACTTGGAACTTTTTGGCGTGTTCGGTTCGAGTTCGAAAAAAACAAAACATTTTGAAAAAAGTATAAAAAATGCTTAAAAAATACTAAAAAATCTAGAAATAAAGAGACTCTTTACTGCAGAATATTATAAGCAACGGTTTATTAGATATAAAACAAGCAGGTCAGCGCCACAAATCACGTCCACCACCAATCTCCCGAAAGCTTGATCAAACACAGTGGTCTTCCCTATACCAGGTGAAGGAAAAAAACATATACGTATTGTAGCGCTCACTCCCGGAGGAGCCGCTGAAATTGAACCTCGGGTCAGTCTCCCCGCACTAGGGAATAAATATACTCCAGCACCGTTGTGGATTTTATAAATTATATAGTTTACTAGAATTAATGGCATATAATGAATAACACGGTGTTCGAATATATATTTACAGTACTTCGTAATGCGGGAAACGCGCAGTGGAAAAGAAATACGATGCTTCGTATTTCGAGGAAACGCGCAGCGGAAAAGAAATACAAGGTTTTGTAATTCGAGAACCGCGCAGCGGAAAATAAATACGATGTTTCGTAATTCGAGAAACGCGCAGCGGAAAATAAATGGAAAATTATCTTTAACCCCTTTTTGATTGGGGAGTGAGTCCCGCACAGGTTGTGTCCCGGAATGTAAGTGTGTGTGTGTGTGTTATGGTACCCGGGTACACTACTCAACTGGCCAGTGAATTTCTTAAGAGGTATCTTCGACTAGTCAAGTTGGGGCCCTGTGGGTTTTGGAAACAAACAGCAGCGTGCTTTCTTGGTTTTACAATGGCCTAGAAGGCCTCTCACCCATCCGCCAGATACTTGAGGCTCCGCTTGACCCAGGACGTCTCTCCGCTCTATATTGACTGAGGTTCTCTTGGCTTCTGGATCCGCTGTCTGGCTTTCTGCTCCTGCCGCGACTTGTCCAGCTTACCGCCTGCTCTCCCAGTCCGATCGACCTGCGGTACTCCTAACTCGGGGTCCTCTGGCTTCCGCAATAGCAGCTTGGGTAATCTTGTGGATCACTGGGTCTCCCTTTGGTAAGGCTGAGTAACCCGATCTGTAACTCCGTTAGGCCACACCTACGCTCCGGCCTGGACACTGTTACGTTCTGCAGCACTGTGTCTTGTCTCTCTCACTCCCTGGCGCGCTCTGCCAGCTCTCCCCATGAGGCTCAGGATGTCAGTCCCTGTGTCCCACCCACTTCCTGTGTCCGTTCCCAAAGCATGCCGGGAAATGTAGTCCCAATGTAATATTCAGTGTCTCACATTGCGCTTGTCTCCCTCCGGTGGCCAAAAATAGGTACTGCCACAATAAGGAATTAAACACAGCGCTACACTCTCCCCCTCCTAGAACTCTTGGGTCTCTCCAAGGAGGTACAACAGTTACATTACATTTCAACACAGTTTAGGCAACATATACAGGCTCAGCAGTAAGCATACAGTGGGTTAGATACACTTCCTCAAGTTGACTCATGCTTTGGGCTACCTCAGCTAACATAGCAGACACTTCGGGCAACCTTCGCACTGTGGTGACAGCCTCTTCAGTGCTATGTCCTGGTGAGTCGTAGGTGAGTCGCTGGGGCGGTCGAACAGAGCGTTTTGGTTCTGGCTCAATCAGTTCCTCTTCAGGTGGAAGTACTATAGGCGCTGGCTCAGTCCTTCTTTCTACCACTGGAGCAGACACCTCTTTGGAGTATGATCCCTCCAGTGAAGGCATAGAACTGTAGTCATAAGATTCAGCTTCAGGAACTACAGGGATTGCAATAGTCTCATTAACTTCTAACTGAAATTCAGGAGCTTCTGGCCTCAAATTACTTTCCCACCGTTCAGGAACCGCGATAACCTCTTCAGGTTCCGGTGAGAGCATCCAGTCCAGACAAAAACTCTCCTCCTCACTGTCCCTTTTGCTCTCTTCGACAGCCCGGGTCTGCTGAGACCGAGTAACGGGAGGCAAACGTGGAGCAGGCGGATTTGGCAGAGGAAGTTCGTCCCCAACTGGTATCCTCACAGCCTCTCTCAAAGGTAACAAATGATTCCGGTGCCAGTTCTTAAGAGGCCCAGCCTTTCCATCCGGCCGGATTTGATACACCGGCAGACCCGGCAGTTGCTTGCAGACAATGTAGACTTGAGAACTCCATCTATCCGCCAACTTTTGCCTCGCAGCAGCACCCAAGTTCTTCAACAAAACCCTATCACCGGGTTGTAGATCCTGTATCCGAACTTTCAACTCATAGTTCCTTTTGTTCCTTTGCTCCCTGTTTCCTGAGGTCAGACGGGCCTGTTCAAACGCAGAGGCCAGATTCTTTCGAAGTCTATCCACGTAATTTCTATGGGAAGCTACCGACGTCTGGTCTAGAGATAACCCAAACGCCAAATCAACCGGCAGTCGAGCTTCTCTTCCGAACATAAGACGGTACGGTGAGTATCCAGTGGCGTCACTCTCTGTACTGTTATATGCATGCACCAGAGTAGCTATGTGACAACTCCAACTCTGCTTATCTGTGTTTGACAATGTCCCCAGCATATTTAGCAGCGTGCGATTAAACCTTTCAGGCTGAGCATCACCTTGAGGGTGATATGGTGTAGTTCGGGTCTTTTGGATTCCCAACAGTTCCAACAATTGCCCAACAAGCCGGCTTTCAAAGTCTCTACCCTGATCAGAGTGTATTCTCCTTGGTAGGCCGTAGTGAACAAAGAACTTCTCCATCAGAACCTTTGCTACTGTCGGAGCGCGTTGGTCTCTCGTGGAAAAGGCTTGGGCGTAACGTGTGAAGTGATCAGTCACTACTAAAATATTCCCTTGCCCACTGGCATCCGGCTCTAAGCACAGGAAGTCAATGCACACCAAATCCATGGGTCCCTGACTCTGCAGATGGCTCATTGGAGCAGTTCGGGTCGGTAGGGTCTTCCTCTGAATACACCTTAGACATGAATGGCAATTACTTTCCACTTCAGCTCTCATGCAAGGCCAATAGAACCTGTCTCGCACCAGCTTAAAAGTCCTTTCAGCGCCCAAATGTCCATGCTCATCATGTAGCGATCGCAGCACACTCTCCCTATGTTTAGTGGGAAGGAATAACTGTTGGGTCTCTTCAGCATTGGTTGAGGGGCCCCTTCGGTAGACCACCCCATCCAACATCTTCAACCGTTCCCACTCTTTGTAGACCAATCTGGCTCCGTCTGGGGAATTGGTCAGTAGAATTTCACGCTGGTTCGCAGTTAGGGCCTTTATGGTTAACGCAATTAAAGGGTCTCTGGCCTGATCAGCTTTCAGGTCCTGTTTTGAAAAGGTAGGTAGACTTTCATCCCTCAATTGCGTAGGGTTGCAGTAGAACTCCGGAACAGCCACAGCCATGACTCCTATGGCCTCCGCTTCAATCCCTCCCTTGACTCGGCGCTCTGCTCCTTGACACAAAGCTTGGACCCCGTCTGGAGTTAACTGAGTCCATTCTGCAGCGTAGGGTCTTCTCGACAAAGCATCAGCATCTCGATTATTCACCCCAGGGCGATACTTCAGGCTGAACCGAAACCCTGACAGAGCGGCCAACCACTGATGTCCCGTTGGTCCAGTTTCGCAGTAGTAAGAATATAGGTAAGAGGATTGTTATCCGTCTTTATCACAAACTCAGCTCCTACAGATAGTCTTTAACTTGTCTACCACTGCCCACTTTAAGGCTAGGAACTCCAACTTGTGGGTAGGGTAGTTCTTCTCTGAAGGTGTAAGGCTCCGGCTCACGTACGCTACAGGCCTCAGCAATCCACCATACTCTTGATACAGGACTCCTCTAGACCTTCTCTGCTGGCATCCACATGTAACTCATATGGCTTGTGAGGGTCCGCGTAGGCCAAGACAGGAGCTTGAGTTAGACTCTCTTTTCAGCTTCAAGAAAGCACCTTCACATTGACTAGTCCATTCTCCTGTATGGACTCTCGAGCTTTTCTTGGTCCTGGAGCTGACGGGTTTCGGTCAGAGACCTTGCAGCCTTCTTCTGTGCTTTCCTTCTATGGGAGTTTGTTCAGTGATTGAGCTTTTTGCGAATCCTCCCACAAATCTTCGATAATAGGAACAGAACCCCAAGAAAGATCTAAGTTCAGTGACGTTTTTCGGTCTAGGCCAAGAAGCTACGGCCTCCAACTTCCGAGGATCTGTTGAAACACCTTCTGCTGAGACCACATGTCCCAAATACGTAACAGACGGTAGGCAGAATTGACATTTCTCCAGAGACAGTTTCAATCCCTTCATGGAGCCTCTTCAAGACCTTCTCCAAACGTTGCTCATGTTCTTCCAGAGTCTTCCCGAACACAATTATGTCATCCAGGTACACTAATACTTCGATCAGATTCATGTCCCCGACTGTTTCTCCATTAACAGTTGGAACGTGGCTGGAGCCCCCGTAAGGCCTTGAGGCATTCTGTTGAATTCACAAAGAACCCAGTGGACAGATGAACGCCGTCTTCTCTTTGTCTTCAGGATGATTATGGTATCTGGTGATACCCACTTCGCAGGTCTAGTACACTAAACCATTTTGCTCCAGACAAACACTGTAAGGCATCTTCTATCCGTGGAGTAGCATATTGGTCTGGGATGGTTCTCCGATTCAGCGTGCGATAGTCTATGCATAGGCGGACAGAACCATTCTTCTTCCGGACCATCACTATTGGAGATGCGTATGGACTCCTGGACTCTTGGATCACCTTGGTTCTTTGCAGTTCATTCAGCTGTTCTCGCAGATCGTCCAAGTCTCCCAGCGGAACTCGTCTTGACCTTTCACGAAACGGCTTGTCTTCTTGTAATCGAATGCGGTGCTCAGTACTTTTAGCTAGGCCTACGTCGAACTCATCTTTCGAGAACAATTCTCTCCACTTTAGAACTTGAGACTGAAGACGTTTCTTCCATTCAGGTGAAATGGGAGCGTTCTTGGGGTAGAATCTTTCATCTGGAATCTCTTTATCCACTCCCCCTCCTAAATCGGTAGGAGAGAGAGGCGTAGCAGACGCTACTTGCCCGATAGGCATTCGTGCTTTAAGGACCACTGGAGAATCAGACACATTGCACACGCTGACTGAGACTCTTCCTCGCATTCTTTTCAAAGCTTTAGTGGAGATTATTTCAGGAATTACTTCAACTCCGGCTTCACTCCCATGAATAAAATCGGTTTCCAGTACCACATAGGGACCCGGTTGCGATCCGTTCAACTTGACTGAAGCCCGGAAGCTCGCTACTTCTCCTGCTTGCAGAACCTTCTCTGTTCCTTCTAATCTCCATAGGCGCCCCACTTCGGCAGGTGCCTTCTGTTCTTCGACCATCCTCTGATAGACTGGACGTAACATTGGGTGTACTCCTTGAGTAGAACCCTCTTCCAATACGATAGGTGTCAGGAGACGTCGCACCAAATCAGTATTCGTCCCCACTATCATGGAACTCCTGTTTGCCCCTGAAGGCCGAGGACACACAATGGCCAATGCATCACAACCTCCGGACTGTCCGATGACTTCAGATCCGATCTCCAACTTCACCTGTAGATACCCGTCATAGGGGAGTTTCTCTGTTCCGATACCCCAGATTTCCAGGTCCTTCAATTTCTGTAGAGGAATGTGCTTCAAGTGTTTCTCGTAGAAGTCTCAGTAGATCAATGTCACTTGAGCTCCTGAATCCAACAGGGCTTTAGTGTAGACTCCCTCCACTTGGATTGGCACAATAGGAGAAGGACCTATCAGCTGGTCAGAAAACTTGGTGGTGGCACCAGGACACTTAGACCCAGTTTGTTGTACCCTGGCCTTCTTCTTGGCCCGTGTAGGTTTTGGGTGTGCATTGCTTCCCCATGACGTAGGTCCGGATGCTAAGGGAGTGACTCTTTCAGTCCTGGCAGGCTCAGCAATTGGCCGGACTTTGGGCCCTCTCGCCCTCTTAGCCCTGGCTTGATTTTTGGAGTGGGTTTCAACCTTCGGGCACCTAGGTTGCTCCTTCACTTGTGCCCTCTGGCGTTTCCCGCCGGTGAGGTAGATAACAGTCCTTCCAAGGCTTTCAACAACTCCTCTACTCTATTTCCTTCAGGCTTTTGGCTTTTGCATTATGCACGGAAATGGCCCATTTCTCCACAACTGAAACACCTCTTCTTTGAAGACGGAGACGCATTCACCCGCTGTGATTCGGTTGAAGGACCCTGGCTAGACGCCACAGCAACTCCGGTTGTCTGCATGTCCGTAAGGAACTTCTGCATCTCTTTCTGTGTCTCTGTTACCTTCAACAATACTCGGCACAGTTCCGTGTACGCCTGTTGCAGTTCAGCTTGAGCTTCTTGTACCTCCTTAACAGTTTTTCGCAACTCGCCTTGTGCAGAGAGGTTTAATTCTTTGACGGCCTTCTCTGTGGATTTAAAAGTGACCAGATGCTCTTGTTCGTCCACGTCAGATCCGTAGGTATCCAACGAGTCGCTTTCAGGCTGCAAACAGTCGTTATGTCTCACAGGCTGCGCGTAAGCTCTTTCTCCTCGCCTGAAGGATTTTTCTTCCAGTAAAGCCTCCTCCTCTCTGACAGCTCGGATCAGTTCCAGGTACTTCAGTTCTTGATTACCTTCTCGGCTTCTCAGCTGCAGCATCACTGGATCTAGAGGTTGAGAGCCCCTCAGGATCTCTTTAATTCGGATCTTATCCACTTCAGCCGGTTCGGCCCCTTTCTTGAGGAGAATCTGGTGCAGAATCTTATCTAGGCGCCTCATATATTCGGTCATTCTCTCACCTTTACGCTGGTAGGTGTGTTCATACTGACATACGAGCTCTGTTGCCTTTTCCGTTCGCCCAAAAACTTCCTCCAGAACGTTTAAATAATCTAAAGCAGTGCAGTCTTTCTTACTTAATTTTAGGTTCCTTACAGCTTCTGACGCAGGTCCCTTTAAGCTCTCGGTGATCCTTTGCTTTTTTCTGGGCTTCAGGGATGTCCCACTCATCCAGAGCCTGCATCGCCTGTTCCACCCATTCTTCAAAGGTTTCTTCTCCCGCCGGAGTTGGTACTTTTCCTGTAAAATTTCTCAACCGTCGATAACCGAAGTTAGTGTGCGGAGGGCTTGTTCTCTGACACTTAGCCAGCAAATCTCCAATAGCCACTATAAATTCAGGCCCGATCATGGCCAACGGACTGGGCGCAGGAACACTTGCGGATTCGCCACGTGGCACACTTGGCTGAATCAGTTGGACTTCCACCTCATCGGTCAGCTTCACGCTCGCGCCCTGAAAACACTCTGGAACACCCTTTCTCCACTCGAAAAGAACATACGTGTGAGAGGTATCTGGGTTCTCTTTAATGTCCAGGATTAATCCCCGATGATCTGGTGTTAGCGCGGCCACGGCATGGCGAATCTGATCTTCGGCCCAAGTGTCTGCGGGAATATCCATGACTATACACAATTCTAACTGACTACTGTGCTCCTCACACCATTCGGCAGCAGTGTCTGGATCCATATTTAACCCTTTAGATGCGGTTTTTCCAGAGACTGGATCCCGGAAACGAGCCCCCACGTGTAGCGCTCACTCCTGGAGGAGCCGCTGAAATTGAACCTCAGGTCAGTCTCCCCGCACTAGGGAATAAATATACTCCAGCACCGTTGTGTATTTTATAAATTATATAGTTTACTAGAATAAATGGCATATAATGAATAACACGGTGTTCGAATATATATTTACAGTACTTCGTAATGCGGGAAATGCGCAGCGGAAAAGAAATACGATGCTTCGTATTTCGAGGAAACGCGCAGCGGAAAAGAAATACAAGGTTTCGTAATTCGAGAAACGCGCAGCGGAAAATAAATACAAGGTTTCGTAATTCGAGAAACGCGCAGCGGAAAATAAATGGAAAATTATCTTTAACCCCTTTTTGATTGGGGAGTGAGTCCCACACAGGTTGTGTCCCGGAATGTAAGTGTGTGTGTGTGTTATGGTACCCGGGTACACTATTCAACTGGCCAGTGAATTTCTTAAGAGGTATCTTCGACTAGTCAAGTTGGGGCCCTGTGGGTTTTGGAAACAAACAGCAGCGTGCTTTCTTGGTTTTACAACGGCCTAGAAGGCCTCTCACCCTTCCGCCAGATACTTGAGGCTCCGCTTGACCCAGGACGTCTCTCCGCTCTATATTGACTGGGGTTCACTTGGCTTCTGGATCCGCTGTCTGGCTTTCTGCTCCTGCCGCGACTTGTCCAGCTTACCGCCTGCTCTCCCAGTCCGATCGACCTGCGGTACTCCTAACTCAGGGTCCTCTGGCTTCCGCAATAGCAGCTTGGGTAATCTTGTGGATCACTGGGTCTCCCTTTGGTAAGGCTGAGTAACCCGATCTGTAACTCCGTTAGGCCGCACCTGCGCTCCGGCCTGGACACTGTTACATTCTGCAGCACTGTGTCTTGTCTCTCTCACTCCATGGCGCGCTCTACCAGCTCTCCCCACGAGGCTCAGGATGTCAGTCCCTGTGTCCCACCCACTTCCTGTGTCCGTTCCCAAAGCATGCCGGGAAATGTAGTCCCAATGTAATATTCAGTGTCTCACATTGCGCTTGTCTCCCTCCGGTGGCCAAAAATAGGTACTGCCACAATAAGGAATTAAACACAGTGCTACAGTATCTTGATCAGCGCAATAAAAATTGCTATCAGGATCTTGGTGTCTCTCATAGATCAGCAGACCATATTTTGGTACATAAAACAAAATAAAAAAGTACACAATGGTGAAGTATATCAAAAATATACTATAAATAAAATGCAATGAATGATGTTTCACTCACAAACATAGAGCCTAGCACTGGCTCTAAGTGGTACTGCACGTTTTGGGTTGTTTTTTCTTCTATATTGTTCACAGGTGACCCACACCTTACACGGCTGTTTCCCTTCACATATCAAGGAACCATATAAGACAAGAAAAGACAGCGCAACTCTCCTTGTGCAGAATGAAAATATACGTGTATATATGCTTTTCAGACAATTTTTCACTTACACTTGTTGAAGCTTCAATAGCTCTAAGGTTTGCGCATATGGATTTTTGTCAGGCTCGGGCAAATCCACAAACCACCAAAAAGGCACAGGCTGGATCTTCTTTTCGAAAGAAAATTTTATAAAATAAAAACATGTAAAACATATGGATAAAACAGGTACCCAGGACGCGTTTCGTCGCACTAGGCGACTTCCTCAGCTGACTTCCTAAGCTGTATTAGGCACAGTGTGAACGGGTCCTAATACATTCCCTCATCTAACAGGATAGTAGCCAGTCCCTGTGCATTTTAACCCCTTAAGGGTGGCTAGGTGTCTGGTGTGGGTCTCTGATGGCAATGTATCTATACATCCTACATATCCACCACTTCACGGGCAGGTTATGGGGACCTCCTAGGCACGATATTTGAAGGAATTTTTCATTTTTATTTTTAACCCTTATTTTATGGAAACTAGATGACAGAGACAGAGATGACAGAGCGACATTGCTTCCTTTCTCTTGCAGCACTACTTGGAACCTTGTTAGCTGCTGCAGCTTCAAACAAACCTTCCCAATGGTTGGCAATGAGTTGATGGGGAGCTGTGGGACAGCATTGCAATGCCCCTGCTGTCTTCAGAATCTGCAAAATGAAATTGTCAAACTAAAATTACATTTAGGGACAGTAAAGTCCAAACAAAGGGCAATAAACCAAAGTTGGTGCTAACTTAACAAGAACTGTTGTAAACTTTACAACTCCATAGACTATGGGCACTATTTCGTGCATGGCGCTAAAATGGGGACCCTAACGGGGAAAACCTTCGTCTTCAGGTTTCCCGTAGCATCCCCCTTTTAGCACTCCTGGGCTGCGAGACTTGCACAATCTTGCTCTCGTGAGACTGCAGAGGGATTCACGGAGGGAGACTGGGGAAATTTTGTCCCACAGTCTTACTCTGCTCCTGGTGGCCAGAAGCGGCAGATTGGCGCACTGTTTTCTCCACGGGACGAGAGGTGAGTTTCCAATATATTGGGCGGTGGGGGGGAGTTTACTGCTGTTATCTGATTCTGGAAAAGCGGAATCAGTTAGCACCAGCTTCTAGCGGTAGCTAAATTTTAGGTTTGTGCATCGTTAGGAGGTTGTAATACCTTACTTATCCTAACGCTAATTACAGATTGGGCTCCCTATGTTAAGTATAGAGTGTGTATAGCGTTAAGTATAGGGTTTAGCATTAGGAAGGTTATATGGTGGATTATGGAATACTGTGTATAATGATTTGCTCAAGAAGTGCTATCCAAAAGATGGACAGACAAGCCAATCCTTTAATTACACGGGGGTAACCCAATTCAATAATTAGGTAAATAATCAAGGATAAAAGTAAAACTTAATGTTTATTTAGACATTTAAAAAAGTCATAGGACAGACATACACACAGATAAAAAACACCATGAATCTCAGAAAAAAGAACTGTGCTCCTAATGGAAATACCTTTCCACTTATCCAGTTACGCAAGGTAGCTCCATTAGGAGCACGGTTCTTTTTTCTGAGATTCGTGGTGTTTTTTATGTGTGTGTATGTCTGTCCTATAATTTTTTTTAAATGTCTAAATAAACGTTACGTTTTACTTTTATCCTTGATTATTTACCAGGTTATATGGTGGGCATGCGTTAAAGTCACTTATCCTGACTTAACGCTTGCACAACTGAACGCTACAGTTAACGTTCACTAGGGAATAGTGCCATATAATGGCTCTGGTAAGTTTATAACAGTTTTGGTTAAGTTAACACCAACTTTGGAATATGGCCAAAAGAGTGTTACAACATTGCAATTTTTACAGGCTTATAAATAGATCTACTAGCAAAAAAATTGCTAACTGGGAGGGTACACCTACCTTTCTCATGAAAATGCTGCTTTAAGTGAGCTTGTACCTATATTTGTGAACGCCATAAAATGTTTATGTTGGTATCATCCATAACATTGTCTTCTGAACCAGCTGTCTCTTTCCAAGAGAGATGTTAATATTGATGTTATGCAATTAGAGGTGCTAATATGTTCGTATTAAAATGCACTCAATTCAAACTTAGCTTGTTACGTTGATAAATAACACAAACTGGTATTTTGCTCAACATGATTTGGAAGTGATAAATGACTTCCATCCTTATCCACAGCCATAGCTGCAGGGTTTTAATCATTGTTACAAGATCTTATTTTGCAAATAATTAAAAACTTAAATGTCTGGATTTTTAATATACCCTGCATATTTTATTGCCACAATAGATTTTCTTTTACAGATTTAACAGCAGAAGTGAGACCAGGATGAAAAAAATAGAAGACACATACAGGGTTATTCAGAGAGAATCGAAAAGCCACCGCACGTTCGGTGACTTTTCGTTCTCTTCAATTCGGTGCGATTTGGCGATCCCATTTCGGCGACACTGCGATGTATTCAGCAAGCACCACAGGGCTGTGCAGGGGAAAGCCGCCGCAAACCCGCAAACACTCAGCGTTCGGTTACCTTTTTGGCCCCAATTCGGATCTCTTTGAATAACCCTATATAATCATTAGGGATGAGCTGTTCGGTTCGATCAGTTCGGAGTTCGATTCGAACATTGGCAGTTTGAAAGTTCGCGAACTCCGAACTTTTTGGCGTGTTCGGCTCGAGTTCGATTTTTTTTTTTTAAAAAGTATAAAAAAATGCTTAAAAAATACCGAAAAATATAGAAATATAGAGACTCTTTACTGCAGAATATTATAAGCAACGAACAAATACGTAACTGGCGGCGCAATAACAATTGCTGTGGAATTTCTTGGTGGTTCTCTTTGGTGGTGCCGTCCACATATATGAAAAACAATGAAAAGTGCAATAGTGCAGGCGAATAATACAATTTTCAATCAGGATATGTGTTAAGATGCTACCACTCACAATGGAAGAGCCCCAACACTGGCTCTGAGTGGATCAGAGCGTTTGGTCATTAGGTGTTGTTCCGAAGGAGGCGACCTGCAACCCTCAGAATTGATGATCCGCTTCCAATTCCAGTATACGGAAATACATGTAAAGGAAGAAAAAAAATTCCTTGCGTAGATCCGTTGGATGTACGGTTACAATACGTGTGAAGGGATTAAACTCACGTGAGGTGGAGCTTAAAGCCAAGCTCTAGGATGAAGTGCCTGTGGACTTATTTGCGGTAAAGCCCATAAAAACCTCTTTATTCAGCAGCACGCCGGGGATTGATGAAAATTACCAAAATTTATTTAACATAAAAACAAATAAAATGCAGTAAAAAGATCAATCTGGCTCAGCCAGTCTACCCAGACGCGTTTCGCCACATAGCGTGGCTTCCTCAGTCGGTTTACAGGTAATGATGTACAATGACATTATATACTCTCTTAATTCTATTTTAAATTGTCCCCAGGTGCAGTGTGCTTGATGGGCGTGCGGTCCACGCCTCGAATCGATGAGATGCGAATGTTATCTGCGGATCCGCCATTTTGCGCATGCGCATTTCCAACGCTTGCGTTCCAGGGTAGGCATCCGCCATCTTGCGCCTGCGTATCAGTCACTCTCCCCTTCCGATCCGCGTATCGCATCCCGAATAGTCTCTTTTTCCTTGTAATGAGCAAAAAGGCAAATATTGCGGAGACTGAGTGTTTTCATCTCAAAGATGACCATAGCTGGCATCCTATACAAACAAAAGGTGCTACATATTGGACAACATGTGCTGAAATCTGTGCATCTTAAATACACTTCCGTTCTATAAGATCTCTCATATTCCACATTCTTAGGGTTCATAGTGTACAAAACAACCGGAGTGAATATAATTATATAAATTGCATATCGTGTTAGCCCTAAGTAAATCTGGAATTGACAATATAGTCAAATTGAATGTGAGTTTATGAATATCGATTAACAATGACTGGATATGGATCTTATGCAAGATTGTTTTTCATATATGTGGACGGCACCACCAAAGAGAACCACCAAGAAATTCCACAGCAATTGTTATTGCGCCGCCAGTTACGTATTTGTTTCTTGATTTGTGCACTGGTTTGGGGGAAACCACTGTTTGCTGGCTGGCCTGGGATAATTGGTGACGGTACAAGCAGGGGCGCCTACCATTTGTTTGTTGTATTATACACTGTTGGGATAGTAAATTCCCCCATCGGTAATTGGCAGCCCTAGCATGTCTCTCTCTGAATTTAGAAATAAGAGATCGGGAGCAATGTTGAATCCATGTTAGGAGGCACATTTGTATCTTCCCAACTTAAAGAGTTTAGTTATGAAGATAATAAGAGACCATTGTTAGAATTGGAGAAAAATCTAATTAAAGAGATGAAAATCAAATTAGAGATAGCCACCCTTGAAAAATATAAAAAGGATAAAATTACACCTAGAGGTCTGAGGTTTCAGAAAACACCATCCTCTGATAAAGATGATTCCGAATTTATTTCAGGGTGGAATGTATTACTGGAAGGTTTTGCCATCTCTATGATGGATTATGTCATCCAGAAAAGGAAAGAGAAGCTTCCCAACATTAACATCATAGTTGAGAGCTTGTCCAAACAGATTGAACAAGAATATTCGAGTAAAGACATTTCTGACCTACATAAGAACTTGGGAGAAAAATTGGAGAGAATCGAGAAAGAGGTTTTGATAATCAAAAAACGTAAATATGAAAGGGATGTGGAGGACTACAAGAGGGGGAATGTGCATAAAAAGTATGAAGAAACCAAAATAGACAGTAGATTTCGAGACAATAGGATGGAATCCGCTAACTCAAATGGATGGGTAGAGGTCAAACATAGACGATACAATGAAAGGCAAAATCCCTACCGTAAAAACTGGAGAAATCAGTATAATCACAGAAATACATATCCAGTCAATAGTGATCACTATGCAACCCCCTATCGGAGAGATGTTTATCACCCGTCCTCCGAGATACAACGACATAGAGACTATGGGTATCATAGACAGCACGATAGACGGCAGTGGGATAAACCTTACCACCATAGGCGAGACATGGAAAGACAATCTCAGGAGAGAAATCGATTAAACACTATCACGCACAATCCCATCCCCAACATACCCCCTAAAAAAAGGGAGAGGGAACAAATAGAAAACATTGTCCCTCTTAGGAACAGGTATGAACCATTGGACGATCATAAGGAAGAGGAGGTTTTTTGGAGGGACCCCCTAAACAAGAACAGCGGGCAGGGAATACACAGAGACCTCGATACAAGATTACAAAGGGGGGGAGGACAAAAAAGACCGTGGGAAAGATCAGAAGAGGGTCGAGAGCAGGAAAACGTGTACGGGAAAGAAAAAAGAGAAAGGAAGCGATCCCCATGAAGGGAATTTTTAATCTAAGTGATAAGATTCTCACCAGAGCAGAGATAAGTGTTCTCAATAAGGGCCTCAAGTTTGCCCCCTCTAACCAGCTGGACAAATTTGGGGTCTTTATAGATCTACAAAGATTCAAACGAAAATTGAGTCTAAAGAAATACTTCCTTAAGCAACCAGCAGAAAGGCAAGTTGCACAAAACTGCACGCCCAATATACATACCACTCTAAAAAATAGATCTAAATTTTATCCTAGACACATGGTTTCGGATGAAATTAGGATGTTCGAAAGTTTAGTCATGAAAGATATAGAAAAGATGTCTATTAAAATAGATAAAGACAACCTTTCTAAGGAAGAACGTATGGCTATAAAAAATCTGCAAAAAGATCCCAATATTATTATAAAACCCGCCGACAAGGGCGGCGGGATAGTAATTTGGTCAAAGAAATCCTATCAAGAAGAAGCACTTCTTATTCTGAACGATCATTCCACCTACACTAAATTGAGAAAAGATCCAGTGGGGGATATAAGGCTTAGGTTGGCATCTTTGTTACAGGAAGGTTTAGATAAAAATATTTTGAATAAACTAGAATTCGACTATCTATCCATAGAATTCACGAAGGTACCATACTTCTATATCCTTCCCAAAGTGCACAAAAACCCCCTCAAACCCCCAGGTAGACCTATAGTGGCGGGGATAGATTCTATTAGCAGTCGCCTATCAGAATACGTCGACATACTCCTTCAACCACTAGTCTGTAGGATTCCATCATATTTGAAGGACACGATAAGTATGCTTCAAATGTTAAACGAGGTGGTTTGGCAAAAGGGGGATCTCCTGGTAACCTGCGATGTTAATGCATTGTACAGTAGCATACCACACGATCTAGGCCTCATCAAATTAGAGGAGGAGATTTTAAAAGCCGATTCCATCGATCCCGACCAGACGCAATTTATTCTTGATAGCGTAAGGTTTATATTGAATAACAACTACTTCAAGTTCGAAGATGATTATTACATGCAGTGTAAAGGTACGGCCATGGGCACTAAATTTGCGCCCAGCTACGCCAACCTATACATGGCAGCCTGGGAGAGCAGGTTCGTGTGTGGGTCGCGTGGCTGGGCGCAGGGAAGTGTCCATGCATACAAGCGTTACATTGATGACGTATTTTTCATTTGGAGAGGAGGAGAAGTGTCGTTGCGACCCTTCTTAGAGAGTCTAGATAGCATAGAATGGGGCATCAAATTGGACAGCTGCTGGAGTGAGAAGGAGATAAATTTTCTGGATTTAAATATATTCATAAAAGAAGATCGTATAGGATCGAAAACTTTCTTTAAAGAAGTTGATAAAAACACGTTCATCGACCGTACCAGTTGTCACCACCCCCCCTGGCTCAAAGGTGTCCCGAAAGGGCAATTTGTGAGACTCAGGAGGAATTGCTCAGATGTGAACACCTATAAAGAGCAGGCCTTAGCCCTAAAACAAGATTTTCTTGATAAGGGGTACGACAATGAAGAGCTAGATAACATTATTTTAGAGACATCGCAGACAGATAGAAATAAATATTTGGAGTATAAACCTAAGAATAAAGAGGTAAAGGAAGTTGTTTTTGTCTGTGATTACAACAACAAAGCAGACAAAATTAAAAAGATTTTAAAAAAACATTGGCCAGTGCTTAAAAACGATGCAGACCTCATAGATGTCATAGGATCCACTCCCAAAATAGTCTTTAGGGGGGCGGGTAACATCAAATCTAATCTAGTACGTAGTAAACCCAGGAAGATGAAAGATAACACCAGTAACCATTTTGGACTAAAAGAGGGCTATTATCAATGTGGCAGGTGTTTGGCCTGTAGGTCGACAGCCAATAAGAAAAACTATATTAGTTCATATTTTAATCGTAGATTGAGTAAACAGGTTAGAATTAAAGGGATCCTCAACTGTTGCTCTAAAAACGTCATTTATATGTTGGAATGCCCCTGTGGGCTAGGATATATAGGGCGTACAAAAAGAGCCCTTAATGTTAGGATAGCAGAACACTCCAGGAATATTAGGAACAGCTATGAAAAACATTCGGTTTCGCTGCACTGTAAAACGCATCACAAAGTTCACCGATAGGAATTAAATTTTGGGCAATAGAACAAATAAAAAAAGTAGAGGTTGAGGAAAATTTACCGAACAAATTAGGTAAGGCAGAAATGAGACATATCTTCGAGCATGGCACTATGGTTCCTAATGGACTGAATGACGATTTTGAGGTTGTACATTTTCTTTGAGATGGCAGAGGCCCCTCTAATTCCACATTCGGGACTTTTTAAATTATACTATGTTGTATGAATCCATTCTATGACATATCACTAACACATTCTGGTGGGTTATCAACCATGATCTAACAAGTATATATCACATTGATATATGTCAGGCTACATAGGCCTCCCACTTAAAGCCACATCATACTACACAAGAATTTACATCCTATAGATAATCAATAGGTAGTGTTTCACATTGGACGTAGTCCTCGTACACATTGCTTATAGCACAATATGAACACGTATTTAGGCATAGTTCTTCACAAGTACGCCTATAAGAAGATAGACACGATCACGACATCGGTAGCTGTTTATAGATTCTTACATAGATTGATTATAGTTCCACAATTAGCACCATTAATACAGATCACGACACATCTTGCATAAGATCCATATCCAGTCATTGTTAATCGATATTCATAAACTCACATTCAATTTGACTATATTGTCAATTCCAGATTTACTTAGGGCTAACACGATATGCAATTTATATAATTATATTCACTCCGGTTGTTTTGTACACTATGAACCCTAAGAATGTGGAATATGAGAGGTCTTATAGAACGGAAGTGTATTTAAGATGCACAGATTTCAGCACATGTTGTCCAATATGTAGCACCTTTTGTTTGTATAGGATGCCAGCTATGGTCATCTTTGAGATGAAAACACTCAGTCTCCGCAATATTTGCCTTTTTGCTCATTACAAGGAAAAAGAGACTATTCGGGATGCGATACGCGGATCGGAAGGGGAGAGTGACTGATACGCAGGCGCAAGATGGCGGATGCCTACCCTGGAACGCAAGCGTTGGAAATGCGCATGCGCAAAATGGCGGATCCGCAGATAACATTCGCATCTCATCGATTCGAGGCGTGGACCGCACGCCCATCAAGCACACTGCACCTGGGGACAATTTAAAATAGAATTAAGAGAGTATATAATGTCATTGTACATCATTACCTGTAAACCGACTGAGGAAGCCACGCTATGTGGCGAAACGCGTCTGGGTAGACTGGCTGAGCCAGATTGATCTTTTTACTGCATTTTATTTGTTTTTATGTTAAATAAATTTTGGTAATTTTCATCAATCCCCGGCGTGCTGCTGAATAAAGAGGTTTTTATGGGCTTTACCGCAAATAAGTCCACAGGCACTTCATCCTAGAGCTTGGCTTTAAGCTCCACCTCACGTGAGTTTAATCCCTTCACACGTATTGTAACCGTACATCCAACGGATCTACGCAAGGAATTTTTTTTTCTTCCTTTACATGTATTTCCGTATACTGGAATTGGAAGCGGATCATCAATTCTGAGGGTTGCAGGTCGCCTCCTTCGGAACAACACCTAATGACCAAACGCTCTGATCCACTCAGAGCCAGTGTTGGGGCTCTTCCATTGTGAGTGGTAGCATCTTAACACATATCCTGATTGAAAATTGTATTATTCGCCTGCACTATTGCACTTTTCATTGTTTTTCATATATGTGGACGGCACCACCAAAGAGAACCACCAAGAAATTCCACAGCAATTGTTATTGCGCCGCCAGTTACGTATTTGTTTCTTGATTTGTGCTGGTTTGGGGGAACCACTGTTTGCTGGCTGGCCTGGGATAATTGGTGACGGTACAAGCAGGGGCGCCTACCATTTGTTTGTTGTATTATAAGCAACGGTTTATTAAATATTGGATTAAAAACGAATGTCTACGTGCAAAGATTCTCACCTCTAAATGACCTGTGCTCTCAAACGGCGTAAACAACAGGTGTTTAATTAGTGTTTGGAAATAACATGTGTTTCTAATTAGTCCGGTCTCATGAATTTGATACATTGTATGCAGACTGGGAGTGCTAGGTGTCGTGTGTGGGTCTGTGATGGCGATGTTTCCATACATCCTACAAATCCGTCACTTCACGGGCAGGTTATGGGGACCTCCTAGGCACGATATCTGAAGGAATTTTTCATTTTTATTTTTAACCCTTATTTTATGGAAAACTCACTGTTCCTTTAACCCTTTCACTGCTGAGGCATTTCACCACTGTGTGCTGAGCTAATTTTTACCTCTTTCGCTCATCATGTTTAAACGCGATTTGAAGCCACATTTTATTATACGACCCAGACATATTATATATCGTTCTTTCTGGCAGACTCGGTAGATTCATAATATATCATTTTTATATGTATACGTTATGTCCTGCCTGTATATTATAACAAAAAATGCAATAAAACTTGAATTTTTAATCATCTGCAGCGTGTAAAGTGTTTTTTTTCACCTTTTATCACATGAACATTTCCGGTTATATTTTCTATGGGGTGTGCTTGTACAAAAATTAGAAATGAGGACTTATTAAATTTTTTGGGGGAATTATGTGATTTTTAGCAAACGCACACCATAGAAAAAAATCATTAGTGCAGCATCGTTGTTCACATTATAATTGAAATGTGAACAATATTGCTGCATTAATAAAAATAACACACAAAAAAAATACATGGTTTTTTTTTAAGTTTTATTTTTTTACTTTATACCTGGTCATGTTGGGCATCATTCGAAAGGCCATGTTCAGGCCTTTCAATTGATACCCTCCATGACCCCCTAGCCACCACTGTTCTGGAGATATCAGGGTTCAAATGAACCACTTATCTCCACCAGGGGATTCTGGGCAGCTAGGGGTTCCCCGGCTATCTGACGTCATCAAGCTATGCGTGAGGACGTCAGGCAGTGAGAGGACCCGGGGTGGAGCCGCCATCCAAGATCGCAGCCCCCACCGGAGCTAGGCCGCACTTCGCACCCCGGTGCCTAAGGGGTTAAAGCCAGGCACCGCTTAAAAGGGGAGACTCTCCCCTTTTATGCGGTGCCTGGCTTCTTTTTGTGGGCCCTCCCAATCGGGAGGGAGAGGGATCCGAATGGATCGCCTCCTCCCTTCCAGGCGATCTCCCGGCATAGCCGGGGGTCGCCTGGAAATGACGTCATCGCGCATGGCGCGATGATGTCATTTACGTCGGGAGGAGCTTGACTTCAGCGTCTGAGGATGCTGAAGTCAGAACGCCGCGGGACCCCAGACAGAGAGTTGAGTATCTCCACCGGGGGTCCTGCAAAGCTGATGACATGTGGGACACGTCCTCGTCAGCATACAGCGGGCGTAACTGAGGATGTGTCCCACACGTCGTCAGCAGGGAAGGAGTTAAAACGTCTTTTTTTTTAACTTTTTGTCCTTGTTTCCTGTCCCCCAGGGCACTACCCGGACCTGGACATTGTTTTTAAATGTTTCTATACATCCTAGAAATCCGCCACTTCACTGGCAGGTTATGGGGACCTCCTAGGCATGATATTTGAAGGAATTTTTCATTTTTATTTTTAACCCTTATTTCATGGAAAACTCACTGTCCCTTTAAAAACTTTTTTTTTTTTTACACTTTTTGTCCTTGTTTCTTGTCCCCCAGGGCACTACCCGGACCCCCATACACCTTTTATGGCAAATATCTAGCACTCTAAAAATCGAACTTTGAGTATTGAATTCGTGTTCGAGTTCGAATTCAAACTTTTGAAAAGTTCGAGTTTGAATGCGAACCGAACTCGGGGGTGTTTGGCTCATCCCTAATAATCATAATATAAAAGGCGAATTGACTGCATAATATATACAAATCTATTTCCTGACAATTGGTGGCTAATCTTTTTTTATTCATTTTAACCAAATACACTACTTGTGTAAGCAATGGGGAATTAATAAAATATTTTAAATCCACCCGTCAACATCAAGGCAAACCTGTTTAGGTGAAAACCTAATGCAATCACACAGGAGGCTACCTTTATTCAGTTCAAAGAAAAAATTGTAGTTTTATATACCCTGTACCAAGCAGTCCTCATTTTGGTGCATAAAAAGTGAAAACGTGATGGAGACAGAAGCAAATATGAGCTGGCAATCTCCTTTTCATTTATTTGGCAATTTGTTCCTCTCTTTGTCTCTTCATAGGTCTTTACCTGATATAGCAATAGGTCAAAATACAAGTAATAATCATTCCAAGTATCTGTTGAATATGTGAAGTCTAAGTTTGATCTGAAGAGTCATTTTCCCGATCTTGATATTGGACAATACAGTATATGCACAATTTAAGGGATTATTTTCTGCATATGGTGCAATTTTGTGGCAAATATTGGCGAATTGCCAGCAAAATACGGTGAAATTCGGCAGGAGTGAAATTCCTCATAGAAAAGTAATGGTTAATCTATTCAGAGAGCACCGTACAGCAACAAAAAGTTGTCAAAGTGCATAGATTTTCGGTGGTTTGGTTCGACAGGTTTAAACAGGCGAATCCCATCTGTTTCAATCTAAACAAATTCCCTGGTTTTATAAAAATTTTATTCAACTGTTTATTCTTTTCATTTGTAGCAAAAAGTAGATTTTATTAATTTATTTATTTTTAGAATTTTTAAGGAATTTTTCTGGAATTTTTCTGGAATTTTTCGGCACAATTTTTTGTTCTGTAACAGATCTTTTTATTGTCATTCATACGTCCTTATATATTATTTCTATGCATTTTCCTGCATTATTTTTGTTTAAAACACCTTTTAAAAATTGAGTTTTTCTGCTGCTGCGGGCTTAGGCCCTAACCCTAAAACATTAGGCGGCGGCATGGGCTGTTCCAATTCCTTTTGTATGGTTGTGCCTCGGAGGCCGTTTCCCTAAGGGCCTCATATCTACTTTATACAACTCCATCAACACTATCCTGGACTGGAAAGAACTCGCTTATGTACGGGTCTGGGAGAGGGATGTGGGTCTACCTTTGTCTTCACAGGAGTGGCTCGACATTTGGGAGGCCTCTAGGAAAGTGACTGTATGCGCTTCCCTCCAAGAGCAATCCTTTAAAACTCTAATGCAGTGGTATGTCACGCCAATTTAATTGTCTCGCATGGACTGTATCGAACCTCTTTTGGTGGGATTTTGGCTGTGAAGGTACGACATTCAACATGTGTTGGTCCTGTATGTGCATTCAGGATTACTGGTCGACTGTTCTCAGGGTGTACTCTGATGTGATGGGAATTCGGGTGCCCAAGGACCCATGGCTTTGCCTTCTTTCTAAGCCCCTGGATGACATTACCCTGCCTGCTAATAAACTCCTTTCAAAGCTTCTTTTGGCCGCAAGGATGGTTTTAGCACAGCATTGGCGATCCCCCACCTACCCTCCCTTCAGTCTTGTACTTGCTAAGTTAAGGGAGATCAGGACTATGGATGAGATGATTACCAATGTTCAGCACACTTTTCCGTCTTGTTTGAAGGTCTGGTCGCCATAGTTTATGTATGATGTTTAATGCCGAGTGGCATGCGGAGTATGATATTGAGTCCTGTATTTTAAAGTGATTGCTGTTGTTGTGGGGTCTCTTCTTCCTGTTTTTTTTGTCTTCTCCCCCTTCCCACATTGAGGTTGTGCTGTTGCTCTGTTCCTTCCTTTCCTTCCTACACTATTTGGGCTCTCGTGGTAAAAGGGAGCTTAGTAGCTGACTGTTAATTGTATTTTTTGCTTGATGATTTCTCATATGTGATTTGGATGACTTTATGATTAGATGCTTCTGTATCTGGTCTACTGTTATATTGTCTTTGGCTGATGCTCCACCAAAAAAGATATTTGGGAAATAAAATTATTGAGTTTTTTTAAAAAAAATTTAACCCTGTTTTTGGCTGGTCGGCTTTTTTTTGGTGCTTTGCAGCTGCGTTCGGTGGGTTTATAGGTGGCGTTCAGTCGATCGATTCAGCACACTTCGGGAACCCTGCGCGAAAATAATGCTGAATTCACCGCAAGGTTGGCGAGTTGAGCTAACCGAAGTGCGCCGAATGAAAGAGCACAGAAATTTCAGTGATATTTTGGTGCTCTTTGAATAGCCCTTTAATCTTTTAATTTTCAGAGACTAGACAGGAGTAAAGTCCTCATTTGTGAGTTTTACCTGTCTACTCCTACTAAGCACATTTTGTTTAAATAAAAAGTATAACTTTTTAAAACATTGGATTTGTAGTTAAAACATAAACGTAAGATAAACTAGTAATTTGGCAGTTAATTTTGATATGACTTAGTTAAAAGATAGCAGTAGTAAATTTGCTCAGTTTTAATTGGTCATGTAGTGTCACAAGAAGTAAGCACTTTATATTTGAAATGTTTTCTCTTTACAAGGCACATCAGGTTGTCAAATTTTCTTCACAAGGTATTATTTACACTTCTTTGTTGATTTTTGCATTTTTTGTTTAGATTCACCCACAAATTTTGCTTTGACGTGGTGGGAGGGATTATGGTTGAACTGCCCATTGTGAGAATACCAAATATCTCATTTTTTGTAGGCATGTACAGGGTTGAGCACTTATGACACACTTTTACTTTGTATAGGTCCTGGGGTTGGCTGCTAGAGTTGCATAGCAGCCACTCAGTCATATTTGCTGTTCGTCCTGGCCACATTGTTAGCCCCAAATGTGGAGGTTTGTCTTCCTGTTGAAATAGACAGGAGAGCTTGCTGTTGGCATTTTGGGTGTTGGCCCAGTGCTGCGTATTGTCCATTACTTCAAATCTCCTTAACATAAGTTGTATTGTAGTATTGTTCAGTTACACGCTTTAATATAGTGAGAAATAAGAAGTTAGCACTGTTTGAGATGTTTTCTCTTTACAAGGCACTTTTTATGGTTTAGAATTGTTTTCAGAAAGTACAGTATTATTCACATTTCTTTGAGTTTTGCACTCTTTTTGTTTTTATTCACCCACGAGATTTGCCTTTACGTGGCTGGTGGGCTTATGCTTAGCGTTTAGGAGTTGTTAAAATTTGTCAATTAGCGTCCCAACAGTAACTTGCGCCAGCACTTTGTAATAGCTCCTATCTGGAAACTCGCTACAAATTAATTGTGCTTCCCATGTTAAGTATAAGAGACGCTAAGTACAGTAAGCTCTCACACAAGGTGCTAAGCGCTAACTGATTTCACCCGAGTTTAGTGTAAGGATTGGAATATTGTTGCCAGCAGGGGTCAAGTCGAGCAGGAACGCTTACACACTATGAAGCTTTTATTTAAGTGTTTAACCATATTTTTCCATGTTAAATCATTATAAATATTATTTATTGTGCATTTTCCATAAAAGTTGTCTATATATAAACACATTAACATAAGTTGTGGGTGGGTGTTAATTGAGAGATGACCTGGTTAATTGGGCAAAAATCTTTGAGTTAGTGCATTTATTTTTTTAGGACTTGACCCCTGGTTGCCAGACATTAAACTTACTTCTCCTAGCTCTAACAATTACATACTGAAGTGCTACATTAGCACCAACTATGGGATAGAGCCCATGGTTTGGTGGTAAAAGGTTTAGTTGGGATTGCTCATATTTTCTAATGTACCCAGCATTAAACCTCTTTACAATTGTCTTCCTTGCATTTGCTCTCAGCTTTTTTTTCATTTACTTTCCATGTCAATGTGTTGTTGTGAAGCATATTCTTTATATATATATATATGTGTAGCGCTCACTCCCGGAGGAGCCGCTGAATTTGAACCTCGGGTCAGTCTCCCCGCACTAGGGAATAAATATACTCCAGCACCGTCGTGGATTTTATAAATTATATAGTTTACTGAATAAATTGGCATTTAATGAGTAACACGGTATACGTATATATTTTTACAGTACTTCGTAATGCGAGAAACGCGCAGCGGAAAAGGAAATACAGCACTTCGTAATGCGAGAAACGCGCAGCGGAAAAGGAAAAAAGTATTTTTAACCCCTTAGTGGTTGGAGTGTGAGTCCCGTACAGGTTATGTCCCAAGGAATGTATGTGTATGCGTGTATTGGTACCCGGGTACAATATTCAACTGGCCAGTGAATTATTTAAGAGGTATCTTTGACTAGTCACGTTGGGGCCCTGTAGGTTTTGAACAGACTGCAGCGTGCTTTAGTGTTTTACAATGGCCTGGAAGGCCTCTCATCCATCCGCCAGATACCCTGCGTTCCGCTCGACCCAGGACGTCTCTCCGCTCGACTTTGACTGGGATTTTCTGTGTCACCGGATCCGCTGTCTTGCTTTTCTGTATCGGCCACAAGATATCCAGCTCACCGCCTGCACTCCCTGTTAGATCATCTGCGGTTCTCCTAACTCGGGGTCCTTCAGCTTACTATGTATCAGCGTGAGATTACTAGCGGTGGATCACTGGGTCTTCGATTAATAATAAGGAAAATCCCCATCTCCAACTCTGCTAGGCCGCACCTGCGCTCTGGCCTGGTTGTAATCACTCTCTACTCTCTTGCGTCTGGCTCCTCTCACTCCTCTGCGCGCTCTGCCGGCTTTTTCCACGAGGCTGCAGATGTCAGTGTCTCTCTCCCACCCACTTCCTGTTCCCGCCCACAAAGCATGCTGAAAAATGTAGTCCCAATGTCCAGTGTCTTACATTGCTCTTGTCTCCCTCCGGTGGCCAAAAACAAGTACTACAACGACAGGGAATTAAAACCAGCGCTACATATGCTAGGAGACATAATTGATAAATGCCATCACCCGCTAAATCTTTCTATAATTGTTATAAATTACAGCGTTTCGTGTCTGTCATGAACAAACAACCTAACTTCGCCTGAATTCAAGAACAATTTGGAAATAAGGATATGTCTAGAATCACTGAATTCATTAATCTCATCTAGTATTTAACGCAGATAAAACATGAGGTCAACACAAATATTACACCCTATTAATTCAAATAACAAAAAGGAAAATATAAAAGGATAATAATCCCCAGTGTAATCATCAGGTTGCCAAAACGAGTCTCTCCAAATGACCAGTAAGATGTCCGTTCCCTTAAAACCAAAATAATGGGGTGCCATAGGATGGCTACACCCATAGAATCACACAAAAGCACCTGTGCATCAGTTCCTCATATAGGTGGCTGTCAGAACAGGAAAATTCTGCAAAGGGGGGGGGGGACATTGTAGCTAGGAATGACTTGTCTCAGCAATAGCGATCAATGTGTTTCGCCTGTTTGCCCCTTATTCCCCAATTATTTAAGATGCCTTTTGGCCATAGTTATATGAGTGTCACAAACTTCAATCTTTGAGATGACCAGTGCCAACTGATAGTCAATAAAAGTTATGCTTCTATGACATCATTCCATATTCACAGCCATATTACGTTACTATGTATTATCATAAATGATACCTGCAATATCTTATCAATTATACTTCGATTTTCTCTAATTCTACATTTTTGTACATGGACAATATACTCACTCACTCATTCTTATATCAACTTTGATGATTTCACATAGTACAAAATGTTGTACCTTGTAAAGAGAATTTAACTTATCATCATTGTTTTTATCCACATTCTACTAGTCCATCATTTTGGAGGTTGACCCACCAAGGTTGGTGTAGGGGCTATTCTTTCTCAGAATATCAGTCGTGCATCTCAATTTCAGTCTTCTTTTTTAATATTTGCAGAAAATAAAACTAAACGTGTTTATGATATTTGTAAACAAGGATGTGCGAGCAACAGTTTGTTGGTTAACATATGATGTGAATGCAAAAGCAAATCTTATTGGCAGTGCAATGCCTCTGTCCTGGTATAGCAAGTTTACGATTGGTGTTGTAAGATAAGAACAGATTGTGCAAGACAAGAAATTGTCATCTCTCTCCACACAAGCAAAGCTATTAAAAAGGTTCATATGCCTTTAATATGTCATCAAATGTGAACAAAATACTTTAAAAAAAATGTTTGCATCTGATTTGAAGTTTTTGTACTTCTAGTTACCACATTTAAAACTCATTAAAATTGGAATTTATAAAAGTGGTAAAATAGAGTGGCTTAGGAAATTAGCATTAATTATTTACATCAGTCTCCAAATATCATTTTTACTGCTCACTTACCATAATTTTACTGAAAATGTGTAAGATTGGTAGATCAGTGCTGATGATGATTCTTGATCTATCTATCCGTTTGTCTATCTATCTATCTATCTATCTATCTATCTATCTATCTATCTATCTATCTATCTAGTCTAATAACTCTCTTTTTCTGTACATATTTAAAATGTATGTTTATTTTATCTGTGGTATTAAATGTTAAAAATAAATGGAGACTTCATCTTAAACCAGTTTCATATATTTATTTTTTGAGAAGCTGCCAAAATTGTCAAAAAATTACATTCAGTAGAGAAATAAACGTTCCCTTTTTTGTTCATGTTTAACAGCAAGTTATGTTCACCACAGGCCATCACAGTGAGCCAAAAGAATCCCTACGATATGTCAAAAGAACTGCCCCTGCCAATTCATATACTTATAAGCTTTCTTTGAAGAAGTCTTAATGTCAATGTGATACTCAACTAACTTCAAAAATAACCTCAGCAGAAAAAAAGATCACTGTGGCATTAGAGGAAACACTAAAGTCCCCGGCACATAAATTTCCTGTCCTTACAGATTATTCACTCAATCAGCACTTTTCAACAATTCTCCTTAATATGAGATAAATGAAGAAGGATAGAGCCTGGAAACAAGAGAGTGTGTCACCAGTCTGCTGCTAATACAAATTACCTTTGTTTTTATTCTTTGGTGTAATAGATAAATACATTCTATCAGTGGGAATATAAACAGCCAATAGAGATGTGTGTAAATCCTTGTTTTAATGAGGTTTAATAGTGGTAACTAGAAGTATAAAAACTTCAAATCAGAAGCAAGCATTTTTTTAAGTATTTTGTTCACATTTAATGACATATTAAAGACATCTGAACCTTTTTAAAAACCCTTTTCTCTCAAGAATTAAAACATAATCTTTTTATAGAGATAAGCACATCTCTGTGTTTACATCATATAATTCCTTTGAAAACAGGCAATGTTCAAGAGAGCTAGTATCACAACACTAATCTGAGAAAAAAAGGTAAAAGATTAAGGGTTTGAAGTTTTACAGACACAAATATACTGTACATTAATATAAATAATGATACTAAAAATGGATAGACATGTTTTGGTACCTTTTCATAGTGGAACAGCAATCTCACTACCGCCAGCAGATAAACTGAAGTACTAGCAGGTCTACTCACTATGGGGGTTATTCAGAGACATTTCGGTGCTCTTTCATTCCCCGCACTTCAGGGAATCAAATACTTACCCTGACCCTGGGGGTCCTACTCCTGATCCCCAAGTGCAGGGAAAATATGACGCATAACCGCAGAATCGAAAACAGAAAAACCGCTGCAAAATTGCCGAAATTATCGACTCTGATCCGCAGAACATGTCCGAAACAAGACAACGATCCGCCGAACACAGTGCTGACCAGCTGCCGGAAAAAGCCAAGAACTGCTTTGAATTGCTGTGATGTGCAGATGGCTTCTGCAACAATAAACATAACCATTTTTATCTCACTTTTTGTCCTCCACCACAACTGTTATATATATATACATATAGACAGTATATATAATCATCATAGTACAGCAGTACATAGTGATACCTATTTTATTGGGCTAGCATTACAATCATAACATAGAACAATAACGAGCCAAGCAGAAAGGTATGGGTTTAGGATGGGTGAATAGTGGAATAGTATTGTCAAGAAGAGTAAACAAACAGAGGACAGATCATAGGCCCATAAAACAACAGAAAGAGATAAGCATCATGATGTGCATCTGATGATGGTGCTTGAAGAGGAAGAAGTCAATAACACAAAATAAAAATAAGAGAAAAACCACATCAAACAGATACAATGCTGAATGTTACGCAACATTATGGTAGTCAATTAAAAAGACTACTTTGAGTCCCTCATTTATAGTGTTAAAATATGTGATAATTTTTATTTAAAATGTCCTACGTTTATGAGAGTCTTTAAACTTTCCTTTGAGGACTTTAATATTGAGGTTGTGAATGGAGTGGCCTGTCAGATTAAAATGATATCCCACTGGTGTACAGTTTTTATTTTCAACAAATATGTGACATCAGTACACAATAACGCCACAAAAAACATCAAGGGCTCCTACTCCTGCACATCTGCAAATATGGTGGACATTATTCAGTGTGCGGCTTGTAACAAGGGCTGCTATGTTGGTGATACTGGTCTTAAACTGAATCTCAGGATGAACCTGCAAACACACTCCATCAAGAACCATCATAAATATTGTGTGCTGGTGGGACATTAATCAGAAAGGCCACTCCATCCACAACCTCAGGATTAAAAGTCCTCAAAAGAATTTGTAAAGACTCTCATAAACGTAGGACATTTGAAATAAAAATGATCACATATTTTACACAGTATAAAGCAGGGACTCAAAGTAGACTCTGGCTTTTTAACTGACTACCATGATGCCAAGTAACATTCTAGAGACTCTGCAGTGCTGGATGTCCCTCCTTTGGTAATTTGCTCAAGTAGGAATAATTGACACGCACAAGAAAAGTAAGGGTGATAGTGCAGGGGCAAGCGCGACAGGCACGGTGCTCTCACAAGGGACCCAGAGACCGTTAGATCCATGTAGTGTTCAACTATCTTCTTCTCTGTTCCTTAAGGTTTGATACCAGAGTTCCATGCCCTTCTGAAGCACTGGCGAACGTGGGTTCCAAAGTCTACTCGTATCACCCTTTCTCTTACTACAGAAACAGAAGACAGAAGAACATGACGTGTGGGTGGGGTAGTACGTGTGTGTGTGTGAAGTTGCTTTACTATGTCCAATTTCCTGACTCATGTGTCAGGTTATCCTACTTCCCAACGCTCTATGAATGGGACTCATTCAGTGTGTTTAAATACAATCACATGGTGGCACTACTAAGTGCCCATTTTTCACTCGCAGCTCCAACTGCCCTTGCATTCCAGGTTCAACGGTCATTTGGCTTATCGCCTTGTGACTGAGCTGGGTGTGGCTGACATGTTGGACTTATGTTTAGTTATCAGTCAGTGTGAAGCTAGGAACCTGCGAATCATAAATTTTCGCTCGAATCGAATCTCGAATCGAATCGGCTGTTAGGCTCCAACTCAAATCGAATATCGAATCGAATTGAAAAATTCCGAAAGATGCCGCTTTCGAGCATTTCGTGTACGATAAAGCCTGGATAGGTATGCTTTGTTTGTGCATGTAGGTTCAGCTGACGTTACAGCTGCAATCTAACAGATGGGCTTATTATAATAGCCTATAGCAAAGTACATTCACATCATAAAAATCAAACTTAACATAAAAACTTCAATAATTCAATTGCAAGCTTAAATTATTGCAACTCTGCAAGCTTTATTGAAATGATTTTAATAACCATAGTAAATTACAAAGTTACATTAGGGCTAGGTAGGGCTGTATAGCCTTTATTTAGCCTTCCTCTATAAGTTTTATTTTAACTCTAGTTTACTTGAGGGACGTGTGGTGAGGTCAATCAATGACTGGTGAGGCTGGTCAGAGCCAGATATACACAGATAGATATTAACTAACTTTTTGCGGTTTGTGTTTAGTTGTAAAACTAAATTATCTTTTACTCATTCACTGTACCCACACATATTATTTTTCTCACCATTAATTAAATGGCTTTCTAAAGATACCATTATTTTATTCATAACATATACTTTATCTTTACTATTAAAAAAATAAAATGATAGAGAAAAACAGTTTTCAGTGCCCCTTTCATACTCTGTAAATCTGTATCTGCCACTAGAGGAAGCAACGGGAGCTGCCTGGGCCCATTCCTGTCAATCAGATGCCAGCCTTCAATGCAGATGGTTTTTTTGAATGTCTTGGACCAATGGTGCTTTCCCATTGGTCCAAGCTATTCCATTGCTCTGTCAGGGCCTCTGAGGCTCTGACCTTTCTAGCAGCGCTCAGGAAGTAGGCAGCGCGCGTGTGTTCCTATTCGAACAGACGCGTGGCTGCAGACCTCCTGAGCAGCAGGCAGCAGCAGGCAGCAGCAGGCAGCAGCAGCCTACGCGATTTGCATAGCGGGGAAGCATACAACCGCTATGCAAATTGCGTAGGCTGTAAAAGAATGCGCATAGAGGAAAAGGCAGACTGGCAGAGGACAAAGCCAACAGTGGGGGAGTGCGGAGCAGGAGGTGAGTTTCTTTTATTATTTTAACGCTGGCTTAATGTCAGGTGACCGTGAGGCTCTGCCTCACCTGCCTAAGCTGACAGCACGTCCCTGCTTTACTAACATGTGTATATATTTGTCAAAATTGTAGTAAATCTTTGTTATTCCGAGCCCAAATCAGAGTTTCTGCATTAGTTCTCGAGAGGTCGTAGCGAAGATCTGTTATTATTTGTCCGCCAACTGAATTAACCCTTTCTGATGAACAGTTCGTTGCTTGTATAGCAAGTAAGTTGTGCGCCACACTAGACAACAGTGGTAGGATACTTTTATTTTCCTTCCAATACTGCAACAGATCACTATCACGTTCACTTATAGGCTGTTTCAAATATGCACTGACTTCACTTTCAAGTTGTTGAGCTTTTGACCAGGTGCTGCTGGCTTCTGCTTTCTTTGCATCGTCTACTTTTTTAAACACGGAATCGAGCAGGCTTCCATTATGACTGGACTTGTCGACAACAGTTGACTCAGACTGTACGGCGCTATCGGTGGCACTCGTCTGGGCATTGGATTCAGGTGCATTGGAGCTATTGCTGGTAGTAGGCCAAGGAGAAGACGACAGTGCAATATTCTCTATGTAAACCTTTGCTTGTGTCACTTGATGTTCACGGAATAACGCAGTTTTGAATCTGGGGTCAATGAAAGTGGCTGCTAATAGGTAGTCTTTGGACAAATCAAATCGCGTATTCAGTTGACGTAAAAGCTCATTTCGAAAGCATTGAATGCCAGGCGTTGCAAGAGTGGCACTGGCAAGCTCTTCTTTTAGAACCAAAATACATGGTATAAGCAAACTAACGCTTACATGCGTGTCAGCACTCAAAATTGTTGTAGCCTCTGCTGTTGGTTTGAGTAATGGGAGAACATTCTTCAGCGTATCTTGCAACTGTGTTGAAAGTTGTTTTGGAGGGCTTCGTGCGCACTTTTTGTTCATTGCACAATCGACGAGGGCCAAAGAAATTGACTCGTAATTTCTAGAAACCCAATCCATCAGCAGATATGTACTATTGAAACGCGTTGTTACATCAAGTGGTGGTTTGGATTCGGGTAAGCCCTTATCAACTTGATATTTTGTCAATACAGCTTGTCACACAGTTGATGAGTGAAAAAAACAGCAATGTAATGCAAACAGCCTATAAGATTTTTTACTGTTCTTTGAACGTCCAATGCTGCATTTATAGTCAGCTGCAAAATGTGAGCAGCCATGCCACTGTATGTCCAGGATTTTAGCAGTACAAGGCATTGTGTTTGTTGTGTCTGTTGTGGCAAATAGGATTTTCTCTTCACCAAATCCATGCTTAGCAAACTCGTTGGAAATTAATTCAGCAGTTTTCCTCACTGTATGGTCAGCTTCCAAATTCTCTAGGTTGACCACAGATAAGCATCGGGATAACATTACGCACGATGACTCGGATATGTAATGTATTGTAAGCACCAAATAATTTGACTTATTGTCAGCCTTCCAGTGATCAAACGTGATGGATGGGCGGCAGTCATTAATTTCAGACCTGAGGAACTGCACTAACTTCTGGTGCAAGTTATTTCCCATGTCATCAAGCTTATGCGACAGTGTGGTTGGGTGGGGCGGTTGATAGCGGCCACTAGTTAACACTGAGCACAAATTCTTAAATCCACTTCCTGCTGCACTCTCAAATGGCCGACCATCTGCTACAATAAACTTCAAAACTGCTGCATCATACTTTTTTTTAGTAGACGCATCAAGTGTCAAACTGTACGCTGAAATGCAAGTCTGCTTTTTCATAGCACGGCCTTCTGTCGTTGGCAGTGAATGACGTCGTGCCACTGCCGACACCAATGTTTTCTTCTTTGTATCATCGGTTTCGGCCTGTTGATACACGGATGGATGCTTTCTTTCTAGGTGAGTCCAAAGATGGGACGTTGTGCCAGTAGCTTGCAGTGAGAATGCTTTTTTGCATACTTTGCAAGTTAAGGAATCTTCCTTCGCTTCAAAATGATTTTTCACAGATGACATTTTGAATTTGATCATTGATTGGTCTACAAAAAAAATTGATTAAAAAAAAAAAGGTGGCTTAATTAATGGGAAAATAAAGTGGTATTATAAGTTGGAGGAGGCGCTTGTATATCTGTGCAAAGTGTTCCTTTCACAATGTTTCACATTCACATCTAAATTATCTTGAGTCCCACACAGAGCAGCAAGGCCCCCATATAATATTATCTCCCCAGTCTCACAGAGCAGCCAGGCCCCCATATAATTTATTATTTCCCACACAGAGCAGGCCCTAATTTATTTCTCTTGTTGCAGTATAATAATAATATATAAATTAATCATACTAGTAGCAAGTTCATCATAGTCATAGTACAGATTTGACTTTTAAGCCCCTGGCCCACCCCCACCCCACGCAGCCATTCTCATCTTTTGGTGACGATGAATCAATGATTAGATCCATTCCATCACCTGGCTTCCTGCAAAAGAAGCACAATATAAACGTAGCGGTGACAGGGATACTGATAATTAAATATTATACTCATGAATCAACATCCCAACTTGGCTCAGGCGGCAGCCTGCCGATTGCTCCTCTGTCCTCCGAAAACTTCACCGTGTTCCTGTCCTCTTCACACGGACTGACTTCGCCCATCGTCGAGTCGACTCCCGAGTCCCGACCTCACCTCAGCCTCCTCTGTGAACCGTGTGTGACAGTGTGAGTGAGCGTCACTCTCACAGATCAGTCTTGCTGAAGAATGACTTTTTTTTTCAGATTGGTCTACAAAAAATTAATTAAATTGATTAAAAATGTTTTTGATTAATTAATTATCTCACACAGAGCAGCAGACAGCAGTGACAGTGACCCCCACCCATAATTATCTCCCACAGAGCAGCCAGCAGTGAGTGACCTCCATCCATAATTATCTCCCACAGAGCAGCCAGCAGTGAGTGACCTCCATCCATAATTATCTCCCACAGAGCAGCCAGCAGTGAGTGACCTCCATCCATAATTATCTCCCACAGAGCAGCCAGCAGTGAGTGACCCATATTAATTATCTCCCACAGAGCAGCCAGCAGTGAGTGACCCATATTAATTATCTCCCACAGAGCAGCCAGCAGTGAGTGACCCCATATTAATTATCTCCCACAGAGCAGCCAGCAGTGAGTGACCCCCATATTAATTATCTCCCACAGAGCAGCCAGCAGTGAGTGACCCCCATATTTATTATCTCCCACAGAGCAGCCAGCAGTGAGTGAACCCATATTAATTATCTCCCACAGAGCAGCCAGCAGTGAGTGACCCCCATATTAATTATCTTCCACAGAGCAGCCAGCAGTGAGTGACCCCATATTAATTATCTCCCACAGAGCAGCCAGCATTGAGTGACCCCCATATTAATTATCTCCCACAGAGCAGCCAGCAGTGAGTGACCCCATATTAATTATCTCCCACAGAACAGCCAGCAGTGCGTGACCCCCCTAATTATCTCCCACATAAGCATCAGACAGCATTGAGTGACCCCATAATTTTATCTCCCACATAAGCAGCAGACAGCAGTGAGAGTGACCCCATATAATTATCTCCCACAGAGCTAGGGATAAAAATGAATATATTCAGCAGCAGTGCCCCACTGGATACCCCCCCCCCCGGCAGCCATCTTCTCATCGTCTGGCAAAACAAACGATCTCAGGCCAGGGATACTGAGTCCTAATTTAATTAATATACTGATACTCACCACCAAAAATTGGGTCAGACTTAGGCCTGCTTGCACTGCAGCTCTCTCCTGTGTCTCTCCTCCGAACACGTCCTCCGAACACGCCCAGACTCCAGAGCGACTTAACTGCAGGAGCTCCCCCTTCGCACTGCTGCGTGCCTTCCTTCGGATCCTTCCACAGGCAGCCTCTACTGTGAACGGACCGTGATGTGGGTGGTGCCTAGCAGCGCGCCGTTCCTTCCCAGCCACGTGCAGCCATGTGCTGCGTGTCTGGGAGGCGCGCTGTGTGCGATGCAGCTGCGATCTTACAGATTCAAAAAAAATTTGAAACACACCACAAAATCGAATTCGAATCGAACTTGCCCAGCGATTCGATTTCGAATCGAATCTCGAAGCTTCGCAGGTCCCTATGTGGAGCGTCAGGTATAATTCATTCACGGTCTATCACATGGCACAATTCTTGAAATTATAGGAGACAGAAAAGTAAGAAAGAGACAAAGTTCAGGATTTCAATACACACATGAAAAGGACGGTAAAGACCCAACTCAGCTAATATGAAACCCGCTTACTGACAACAGCTGTTAGGGTCTCCGTCCCCATCCGGGGGTCTGGCGGTGGTCCCCGCAGCAGTCTACAGGTCTCTGTTGCAGTCTCCTTGATCGAACGGCCAGTATTCGTGGAAATGAATGGTATCAATTGTTCATTTCAATTTGTTTATATTATCAGGGTAATATTTATAGGAAAGTATACAGGAGTGGATATCATTGAGAGAGTAATCATTTTGTTTACTTGAAGACAATGAAGTTTGCATGCACGTATTGTTCTTGGAATTGCAGGTCAGCTCAACCATACGTACGCAATTTCTTGCTTAATTATCGAAACAAAAAGTTGAACAACAAGAAGAAATGAGACGTTAAGGCACCGAGCAGGACGGGGGAGATTGTCTAGTTATTGATTCATTTTTATTGATCTTGTTGTTGGGGTCTGGTATGAGGGGCCGTTACGGACATAATTCAACTTTGCTTATACATAGCTTTATCACAGAATCAATTACATCATACAGAGAGAAGTGTGTATCATAAAGCGAAATGCATATGCCATATACTGAAATCCATATATTAAGTAATGAAAGTCATATACCATATACTGAAATGTATATACTACGTACTGAAATTAATATATCATATACTGAAATGCATATATCACATGATGAAATCCAGATGTCATATAGTGAAACTGATATGTTACAGTTGCAAGAAAAGTATGTGAACCCTTTGGGATTACATGGAGTTTTGCATGAATTGGTCATAAAATGTGCTCTGATCTTCATCTAAGGCACAACAATTTGAAAAACACAGTCTGCTTAAAATAATACAACACAAACATTATATGTTTTCATGTTTTTATTGAACAGAACTTGTAAACATTCACAGTGCAGGGTGGAAAAAGTATGTGAACCTTTGGACTTAATAACTGCTTGACCCTCCTTTGGCAGCAATAACCTCAACCAAACGTTTCCTGTAGTTGCAGATCAGACCTGCACAACAATCTGGAGTAATTTTGGACCACTCCTCTTCACAAAACTGTTTCAGTGTAGTAATATTCTTGGGATGTCTGGTGTGAATGGCTCTCTTAAGGTCATGCCACAGCATTTCAATCGGGTTGAGGTCAGGACTCTTGTATTTTGTTTTGTTGAAGCCATTATTTTGTTGAATTACTTGTATGCTTTGGGTCATTGTCCTGTTGCATCACCCATCCTCTGCGGAGCTTCAGTTGGCGGACAGATGGTCTTACGTTTTCCTGCAAAATGTCTTGATAAACTCTGGAATTCGTTTTTCCATCAATGACAAAAATCCATCCAGGCCATGAGGCAGCAAAGCAGCCCCAAACCATGATGCCCCCTCCTCCATGTTTTACAGTGGGGATGAGGTTTTGATGTTGGTGTGCTGTGCCTTTTTTTCTCCACACATAGTGTTGTGTGTTTTTTCTAAACAACTCAATTTTGGTTTCCTCTGTCCACAGAATATTTTGCCAGTAGTGCTGTGTAACATCCAGGTGCTCTTTTGCAAACTTCAAACATGCTGCAATATTCCTTTTGGACAGCAATGGCTTCCTCCGTGGTGTCCTCCCATGTACTCCATTCTTGTTTAATGTTTTCCTTTTTGTAGATGTGTCAACAAAAATGTTAGCATCTGCCAGAGATTTCTGTAAGTCTTTAGCTGACACTCTAGGATTCTACTTTACCTCATTAAGCATTCTGCGCTGTGCTCTTGCAGTTATCTTTACAGGACGACCACAAGAGAGTAGCAACAGTGCTGAACTTTCTCCATTTGTAGACAGTCTGTCTTACCGTGGACACATGAACATCAAGGCTTTTGGAGATACTTTTGTAACCCTTTCCAGCTTCATACAAGTCAACAATTCTTGATCGTAGGTCTTCTGAGAGCTCTTTTCTGCGAGGCATGGTTCACATCAGGCAGTGCTTCTTGAAACCAGTAAACCCAAAACTGGTGTGTATTTTTAAAGGACAGGACAGCTTTCAGCAACACATCCAATAATATCACACTGATTGGACTCAAGGTTGGCTCACTCCTGGCTCCAAGTAGCTCTTGGAGAAGTCATTAGGCTAGGGGTTCACATACTTTTTCCACCCTGCACTGTGAATGTTTACATGTTATGTTCAATAAACACATGAAAACATTTAATGTTTGTGTTGTATTATTTTAAGCAGACTGTGTTTTTCAAATTGTTGTGACTTAGATGAAGATGAGAGCACATTTTATGACCAATTCATGCAAAACTCCACATAATCCCAAAGGGTTCACATACTTTTTCTTGCAACTGTATATACTGAAATACATTTCATATACTGGGAATAAATTTCATATACTGAAACCCATATGCAATATAATGAAATCCATACACCATATACTGAAATGCATATGCTATATACCGAAATACATCTGCTATATACTGAAATGCATATGCTATATAGTGAAATCCATATTCTATATACTGAAATCCATGTCATATACTGAAATCCATATGATATACAGTCAGGTCCAGAAATATTGGGACATCGACAGAATTCTAACATCTTTGGCTCTATACACCACCACAATGGAGTTGGAATGAAACAAACACAATGTGCTTTAACGGCAGACTGTCAGCTTTAATTTGAGGGTATGTACATCCAAGTCAGGTGAACGGTGTAGGACTTACAGCAGTTTGCAGATGTGCCTCCCACTTGTTAAGGGACCAAAGGTAATGGAACAGAATAATAATCATAAATCAAACTTTCCCTTTTTAATACTTGGTTGAAAATCCTTTGCAGTTAATCACAGCCTGAAGTCTGGAACGCATAGACACCACCAGACGCTGGGTTTCATCCCTGGTGATGCTCTGCCAGGCCTCTACTGCAACTGTCTTCAGTTCCTGCTTGTTCTTGGGGCATTTTCTGTCCCTTCAAAAACTCTTTGGTTGCTTTTGCAGTATGCTTTGGGTCATTGTCCATCTGCACTGTGAAGCGCCATCCAATGAGTTCTGCAGCATTTGGCTGAATGTGAGCAGATAATATTGCCCGAAACACTTCGGAATTCATCCTGCTGCTTTTGTCAGCAGTCACATCATCAATAAATACAAGAGAACCAGTTCCATTGGCAGCCATACATGCCCACGCCATGACACTACCACCACCATGCTTCACTGATGAGGTAGTATGCTTAGGATCATGAGCAGTTCCTTTCCTTCTCCATACTCTTCTCTTCCCATCACTCTGGTACAAGTTGATCTTGGTCTCATCTATCCATAGGATCTTGTTCCAGAATTGTGAAGGCTTTGTTAGGTGTCGTTTGGCAAACTCTAATCTGGCCTTCCTGTTTTTGAGGCTCACCAATGGTTTACATCTTGTGGTGAACCCTCTGCATTCACTCTGGTGAAGTCTTCTCTTGATTGTTGACTTTGACACACATACACCTACCTCCTGGAGAGTGTTCTTTATCTGGTCAACTGTTGTGAAGGGTGTTTTCTTCACCAGGGAAAGAATTCTTCGGTCATCCACCAGTTGTTTTCCGTGGTCTCCCGGGTCTTTTGGTGTTGCTGAGCTCACCGGTGCGTTCCTTCTTTTTGAGAATGTTCCAAACAATTGTTTTGGACACGCCTAATTTTCTTGCTATCTCTCTGATGTTTTTTTTTTGTTTCTTCAGCCTAATGATGGCTTGCTTCACTGATAGTGACAGCTCTTTGGATCTCATCTTGAGAGTTGACAGCAACAGATTCCAAATGCAAATAGCACACTTGAAATGAACTCTGGACCTTTTATCTGCACATTGTAATTGGGGTAATGAGGGAATATCACACACCTGGCCATGGAACAGCTGAAAAGCCAATTGTCCCATCACCTTTGGTCCCTTAACAAGTGGGAGGCACATCTGCAAACTGCTGTAAGTCCTACACCGTTCACTTGAGTTGGATGTACATACCCTCAAATTAAAGCTGACAGTCTGCAGTTAAAGCACATTGTGTTTGTTTCATTCCAACTCCATTGTGGTGGTGTATAGAGCCAAAGATGTTAGAATTGTGTCACTGTCTCAATATAGGAGGAGGAGGAGACAGAGGAGGAGGAGACAGAGGAGGAAGAGGAGGGGACAGAGGAGGAGGAGGAGACAGAGGAGGAGGAAGAGGGGACAGAGGAGGAGGAGGAGACAGAGGAGGAGGAGGAGACAGAGGAGGAGGAGGAGACAGAGGAGCAGGAGGAGACAGAGGAGGAGGAGACAGAGGAGCAGGAGGAGACAGAGGAGCAGGAGGAGACAGAGGAGGAGGAGACAGAGGAGGAGGAGGAGACAGAGGAGGAGGAGGAGACAGAAGAGGAGGAGGAGAGGAGGAGAAGAAGGAGGAGGAGGAGACAGAGGAGCAGGAGGAGACAGAGGAGCAGGAGGAGACAGAGGAGGAGGAGACAGAGGAGGAGGAGGAGACAGAGGAGCAGGAGGAGACAGAGGAGGAGGAGACGGAGGAGGAGGAGACAGAGGAGGAGGAGGAGAAGGAGAAAGAGGAGGAGGTGGAGGAGGAGACAGAGGAGGAGGAGGAGAAGGAGAAAGAGGAGGAGGTGGAGGAGGAGACAGAGGAGGAGGAGGAGACAGAGGAATAGGAGGAGGAGACAGAGAGAGGAGGAGGAGGAGACATCAGAGGAGGAGGAGGAGACAGAGGAGCAGGAGGGGACAGAGGAGGAGGAGGTGACAGAGGAGCAGGAGGAGACAGAGGAGGAGGAGACAGAGGAGGAGGAGGAGACAGAGGAGGAGACAGAGGAGGAGGAGGAGACAGAGGAGGAGGAGGAGGAGGAGACAGAGGAGGAGGAGGTGGAGACAGAGGAGGAGGAGGAGGAGGAGGAGACAGAGGAGGAGGAGACAGAGAGGAGGAGACAGAGGAGGAGGAGGAGGAGACGGAGGAGGAGGAGGAGGAGACGGAGGAGGAGGAGGAGGAGACAGAGGAGTAGGAGAGGAGAGACAGAGGAGGAGGAGGAGACAGAGGAGGAGAGGAGGAGGAGACAGAGGAGGAGGAGGAGGAGACAGAGGAGGAGGGAGACAGAGGAGCAGGAGGAGACAGAGGAGGAGGAGGAGACAGAGGAGCAGGAGGAGACAGAGGAGGAGGAGACAGAGGAGGAGGAGGAGACAGAGGAGCAGGAGGAGACAGAGGAGGAGGAGGAGACAGAGGAGCAGGAGGAGACAGAGGAGGAGGAGACAGAGGAGGAGGAGGAGACAGAGGAGGAGGAGGAGGAGAAGGAGAAAGAGGAGGAGGTGGAGGAGGAGACAGAGGAGGAGGAGGAGACAGAGGAGGAGGAGAAGGAGAAAGAGGAGGAGGTGGAGGAGGAGACAGAGGAGGAGGAGGAGACAGAGGAAGAGGAGGAGGATACAGAGAAGGAGGAGGAGACAGAGGAGGAGACAGAGGAGGAGGAGACAGAGGAGCAGGAGGGGACAGAGGAGGAGGAGGAGACATAGGAGCAGGAGGAGACAGAGGAGGAGGAGACAGAGGAGGAGGAGGAGACAGAGGGAGGAGGAGGAGGAGGAGACAGAGGAGGAGGAGGAGGAGACAGAGGAGGAGGAGAGGAGGGACAGAGGAGCAGGAGGAGGAGACAGAGGAGGAGAGAGACGGAGGAGGAGGAGACAGAGGAGAGGAGGAGGAGAGACAGAGGAGGAGGAGACAGAGGAGGAGGAGGAGACTGAGGAGGAGACAGAGGAGGAGACAGAGGAGGAAGAGGAGACTGAGGAGGAGGAGGAGGAGGAGGAGACAGAGGAGGAGGAGGAGGAGATGGAGGAGGAGGAGGAGGAGGAGATGGAGGAGGAGGAGGAGGAGACAGAGGAGGAGGAGACAGAGGAGGAAGAGGAGACAGAGGAGGAGGAGGAGGAGGAGACAGAGGAGGAGGAGACAGAGGAGGAGACAGAGGAGGAGGAGACAGGAGGAGGAGACAGAGGAGGAGGAGACAGAGGAGGAGGAGACAGAGGAGGAGGAGGAGACTGAGGATGAGACAGAGGAGGAGACAGAGGAGGAAGAGGAGACAGAGGAGGAGGAGGAGGAGGAGACAGAGGAGGAGGAGATGGAGGAGGAGGATGAGGAGGAGACAGAGGAGGAGGAGGAGACAGAGGAGGAGGAGACAGAGGAGGAAGAGGAGACAGAGGAGGAGGAGGAGGAGACAGAGGAGGAGGAGGAGGAGGATACAGAGGAGGAGGAGACAGAGGAGGAGGAGGAGGAGACGGAGGAGGAGGACGGAGGAGGAGACAGAGGAGGAGGAGGAGGAGGAGACGGAGGAGGAGGAGGAGACAGAGGAGGAGGAGGAGACAGAGGAGGAGACAGAGGAGCAGGAGGAGGAGACAGAGGAGGAGGAGGAGACGGAGGAGGAGGAGACAGAGGAGGAGGAGGAGACAGAGGAGGAGGAGACAGAGGAGGAGGAGGAGGACTGAGGAGGAGACAGAGGAGGAGACAGAGGAGGAAGAGGAGACTGAGGAGGGGAGGAGGAGAGGAGAAGACAGAGGAGGAGGGAGGAGGAGATGGAGGAGGAGGAGGAGGAGGAGATGGAGGAGGAGGAGGAGGAGACAGAGGAGGAGGAGACAGAGGAGGAAGAGGAGACAGAGGAGGAGGAGGAGAGGAGACAGAGGAGGAGGAGACAGAGGAGGAGACAGAGGAGGAGGAGACAGAGGAGGAGGACAGAGGAGGAGACAGAGGAGGAGGGAGACAGAGGAGGAGGAGGACAGAGAGGAGGAGGAGACTGAGGATGAGACAGAGGAGGAGACAGAGGAGGAAGAGGAGACAGAGGAGGAGGAGGAGACAGAGGAGGAGGAGGAGGGGAGATGGAGGAGGAGGATGAGGAGGAGACAGAGGAGGAGGAGGAGGAGACAGAGGAGGAGGAGACAGAGGAGGAAGAGGAGACAGAGGAGAGGAGGAGGAGAGACAGAAGGAGGAGGAGGAGGAGATACAGAGGAGGAGGGAGACAGAGGAGGAGACAGGAGGAGGAGGAGACAGAGGAGGAGGAGACAGAGGAGGAGGAGGGAGGAGGAACAGAGGAGGAGGAGGAGACAGAGGAGGAGGAGGAGACAGAGGAGGAGGAGGAGACAGAGGAGCAGGAGGAGACAGAGGAGACAGAGGAGCAGGAGGAGACAGAGGAGGAGGAGGAGGACAGAGAGCAGGAGGAGACAGAGGAGGAGAGGAGACAGAGGAGGAGGAGGAGACAGAGGAGGAGGAGGAGGAGAGAGAAGGAGAAAGAGGAGGGGAGGAGGAGGAGGAGACAGAGGAGGAGGAGGAGACAGAGGAGGAGGAGGAAGGGAAAGGAGGAGAGAGGAGGAGGAGGAGACAGAGGAGGAGGAGGAGGACAGAGGAAGAGGAGGAGGAGACAGAGAAGGAGGAGGAGACAGGAGGAGGAGGAGGAGGAACAGAGGAGCAGAGGGACAGAGGAGGAGGAGGAGACAGAGGAGCAGGAGGAGACAGAGAGGAGGAGGAGACAGAGGAGGAGGAGGAGAGGAGGAGGAGGACAGAGGAGGAGGAGGAGGAGAGAGACAGAGGAGGAGGAGGAGGAGACAGAGGAGAGAGGAGGAGGAGGAGACAGAGGAGGAGGAGGAGGAGGACAGAGGAGGAGGAGGAGGAGGAGACAGAGGAGGAGGAGGAGGAGGAGACAGAGGAGGAGGAGACAGAGGAGGAGACAGAGGAGCAGGAGGAGGAGACAGAGGAGGAGGAGGAGGAGACGGAGGAGGAGGAGACAGAGGAGGAGGAGGAGACAGAGGAGGAGGAGACAGGGAGGAGGAGAGAGGACTGAGGAGGAGGACAGGAGGAGGAGACAGAGGAGGAAGAGGAGGACTGGGAAGGAGGAGGAGGAGGAGGAGGAGACAGAGGAGGAGGAGGAGGAGATGGAGGAGGAGGAGGAGGAGGAGACAGAGGAGGAGGAGGAGGAGACAGAGGAGGAGAGACAGAGGAGGAAGAGGAGACAGAGGAGGAGGAGGAGGAGAGACAGAGGGAGGAGGAGACAGAGGAGGAGGAGACAGAGAGGAGGAGAGAGGAGGAGGAGGAGGAGACGGAGGAGGAGACAGAGAGGAGGAGGAGGAGGAGGAGCGGAGGAGGGGAGGAGACAGAGGAGGAGGAGGAGACAGAGAGGAGGAGGAGGAGGAGGAGGAGGAGGAGACAGAGGAGGAGGAGGAGGAGACAGAGGAGGAGGAGGAGACAGAGAGGAGGAGGAGGAGACAGAGGAGGAGAGGAGACAGAGGAGGAGGAGACAGAGGAGGAGGAGGATACAGAGGAGGAGGAGACAGAGGAGGAGGAGGAGGCGACAGAGGAGAGGAGGAGGAGACGGAGGAGGAGGAGGAGGAGGAGGAGAACAGAGGAGGAGAAGAGGGAGGAGGAGGAGGAGGAGACAGAGGAGGAGACAGAGGAGGAGGAGGAGGAGGAGACGGAGGAGGAGGAGGAGGAGGAGACAGAGGAGGAGGAGACAGAGGAGGAGGAGACAGAGGAGGAAGAGGAGACAGAGGAGGAGGAGGAGGAGACAGAGGAGGAGGAGGAGACAGAGGAGGGGAGGAGGAGGAGACAGAGGAGGAGGAGGAGACAGAGGAGGAGGAGGAGGAGACAGAGGAGGAGGAGGAGACAGAGGAGGAGGAGGAGGAGTCAGAGGAGGAGGAGACAGAGGAGACCTGACTGTATATTGAAATGTGTGTCATATAATGAAATCCATACGCTTTATAATGAAATCCATATGTCATATATTGAAATCCATGTCATATACTGAAATCCATATGATATATATTGAAATGTATATGTCATATAATGAAATCCATATGTAATATATTGAAATGCATATGCTATATAATGAAACCCGTATGCTTTATAATGAAACCCATACTTCACATATTGAAATCCATATTTCATATACTGAAACTGATTTGGATTGAAAAATACATTTTCATATACTGAGATTAGTCATCAGTCACATGATCATGGCCATGCCCTGAGCCCGGCGCCTTGTTTCTGTTCTCTGTGAGGCAGTCTACTTTTGCAGGCAAAGGAAGCAGACCTATCCATGGGCAGACTGACAACTGGTAGGGCTTCTTTGCGCCCCAACACACACATTTTTACTTATATATTTTCAACATAAACATGGTTATTCAAAGAGAATCAAAAAGTCACCGCACGTTCGGTGACTTTTCGTTCTCTGCAATTTGGTGCGATTTGGTGATCCCATTCGACGACCCTGCAGTGTATTCAGCATGCACCACAGGGCCGTCATAGTGCAGGGAAAAGCTGCCGCAAAACCAGACGAACACTCAACGCAAAACCCAGTGAACGCACACCGAAACCCGCAAAAACATCTGGATTAACTCACCGAACATGCCGGAGAAACCCAAGCAGCCGGCGATCACAGTGCAGAGCAGCCGCCGGAAAAAGCCGACACCGCAGACAAATGGAGTGAACAAAAAAACAGTACGCTTGAATGTTTGAAAAGTGAAACGCTGTTTGCAAAGAAACTACACAACGAAAATGTCTGAAATTTACATATAAGATCCAATGAATGATAATAAAAAGAAAAAAACGATTAAAAAATAAACCTGAAATTTTTTTTGCAACAAAATCCCAAAAAATGACTAAAAGATCCTAAAAAATCTATAATTAAAGAGACTTTTTACTGCAGAATATTATAATCAATGGTTTATTATATATTGTATTAAAACGGGAATATTTTTAACATTGAAGCCTATGGGATTCGCCTGAATAAACCTGTCGAATGAAACCACTGAACAGCAGGGCAATTCGACAACTTTTCACTGCTGGTTTTTGTTCTCTGAATAGACGAAGCATTGCTTCTCTATGGGGATTTCACTGCCCTCGAACAGGCAACTAATAGACACCGTATGTGCTGGCAATTCACCAACATTTGACGAACTGCCTGCTCTCTGGATAGCCGAATGGCCAGGAAAGGTAACCATACGCTGAATTTCACTGCTCGATTACCTTTCGGCCACAATTCATATCTCTTTGAATAACCCTGAAAGTTCTAATAGGTCTTCCCAGAGAGGACACAATACATACAGGGTAATTCAAAGAGAATCGAAAAAGTCACCACACGTTCGGTGACTTTTCGTTCTCTTCAATTCGGTTTGTTTTGCCGATCCCATTTCGGCGACCCTGCAGTGTATTCAGCAAGCACGACAGGGTCCCCGAATTGCAGGGAAAGGCCACCGCAAACCCGACGAAAACTAACCGCAAAACCCGACGAATGCACGCTGAAAACCCGCAAAAACATCTGGATTAACCCGCCGGAAAAACCCGAGCAGGAGCCGATCACACGCAGCGCAACCGCCGGTAAAAGCCGACACCGCAGACGAGTGAAGTGAATAAATTAGCAAAATAGTTTGCTTGAATGTTTGAAAAGTGAAACACTGTTTGCAAAGAAACTACTGAGCGAAAATGTCTGAAATTTACATATGAGGTCCAAGGAATGATAATAAAAAGGGCTGTTACAGAAAAAATAAGTAAAGTTTAAATAAAAAAAATCTGACTTTTTTTGCGCAGATTGCGCAGATTGACTTTGACAGGAGCAAAAACTTAACGTGAGTCAATTGTGGTTCTTAATTCTGATTGGCTGAATCGTGTGAAAAAACAGTCCGCACACTGATTTCTGTGCGCAATGTTGCTGCGCGCGCATTTGTGTGCCTCCGTTTTACACGCGTTATTGCTCGACAGATGAAAAAACGCGCATGGATTGTAATTCCAGTGTTGATTTACACGTCTTAACGATTAATGCTGGGCGCACAAATTCACGTGTTGCGCGTGCGTTTTTGCGTGAAGATTGTAATAGGGCCCAGAGTCAGGAGAGTGACTGAAGGGGAGGGGGTCCTTAACTCCTTTGGTGCCACTCTTAATTGGCACCGGCTCACAGACGTCTCCCGGAGTTGGCTGACATCTTGGATGTCAGCCCAGCCTCCAGGGCCTCCCCCGCCCACTGATGCCATTGCACATGGGGGTGATGACATCAGTAAGAGAATAAGGCTAGGGTCAGACGAGCGTGATTTCTACGGACTGTACGTCCGTGCAAACGGATGTACGTCAGTACGGAAGACGCAGTAGTGGCCACACCGTCCGTTTATTCACTGACGTATATATTTTGACGGATGTAGGAGGGAAAATAAATTAAAAAGCAAAACCATTTTGTCCATGAAAAATGGTGGATGTATAAATGAAGTCCGTCTGACCACGTTCCATCACTCACACACAAAGCTATGCGGACGTTGCGGACGCAGCGCACTTTGTGCGGCCGTTCTAGCGGTTGTACGTTCTTGCCTGCCTTGCGTCCGTGGGCCGCGGCCGTTGTGCGTCCGCAGTTCAGTGCGGACGTACTTCATGTGTCAGGATCCAATGGGCTTCCTGTCATGCTATCACGGACGTACTTTTAGGCGCAATCACGGACGTGAACACTACGCTCGTCTGACCCGAGCCTTAACCCCTAGCTGCCCACGGATTTTCCTTTGGATATCCCTATGGAGGAAATTGGGGGGGTCCTTTGAACCACCCTATTTCCCGATCTGTGGCAGCGAGAGGGTCATAGTTGGTATCATTGAAAAGGCCAGAACATGATACCAAACATGTAAAACGTGAAAAATGAAATAAATAAATAAATCTCTTATTTTTTTCATTATTTATAATGCAGCACTATTTCTTCACTTTACAAACATAATGGGATCAATGATGCTGCTCTAACTCACCTTATCAAAAGCTAGTTTTTTTAGTTTTAGCTAAAATTGTGTATTTTCTTCAGAAAAATACACACAGGGTTATTCAAAGAGAGTCGATCTTGCACTGAAATGTAACCGGACACTGAAATTCAGCGAACGGGGACATTTCGGGGCCACTCGGCTATTTAGAGAGCAGGCAATTGGCAAATTTTTTCTTTTTTCTGTAACAGCCCTTTTTATTATCATTTATTGGATCTTATATGTAAATTCCAGCCATTTTCGTTCAGTAGTTTTTTCCCAAACAGTGTTTAAATTTTCGAACTTTCAAGCGTACTTTTTTTTTTCCACCTCGTTCATATGCGTGTCGGCTTTTTCCGGCGGCTGCTCTGCGAAAATTCTAGGTCAAAAAAGTCAATTTGGAAAGTGAGATAAATGGGAGAATTTTTCTGGTTTGGCTATTTTGACCCAGAATTTTCACTTCTCCAAAAGTTCTCCAGAGTTTCACCTTTCTCTGAATAACCCTGTTAGTGTTTTCTTATATTTTATTTTTACTCTGTACATTGCATTTAGTCCATGTGTAACATCATGGGAAAGGGCAGAAGCTGGTCTTTCCAATGGTACCTCAATGTTCTATGTAGGATGTGTCTAACCGAAAATACAGGGTTTCAGACTTCCAAAGGTCCCCTGTGTCACCTACAGTGGGACTGTAGCTCGTGAGGGGGGCAAATGCTCCCTCTCTGGATCCACCAGTGCTGCCCACCATACATTCCTCACACACTGTCACTGTCCTCCATAGAACCATACATGGCACAGCGCACACGTGACTAAACATATCACATACTGCCCATGCATTCATACATGATTTACCATATATATTTCACACAGTCTTTTCATGGCCAACTGACAATCCTGATTTTTTTATTCTTTTTTTCTGCAACATTAAAAGGTTTCAATGGTGATGTCAGTGAGGTGCTTGCAGTTTAGTTTTATTTCACAGTTATGTGTAACCCAGACATAACAGTAAGGCTGGAGTCAGAGGAGCGTAGTGTTCACGTCCGTGATTGCGCCTAAAAGTACGTCCGTGATAGCATGACAGAAAGCCCATTGGAGCCCCACACACGAAGTACGTCCGCACTGAACTGCGGACGCACAACGGCCGCGGCCCACGGACACAAGGCAGGCAAGAACGTACAACCCCTAAAACGGCCGCACAAAGTGCGCTGCGTCCGCAACGTCCGCATAGATTTGTGTGTGAGTGATGGAACGTGGTCAGACGAACTGCATTTATACGTCCAGCATTTTTCACGGACAAAATGGTTTTGCTTTTTATTTTATTTTCCCCCTACATCCGTCAAAATATACATCAGTGAATAAACGGACTGTGTGGCCACTACTGCGTCTTCCGTACTGACGTACGTCCGTGTGCACGAAAGCACAGTCCGTAGAAATCACGCTCGTCTGACCCTTGCCTAAGGCTAGGGTCAGATGAGCGCATTTTGTACGGACTGTGCGTCCGTGCAGTACGGACATACTTACTGACTGACAACAAGGTAGTGGCCACACAGTCCGTTTTTTTCACTGACGTATTTTTTGACGGATGTAGCAGGGAAAATAAATTACAATGAAAAAACATTCTGTCCATCAAAAATGCTGGACGTATAAATGCAGTCCATCTGACCTCGCTCCATCACTCACACACAAAGCTACACGGACGTTGCAGGGGTGGCGCACTCCGCACGTCCGTTCTAGCAGTATTACGTTCTTGCCTAACCTGCGTCCGTTTGCCGCGTCCGTCATGCGTCCGTACATCTGTGCGCACGTACTTCGTGTGTGGGGCTCCATTGGTCAGAATGCTAGGCTGCCACGGACGTACAAATGTGCGGCAACACGGACGTGATAACTGCGCTCGTCTGACCCGAGCCTTAATCCCTAGATTCTCCTATACGTTTGACGGGGAATCTAGATTATAAATAAAGACACGGAGGCTTCATATTATGCTTAACTCTCCTTTACTGAACCATAGCAGCAAAGAAAAATACAATAAAGTTTTTAATTTGGGACAATGAAAAAAAGTTTTTTGTATTCAGAACAGAAATTGTACAGAACCAATAAGAATAGGACAGTCCAAACAATAGCCAATCAGCAGTCACCAGCGGGCATAAATTCCTGGACTGCGCTAACCACGCCCTCTTTTCTTGGATGTAGCCATCACGAAGATACTTTGAATAGTAGAAAGGAAAACGAGCGGAGGAAACAGAAAGTGATTCGGACCTTTGTATTATGTACCTGGAACAGGAGAAAAAGAATCTGAAGATTAATATCATGAAAGAATCAGAAATTCATTTGGAAGTCATGAGACACAGATTTAATATGATTAACATAACCTTAACCTGAAATATAGCTTACCCTGGGTAGGGTAAATGTTTGTGGTGTAATACCCAAATATGGGTGGGATAATATTCGCCTCTGTGTCTTTATTTATAATCTAGATTCCCCGTCAAACGTATAGGAGAATCTAGGGATTCTAGACCAAGACACACCAAGACACAGAGGCTTCATATTATGCTTCTTGAAAGCTTAATTAATAAAAGAATGTGCAAAATGAATAATGGGTTTAAAATAAAACTCTTTAAAAGTTGAATCATTTGACCAATTAGCAGTTTTAATGATATCTTCTAATCTGCAACCTTGAGCCATTGCCGTAGAGGCTACCGCACTCCGAGAGGAATGGGCCCCAAACACAGAGACGTCAATACTAGGGATGAGCTGTTCGGGTTCGGACGGTTCGGAGTTCGACCCGAACTTTGGCAGTTCGAAAGTTTGCGAATTTCGAACTTTTTGGGCGTGTTCGGTTCGGGTTCGAAAATAAAAGAAATTTTGAAAAAAGTATAGAAAATGCTTAAAAAAATACTAAAAAATCTAGAAATAAAGAGACTCTTTACTGCAGAATATTATAAGCAACGGTTTATTAGATATTGAATTAAAAACTAATGTGTACGTGGAAAGATTATCAACTCTAAATGACCTCTGTTCACAAACGGGCATAACACCAGGTGTTTTTAGTCTGGTAATCAATTTGATCATTGTACAATATACTGAGGGTGGGGTGGTGTCTGCTTCTGATTGAGATTTGAGAATTAATTTCCCTAAAACATCCTAATATGCTGCATTTAACTGGCGTTTGAAAAAAATCTAAAGCAATGTTATTTTTCACCTCGGGATTAAACATTCACAGGGTTATTCAGAGAGCGGTGAAAAGCAGGAGAATAACTGGAGAAGTGAAAATTCTAGGTCAAAATAGCCAAACCAGAAAAATTCTCCCATTTATCTCACTTTCCAAATCAGTTATTTGATCTAGATTGTTCTCTTCTCTTGCCAGTTCTCCTGGCTTTCACCTCTCTCTCAGGGTTGTTCAGGGAAAGGTGAAAACCAGGAGAATGGCAGGAAAAGAGAACAATCTGGACCAAATAGCCGATTTGGAAAGTGAGATAAGGCAAGGTCAGACTAACGCATTTTTCGCAGCGACCGTCAAAAAGTGCGTCCGAACGCATTGCCGTATTTTTTCACGGATTGCGCGAAAACGGTCATACGATGCGTATTTTTGTGTGTGATTTTTTACGGATCCAAACCAGGAAACTTTGGGTGTCTGGACGTTATGTTGGCCGGACATGAGCAGGGTCTGACATCTCCAAATCACGCACACACGCCGCTAGTGGACGCAGCGCACTCTGTACGTCCGTACTAGCGGTTCTGCGTTCTCGAAAAAATGCGTTCATTTTCCACTTGCGTTGCGCAGCCGGACTTTCGTGCGACCGTACTTCGTATATTGGCCGTCATTGCCCGTCATTTGCTGCTAGTGCGGCCGTGATTAAGTGCGCCTAAACGCACGTTAAAAATTCGCTAGTCTGACCCTAGCCTAAATGGGAGAATTTTTCTGGTTTGGCTATTTTGACCTAGAATTTTCCATTCTCCAGTCATTCTCCTGCTCTTCACCGCTCTCTGAATAACCCTGATAGGGTTATTCAGAGAAAGGTGAAACTCAGGAGAATGACTGGAGAATGGAAAATTCTAGGTCAAAATAGCCGAACCAGAAAAATTCTCCCATTTATCTCACTTTCCAAATCGGCTTTTTGGTCTAGAAGTTTCCATTCTCCTGCTTTTCACCGCCAAAAAATCAGTAAACTTTTTCTGCGTGTCCAAAAATGTCTCCTCTTTTCATACAGACTGCCGCCCCAAGCAGTTGTTTATGGATAGATTAAAGGAAAAGCATTTATCGTCATTTTTTTGTTTTTACATATTTCTATACGTCCTAGAAATCCGCCACTTCACGGGCAGGTTACGGGGACCTCCTAGGCACGATATTTGAAGGAATTTTTCGTTTTTATTTTTAACCCTTATTTCATGGAAAACTCACTGTCCCTTTTAAAAACGTTTTTTTTAAAACTTTTTGTCCTTGTTTCCTGTCCCCCAGAGCACTACCCGGACCCCCATACACCTTTTATGGCAAATATGTAGCATATATGCCCTCTTGGAGGGCACTCCAAAAAACCGAATTTTCAGCCCCATTGACTTGCATGGGGGTTCGGGTTCGGGTTCGGTCCCGAACAAATGGGAAGTTTGGGTTCGGGCTTGAATCGAACTCGGGGAGTGTTCGGCTCATCCCTAGTCAATACCAGCTTCTGCCATAATCCATTTAACCCATCTAGCCAAGGTAGTGGGAGAAACCGGATGATAAGGTTTCGTCATAGTAAGAAATAAGCGATCGAAAGACGGGAGACAGTAAGGAGCTGTAACCCTCTCGTATTCTTGTAAACATGATACAGGACATAAATTTGGTCTTTGGGGAAAAGCTGGATAAAAAACGTGAGAAATGGCAGTTTTTGTGCGTCTAGACATGGAAAAAGCTACCCCAGCTGGGGTAAAGGAACGTCCTGATCAATCCAGAGCACGGACATCAGAGACCCTTTTACATGAGATTAGGCATAACAGCATAGCTAATTTACCTGACAATTGCTTGATTGACAATCCTGTGTTGGGAGGCCATTGATCCAGAAAATCTAACATTACAGTTGTGTTCAAAATTATTCAACCCCCACTGAAATTGAGTGTTTTGGTCAGTTTGACATTGATTTTGATCATTCAGTCATCTTGCTTACAATTAAATCAAAGAGGCACGTGTAGGTCAGACAAATATAACATAACATTTATAATGAAATAACCACAAATGTCTTTTCTGTGCTCACATCATTATCAGTTTTATTCAACCCCCAAGTGACATTCAATCTTAGTACTTAGTACAACATCCTTTTACAGTTATAACAGCTTTTAAACGTGAAGCATAGCTTGACACAAGTGTCTTGCAGCGATCTACGGGTATCTTTGCCCATTCGTCATGGGCAAAAGCCTCCAGTTCAGTCGCATTCTTAGGCTTGCGCACTGCAACTGCTTTCTTTAAGTCCCACCAGAGGTTCTCAATCGGATTTAAGTCAGGTGACTGCGATGGCCACTCCAAAATGTTCCAGCCTTTAATCTGCAACCATGCTCTAGTGGACTTGGAGGAATGCATGCGATCATTGTCCTGTTGAAAGGTCCAACGTCTCCCAAGCCTCAGGTTTGTGACGGACTGCATCACATTGTCATCCAATATCTCCTGGTACTGAAGAGAATTCATGATACCTTGCACACACTGAAGCTTCCCTGTACCTGCAGAAGCAAAACAGCCCCAAAGCATGATTGACCCCCCGCCATGCTTCACAGTAGGCAAGGTGTTCTTTTCTTCATAGGCCTTGTTCTTCCTCCTCCAAACATAGCGTTGATCCATGGGCCCAAACAGTTCTAATTTTGTTTCATCAGTCCACAGAACACTATCCCAAAACTTCTGTGGTTTGTCCACATGACTTTTGGCATACTGCAGTCGACTCTTCTTATTCTTTGGAGACAGCAAAGGGGGTGCGCCTGGGAGTTCTGGCATGGAGGCCTTCATTACGCAGTGTGCGCCGTATTGTCTGAGCTGAAACTTCAGTACCCACATCTGACAAATCTTTTCTCAGTTCCTCAGCAGTCACACGGGGACTTTTCTCCACTCTACGCTTCAGGTAGCACACAGCAGTCGAAGTCAGCATCTTCTTTCTGCCACGACCAGGCAGCGTTTCAACAGTGCCCTTTGCCTTGAATTTGCGAATGATGCTTCCTATGGTCTCTCTTGGTATGTTTAACATCTTTGCAATCTTCTTATAGCCATTGCCCTTCCTGTGAAGAGTAATCACCTCTTCTCTTGTCTTCCTGGACCATTCTCTTGACTTCACCATGTTTGTAACCACACCAGTAAATGTCTAGAAGGAGCTGAGTATCACAGTCATTTTAAAGCTGCCTAATTGGTGCTTATTATGCTTTATTGCTGCTCCGTGACATCCACAGGTGTTTTCAATACCTGATTGAAAACACTTGAATGAACCTCTGTTCTTCAGAGTAGTAGTCTTTAAGGGGTTGAATAATTGTGTCAATGAAGAATTCACAAAAGAAACATTTACTACTGTATTACAAAACCAATTGATGTCATTTTAGTTGCATATGGTTCTTTAAAAAGTCCTTGTAGGATTTCATTCTGAATACAATTACAAATGTACACTAAATTCCCTAAAACCCTTTACAGCATTGGGGGTTGAATAATTTTGAACACAACTGTACATTTACGTCCCATGTAAAAGTGTAACGTGAACGAGGAGGACGTTTTAAACGAATACCCTTAAGTAATCTGCAAACCAATCTATGTTGACCCACAGGGATACTATCGATACTGGGATGATAAACTGAGATAGCCGATCTGAAATTATTGATAGTACGATATGCCCCGCCTTCTTCAAACAATGAGGTGAGAAATTGAAGAATATCTTCTATAGGAGCTGAAAAGGAATCAACCTGTTTGCCCAAACACCAAGTGACCCAGCAGTTCCAATAGTAGCGATGTCGTTTTCTAGTACCTGGTGCCCAAATGCTGGAGAGTAAATCGGAAGTAGCTTCCGAAATTCCAGGACCAGTGAAAGGTTGCCCGAGACCTTCCATGCGATGAGGTGAAACGAAGGGACGGACAGAACGTTGTGTAACGTGTTCTCCGGATCCTGCAGAGGAACAGGGTTCGCCTGGAGGATCCGAGGGACATCCACCAATAACTCCAACAGCTGGGGAAACCACGGTTGTGTCGTCCACCATGGAGTGATCAGAACTAATGTTGATCGATTGGATCGAATTATCCGAACGATCCTGGAAATCAGGAGGAACGGAGGAAATGCATAAAGGGTTCCCTGAGGCCAGGTTTGGTAGAAAGCGTCTGTTCCTAATGCTTCTGGATCTGGCCTCCAACTAAAATAATGTGGTAACTGTGTATTCAAACGAGAAGCAAAGAGGTCTACTGTAAACGGACCCCATAGGGACGATAAAGATTGGAATATCATTCTGTCTAACCTCCAATTGCTGAAGTCTACTAAATGCCTGGAATTCCGGTCTGCCACGACGTTGCATAACCCTGGAATAAATTGGGCCTTCACTGTGATGTTGTTGGAAAGAGAAACTCCCCAAAACCTTTTGGACACCTCCGACAATTGTTTTGACCTGGGACCCCCTAACCGATTTATGTGTGTTACTGCAGAGAAATTGTCCATGCGGAGTAGCACTGAATGGAAAATTCTGTCTTTGAGAAAACTCTGTATAGAGAATAAACCAGCTAGGAGTTCTAGAACATTTATGTGTAAGGAGGCCTCTGCCAAAGCCCATCAGCCTCCAGTGGATATCGAACCTAGCAGCGCACCCCAACCATAGTTGCTGGCGTCGGAATCTATAACTACCTCTGGTTGAGGAGGGAAAAAGGAATTACCGTTCCAAGTATCTATGTGATCCCTCCACCACCGAAGTTCTATACGCGAATCTTCGTCTAGGGAAATCAAATCCGAATAAAGCATTCCTTGTCGTAGACATGATGCTTTGAGCCTTTGCAGGGCTCGATAATAGAGGGGTCCTGGAAATACTGCTTGAATTGATGCTGAAAGCATCCCCAGCAGGCGAGCCAGAGCCCTCAGAGGAAACATCGGTCGTGAAGACAACCTTCTTACCTCCCTTCGAATCTGGAGGACTTTCATGGTTGGGAGACTGAGAGACATAAGAACTGAGTCTACTAGAAACCCTAGAAATTCTATATTCCTGGCTGGTTCCAGGCTGGATTTTTCCCAGTTGATCATGAAGCCTAGTCTCGTTAGTAGAGTGATCGTCAAATCGCGATGAACCATAATGACGGAAATATCCTGAGCCATAAGAAGTATATCGTCCAAATATACAATCAAACGAACTCCTTTGGTCCTTAAAAACGAGACCACCGGCTTCATGATCTTTGTGAAACATCTGGGGGCCGACGAAAGGCCGAATGGAAGGGACTTGAAGCGCCATAGATCGTCGTTCCAAAGGAATTGGAGATAATTCCTGCTGTGTTCCGCCATTGGTATCGTCAAATAGGCATCCTTGAGGTCTATCTTGACCATCCAATCGCCTGGACACAGTTTGTCTTTTAACGATGGAATACCCTCCATCTTCAAGTGGTAATAAGAAACGTACTCGTTTAGGCTTTTTAAATTTATTACCGGACGAAAGTCTCCCCCTTTCTTTTGTACCAGAAAAATGTTGCTTACAAACACCGGGTCTGGTGGAGACACCTTTTCTATAGCGTCTCTTTGGAGTAAATCCAAAATTTCTTAGTCTTTCAAATGACTGTGGTGTGGAGTCATAAACAGTGGTAGAGGCATACATGTCTGGATTGGTAACACAAATCGAATTCTATGGTGTGACCCATAATCGTATTTAGTACCCACGGGTCTGAAGTGATCTGACGCCAATTTGGGAAAAAAAGATGGACTCTGCCCCCTATTGGGGTTTGGAAAATTTTTTGGTTGTTTACCATACTCACCGGTATAAGGTGGTCTATGAGAACCTCGGAAGAATCTAGTTCGAGCTGGTCTGGCTCGTTGTGGGAAGAAATTCCCTTGTCCAGCTGTTCCTTGCTGGTTCTGGTCGACGGTAGACTGAAAGAAGCCTCGGTTATGGGATTGTGGGTTTCAGCCGGGAAAACGGCCTCTACTTTTCCCGGCCCGGTCAAAGATTTTGTTGGGGAAAGCACGTTTCATCGAAGATCGGACCTTATTAATGGTTGAAAATGAGTTAGCCTTAGAGCTCATCTGTTTGATAAAGTCTTCTGCAAAAAGGCAACCATTAGCCTCCAGGCCAGGTTCCTTATTGGCCATTGATACCAATTTTGGTTCGATACGTAAAATGATGGAACGTCTACGCTTCGTAGAGATAGCCGAATTGGCGTTACCAAGGACACAGACCATTCGTTGTACCCTACCTCGATACTCGAAAAGATCAGGTCTGTTAATTTCTAAGAGGTCATGCTCAATGGCATTAAACAATTTTGTCAGTGGACCCAAAATGTCCAGCAATTTGTCTTGACACGTTTTCAGTGTCGCTTCCAAACCCTTCTTGGGGTTCCAACCAGTCTTCTGGAGGAATTCAACTATATTTTCATTAACCTCCGGTGCCGAAGCAGCGTCAGAGGCAAATGTTGGTCGTGGGCACTCAGCCTTAGTTTTGTTGCGGGTCTTTGTGTCAGATGGTTTACGGATACGACCCTCAATGCTCCAATGGAGCCCATTCAGATGACCGTGGATGTGTGATCAGCTCCGGAACAAACATTGCTCGCCCCAGAGCATCTAATGGGGCTGCCTCATCCTGAGGTGAAACGGAGCCTTCCGAGTCGCCCGGTGCCCACTCATAATCACTGGAATCTAAAAATTCGTCACTTTTTTCAGCCTCTGAACTATAAATCTCAGAACTGCTTGAGCTCGTATCAGCTCGTCTGGCCCATTTCCACCCGCGTTTTTTGGCCTCGCGGGTAGGCCTCCGCTTACTTGACTTGTCACTCTTGCAAGTATGTTTCTTTGGCGTCTGGGATTTACCAGACTTTTCTATAACCGTTTTTTAGGGAGACGGCTAACTCCCTCATAAGGAGTAAAGGGTACTCCACCCTCACGGGCTGACCAGTACCTGTCTGAGGTGTGTGGTCTTGCAGGTTCTGAGTTCGAATTTTGTCTGTCAGCATTTTGTGCACTAAATACCTTTAGAAGTGTATTTTCAAACTTAGAGGACATAAGTGTAATAGCAGACATCACCTCCGCAGAAGCGGAGTTCTGTTTAGAAGTCATGGGGCTTTCTTCACCCGACATTGTAGAGACAGTAACAGTGTGAAAATCGCTGAAACAATGTTGCTAGTTCCCTCAGCGCGAGCCCGCAGTGTAAGGGAGCAAGCTGAGGAGAAAGTCGACGCCCCTCTGCAAAATGGCGCAAAACCGCGCCCCTTATGCTAAATGGCGCTGGTCGCTGAGTGAATAGACAATGCGGCCGTGCCCAGAAAGGAAAAAAGATGAAAGGAAACCACCTCTAATGAACGCGGCAGAGAGCGTCCTGCTCCCTAGCAATGCGCACACCAGCTGGCGGCAACCTCCCCCTCAAGTACCGCAGATGAAAAAACGGGACCGAGGGAATATAAAACCGGTGATAAATTGCGCCTTAAACAACAAAGAGAGAAATATAAATATAAATATATACACTATATATATATCCTAAAGCAAATAATTGCAGTAGCAACAGAGAGAAGTACTTAGCTGTATGGCAGCAAAGAAAACAGGGCGTGGTTAGCGCAGTCCAGGAATTTATGCCCGCTGGTGACTGCTGATTGGCTACTGTTTGGACTGTCCTATTCTTATTGGTTCTGTACAATTTCTGTTCTGAATACAAAAAACTTTTTTTCATTGTCCCAAATTAAAAATTTTATTGTATTTTTCTTTGCTGCTATGGTTCAGTAAAGGAGAGTTAAGCATAATATGAAGCCTCCGTGTTTTGGTGTATAATCCCAGTCTCCCTGTATTGTGTCCTCTCTGTGTATTATGTGCAACCCAGACAAAACAGTAAATCCCAGACTCCCTGTATTGTGTCAGCTCTGTGTATTAATTTGTAACACAGACATAACAGCAGGGCAGCCATCAGAAATGATGGGGCCCCTTACTGAACCTCACGATGGGGCCCCCCGGCACTCCCTCAACCTCTAACAGCTTTTCTCCCCCTTCAAAAAAAAAAAGGACATACCATAGCACCACAGCAATAAAACTCACAGTAATGTGCAGTGTGTATGAGTGTATCACAGAATCAACAGCAATAAATCTCAAAGTAACGGGCTGTATATGATGGCCTTTGGGTCTGGGTCTGGTCCCTGGGCTGGGCCCTGGGTCTGGTTTGGGGTTTGGGCCTTGGGGTCTGTGTCTTGGGGTCTGGGCCCTGGGCCTTGGGGTCTGTGCTCTGGGCCTTGGGGTCTGGTCTCTGGTCCCTGGGACTGGGCCTTGGGGTCTGGTCCCTGGGGTCTGGGCCCTGAGTCTGCCCTGGGGTCTGGGCCTTGGGGTCTGGTCCCTTGGTCTGGGCTCTGGTCCCTGGGTCAGGACCTTGGGGTCTCGTCTCTGGGGCTGGGCTTGGCCTGGTCCCCGGGGTCTGACCTGGGCTCTGGGTCTGGGCCTTGGTGTCTGGGGCCTGGTCCCTGGGGTCTGGGCCCTGGGTCTTGGTCCCTGGGAAAAGGGGTTTGGGGTCTGGGCCCTGGGCTCTGGGTCTAGGCTGGGCCTGGTCCCTGGGGTCTGGACCCTGGGTCTGGCCTAGGCCCTGGGTCTGGGCCTTAGGGTCTGAGCCCTGGGTCTGGGCCTGGTCCCTGGGTCTGGGCTCTGGTCCCTGGGTCTGGGCCCTGGGTCTGAGCCTTGGGGTCTGGGCCCTGCGGTCTGGGGCCTGGTCCCTGGGTCTGGCCCCTGAGTCTGGGCCTTGGGGTCTGGGCCCTGGGTCTGGGCCTTGGGGTCTGGGCCTTGGGGTCTGGGCCCTGGGGTCTGGGGCCTGGTCCCTGGGTCTGGCCTGGGTCCTGAGTCTGGACCTTGGGGTCTGGGCCCTGGGTCTGGGCCTTGGGGTCTGGTCCCTGGGGCTGGGCCTTGGGGTCTCGGCCATGGGTCTGGGCCTTGGGGTCTGGGCCCTGGGTCTGGCTCTTCTATCTTCTTTTCTTCTCTTCTATCTTCTTTTCTTCTGTCTTCTTGTCTTCAGCCCGGGCCCTCCATCTCAGGCGCGCAGCTTCACTGACTGGAGGGGGTGGAGCCAAAGCAGCATGCTTGGGAGGCCCCCACACGCTGCTTGGCCCCGCCCAGCCAGCCAGTGAAGCTGCCATAGAGTCCGATACCGGAGCTGGGCCCCTTACAGCAGCATCGGGCGTAATGCCCTGATGGCGGCCCTGCATAACAGTAAACCACAGACTGTCTGTATTGTGTCCCCTCTGTGTATTATGTGTAAAGCAAATATATCAGTACCTCACAGACGCTTTGAATTGTGTCCTCTCTGTGTAAAGCAGACATAACAGTAAACCACAGACTCTCTATATTGCGTCCCGTCTGTGTATTATGTGTTAAGCAAATATATCAGTACCTCACAGACGCTTTGAATTGTGTCCTCTCTGTGTAAAGCAGACATATCAGTAAACCAGAGACTCTCTGTTTTGTCTTCTTTGGGAAGACCTATTAGAACTTTATGTTGAAAATATATGAGTAAAAATGTGTGTGTTGGGGGGGCACAAAGAGGCCCCACCAGTTGTCAGTCTGCCCATGGATAGGTCTGCTTCCTTTGCCTGCAAAAGTAGACTGCCTCACAGAGAACAGAAACAAGGGGCCGGGCTCAGGGCACGGTCATGATCATGTGACTGATGACTAATCTCAGTATATGAAAATGTATTTTTCACTCCAAATCAGTTTCAGTATATGAAATATGGATTTCAATATGTGAAGTATGGGTTTCATTATAAAGCACATAGATTTCATTATATAGCATATACATTTCAATATATAGCATATGGATTTCATTCTATGACATGTATTTCAGTATATGCGACGGGCACCTCTCCAGTAAGTGTCCTTGGGCAAGACACCTAACGGTACATACTCGCCACCCAGGACATACTTGAAAACGAGAGAAATCTCAATCTATCCTTCCTGGTAAAATCCTTTCTCCAAAAAAAAAAATGCCATATGGATTTCAGCATATAGCATATGCATTTCAGTAAATAGAATATGGATTTCAGTATGTAACATATGGATTTCATTATATAGCATATGGATTTCAATATATATCATATGGATTTCATTATATGACATACTGTATATTTCAGGTTATGACATATGGATTTCAGTATATAGGATATGGATTTCACTATATATATGAAAACGAGAGAAATCTCAATGTATCCTTCCTGGTAAAATACTTTGCAAATAAATAAATAAATAAATATAGCATATGCATTTCAGGATATAGCATATGGATTTCACTATATAGCATATTGATTTTAGTATATGATATGTATTTCGCGTATATAGCATATGCATTTCAGTATATGGTATATGGATTTCATTATATTGCATATGGGTTTCAGTATATGAAATAAATTTCAGTATATAAGATATCAGTTTCACTATAAAACATCTGGATTTCATCATGTGATATATGCATTTCAATATATGATATATTCATTTCAGTATGTAGTATATACATTTCAGTATATGGTATATGACTTTCATTATATAATATATGGATTTCAGTATATGGCATATGGATTTCACTATATAATATATACATTTCACTATATGATACACACTTCTCAATTGATTCTGTGATAAAAAGCTAGGTATAAGCAAAGCCGAATTATGTCCCTAACGGCCCCTCATAGGACTATATTACATAGTTGGTGCTAACTTAACCAGAGCGGTTGTAAACTTCCCAGAGCCATTATAGCCTATGGAGGTTTTCATTTTACAACAGCTCTGGTTAAGTTAGCACCAACATTGTAATATAGCCCATAGTCTGAGGGGTTTATGATATATGATTACATTCTATACTATTGTTTTTATATTCTTATTAAATTTACTTATGTTTTTGTGACATCACCTTTTGTCATATTTAATATTTCCAATATTTATGTCATATGCTGTGTGCTTCTTGGGCACTTGGAGGAGATTCCCACACTAGGATCTTTGGGAAGTGATGGGTGCAGAAATAATTCAAACATGTGAGTGGCCAATTGTGTTCATTCTATTTTTGGTCCTTTATTGTTCTATTCTATGATTTTGCGCAGTATAGCTTCCAGACCTGAAGAAAAGAGTTATACTTTCAAAAGCTTGACTAAATGTGACACTAGTTCAATAAAAGATGTGTCACTACGTACTGCTGTATTCTGATGATTTTGACATCTGGACTAACACAGTTTATCCAATATATATATACATATAGCTATATTTTTTGATCTATATATAATATATAGATCAAAAAATATAGCTATATATATATATATTTGTCTTATTGAGAACACAATTTATGAATTATTACAATATTTAATTAAAAAGAATATTAAACAATCAGGTCTGCAACAATTTCCCATTAAAATTGTTCAGTGCTCTGAAGGTTTGGGGTGGTTAAGGTCATCATAATGACATAGAGATGATAGATTTTCTAAGCATTGGTATATTAAACTTTATTATTACATGAGGGAGCGGTTGCTGTAGTTCATCCTGTCATTTAGTGTGACACATTCATGGATGATGGTAGGCATTAGAAAAATGAATGTATGTATTGTATCTACATTAGCATAGTAGTCTGTAGAAGTATAACTGCTTTGGATTCCTTTGGAATTGATTGTATAAGCAATATCTAATTACCTAGGAAGTCACTTTTAATATCATTTACATGTGCTACCAGGTAATAAGTTGCCATTTCTGTATGAATTTTAGATAAAGCTTGGCATTTCATGAAGGTTTATCTTTGTGATTGATCATAATAACAAATGTTAATTCACATTATTGGTGCAAAATATGTTATATAATGTGTGTATTAAAGCAATAGAGTAGCTGAACCTTGAGCATCACCATCCTGATGTTGTGCAGCTACCATCTTGGAGGAGGAATTGACCTTACCAAAGGTATATTTTATAGACAATGGGCCAACCAGACATTTGTTTCACTGATAATTGGGGAAATGTCATATATTGGAAGTTGAAGTCGTCTTTATAGTACTTTCTAACAGATTCTGGAGTGCTACACAAAGCCATGATTGGTAAGTAATCTTTTGGTGACAAGGATTCAATAAGACAAGTATGACGGAGCGGGACTACCCACTACCCTATTCCCAAAGGACTTACCGTATTTTGTTGCTCCATAAGACGCACTTTCCCCCCCAAAGAAGTATGGAGCGAATACTGCAGAAGTGCACGTTGGGGCAGTGGCGTCGCAAGGTGGGGGTGGGGGGTGCGGCCCGCACCAGGTGACACCTGCCCTTAGGGTGACACCGTCACCCTAAGGGCGGGTGTCTCACCCTGCAACGCAGTGTTTGGCTCCCAGCGAGCGTCCAAAGCTATGGAGCTTCGGCGCTCGCCTGGGGGAATCACGTCACCAGCCGAGTTCTCGCGAGATCGCGGCTGTTCACGTGGCTCCCCCAGGTGAGCGCCCAAGCTCCATGCCGCCGGATGCTCAGAGGGAGCCGAACACGCAGCGGTGACAGCAGGAGGTGAGCTGGGACCTGGGGGCAGTATCCATGAGAGCTGCTGGGGCAATATCCATGAAAGGAGCTGGGGCATATCCATGAGAGGAGCTGGGGCAATATCCATGAGAAGAGCTGGGGCATATCCATGAGAGGAGCTGGGGCATTATCCATGAGAGGAGCTGGGGCATATCCATGACAGGAGCTGGGGCATTATCCATGAGAGCAGCTGGGGCATATCCATGAGAGGAGCTGGGGAATATCCATGAGAGGAGCTGGGGCATATCCATGAGAGGAGCTATGGCATTATCCATGAGAGGAGCTGGGGCATATCCATGAGAGGAGCTGGGGCATATCCATGAGAGCTCCTGGGGCATATCCATGAGGGCTCCTGGGGCATATCCATGAGAGGAGCTGGGGCATATCCATGAGAGCTCCTGGGGCATATCCATGAGAGCTCCTGGGGCATATCCATGAGAGCAGCTGGGGCATATCCATGAGAGGAACTGGGGCATATCCATGAGAGCTCCTGGGGCATATCCATGAGAGCTCCTGGGGCATATTCATGAGAGCAGCTGGGGCATATCCATGAGAACATCTGGGGCATATCCACGAGAGGAGCTGGGGCATATCCACGAGAGCTGCTGGGGCACATCCATGAGAGCTCCTGGGGCATATCCATGAGAGCTCCTGGGGCATATCCATGAGAGCTGAGGCATATCCATGAGGGCATATCCATTATTACACTATTTGATTCAGAATTGTTTTTTTCCTGTTTTCCTCCTCTAAAAACTTATGTCTTATGGTTAGGTGCATCTTATGGAGCGTAAAATACGGTACCTTGGTATAGGATTTATCACATGTATTTTTCACCTCAGCTGTATCAGTAACCAAAGCAATAGGCCATAGCGAACCAAACATCCTTGAATAAATGCACACAAAAGCTGAGAATTTAAAGTACCGTAGTTTTTTTCAAAGGATTATTGTGTTTAGTGTAAATAGGACACATTTATATCTAAGGTATTTAAGTCTAGTGTGAGCTGTTTGAAATTAAATAGAATGTGCTGCTGATATTGTGCCTTTATTTGTATAGTACCCTAAAATGGTTCGGTCATTCACTTCTATTCAAACAATGGCTTTATCTTTATTCAATATATATGTTACGGGTAAAGTCCGAAGTGTGGTTAATCCTAGGATTACCTGGGTAATCCTGACATTACCCAAAACCGCTGGATAAAGCTGCAAAAAAATGAAAATTTCGGACTTTACCCAGGTAATTTTAGGACTAACCAACTGCCCTTGGGTAACAGTCTGGAAGAGCTGAAAAATCTGAAGCTTCACCCGGGTAATCTGAGGACCATCCACAGCTTCACCTGGGTAATCTGCAGAGCATCCAACCCCGCTTGGGTAAAAGTGAATTTTGCTATTATCTATGGATATTATTAAGGAAAATGGCAAAAGACAAACATTAAAACATATTAAGGATATAACGACTATACAGAGTGACAGGATATGTTTCTTATATGAATGTGAAAGAGTTACATGATCTTTATTATGTGTCATGTGTGCTCATATATCGTTTATAAAACATAATAGTCATTAGGTTACTCTTTATATAATATCTTTATCTTCATAAATTAATTTTCTGACGATTAACGCGGAGAGTTACATGACGGTTATTTAATGCGGTTTGTGACTGTGGATACAATTTCGTTAACAAAATTGTGTTTTTTTTGTTATTTTTATCGATCAGATGACAGTTTGCAGCTTTATAAGGGTAATCCTCAGAATTCAGTCAACTGTAACCTGCTGAAAACCCCAAAAAAGTGGAGAACCCAGAGGCATTTGGATACTTTGCAGATTACCCGGATAAAGTCCGATGTTTCGTTGCACATCACACTTTATCTAGCAACACTAGGGTAATGTGCAAATTACTCGGTTAAAACAGTGCAGAAAATTGAAGTACTCAGAGGCCTCTGGATACTTTGCAGATTACCTGGGTAAAGTCCAAAATTTCATTTCACTTTGGACTTTTGCTAATGACGCCTGGGTAATGCTAGGATTACCCGGGTAATCCGAGGATTAACCGCATTTCGGACTTTAACCGTGACATATACATATAACCTGGAGAATTTACCAGTAAAGGAACACATAAATACTACTTTTTTTATTTGAAGTTCATTAGGGTTCTCAGTTACAATACAAAGAAAATATGAAAGAAAAGAATACAGAAAAAAACACGATAACAATGAAAGAGATTAAATCAACTAATAGAGGTACCATCAGAACGAGACATCGAATTGAAATTTTCAGGATTTCTACAACTTCGATGCAGCGCGATAAACCTGCATTTCCCCAGATCTCGAGTCCCCGGGCTGTAGTCCCATACCCGATAACCAAGAGATTAAGTACATGTCGCAAATAAATCAAAAATTTTTTGAATCTGGACTGGCCCCTACGACTTTGCAGAACATACCATCTAACAACTGAAATTCAACTAGACGGTCTGTAATTGCAGATTTTGGTACATTTAGGGTTTTACACTGTGTTGCGAAACAACAATGATGTTACAGTCAATACGTGAGCCAACATGCATTTTTGAAAGGAGGAGAGTGACTTAGGGAAGAAATGTAGAAGCAATATCTCAGGAAGCAGGTCTACAGTACTGCCCAATATTTTTGAACTCAGCTCGGCCACCCCCACCACTACAAGGCCAGCTGTGGGCACTCCCACCATACGTGAAAGTATGAACCCCTAGATCCTTCACATCTCCAACAGACAGAGGGAGTCCTTCAGATATCTGGCAAACCTGGCATGTTAGTGTGTCCTGAGGACCGGAGTTGAGAAACACTGCTCTAATGTATCTATATCCTTCTGGAGATACAGTCTGCAGTACTGCACATAGTACTCCATAGTGAGGACTCATCAGTGCTCTGTACAGCGGCATGAAACTTCCCACTTTCTACTGCTAATACCTCTCCCTACACAACGAAGCTTTCTGCTGGCATTTCCTGCTACTCTATTACACATTATAAAGAAAAAGAGAGAGATAGGGCAGGTCACCTTAACCCCATCAATCCCTCAATAGGTAAGGCAAATTAAAATTCACAATTTAATTGGTGGACATTGCCATTTAAGCATAAAGAGAAAAGAAAAATATAATACAAACCCTCCCAAAAGATTTTTTTGATGGATTATGAAATTGAGACCAGTTATATCAATGACCCTAATACCTGCTAGATCACTGAATAATCCTGTAGAGATCAAGTAACAGCAGATTAGTCTCAAATGGGTTTATCAAATACAAGCAAGCCGCTCTACCCTTACTCTAGTGGCTTGCATGTATTTGATAAACCCATTTTGTCCCCCTGCAGCCAATGACACATGTCAGCAGCTAGGTGGGACAGAGGAAGGGTCCGTCGAGGCGGCTGGCATGCAGGGTGTACTAGTATGCCCCGCTGGCATTAACTCCCTCCAGCTGGGCACAACCCGTCTGGCAGCAAAGGGTTCAAGTCTCCACAAAGAATTAGTCTACTGGAAGAGATGCCTTCCATCTTGGTTAAGACCTGTCTCAGGAATGGGTGTTTTGACTTGTTCGGGCAATAGATGATAGAGTTGGTGTAAATTACGTGGTTCAGAGAGTAAACTAGACGAATGACTTGTCCATTGGGATCGAACACTTCATGGAGGAGTTGGAAAGCGATCCTGTTATGAACAAGGATGGAGACACTTCTGGATTTCGTGGGCGAGGTTGCATGGTACTGGATGGGAAATATAATTGGGATGGTCCGCACACTTAAAATGTGTCTCTAGCAAGCAGATTATGTCTAGGGAATCTCTTCGGAGATCACGTATAAAGAGTGTCTCTGATGAGGAACATTCAGTCCCTTCACATTCAATGAGAACAGTTTCATAGTAGGCTATAGTCAGGATAGCTGGGAAAGAACAAGGAAAACAGCCAAGGTGCAATATTCTGTACCTCCGTGGAGAGGCAACAGTAACCAGAAGAGAGTTCTCCACTTGTCCTAGAGTTGTAGAATTCATGATACTAATGTGAATTAACCAAAGAACAGTCAGAAACAGTGCGGCAATGAGTCATTGGAAAAAGTAGGAAAAGAAAAATATTGTCAAAATATGTAAACAGTTAAATGCCTCCTTGGGCTGAGAACAAAATCCAGCATGCCCCGTCGAGATAGGGAAAGGTATGGGGGTTGACCATATCCAGACCATGGTGGCATTACTGCAAGGCCCTTCCTGGATCAAGCAGGCCACATGGTGAATTCACCGTTGTACCAGTGCTGCGATTATTCAGGTCCTTCGTAAATGGAGGAAAAGTCCATATGTGTCCTTTATTATTTATTTATTTATAAAGGATTTTACCAGGAAGGATACATTGAGATTTCTCTCATTTTCAAGTACGTCCTGGGTTCAAGCACATTAAAATGTTACAGTTGTTACAGAAATACAAAGTAATACAATGAAAGATATAAAAAAAACCCCACAAATATACAGATTAACAGAAAATAAATATGTAGGAAATAGTCATTATGTTACATGTTTACAGGTGCATTTCGTATTGAGGTATGTTAATAGGGAGCTCTTGAGTGACTTTAGACTGGGGAAGATTTGATGGCGTCTGGGAGGTTATTCCATAACTGAGGTGCTCTGTAGGAAAAGTAAGGTAAGGTGCTGGTCCTGGATCGGAGGTTATAGGATAAGGGAACTGCTGGAGGAAGCAGTCTATTCAGGTAGGGTGGCAGCTTCCCAGAAAAGCTCTTAAACACCAGGTTGGAAAGGTGAAGGGTACGTTCAGGGCTGGCTCAAGCCACTGTGCTGCCTGGAGCGATGGATGAAATGCTGCCCCCCCTAAAAAAGATAAAAACACGTGACATGTATGATCGTATCACAGACACGGCAATAAAACTCACAGTAATCTGCGGTGTGTATCAGTGTATCACAGAGCTCCACAGCAATAAAATTCACAGCAATGTGCGGTGTGTATGAGCGTATAACAGAGCTCCACAGCAATAAAATTCACAGTAATGTGTGGTGTGTATGAACGTATCACAGAGCTCCACAGCAATAAAACTCACAGTAATCTGTGGTGTGTATGAGTGTATCACAGAGCTCCACAACAATAAAATTCACAGTAATGTGCGGTGTGTATGGGCATATCACAGAACTCCACAACAATAACACTCACAGTAATGTGCAGTGTGTATGAGCGTATCACAGAGCTCTAACAATTTATGCATTGATCTTTGCTTGATGAGAAATCACTGGGAAGTTGTTAGGCTTAAATCTGGACTTAATTTCCCTCCTGTGCCTTAATGCCTGGATCAACAATAAAATAACAAGGAAAGAAGGACTAGAGGGCCCAAGGCTTTTAAACAGCACACAAAGCACGTAGATAGTCAATGACAGGTTCATTTTAATAACTAAAGTCTGGTAAAAGATACCTTACTCTTATACCTCATAAAGGGCCAAAATTGGAGGCGGAAACAGTGTGGCTATATGCAATTATATTATTATTATGCAACCAACGTTGACTGAAGGATCGTGAGGGTTAAAAGGTTCACTCAAGGTGGGCAGTGAGGGGAGTAAAAGAGTTCATCAGAATGGGTTAGGGGGTACTGGAGGCAGTGAAGGTGTTACCTGGTCACTCGGAGTTAATGAGCCCCCCAAGGGACAATGAGGGGTTCAGTAGACCCTCAGAATAGGTTATGAGTCCCTGGAGGCAGTGAAAGGGTTAATGAGCCCTAAGGGGCAGTGAGGGGGTTAACTGTTCCCTTAGAAGAGGGTTAATGAGTGCCTTAATTGCCTCATGGGTCGCTCTGGGAGGCGGTGAAAGGGTTAACGTGTCGCCCAGAGGCAAGAAGGTCACACAGACAGGGCAATGAGAAGGTTGGGTGTCAGCTCTCACCATGTTGGTGCGCTCTGTCTCCTCAGGGGAGTCTCAGTCGTGCTGTCTGGGTGTGTCCTCCATGTGAGCAGGGCACTTCCCGGGCTGGGGTGCGAGCGCTCTCTGTGTGACCGGAAACCACGTGCTCAGCCCAAAGCAGCTGATTGGCAGAGACACCTGCGCCTGGTCCGTAGCTCGAGCAGAGGTTGCAGGCCGGTCCTTCAGGCTGGCGGACAATCCCAGATGTGCCCTAGGCAGATGGGCCAAGGCGAGCCCAATGCTCAACTGGCGGCCAGGCCCACTGTGGGCGCGGTTCGCCAGCGGCACTGCTCAAAGATGCCGGCGCTGGTATAAAAAAAAAAGTGCAGCGTTGCACCGGGACACAGGCTTCAAAAATGTGCCGCCCTACAAAAAAAACAAAAAACGGCCGCCTGGAGCCCTTGCTCCATACTACACCATGGTCGGGCCGGCCCTGGGTACGTTTAGACTCCAGTGACGGCCAGTTTAGCTCTTTTAACATGTCACAATGGTGGATCATGTAGTTACATTGTAGCGCAAAGCGGCAGCATGAGTTATATAATGTGGTAAGTTTCTGAAGGTGTTTTTGCGGGGCCGCTGCATACACTACAGTGGCAAGAAAAAGTATATATATATATAGTATATATATATATAGTATATTGTATATATAGTATATATATATATAGCGAAATGCATATGCCATATACTGAAATCCATATATTAAGTAATGAAAGTCATATACCATATACTGAAATGTATATACTACGTACTGAAATTAATATATCATATACTGAAATGCATATATCACATGATGAAATCCAGATGTCATATAGTGAAACTGATATGTTACAGTTGCAAGAAAAAGTATGTGAACCCTTTGGGATTACATGGAGTTTTGCATGAATTGGTCATAAAATGTGCTCTGATCTTCATCTAAGGCACAACAATTTGAAAAACACAGTCTGCTTAAAATAATACAACACAAACATTATATGTTTTCATGTTTTTATTGAACAGAACATGTAAACATTCACAGTGCAGGGTGGAAAAAGTATGTGAACCTTTGGACTTAATAACTGGTTGACCCTCCTTTGGCAGCAATAACCTCAACCAAACGTTTCCTGTAGTTGCAGATCAGACCTGCACAACAATCTGGAGTAATTTTGGACCACTCCTCTTCACAAAACTGTTTCAGTGTAGCAATATTCTTGGGATGTCTGGTGTGAATGGCTCTCTTAAGGTCATGCCACAGCATTTCAATCGGGTTGAGGTCAGGACTCAGACTGGGCCACTCCAGAAGGCGTATTTTGTTTTGTTGAAGCCATTTTTTTGTTGAATTACTTGTATGCTTTGGGTCATTGTCCTGTTGCATCACCCATCCTCTGTGGAGCTTCAGTTGGCGAACAGATGGTCTTACGTTTTCCTGCAAAATGTCTTGATAAACTCTGGAATTCGTTTTTCCATCAATGACAACAATCCATCCAGGCCATGAGGCAGCAAAGCAGCCCCAAACCATGATGCTCCCTCCTCCATGTTTTACAGTGGGGATGAGGTTTTGATGTTGGTGTGCTGTGCCTTTTTTTCTCCACACATAGTGTTGTGTGTTTTTTCCAAACAACTCAATTTTGGTTTCATCTGTCCACAGAATATTTTGCCAGTAGTGGAACATCCAGGTGCTCTTTTGCAAACTTCAAACGTGCTGCAATATTCTTTTTGGACAGCAATGGCTTTCTCCGTGGTGTCCTCCCATGTACTCCATTCTTGTTTAATGTTTTCCTTTTTGTAGATGTGTCAACAAAAATGTTAGCATGTGCCAGAGATTTCTGTAAGTCTTTAGCTGACACTCTAGGATTCTTCTTTACCTCATTAAGCATTCTGCGCTGTGCTCTTGCAGTCATCTTTACAGGATGACCACACCTAGGGAGAGTAGCAACAGTGCTGAACTTTCTCCATTTGTAGACAGTCTGCCTTACCGTGGACACATGAACATCAAGGCTTTTGGAGATACTTTTGTAACCCTTTCCAGCTTCATGCAAGTCAACAATTCTTGATCGTAGGTCTTCTGAGAGCTCTTTTCTGCGAGGCATGGTTCACATCAGGCAGTGCTTCTTGAAACCAGTAAACCCAAAACTGGTGTGTGTTTTAAAAGGGCAGGACAGCTTTCAGCAACACATCCAATAATATCACACTGATTGGACTCAAGGTTGGCTCACTCCTGGCTCCAAGTAGCTCTTGGAGAAGTCATTAGGCTAGGGGTTCACATACGTTTCCCACCCTGCACTGTGAATGTTTACATGTTATGTTCAATAAACACATGAAAACATATAATGTTTGTGTTGTATTATTTTAAGCAGACTGTGTTTTTCAAATTGTTGTGACTTAGATGAAGATCAGAGCACATTTTATGACCAATTCATGCAAAACTCCACATAATCCCAAAGGGTTCACATACTTTTTCTTGCCACTGTACATATCCGTAATCAATAGCTGGCATAAGCATTTGTTGTAAAATTTGCTTTCTTACCATGGGGTTCAGGCAGGATTTGTTTCTGTACAGGGCACCTAGTTTGGGGTAAATTTTAGATGAGAGTTTTTCGATGTGGGGGCCAAAGGATAGATTTGGGTCTAACCACATACCTTGATATTTGAGAGAAGTGACTGTGGTCAGCGTGCCATTTGATTTTGTCCCCACACATAGATGGGGATTTTGAAAATTATGTAGTTTAGGTGCTGTTCCAAGGAGCATTGTTACCGTTTTGTCAATATTTAAAAAAAGTTTGTTGTGTTTGATCCACTTTTCTACCTCTGTGAATTGTTCTTGCAGCACGGCCTCCAGCTGTGGGAGATTTGGTTTGCTGGTATAGATTACGGTGTCGTCTGCGTACATGTGTACAGTTGAGGCTTTGCAGATGTTAGGCAGATCATTTATGAATATTGTAAATAGCAGGGGGCCGAGTATAGAGCCTTGGGGTACACCGCAAGTGACTGGGAGGGGGAGGGAGGAGCTGCCAGAAATGGACACATATTGCGACCGATCAGATACATATGATTGAAACCAGGTTAGCGTGCAATCACCAATACCAGAGTCTTTAAGTTTTTTTAACAAGATGCCATGGTCTACTGTGTCAAAGGCTTTGGCAAAATCAAGGAAGATGGCTCCAGTTAGGTTTCCTTGTTCCATGCCAGCTTGGATATCATTGCAAACTTTTAAAAGGGCGGTTGTAGTTGAGTGATTTGGATGAAAACCGGATTGATCCGTAGTTAAGTAGCTCCAATATTGATAATAATCACGTAATTGTGTGTGTATTTAACGTGTTAACCCAGTGGCACCATGGAGAATGTCGGTCCTGTATAAGGTGGCGTGAATTCTTCCAGTATTTTCCAGTTATTTTAGGGCCATAGCACCACAGAAACCTCTGGGACTACTTGAAGAGAACCTTGGCACCATGAGAAGTTTTGTAGGTGGCCCCAATAATACGGTATTATGTGATTCCAGAGAATTTTGGTCATAGGGCCAAATTCTCTGCGTTTAACCATAGTGGATGCCAAAAGGTCAGGAAAGAATAAGATGTTAAACATGTGGATAGGTACTGCACCTGGCAAGAAAAATATAATTAAAACTTAACTTTTACTGTATATGAGTAAAATTGATCAGGCAATAGGCAACATAAAAGGTCACACACCTCTGAACGTCGCTCAGCACAACTGGTAGGTTTCCCAAAGAATAGGATGTTGAATATGGTTCCAGTAAATCTGGGTTTTCCAAATCTCTGTCATTATGTCCTCTTTGATACGATAAAAATGTACTCTCACCAGCATATCACTAGATACGTTAGAAGAGAGATTTTTGGGTATGGGGACCCTATAGGCCTTGTCTAGCTGTAGGTCTGATGCAGAAGGTAGAGTTTTTTGGAAATGTTGCAAAATATATTCATGCATCTCCTCATTTTTAACTGTTTCAGGGATACCCTGGAGCCTGATATTGTTGCGCCTTGAACTTTCCTCCAAATCTGCTACCTTATTCAGTAGTAACTCATGCTTTTAACTCTTTGTATGTGACAACTAGCTTGTTATGGGCCAGGCAGAGGTCACCAGTTTTAGTTTCAAGCTGATTCGTGCGAACGCCCAATTCTCTAAGCTCTTTCCTAAACTCCGCTACAAGGGATCCAAAATCTGCCTGCAGAGTTTCCCTGAGCTCCCCTAGCCATGTGTGGGTTTGATGTTCTGATGGGGGGGCAAAGCGGGAAGCTCTTGTCCTACCCGTCGAGGGACTGAGGGGAGTATGCACCCTGAGAGACGCCATCTTGGTGGTCTCAGGCTTTCCTACTGCGTGACGATCTGGCGCCATCCGTTCCCCTGGGCACCTTCAGGGGGGCCACCGCTGGGTCTGCTGGGCTCTTGGAGCAGTCCTGCACGATGGGAAGGGTGAGTCACATGGTTTGTAGTAACAGGATTGAGATTTGTCCGGTGGGTTTACGGAGCTCTGCTCACCTGTGGCTGGCTAACAGGGCGCCCGGACACACTCCTGCCTCCACTTAAATACTTCTACAATTTCACAGAGTTTTTCAGAATGAAACTCTCGTTATCTATCTGTTATTAATATTATAATCATCATTTATATAGCGCGAAGAGTTTCCACAGCGCTTTACAATAACCCAAGGGAACGAAATACATATAAACGGACATATGATGGAAACAAGAGGTGTAGAGGGCCCTGCTCATAGGAGCTTACAGTCTAGAGGGATTGGGGTTGAGGAAGACAAGAGGAATCTATCTCTTTATCTATCTATCTATCTATCTATCTATCTATCTATCTATCTATCTATCTATCTACCATTATGCCTTTTCAGCTACTCGATAACGAAAAGAAGTGTGTTGAAGCCTAAAGCAGTAACATCAAAGGCTTCACAGTACTCACCTGTCAAGTGCCATTTCTGGCATTTCAGAACTGAAGTCTAAGGCACACACTTGATAATTTTCCCCTCATACTCCCCTGCAGCTTTCCTGTTTTTACTCTGCTATGTAAATGGAGTGGTAACCTATTTGAAGTATAGTGATGTTACAAATGTACTGGTGTTTGTTGAAGGGGGTCTATAAATATTGCCAATGAGAAAGGCAAAGATTATGTTGTAAGGTGTAAAGCTGTATGCATATGTGGAGAGGGCATCGATAGGTTACAAGAGGAATTTGTCTAAGCTTTATAGAATTAGTGACAGGTGACATAAATGGCAAAGCATAACACTGGCCTGAAAAATGCTGTGGAAATCATGTTTATCCCTTTACTGTTGTGTGTGTTTCCGACCGGTGTGGAGGGGTGGATGTTAACGTCAACTGCTGCTGTGGGCCCCTCCTCCAGCATGCCTACACAGCTTACATGCGGCGCGCTTTATTGCCTGCAGGGGGACAGCTTGAGTTCAGTGCCGTCCCAGAACAGTCAATGAACTGATGGGAGGGCCACGTGCCATAGTCATCACCAAGTACAATGCCAAACATCCGATCGAGTGGTGCATAGCATGCTGCTACTGGACTCTGGAGCAGCAGCGAACATGTGTTCTTTGAAGTGATAAATCATACTTATCTGTTTGGCAGTCTGATGGGCAAGTCTGGGCTTGGTGGATAAATGGAGAAGTTACCTGCTTGACTGCATTGTGCCAACTGTAATGTTTGGTGGAGCAGGGATAATGGTATGGGGCTGTTTTTCAGGGGTTGGGCTAGGTCCCTTACTTCCAGTGAAAGTAAATCTTAACGCTACAGTATATCAAGAAATTTTTGGACAATGCATGCATCCAACAGTTTGGGAAGGCCTTGTTTTATTCTATTATGTCTGTGTCCCAGTGCATAAAGCAAGGTCAATAAAGACCTGGTTGTTTGAGTTAGGTGTGGAAGACTTGACTGGCCCACACAAAGCACCAACCTCAACCCCATGAAATACCTTTGGGATAAACTGGAACCATGATTGTGAGGCAGACCTTCTCATCCAATCAGTGTCTGACCTCACAAATGCTATATTGCATCAATGGGCAAATATTCCCAAAGAAAGAAACACACCAAAATCTTGTGGAAAATCTTCACCGAAGAGTGGAAGCTGTTATAGCTGCATATGGGGGACCAACTCTATGTTAATGTTTATGCATTTCATATGCTGCATTAATTATACTACAGAGAGGCGCTTCCCAGCAGTGTGCGTATTCATATGTTGTATTAATTATACTGTAGAGAGGCACTTCCCAGCAGTGTGCGGATTCATATGCTGTATTGAAACTTATGGGTTAAAAAGCCTTGTTTCTTTAAAAAAAGTTAGGAAACCTAAATTTTTCCCCAAAATATGCCTAAAAAATCCTAAAAGAATAAATAAGTAAAGAAACTTTCATTCTATTGGTAGTAATCTACTTCCCATTCTTAAATAAGCAATAAAAAACAAAATAACTCATAAAAAAATGGAAAACCAACTAAGCCGAATCACCCGAAATGATCCGAATCGACAAAATGATCCGAATCGCCGAAATGATCTGAATCACCGAAATTTGAAGATGGTCGATATTTTGTTCCCAGAAATGCTTCCAAAATACGAAAATGGTGAATTTCGTACAAATTTCAATTCGGAACGAAATGAATTGCACATCCTACCCTGGATGTCTTTTAGTTCTAGCAACACATCTGCAGAAGAACCATATGGATTCTTCATGAAAATTTAAATCTGAAAGACTATTAATTAAGACGAAAACATGCAAACATTCCCACAAAAATATATGTTAAAGAATATTTAAAGAATATATACTTTGCATAATGTAGCTATGTTGCAGTAAGTATTACATTTAACATTCTTCCCTGCAAGCTTCTACTCCAGAAATTGATTTATTGCAGGACAAATTGCTATTACTGGACAAACCTTTTTAAAAGCATAACAGATTTATCGTCATAGCTCTTCAGGTTAGCCTCAGGTTTTTAAGTATACTCAGATAAATAGGTGTAAATTATTTAGAGAGATTCTCCATCTATGTCAGCAGTTGTAAATGCTCATAACATATTTCTGGTATGCCAAACGTAACCACACCTGCACAAATGAACATTTTAATTGACGTGTATTTCGCCAAAGGAATTATTCTGAAATTTTGTCTAAAAAAAGATAAATGTTTAAAACCACAAGCAAAAAGCATGTGAAATGCTCTTGGTGTAATAATCTCATATGTGTGAGGGAAGGTTAGAGTTAGAAATATAACTGCATCATACCAAAGCTTATGAGGAAAAGTTAATGGAATTATTTACTAAATAGGGAAAGTTGCTGAATGGCATTGGGATTGGGATGTCAATATTTTTCTCTGTGGAGACTGTTTTGCATTGCTTGTATCAGTAAGAATAGCTAAGTATAATTTGCCTTAGTGTAATATGAAAACCAAGGTCAAAAAATGTTTGTAGTAATCTATTTGGGATGAGCCAAATAGGGTGAAATAAAGTAAAGAACGTATACAGAGTTTGAGTCATTGACTGTAGGGCAGGCCACTAGTGCTGTTGCCTGTTCTTGGCAATCTTGTTTTTGCTCATTATAAGTATTGAGGTTTATCGAGACATGGACCCATTTCTCAAGGTGTCTAGAGTGCTGTCAGCTATACCCTCCAGATGAGGCCAAACAAGGCTGAAATGATCGTTGGGGGTTACATTGCTGCACCTCTTGTGCAGTGAGGACTTCCTTGGCATTTTGGTACTGTCCACCACTTCTGGATGATAGCAGTCTGGTTTACACATGGAACACTTTTCTCTGAAATGGCACTGTTGGGCTAAAACCTGACGAAAACTGAGCAGATTCTCACTATAGGGAAAGTCACTCGCACAGTTGCCCATTCTCGTCATGATCATGAGCCTTATTTTTGCTCAAATAATGTATACTGTAGAGGTCGGCAGGGCTGGGTCCTGGATGGACAATATGTTTCACCCCTATTTGGGTTGTGGTCCCTTTAAGTGCAACCACAGGGTTAATCTTCCTGTCCAGGAAGAGGTTTAAAGCCAGCAACTCCCAGACAGGATTGTGGGAGTTTAGGAAAAAGGAAAGTAATCAGTGGAAGCTGTGTGTGTGTGTTCCAAAAGCAGGAGACGTGCTGTGCCTTGCTGGAGAGGCTTCTACATACTGGGGAAAGGATTTCCCAGGTTTGGGACTGTTTAAAGCGTTGGTGAGCCACCATTATTTTTCTGTTTATTTGTGCTGAAGATCAGGACTTTGCTTTAATTTCGCTGAACCCAAGCGTGTACTTATTATGTTGCCTTTTTGACTGGCCTGAAAGGGTGAATAAAGCTGTATTGTTTGTGAAAGACATTGTGCATGTGCTCTGTGGGCCCCCAAACGTCACAATACATACACTTTTCTATAACCTTTTCTTCCCTTTCAACTGAAAATTATGGCCAAGCATTAAAAAAATTCCTTCCAAATGAAAATGCCCAAACAGTAGAGCAGTTTGTTGCGTCATTGTTATCACCTTTCTTTATATAGTGCCACCAGTTTACACATTGCTTTTACAATATAGAGTAGGAAGTTTGACTAACAAAATGATTACAATTCCACATGTTTTCTAAAGTTGGCAGAGTCCTATATATGAAAGTTTACATTTTAAATGATTAATGTGCTGAACAAGCATCGTCTTGTAAGGAACCGTAAGAAAGGAAAATATACAGGTGCATCTCAATAAATTAGAATGTCGTAAAAAAGTAATTTATTTCATTAATTCAACTTAAATTGTGAAACTTGTGTATTAAATAAATTCAATGCACACAGACTGAAGTAGTTTAAGTCTTTGGTTCTTTTAATTGCCATGAGTTGACTCACATTTAACAAAAACACACCAATTCACGATGTCAAAAAATTAGAATACTTCATAAGGCCAATAAAAAAACCACATTTTTAGTGAATTGTTGGCCTTCTGGAAAGTATGTTCATTTACTAGAGATGTGCAATTTATTTAGTACTGAATTGAAATTCAGACGAAATTCACCATTGTCGTGTTTCGGGAGCATTTCCGAAAACAAAATATCGACCACCCAAAATTTCGGATCAATCCAAAATTTCGGATCCATTCGATGATTCGGATCATTAGGCGAATCTGATCATTTCGGCGATTCGGATCATTTCAGGTGATTCAGATCAGTTGTTTTTTGTTTTTTTATGAGTTATTTCATTTTTTATTGCTTATTCAAGTAGATTACTACCAATAGAATGAAAGTTTCTTTACTTATTTATTCTTTTAGGATTTTTTTGGGTGACATTTTAGGTTTTCTAACTTTTTTTAAAGAAACAAGGCTTTTAACCCATAGGTTTCAATGCAGCATAAGAATCCACACACTGCCGGGCAGCGCCTCTCTGCAGTATAATTAATGCCGCATATGAATCCACACACTGCCAGGCAGTGCCTCTCTGCAGTATGATTAATTCAGCATATGAATCCACACACTGCCGCGCAGCAGATCAATTTATTGATTCGGATCAATTAATTTTTTGATCAGTTAGTTTTTTGTTTTTTATAATTAATGCGGCATATGAATCCACACACTGCTGGGATGTTCCCAGCAGTTTGAGGATTCATATGCTGCATTACTTATACCGCAGAGAGATGCTGCCTGGCAGTGTGCAGATTCATATGCTGAATTATACTGCAGAGAGGTGCTGCCCGGCAGTGTGCGGATGTCACCTCCTTTGCTCCTGCCGCGCTTTCTGGGGAGTCTGGGCGCCCGGCTGCATCGCTGGCTGGCCTGGCGCCAGGAGTTCGGGCTGGCCAATCGGCATCTGAAGGGGCGGGGCTTGGTGTGATGACACAGAGCCGCCGGCCTTAAATGCAGGGCGCAAGATTCTGCTTGTCGCCCTGACGTGGAGTTATTCCCGCATCGCCAGCTGTGTTCATTCGCATCTCAGTGTTTACTTGCCTAGTTGCTAATTCTGCCTGTATGAGGACCCTGCTTGTGTTTGACCCAGACTGCTTGCTTGACTATTCTCTCTCTGACTCCCTTTGTATGCGTATAGTGCTCTCTGCGGACACTGAGTGTGTGTGCAGGTTATTTCACACAACCTCTGATTGTGGGTCTGCCCTGCAGGTTGCCGAATCTATCAACCCTTTGTTTTTCCTTGCTGGTATTAAGTCGAAAGTCACAACGTACCGCACTGTCTCTGATTGTGGGTCTGCCCTGCAGGGTGCTGAATCCATTGAAGCCTCATTCTACCTTACTGAGACAAAGTATATGGCAGTCATCTCTGTTGCCTATCCTGCCTGTACGACTACCTTCTCTGGTGACAACTCGGAATGTATATTTGACCACAATTATATTAACCACTGTAGTATGACACATCTGTACTATCTCTATTCATACGTAGTTAAAGTGCTTTCGATCAGCAGTCATTTGGTCACAAAACCATTTGCTACTGAGTGGTATCTAGTATTGATATCCTATCTGATCTCCCTGGCTGGGAGTGATAGGATTGGCAGTCCTGACTGCTGGAGACTCGAGTATCAAGGAAATCTGTCCAAAAGGATCCAAATCATGTTTATGAAGGGCGAGCGTTATAGCAAACGTGACATTACATCGGGCCATATATGGATCCGACAGATTTAACGGTGCTTACATCTAGACTCAATGACATAATAACGAAACAGCAGGAGCAGGACCATCGCATGGACCAGTTTGCTCAGGCTTTGGGTTTACTGATGAATCAGTCCAGCAAAGCTTCACCACCTCCTTCTCCTGCGATTAACATGTCCTCTCAGGCAGTGAATGTTTCCTTTTGGATTGCTACTGAAGTATCCCATGTGAGTTTGAAAACACTCATTTGTTTCAATGGAAAATCTGGTTCTTGCAGGGGGTTCATTACACAAATTGATATCATGTTTGAACTCAATCCAGGGATGTGCCCCACAGACAGAGCCAAGGTGGGTTATGTCATTAACCACCTAACTGAAAAAGCTTTGCTTTGGGCGACTCCTTTATGGGAATTAAAGAAACCAGTTGTGTATAATTATGCCAAGTGTCACGGATCCCTCTGCTATCTGACTAGTGGTCCCTATACGCAGGACACTCTCTACCCTTCCGATCCTTAGGTTGGTCGGTACGACTAGACAGACACAGAATACGACAGGATAGTGTAACAAAAGAATGACACTAGAACGATACACAAGACCTTAGAATAATTAGCTCTTCCCCAGATCCTAACCAGACAAGAGGTAGTCTGATGTGTGCTTAGGGTGCCACACAGACTGACCTCAATACCAGAATTAGAAGAGTTAATGCCAATGCCAGGGGTCACACACAGAATGGTCCGTTTGCCAATGCCAAGGGTCATACACAGAGTGGTTCGTTCGCCAATGCCAGGGGTCACACACAGAATGGTTCGTTTGCCAATGCCAAGGGTCATACACAGAGTGGTTCGTTTGCCAATGCCAAGGGTCATACACAGAGTGGTTCGTTTGCCAATGCCAAGGGTCATACACAGAGTGGTTCGTTTGCCAATGCCAGGGGTCACACACAGAATGGTTCGTTTGCCAATGCCAAGGGTCATACACAGAGTGGTTCGTTTGCCAATGCCAAGGGTCATACACAGAATAGTAGTAATTGCAAAATATACAAGAGCTCTGCGGGAAGTAACTACCACGTCAGGGCACCGGTGAATAGTGAAACTGGGTTTTAAACTCGGCGGGTCCGCGTCATCACGCCAGTCCCCGCCCCCTGGCGCCCCACGTGAGCGCAGCCGGCTGCGTTATCACTCGGCGCTGGCCAGCGAGCAGCGAGGAAGTCGCTGCCAGGCGCCCTAGATCCAGCGCGGCCCGCGATACCAACGCGGTCCGTGACAGAACCCCCCTCCACGGGCGGCCACTGGACGACCCCCAGGAGCACGAGGATGGGCCACGTAGAAGGCCTTCACCAACCGAGGCGCATGGACCTCAGCAGCCGGGAGCCAAGAACGATCCTCCGGCCCGTAGCCCACCCAGTCGACCAAATACTGCAAAGTGCCCCTTGATACCCTGGCATCCAAAATGGCCCGGACTTCAAACTCCTCCTCACCCTCCACTGAGATAGGAGGAGGTGGGATACGGGCCCTGGTGTACCGATTACACAAGAGAGGTTTTAAGAGGCTCACGTGGAACACGTTGTGTATCCGGATATGGGGAGGCAATGCCAACGCATAGGAGACGGGGTTGAGTCGTCGCAAAACCTTGTAGGGGCCTATGAATCTAGGTGCCAACTTCATGGAAGGCACTAGGAGCTTGATATTGCGCGAGGAAAGCCATACCCTGTCCCCAACCTGATACACGGGTGCCTGCCTCCTGTGTCTGTCAGCCTTGGTTTTCTGGATGGCACTACTTTTCTTGAGTGCCTCCTTGACTTTCCCCCAAGTGTCCTTCAAGGACGCCAAATGTTCATCCAAAGCAGGTATCGTGGTATCCGAAAACGTAGTGGGTAACATAGGAGGATCGAAACCATACACGGTGAAGAAAGGGGAATGTCCTGTGGATTCGCTCACCGCGCTGTTCAAAGCATACTCAGCCCATGGTAGCAGGTCTGACCAGTTATCTTGCTGTTCTGAGATAAAGCACCTGAGATACTTTTCTACATTTTGATTTGCACGTTCTGCTGCCCCGTTGGTCTGGGGGTGATAGGCCGAAGAGAAAGACAAGTCAATCCCCACATTCTTACAAAACCCTTTCCAAAATCTGGAGACAAATTGGGTGCCCCTATCGGAGACAATCCCAAGAGGAATACCATGGATGCGGACCACGTGGTTAATGAATATGGGCACCAGTTCGGCTGCCGACGGTAGTTTACGAAGAGGAACATAGTGACCCATCTTGGAGAACCGATCGATGATCGTAAGTATAACTGTGTTCCCTCTAGAATCGGGTAACTCCACTATGAAGTCCATAGCTAAGTGCGACCATGGTCGTTCTGGGATAGGCAGAGGTTGGAGCAAACCAATGGGTGCTGTTTTGGGATCTTTATGTCTTGTGCAAACCTCGCACACGGCTATGTAATCTTTAACATCTCGGCGCAACGTGGGTCACCAAAAGATTTTATTGATGCTGGACACCGTTTTGGTGATTCCCATATGCCCGGACGTTTTATTATCATGATAGAGGTTTAATATTTCTTCTCTTTCACATTCAGGTACAAAGAGTTTCGCGGGAGGTTTCCCTTCAGGGGCCGTGCCCTGCACGGTTTGCAACCTTTTCAACAAAGGAGACGAGACATTAATCGTGGTAGAGGCTATAATCCTTTCTTGGGGTACAATGGGATGCTGATCTTGGATGTTAAATTCGTAGGACTCATGCTGTCTAGATAAAGCATCTGCTTTAACGTTTCTGGACCCGGGTCTATAGGTCAGTACGTAATTAAAGCTTGAAAGAAACAACGACCATCTCGCTTGTCGGGAATTTAACCGTTTAGCATCTCCAATGTATGTGAGATTTTTATGATCGGTTATGATAAGGATGGGGTCACTAGACCCTTCCAGTAGGTATCTCCATTCTGCCAAGGCTGATATGACTGCTAACAATTCTCTGTTTCCTATGTCATAGTTCCTCTCTGCCGGGGAGAGTTTCCGGGAATAGAAGCCGCATGGATGCAAGGGTTTGTCGGGTGCTTCCCTCTGGGACAAGACTGCACCAAGACCTATTTCGGAGGCGTCAACTTCCAGTTGGAATGGCAGAGTCGGATCCGGATGTCTGAGTACCGGGGCCGTAGTAAACGCTTGTTTGAGTGCTTCAAAGGCTTGACTGGCTTGGGGTGTCCATTTCTGATTCCCCACCCCTTTCCTAGTCATGGCCGTGAGGGGAGATACCAAAACCGAAAAATCTTTAATGAATCTCCTATAATAATTAGTGAATCCTAGAAACCTCTGGATGGCTTTAAGCCCTTGGGGTAGAGGCCAGTCTAGGATTGCTGTAAGTTTCTTAGGATCCATCTGGAACCCCTCCGGTGTTATTATGTAGCCAAGGAAATGTACTGTCCTTATGTCAAATAAACATTTCTCTAATTTACAATACAATCCAGCCTCCAACAATTTTTTCAGTACTTTTTTCACGTGGACATGATGGGTTACGATATCAGGCGAGTATATCAGGATGTCATCCAGATATACTATGACAAATACTTGCAGGAATTCTCGTAAGGTATCGTTTATGAGGTCCTGAAAAACAGCCGGCGCATTGCATAAGCCAAAAGGCATCACCAGGTACTCATAATGCCCACTTCTTGTATTAAAAGCCGTTTTCCATTCATGTCCCTCTTTAACCCTTACGAGGTTGTAAGCCCCGCGTAAATCAAGTTTGGTATAAATATTGGCCCCCTTTAGGCGATCGAACAGTTCTGTGATAAGCGGTATGGGATAGGCGTTCCTTATGGTTATCCTGTTCAAACCTCTATAATCTATACAAGGCCGCAGGTCTCCCTCTTTTTTCGATACAAAAAAGAAACCTGCCCCTGCTGGGGAAGAGGACCGTCTGATGAAACCTCGCTCCAGGTTCTCCCTTATATACTCCTCCATAACGTCATTTTCTTTTTGGGACAAGGGGTATACATGTCCCCTAGGAGGCATAGTACCAGGGAGTAAATTTATAGCACAGTCGTACGGGCGGTGCGGCGGTAGGACCTCAGTCCTGGACTTAGAGAAGACCTCTTTAAATCCCAAATATTGTTCAGGAACCTCTGTAGACAAAGGAGGGGCTGTGGCAACGTTGAGGCTAGCGATTACGTTGACCCTCCCCAGACAGTGCGATTGACAACGAGGACTCCAGTATTTTATGTCTCTTTGGACCCAATCAATAACCGGGTTGTGTTCTGCCAACCACGGAAACCCAAGCACGACAGGACAAGAAGGGGACTCAATGATTTGGAAACATATGTTTTCATGGTGCAATACTCCTGTTTTCATGCACACAGAAACGGTGTCGTGGGTGATATGTGGGCAGGATAGAGGGTTTCCATCTATAGCCTCCACCATAAGAGGTCTGTCCTTGAGGACCAGAGGTATGAGACATTTAGCAGCAAACTGTTTATCCATAAAATTGCCTGAGGCCCCAGAATCCAAGAAGGCCTCAGTCTTAATGTGAACCTTGTCCCAGGTCAATGATATTGGTACCAGGATCCTGGACTTTTTTTTTTCGTTGTTTACGAAAGAGGCATAAAGAGACCCTATAACCTGGGTATTGGCTGGTCTTTGGCTTGATCTGCCACTCTCACCCCTGCTCCCCCTAGGTCTCTGAGGACATTGAAGGCGGAAGTGGTCTGCCCCGGCGCAATAGAAGCAGAGTCCCTTCTCCCTTCTGTGGGCTCTCTCTGCCTCCGATATACCAGTCTTTCCTATCTGCATAGGCTCAACAACAGGTAGATCTGTTTTAACGTTTTCCTGGTTATCGGAAGCAACGGTAGTTCTGGACGATAAGGGTAAAGGAGGCAAGAGCCTTCTAGGTCTATCCCTGGGATGTCTCCTTTCCCTAATTTGATCATCCATAGCAATACAGAAGTCGATCAAGTGATCAAGAGTCTCTGGCAATTTTAGAGGAGCCAACTCGAACATAAACGCGTCGTTCAGACCTTCAGTAAAGGCCAAGGTTAGGACATCGTTCGGCCAGAGAACCTCTGAAGTCAAGGTTTTAAATTCTATTGCGTATTCAGAGACCCTCCTATTACCTGTTTAATGTGAAATAATGACCTCCCCGCATTAGTAGCCCTTCTAGAGGGGTCAAAGGTGCGTTTAAGCTCTGAGGTAAAACCCTCATAATCGTATATGATGGGTTTCTTGTTCTCCCACAAGGGAGTAGCCCACAATAAAGCCTTCTCCGTTAAATGACTAATTAGATAGCCCACCTTAGCTTTATCTGACATACATGATCCGGGGTTGTTCTCGAACAAAATTTCCAGTTGGGTCAGAAAGCCCCGGCATAAGTTTGGTTTCCATCATAGCGTACGGGTGCTTCCATACTGAGCCTACATCCCTCGGGAGAGGCCGACTGATCCTAGGCACTACTGGGTCTGGAGGGCTTGCAGCTCCAGAACTGGATCGGTTTAACAGGGTTTGCAGGGCAAGAGCAATCTGGTCCATCCTATGGTCCTGCTCTTCTTGTCTGGCTGCAATACGTGTCAACTGATTAGAGAGGTCTGCGGGATCCATTGGCCCTGACGTAATGTCACGGATCCCTCTGCTATCTGACTAGTGGTCCCTATACGCAGGACACTCTCTACCCTTCCGATCCTTAGGTTGGTCGGTACGACTAGACAGACACAGAATACGACAGGATAGTGTAACCACAAAGAATGACACTAGAACGATACACAAGACCTTAGAATAATTAGCTCTTCCCCAGATCCTAACCAGACAAGAGGTAGTCTGATGTGTGCTTAGGGTGCCACACAGACTGACCTCAATACCAGAATTAGAAGAGTTAATGCCAATGCCAGGGGTCACACACAGAATGGTCCGTTTGCCAATGCCAAGGGTCATACACAGAGTGGTTCGTTCGCCAATGCCAGGGGTCACACACAGAATGGTTCGTTTGCCAATGCCAAGGGTCATACACAGAGTGGTTCGTTTGCCAATGCCAAGGGTCATACACAGAGTGGTTCGTTTGCCAATGCCAAGGGTCATACACAGAGTGGTTCGTTTGCCAATGCCAGGGGTCACACACAGAATGGTTCGTTTGCCAATGCCAAGGGTCATACACAGAGTGGTTCGTTTGCCAATGCCAGGGTCATACACAGAATAGTAGTAATTGCAAATATACAAGAGCTCTGCGGGAAGTAACTACCACGTCAGGGCACCGGTGAATAGTGAAACTGGGTTTTAAACTCGGCGGGTCCGCGTCATCACGCCAGTCCCCGCCCCCTGGCGCCCCACGTGAGCGCAGCCGGCTGCGTTATCACTCGGCGCCTGGCCAGCGAGCAGCGAGGAAGTCGCTGCCAGGCGCCCCTAGATCCAGCGCGGCCCGCGATACCAACGCGGTCCGTGACACCAAGTTCATGAAAGACCTTAGGCACACTTTTGATCCTGCAAGGCAGGCAACCGGTGTTGCCAGGGCATTTTGGCGTACTACTCAGGGCAAATGCAGAGTTGCTGATTACGCCATCGATTTAAAAACTGTGGCAGCAGAATTGCAATGGCCTAACGATGCACTTACTACGGCCTTCCTAGAGGGAATCTCTGATACTTTAATGTATGAAATAGCTCCCATGTCGCTACCCGAGGAACTAGACGATTTGGTTGACTATTGCATAGCCCTCGATGATCAGATTTGTGATAGGAGGTTTGGCCATAGCAAACCTTTCCAAGTTACCTCTTCCACCCCTCGTATGGTTCCCAACCCTTCACCTCCTAGGGTGGTACCAGCTGAACCTGAACCAATGCAGTTAGGTTGGTCCAGCATCTCGGGGGAAGAGAGACAACATCGTCTCAGAGAAGGCCTATGCTTTTACTGCAGATAAGGAACATTTCCGGTTACAATGTCCCAGACGGCCTAAAACTGCTTTCTGTGTCAGAAAACAATCATGCCTAGAATCCCCTGAGAGACAGGTTCTAGGTATGACAGTAGTGTCTCTCATTTCTAAAAAGAAAAAGAGATCTCATGTGGTGGTTCCAGTTAGACATGTGCACAGCACAAAATTTCGTTTTGAACTAATGGATTAGTCCTAAAATGCAATTTATTTAGTTGCTAAAGAAATTCGTTTTCAGTTCTTTAGTATGAAAATAATTTCTTTCATCCGAAAACCAGTGGATACAATTACTATTGTAGTGGCGCCTATGGAGGTTTTCAGTTTACAACAGCTCTGGTTAAGTTAGCACCAACATTGTAATACTGCCCCGTGTCAGGCAAAGCTGTTACAGTAACTGACTGCTGCTCATCACAGCGCTCAGAGTTTCAGTAAAACTAGTAAATAATATTTTTATATATAGAGATTAGAAGAAAATTATTTCCTTGTTTTACTGAAACTCTGAGCGCTGTTACAGTCAGTTACTGTAACAGCTGAGCCTGATACATTGTACTGAGAGATAATGTAACAAGCAGCCAATCTCAGTGCTCACAGCCACTGGATTTAAAGGGCTGAAAAAAAAGGCTCCTCTCTGTATAATGTTTAGAACATCCTCCTGCATTAATTAATACCCCTCTCTGTATAATATATAGAACATCCACCTGAATTAATTAATGTCCCTCTCTGTATAGAACATCCTCCTCAATTTATACCTTTCTCTGTATAATGTACAGAACATCCTCCTGCATTAATTAATGCCCCTCTCTGTATAGAACTTCCTACTACATTGGCATGTGGAGGGTGCAGAACTTCGGATGTTGCGATGTTGCGCTCTTCATTGCTGGTCTCCTTCACTCATCAATGTAATATCACAAAAAGGACTGAAACTAAAATGTAGTGCATTTTATTTTAGTTTCTTTCGTTTTTTGTACTGAGCAGTTTCGTTTCTCTTGAGTCATATGAAAACTAAATTATCCCAAAATTCGGACTAAATCGTTTTAGTACTAAAACGAATGCACATGTCTAGTTCCAGTGTCAGTTGCTTGGGAAGATATCAAGCTCGACATGGAGGCACTTAGGCTGGGGTCAGACGAGCGTAGTGTTCACGTCCGTGATTGCGCCTAAAAGTACGTCCGTGATAGCATGAAAGAAAGTCCATTGGAGCCTGACACATGAAGTACGTTCGCACTGAACTGCGGACGCATGACGGACGCTGCAAACGGACGCAGGTTAGGCAAGAACGTAATACTGCTAGAACGGACGTGCGGAGTGCGCTGCGTCCACAACGTCTGCATAGCTTTGTGTGTGAGTGATGGAGCATGGTCAGACGGACTGCATTTATACGTCCAGCATTTTTGACGGACAGAATGTTTTTTCATTGTAATTTATTTTTCCCTCCTACATCCGTCAAAAATAACTTCAGTGAAAAAACGGACTGTGTGACCACTACTGCGTCATCCGTACTGACGATGTCCGTACTGCACGGACGTACAGTCCGTAGAAATCACGCTCGTCTGACCCCAGCCTTATTGATTCTGGGTCTGCAGGAAAGTTCCTGGATTCTGGTTTTGCTTCCATACATCAAGTGCCTTTGGTTAAGAGAGAGGTTCCTCTCCTCATTGAGAGCATAGATGGCAGGCAATTGCTCATACCTCATGTTACTCATGATACTATCCCTCTTTCTTTCTGCACAGGTATCTTACATGGAGAAAAAATACAGTTTCAAATAATCAAATCTCCTATATTGCCTATTGTTTTGGGCTATCCATGGTTAGCCATACACAATCCAGTCATGAACTGGACTAAAGGGGAGTTGGGCTCTTGGGCTTCACAATGTTAGTCCAAGTGTTTGGGTATGAGTACAGTGGTAGATAACCTGAATGTAGCCACTGCACTACCACTGTCTACCGAGATACCCAAGTGGTACAGTGACCTCAAAGAAGTTTTGATAAAGGGAAGTCTAAATTCTGCTTCCACATAAACCCTATGACTGCACCATAGATCTGTTACCAGGTACCATACCTCCAAGGGGACATGTTTATCCCCTCTTTCAGAAAGAGAATGACATATTGGAGGAATATATACATGAAACCCTGGCCCGTGGGTTCATTGCCGTTCTTCCTCTCCTGCTGGAAGGGTTTTTTCTTTGTGTCTAAAAAAAGAGGGTGATTTAAGACCGTGCATTGATTACAGAGGTTTAAACAGGATAACAGTGCCTAATGCATACCCTATTCCTCCTATATCCAAATTATTTGACCGCCTTAAAGGTGCTAAAATCTATACGAAGTTAGACCTGTGTGCTGCTTATAATTTAGTTCGAGTCAAGAAAGACCATGAGTGGAAAAATGCCTTTAACATGAGAAGTGGCCACTATGAATACCTTGGTATGCCATTTGGTTTGTGTAATGCACCAGCAGTTTTCCAAGATTTCATCAATGATTGTTCTGAGATACTTCCTACAAGTCTTTGTCATTGTCTATCTAGATGATATTCTGATTTACTCTGTTGATGTGAAACACACCAGGTTCATGTGCATACAGTGTTGCAAAGATTTCTGAAAAACAAGTTGTACTGCAAATTAGAAAAATGTCTGTTCGTTCATTTCCTGGGTTATATAATCACGCCGGAAGTCTTTGAGAAACTCAGAAACTCTCCGCCATCAAGGAATGGCCATTGCCTCAAGGGTTAAAAGCCATTCAAAGGTTTCTGGGGTTCACTAACTATTACAGGAGATTCATAAAAGGATTCTCATCAGTGGTCTTGAAGTGGACAATAAAGTCCTTCCTCGGATGCCAGTCTCTGTTCTAATCGGTGGAGAAATCAGGTAAGTTACGGTGCGCGCTTAAAGAAATCACACAGACAATGAATGGGTCTATGCAGCCTCTCTGGACAAAACCAGTGATCTCTCTGCTCCTTTATTAGATTTTGATATGTTTTATAGCAGTTCTATACGTAAGCAGGTGGGAGTAAACTTAACATTTTGATTGACTTTAGTATAAAATTGTGGACATACAGTTTATTTATTAAATAAATGAGAATAAAACATCAGCTATTTCTAAAGGTCAAGGTATCATGCGTCATTGGTGTAGTCAGCAGTTTTTCTACGTCCTGGGTGATGTCCTGTGATGTCCTGTAATGTCCTGTAACAGGATACAAAATGGGTCCTCCACCCAGCTTGTGGTCAACTATTCTGCAGAAACAGCGAACTTACGCAAGATACATTTTGGTTTTATCTGAAAAGACAGTTATATTAATTTCCTCTTAAAGACATAGCAAGCTAAACTTAAATGAGCATTTTTCTAGGCCTTTTTCTAGGCCTTTGAATATTATTAAAGCAGATACATATTCTTGTCCACAACAGTCCCCCCTAAAAATGCACATTTCTCAAGTGTCCCCTTGGAGACGAGCCGCGCCTTCATCCGTTCCCCTAATAGTCTCGCCAGCCATCTGCAATATTCACCGGAGGTTGAGCCGAGAAACTCATATTGAGTAAAACCCCTTTGTATTCCAGACTTGGGCATGGTCAAGATCGGTGGGTCAAGAATTGGGCCTTCAACTCGTCTTGCAATGGGTCACTAACCTTGGCTCAAAGTTAAATCACATACGGGTTTCCCGAGGGAGGGGGTGCATGGATTCATAACTCTGTGGTTGCTTCATCACTGGTGGGTGGAGTTTGTCATAAATCTCATTCGTAGGTATCTCCATAAATTGTAGACTAGCATAGGAAGTGTCAATATTCTCCCCAGTGTTCCCACACAAGTGACTAAGCATAACAGGGGTAGTGGATTCCACAGTTCTTTCTACAACCTTTTTAATGCAGGGTAAAACACAACATCCAATCACCACCAACAGAACCATTACTACCAGGATAACTATCCCTATTTGTGTGAGGATTTTCTGCCAGCCACTCATCCAACTAAAATACTGATCCCATGGATCAGTAATACCAGAGTTCTTCTTCAGTTCTTCAGAAAGGTCTTCCAGGTGTTTAATGACTTTAGTGACCTTATCAGTGGGGCCTGTGTTATCCGGGATAAAGGTGCAACAGGAGCCACCAGTACCTTTCAGCATCTTACAGACCCCACCCCTCTCTGCCAGTAGCATATCGAGGGCCATGCGGTTCTGGAAGATCATCGCAGAGGTCGGGCCTAGCTGGTCGGCCAAACCCTGGAGGGCATCTCGGGTATAGTTAACAAATCTCTGCTGGTTGTAATAGATGCAGTTAATTCAATCAACATTCTTGTTGAAGGTTATCATGGGATTAAAGATTCGAATCCCGCCTTTATTAAAGACATAGCAAGCTAAACTTAAATGAGCATTTTTCTAGGCCTTTGAATATTAATAAAGCAGATACATATTCTTGTCCACAACAGTCTCTCCCATCACAGCCATGACTAAGAAGGGTGCTCAGAATCAAGTATGGAGCACTCAAGCCATGCAGGCTTGTGAACTGCTCAAAGAGGCGTTCATCACAGCACCAGTCCTTGGACATCCAGAGCCGAGTTTGCTGTTTCAACTGGAGGTGGACACATCTGAAATCGGTATAGGTGCTGTCTTATCCCAGAGAGAAAGTCCAGAAAAAACCCTGCATCCTTGTGGGTTCTTCTCCAGAAAGATGGCACCTGCAGAGAAAAATTACGATATAGGCAATAGAGAATTGCTTGCAGTCATAGCAGCTCTGAAAGAATGGCTTTATCTATTGGAGGGTACTCACATAATAATAACAGATCATAAGAACCTTGTTGATATGGGGGATGCTAAATGCCTGAATGCTAGACAGGCTAGGTCGTCTCGGTTCCTGTCTAGGTTAAATTTTCTGCTCACTTACCGCCCTGGTTCTAAAAGCGAACTCCAAGTCTAAGCGAACTCCAAGTGCCAAGGCTCGACAGCACCCTATCAAGCCTCGCCAGGTCACAGCCAAGTCATGCCCAGTCTCTAATCGTGCCAAGTCTCGCCAAGCTGCTGTCAAGCTTCGCCAGCCCACAGCCAAGCCTCGCCCAGTCTCTACTCCTGCTAGGCCTCGCCAGGCTACCACAGTTGGCAAGTCTCGCCATACTCCGGTACCAGATCTAAGAGACCTGAATTTAGGGAAACCTTCTCTGAAGTGGAAGAGTACAGAGGATGACTCCCTATCTGATTACTTGGAGACCCCGCCATCTGAGCCTGCTGACGTTGAACCCATGGACATGGAACCTACCTTGCCCACAGATTTGGAGCCTTATATGCCCATGGAGGTTGCTTTGACACTGATTACGGAGGTTGCTGCCCTGCACGTCGCAGGATCTCCGGGTGTCGCTGCCCTGCACGTCGCAGGATCTCCGGGTGTCGCTGCCCTGCACGTCGCAGGATCTCCGGGTGTCGCTGCCCTGCACGTCGCAGGATCTCCGGGTGTCGCTGCCCTGCATGTTGCAGGATCTCCGGTTGTCGCTGCCCTGCACGTCGCAGGATCTCCAGGTGTCGCTGCCCTGCACGTCCAGGATCTCCAGGTGTCGCTGCCCTGCACGTCGCAGGATCTCCAGGTGTCGCTGCCCTGCACGTCGAAGGATCTCCAGGTGTCGCTGCCCTGCACGTCGCAGGATCTCCAGGTGTCGCTGCCCTGCACATCGCAGGATCTCCAGGTGTCGCTGCCCTGCACGTCGCAGGATCTCCAGGTGTCGCTGCCCTGCACGTCGCAGGATCTCCAGGTGTCGCTGCCCTGCACGTTGCAGGATCTCGAGGGGTCGCTGTCCTGCAACCCGCAGGATCTCCAGTTGTCGCTGCCCTGCAACCCGCAGGATCTCCAGTTGTCGCTGCCCTGCAACCCGCAGGATCTCCAGTTGTCGCTGCCCTGCAACCACAGGATCTCCAGTTGTCGCTGCCCTGCAACCCGCAGGATCTCCAGTTGTCGCTGCCCTGCAACCCGCAGGATCTCCAGTTTTCGCTGCCCTGCAACCCGCAGGATCTCCAGTTGTCGCTGCCCTGCAACCCGCAGGATCTCCAGTTGTCGCTGCCCTGCATCCCGCAGGTTCTCCAGTTGTCGCTGCCCTGCATCCCGCAGGTTCTCCAGAACTGTCACCGCCACGCATCCCGCAGGTTCTCCAGTTGTCGCTGCCCTGCATCCCGCAGGTTCTTCCAGTTGTCGCTGCCCTGCATCCCGCAGGTTCTCCAGTTGTCGCTGCCCTGCATCCCGCAGGTTCTCCAGTTGTCGCTGTCATGCATCCCGCAGGTTCTCCAGTTGTCGCTGCCCTGCATCCCGCAGGTTCTCCAGTTGTCGCTGCCCTGCATCCCGCAGGTTCTCCAGTTGTCGCTGCCCTGCATCCCGCAGGTTCTCCAGTTGTCGCTGCCCCGCATCCCGCAGGTTCTCCAGAACTGTCACCGCCACACATCCCGCAGGTTCTCCAGAACTGTCACCGCCACAGGGCCGTCGACGCCGCCGCAAGGCCAAGCCGCTCACTGCCCAGCAAGGGCCGTGCAGTACCCAGGTCGCCGCAGAGCCGTGCAGTACCCAGGTGGCTCAAGTGCCGTGCAGTACCCAGGTGGCTCAAGTGCCGTGCAGTACCCAGGTGGCTCAAGTGCCGTGCAGTACCGAGGACGCTGCCCCTCCGTGCCTCGCCAAGGGTGCTGCCCCTCCGTGCCTCGCAAAGGTTGTCGTTGTTGAGCCGCACAGTCCCAAGGTTGTCACCAAGGGCGCTGCCCCATCGAGCCGCACCAAGGGCGCTGCCCCACTGAGCTGTGCCAGGGGTGCTGCCCTGCCGAGCTGTGCCCATGACACCTTTGACACTGAGTCTGACAGGGCTGTGCTCCTTGCTGTCTTTTAGGACTACCAGAATCCAGGTAGTTGGACTGGCAAGAGGTGCCCAAGAGGACCTGCCCCTACGGGCTACACCAGGATGCCCTCTGGCGTGTTAGTCCGGGAGGAGCACTTGGCAGTGCTCAGGCGCTGCTACGAGCTCTGGAGATACTTTGACATCTCTTCTGAGGAGTCTAGTTAGAGGAAGGTGCTCCGTCCCCTGCTCCAGCCTCAGTGCCCGGAGGGCACCCGTCAGGGGGGGGTTACTGTCACGGTCCACCCCGTGTACCTGTCTAGCAAACCTGGATCTAAGAACTTTGCCCTGGATTTCTTCATTCTTGGATTCCAGTCCAGGTTTTGCCCAGGCTAAGCACCATGTCGAGGCTCCTGGAGATCCAGCCTGGGTTTTCCTGTCTAGCCCTGGACTTCCAGCTAAGGGCCTATCCATGTTTAAGCTTCCTTAAAAGGCAGAGAGACCCAGCCAACAGTTGGGTCTGCATTATTGTTATCCTTGACTGAGGTCTCTTGGTGGTGTGCTAACCTGCTCTTCCAGAACCAGCTTATCCTACGTATCCAGGACCCATCTGTCTACCCATGGATTACAGTTGTTGATCACCCTCTGACCTCTTTGATCCAGGTACCACTGTCCAGACTTCCTCTTGGCGGGCCCTGTCTGCAGTCTAGGACTGCACTACCCACAATCCACGGACTCTCCCTGGACTTTATTGCTATTCCCTTTGTTCTTTTGCCTGCAGTTAAGGACCATTTATGTTTTATTAAAGAATCTGCATTGCGTGACTCCTGTCTGACCTCCCCTCTGTTGGAGATTATCGACTTCTTTAATAGGTCAGGGATATATTAATTATGACGCATATTTTTCTTATTGTTGATATACATAGATATATATATATTATTGACAGTGCCTCCAATACCAGCGGTATAAATTGGTATTTGACCCCTAAGATAGGGATTAATAACCAATCAATGAATATACGTCTTAACAAATATATGGCGCGTTATCCCGAGTTCTTTTGATGCTCTCTAGATATTTTTTACACAATAAAATCAATAAAGATATGAGACTGCGTACGGGTAAAACAATTCAAACCAAAATTTATTCACACGTCAAGTTTCATACAATCGTATGTTATCAACGGATTAGCAAGACACAATTTACAAGTGATTATAGATCGTGATTAGTAGCGATACTGCGACACGCAATAATCTAATGGACAGATATTTTAGGTTTATAGACCGCATCACAGGTATACACGCCTCAATTCTTAAACACCAAACTCTATTCTATTCACTTAAACCTTTCCCATTATAAACCAATCCTCCACCTGGCTAAGATAAACACTCAGTTACTGGGCATCACCTGCAGCACAATTTATTGTTGTGGGGCCTATTCACTAAATGCAACTTCCTTCAGGGAGATACATTAACACACTCGATAGGGAGACTATTTCTTCCACAGATCAATCACAGCACTTCATTCGATATACGTTAACCTAACGCTTCTTAATGACTTACAGCGCGTGCATTCATTCGGAAGGGCTGCAAGATGGATATGGAAGGGGTTATGCTAGGTTACGAATGGGGCGGACAGTACTTGACATATAAAAGCTATTTCACGGTCCCAGCGTATCTCACTATAGGTATATAATTGATCTTTAGATGTCCACAAACAGTATTCTGGAATATAAATAATTTCACTAAATTATGGCTCAAGTATGCAGCCGTGTAAATAGATTTCTCCTTAGCACTCCTCTGCAGTGGACTGTAAAGGCAGAATTTCTATTCTACTGATTATTAGGCTCAAACAGCAAAATAATTCATTTTATATTCCTTTAGTTTGTGATGGACATCTAAAGTCAGGACTATGCAATTAGAAAATAGATCTCATATTATTCAGGCATACTTTACCATCTGGTTAGTGAAGATAGAGTGGTGGAAGATTAGGGTGTGGTCGGTCTTAAAGGGGCGGCCGATGGTGATTGCCTTTCTTCCCTCCAAGCGTCCCTCAGGTCTCTCTCCAAGCTTTTCTCAGTGTTTCCTTTTGCTCTGGAGTGTCCCCTCTATATAGTGGTCTTCCGCCCAGTTTTAGATCTAGCCCATCACTATGTGGCCTCATTTGATTGGAGGATATATATTCATCAACTCCAGGGGTCTGTCCAGGTGTTATGTTACCTGGCCAGCAGATGGCGCTCTCAGATCAACCATCAACCTTCTGCAGGAATTAATTTATGGGCTTGGCCAATCTTTTACTGGTTTGGGGTCGTTTTATTCCTATATCCCTGGACTCCATAGATTTTATTAACAAATTAAAATTTATTTCTATTGTGACATCGCCGGCATACTTCGCCACGGCGTGTGTGCATTTCATACCCCCTTTACTTATATCCACAGGGATGTGTATGTGAGGGGACATACATTCATGGTATCGTTTTAACATTCACACGTTACCCGACTTAATCGGCTTCATGCGGGTTAGTACACCAGACATTTGTAATAATCATCTAAATGTGGTAGGGCCTCTGTTTTTATAAGATGCTAAAATTATCAGTTCTAACTAATAAATATTCTCATATCATATAGTACATATTGCCGAATAGCATTACAAGCTGGTTTACCCAAACCTTTAACCTTCTTTTGGGTTTTTTTTTCTTTATTGGGCAACCTTATTGTTCCATGTTTACGTGGCTTTCAGAGTTTCGATGTGACGAAATAAACACAATACTGAGATTTCTATCTTAGTTGTCCTTGTGTTCCCTTACTTTTAAACCATTTGATCTAACCCCTGTTTGGTTGTACAAATAAATAAAATAAACAGAGCCCATTAGACAGTCTTTGATCAATGTTAAATGTCCTTTCTTGTATGCGTAACACTAACGAGTTTAGCTTGTCTCTTGTTCTTGTTATATGTCAACGACGCAGACAAGTTGTTAGCGTGACGCAATTCCTGGCCCCAAATTTAAACATTCCTGCGTTATAGAAATTTCATATCTGAAAAGGTCTGACACCTCTGTGTCGCCGCCTGCTGGGCTCATACCAGAACCGCACACGCCTCGTGACAGATACCAAACCTTTTGGTCATATGGGTATAACCAAAACCCTAGCTACTCTCGAAAAGAGGTTTTGGTGGGCAGGTATGTGGAAGGATGTTAAGGAATATACAGCTACCTGTGAGGTATGCTGTAGAAGTAAAAATCCTAAGACCTTACCGATAGGTTTGTTACAACCATTACCTGTTCCTGAAAGACCATGGTCCCACCTGTCTATGGACTTTATTACAGATTTACCAGTATCTCAAGGGTATACTGTGATTCTTACCATTGTGGATAGGTTTTCCAAAATGGTGCATTTCGTGCTTCTTGCTAAATTGCCATCTGCTGTAGAGCTGGTACCAGTCTTCCTCCAAAATATTGTCAGATTTCATGGGGTCCCTCTGGGAATTGTGTCTGACAGAGGTACTCAGTTTGTGTCCATATTTTGGAAAGGCTTCTGCGAGAATCTGAGCATAGAATTAAGCTTCTCCTCTGCCTACCATCCTCAGACCAATGGGGCAGCTGAGAGAGCTAATCAAAATGTGGAACAATACCTAAGATGTTTCATGTCTGAAAAAAAGACGATTGGTCAGATCTTTTGCCATGGGCAGAGGTTGTCCTAAATAACTCAGTGAAACCACGAGTCACTCACCTTTTCATACTGTGTATTTATTTATTTATAAAGGATTTTACCAGGAAGGATACATTGAGATTTCTCTCATTTTCAAGTATGTCCTGGGTATGGATGGATGATCCTCCCATGCTCCCCTCTGACCTTCAAGGGACCGCGTTGCCTGCTCTGGATGAGCATTTGGCTTCATTAAAGGGGACATGGGAGACAGTTAAAGAGGTTATGGAGGCCAGTATTAAAAGAGAAAAAGAGAAAGCAGACAGACGAAGAAAGCCTGACCCAGTATATGCTGTGGGGGATAGAGTCTGGCTTTCCACTAGGAACATTAAACTCCTGGTTCCTTCCATGAAAATGGCCCCAAGATACATAGGCCCATATAAGGTCCTACGCAGAGTGAACCCTGTGTCTTATACCTTGGCACTACCCCCATACTTACACATTCACAATGTGTTTCATGTTAGCCTCCTCAAGCCTCTTACATGTAACCGGCACACAAGGGCCAATGTTCCTCCTCCACCTGTTCAGTCCCAAGGTGAGGAGTAGGGATGAGCTTTTCGGTTCGGAGTTCGGACCGAACTTAGCCTGTTCGGTCTGCTCGCGAACTCCGAACATTTCCGGGTGTTCGGCGCATGTTCGACCACAATGGACCACAATGCATTTTCCCAGTGGCCTGAAGCTCGTAATTCGCTACAGCCTTGCACCTGACCACAGGTCTGGTGCAAGACAGGTTCAACAGTATGCCAATCACAGCTCAGAGTCCCGATTAGGCAAATTTTTGCCCAATCATGGGCTCACAGAGCTAAGTCCACAGCACACTACATAAGGTTTCCACGCACGGCTTCACCACGCATTTGAGAGGAGATTTCATAGATTGTTGTTGTGTGTTCTTACTGCCGGTCTGCCACGCTACTGGGGGGGTCTCATTTCTACAAAACATTTGGGAATTGAGGTGATCTGTGTCTTGTCACTGGTGCCAGCAAGTATTTTGGGGGTCTCACAAATTTCTACAAAACATTGGGGAATTGAGGTGATCGGTGTCTTGTCACTAGTGCCAGCAAGTATTTTGGGGGTCTCACAAATTTCCACAAAACATTTGGGAATTGAGGTGATCTGTGTCTTGTCACACAGCCAGTGCCACGCAGTATCTGGGGGGGTCACTAATTTTTACTAAATATCTGGGAATTGAGGTGATCTGTCTCTTGTCACTGCCAGCAAGTATTTTTGGGGTCACTAATTTCTACAAAATTTTTGGGAATTGTTATAATCCGTGTGTTCTCACTGGCTGCCACCCATCAGGGGGTCTCACTGATTTATAGGAGGTTTCTGAGACTTGTAATCTGTGGCTTCTCACTGCCACCCATCAGGGGTCCCACATTCTTCTAGCAGATTTATGCAAATTGTAAATTGTGTCTTCTCACTGCCACCCATCAGGGGGGTCTCACTGATTTATAGGAGGGAATTGTAATCTGTGTCTTGTCACTGGCTGCCAGCTATCAGGGTGTCTCACTGAGTTATACCAGAGTTCTGTAAATCTTTAACCTTTATACCAGAGTTGAATCAGAGTTCTGTATATATTTAATCTATATATCACTCACTATGTCTGAAAGAACAAAAAGGACAGGCAGACGCTCCCAGACACAGATAAGAGGGCAAGCAGCCCCTGTGTCGGGAGGTTGTGCCTCTGGTCGTGGTGGACATGGTGCATCCTCTGCAGGGGCACGCTTGTCCTTTCTAACTGGTGCTGCCCGTCTTAAGCAGCAGCAACGTACAGAGGATTTGGTGGATTGGCTAACCAGCCCATCCTCATCCTCCGAGTCCTCTGCCAGCCAGGCATGTAGTGCTTTACAGTCCACCTCAGCTGCCAAAGCATCTAATGCAGCCTCCATGTCCACAGCTACTCCTGCCATAGCCTCACTATCACACACGGAGGAGTCAGCTGAATTGTTTGACTACAATGACAGTGACATGCTGCTTGAAGATGTGCAGCAAGTACAGTGTTCTGATTCAATCTCTGAGGTTGAGGAAGGGAGTATAATCAACCTAGAGGAAGGGGGTGCCAGTGATGACACACAAATAACTGGCACTCATGTTGCCCCAGCAGCTGCAGCATACTGCCAAATTGGCTCCAGTGACGAGGAGATAAAGGATGATGATGACAATGATGATGAGGTCACTGACTCCACCTGGGTGCCTGATCGAACGGAGGAGGAGGCACAGCAAACACGAGGCACAACATCCTCTATGACCAACCGTAGCACTAGCCAGTCCAAGGCATCAGATGTCAGAGCTGCTCCGGTGCAGAGCACTGTTGTCTCAAAGCACACACGCAGGAACTCTGCTGTCTGGGAGTTCTTTAAGAAATGTGCAGCAGACCCCACCGTTGCTATTTGTAATCTATGTCAGATGAGACTTAAGCGTGGGAAAGACACCGGACACTTGGGTACCACGTGCTTGAGGTGACATATGACCTCCTGCCACATATCTCGTTGGCGCAAAACTTTGCGTAGGTCCTCCTCCTCATCTGTCTCTACCCCCACTGTATGTCCTTCCATGTCATTGCCTACAACCTCCACTGACAGGGATGATGCTACAGTAATGGATGTTCCAGCTCCTTCCTCACAATGTGACATCATCCCATCAGCTGAAGATTTACGCAGTCAGATTACGTTGCCACAGCTGCTGCAGCGTAAAAAAAAATATAGTCTCAACCATCCCCAAGCACAGTGTCTAAATGCCAGCTTAGCAAAATTACTCGCATTGCAGCTGCTGCCTTTCCAGCTGATGGACTCTGCTCCCTTCCGTGAATTTGCTGAATGTGCTGTACCACAATGGCAGGTTCCAAAACGCCATTACTTTTCACGCAAGGCCATTCCAGCACTATACCAGCACATGGAAGACAATGTTATCCAGTCATTGGGAAAGGCAGTCAGCAACAAGGTGCATGTGACTTTATACACATGGTCCAGCAGGCATGGACAGGGTCGTTACATTTCCTTCATGGCACACTGGGTAACTCTGATTGCAGCTGGGAGGGATCCAAGACGGGGCTCTGTGCTGGAGCTTGTTCATCCACCACGCCTCCAGAAAGCTGCTTGTATGACGTCTGCCTGCTCCACCACCTCTTCCTCCTCCTCCTTCTCTGTCTCTGGCGAAGTGCCAGTTAAACCGACGCGTGGCAGGGGCTACGCAATGGCTCAAGCAAAAAGATGCCATACTGTGCTTGAGCTGATTTGTTTAGGGGACAGGAGCCACACCAGGCCAGAAATACTGTCAGCTCTGCAGGGGCAGGTGCAGAGATGGTTAACACCACGCCAGCTTCAGCTGGGAATGATCGTCTGTGATAATGGCGGCAACCTTCTCTCCGCCATACGCAAGGGTAAATTGACGCATGTACCATGCCTAGCACACGTCCTAAATCTAGTTCTACAGCATTTCCTAACCAAGTACCCAGGGCTGCCAGAGCTTCTCAGCCATGCCAGAAAAGTCTGCAGCCACTTCAGACGGTCATTCCCAGCAAGCGTTCGCCTGGCAGAAATTCAAAGAGAATTCCACCTTCCCACAAACCATCTGATCTGTGACATGCCCACCAGGTGGAACTCGACATTAGCAATGCTGCAGCATCTGCACAAGCAGCAGAGGGCCATCAACGAGTACCTGTGTGAGTATGGCACAAGGACAGGTTCAGGTCAACTTGTTTTTTTTTCCCCACCGCAGTGGCTGATGATCAAGGATGCATGCACTGTACTGTCACCATTTGAGGAGGCAACGAGGATGGTGAGCAGGGACAGTGCATGCATCAGTGACACAATTCCTTTAGTGTTCCAGCTGGAGCACACTCTGCGGCGAATTATAGATGTGGCTCTAGAGGCAGAGCAGCGGGAGGAAGAGGAGGCCTTCCCTAGCTCTCAAGGCCCCAGTCTTTCCGCAGACAGCATTCCAGCGGGTCCTACTCAGATCAGACAGGAGGAGGATGAGGAGGAGGAATATTTGAGTAGTGGGGGCATTGAAGGTGGGGATTCCTCAAGGGAGGGTTTTGTGTGCCCAGAAACACAAGGGCTAGTGCGTGGCTGGGAGGAGGAAGTGCACGATACGGTCATCCTCATTGACCAGGAAGACTCGGAAGCTAATGCCACCTCCAACCTACGCTGAATGGGCTCCCTTATGATGCAAAGCCTGCTAAAGGACCCCAGGATTCGTGCTATCAAGGAGAGGGATCATTACTGGTTGGCAACCCTTCTTGATCCACGATACAAGGGTAAAGTTGCAGAGCTCATCCTGCCCACACAGAGGGAGCACAGGATGAAAAAACTTGAGGACGCTCTAAAGCGACACTTGTGTAACACCTTTCCAGGCACTGGTAGGTTACCAAGTGATGACACACGTGCTTCTGAGGCTGCAGATGATCAGAGGAATAGTGGTGAAGGCCAGGGCCGCTTGACTGATGCATTTCTTAATTTTTTTAGTCCACGACGCCCAGGGTTGTCAAATGTAGGCACCCATTGCCAGCGTCTTCACCATATGGTGCAGGACTACCTAGGGACAAGGGTAGACCTGGATACCTTTCCAGCAGATGATCCACTGGCTTACTGGGTGTTGAGATTGGATCACTGGCCAGAACTTAGCCAATATGCTATGCAGCTACTAGGTTGCCCTTCATCCAGCGTGCTTTCTGAAAGGACGTTCAGTGCCGCTGGAGGTTTTGTCACAGACAAAAGAGTGCGTCTGTCCACCGACTCTGTAGACCAGCTGACATTTATAAAAATGAATCAGTCCTGGATCAGCAGTTATCAATCCCCTGATGCTGACGTAACGGAATAGATCGGGGATGTCTTCTGCATGCACAAAACCTCCAGCACTGAACTCTTAGTCCACAAAACTCCACAAACTCCACAATACCACAAAATGGTTACGGTGTGAATGCACTTGCTGCCATGAAAGGCACAATATTTGGCTGCACTGACCCCTGTGCCAGATTTATCATTTTAATTTTTTGAACAGCAGGGTCCAACCCTGCACTCTTCCACAATACTACAGAGGGGTTACTGTATGATAATAGTACTTGCTGGCAGTCTGGCACCAAAAGCACAATATCTGGGTGCACTGACGCCTTTACCAGAATCATATCTTTCTAATATAGGACCGCAAGGTCCACCCTTGCATTCTTCCACAATACTACAGAGGGGATACTGTATGATAGTACTTGCAGGCCTGGCACCAAAAGCACAATATTTGGGTGCACTGCCACTGACGCCTGTCTCAGATTCATATCCTCAGAGGGGTTACGGTGTGACGGCACTGTTGCCGACGCTAAAGGCCCAATTCTAAAGCACCTATTGTTACTTTCATCCAAAGCCTGCATAAGTTTCACAATAATTTAGCCAAAAAATCACTAAACTTTTACTACGTGTCCAAAAATGTCTCCTCTTTTCATACAGACTGCCGCCCCAAGCAGTTGTTTATGGATAGATTAAAGGAAAAGCATTTACCTTCATTTGAAACATATTTTTTTTGTTTTCAAGTGATTCTATACATCCTAGAAATCCGCCACTTCACAGGCAGGTTATGGGGACCTCCTAGGCACGATATTTGAAGGAATTTTTCATTTTTATTTTTAACCCTTATTTCATGGAAAACTCTCTGTTCCCTTTAAAAACGTTTTTTTTAAAACTTTTTGTCCTTGTTTCCTGTCCCCCAGGGCACTACCCGGACCCCCATACACCTTTCTATGGCAAATATCTAGCATATATGCCCTCTTGGAGGACACTCTAAAAACCGAATTTTCAGACCCATTGACTTGTATTGGGTTCGGATTTTGATTCGGATTCAAACATTTGGAATGTTCGGGTACGAACCGAACACGGGCGTGTTCGGCTCATCACTATTGAGGAGGAGTATGAGGTTCGTGTCATCCTGAAGTCCCGTGTGGTCCGAGGTGTCGTCTAGTACCTGGTGGATTGGGAGGGTTATGGTCCTGAGAATAGGGCTTGGTTGTCAGCCAGTGTGATCTATGCACCTCGATTGGTTTGCCAATTTCATGCTGCCCATCCTTCTGCGCCTGGTGGTCGTCCAGTGGCCGTCCGTAGAGGGGGGGCTCTGTCACATCCTCTGCTCCTGCGATGCTTCCTGAGGGGTCCCTGGCGCCCGGCGGCATGGCTGGCCGATCGGTGACTGAAGGGGTGGGGCTTGGCGTGGTGACGCGGAGCCGCCAGCTTTAAATGCAGGGCGCGAGATTCTGTTCGTCGCCCTGACGTGGAGTTATTCCCGCATCGCCAGCTGTGTTCATTCGTGTCTCAGTGTTTACTTGCCTAGTTGCCAAGTCTGCCTGTATGAGGACCCTGCTTGTGTTTGACCCAGACTGCCTGCTTGACTATTCTCTCTCTGACTCCCTTTGCGTATAGTGCTCTCTGCGGACACTGAGTGTGTGTGCAGATTTTTTCACACAACCTCTGATTGTGGGTCTGTCCTGCAGGTTGCCGAATCTATCAACCCTTCATTTTGCCTTGCTGGTAGTAAGTCGATAAAGACATCGTATCGCACTGTCTCTGATTGTGGGTCTGTCCTGCAGGTTGCCTAATCTATTAACCCTTCCTGTTGCCTTGCCAGTATTAAGTCGAAAGACACAACGGAAGGAAAATGACAACTATAGCCAAGTTCTTTGACACGTCTGTGTGTGGTGGCTCTTGATGCCTTGATCCCAGCCTCAGTCCATTCTTTGTGAAGTTCACCCAAATTCTTGAATCGATTTTGCTTGACAAGTCTCTCAAGGCTGCAGTTCTCTCGATTGGTTGTGCATCTTTTTCTTCCACACTTTTTCCTTCCACTCAACTTTCTGTTAACATGCTTGGATACAGCACTCTGTGAACAGCCAGCTTCTTTGGCAATGAATGTTTCTGGCTTGCCCTCCTTGTGAAGGGTGTCAGTGATTATCTTCTGGACACTTGTCAGATCAGCAGTCTTCCCCATGATTGTGTAGCCTAGTGAACCAAACTGAGAGACCATTTTGAAGGTTCAGGAAACCTATGCAGGCTTTGAGTTGATTAGCTGATTGGAATGTCAACATATTCTAATATGTCGATATAGTGAATTGGTGGGTTTCTGTTAAATGTTAGCCAAATCATCGCAATTAAAAGAACCAAACACTTAAACTACAGTCTGTGTGTGTTGAATTTATTTAATACACAAGTTTCACAATTTGAGTTGAATTAATGAAATAAATGAACTTTTCCACGACATTCTAATTTATTGAGATGCACCTGTGTATTTAAAAATGGAAAGAAAGTGTGGATTCTAGATGAAAAGGTGAAGGAGGGAAGCAGAAAGTGAAACCTCTAGTGATGTGAGTAGCACAGGTGAACAGAGAGAGTAACTACTCATGAAGATTATACACTAATCTAAAGAGTTTGTTTTTGAAGGATTCCTGAAGCACTGAAGAGTAGGGGGAAGTCTGATTGGACGAGGTAAGGACCTTCCATGAAACAGTGCTGCCCTGGAGAAGTGTTCTAGGCATACGTTAGAGGGGTGCAGGTGCAAAGAGAGAAGAGACAGAGGTAACTAGCCGAAATAAACAGTTTGCAAATATCTGACATGTGAAATAACTGAATGTTTGAGATTGTAGTTCCTGAACCTGATTGTTTACGGCATTGGAGTGCAACACTGTTTTGTCTTAAAAAGATTTACAGTTCAGCTATTTTAGAGAATGGACTCAGAAGATATATGGTATAATATAAGATAGATTATTAGTAGTCTTGTTGACATATGCTAAATATTATACATGGGGGGCATGTCCGGAAGCCGAGGTGATTGGCTGCAAACTGGTGGGGCTCCGTCTCAGCAGCTGATAACATGGTGATTTTTATGTTTTCCCTAGAAATTTTTCCTCCACATCTCTGCATGATAGATAGATATTGACCGGTGCATCAGTGGATGGTGTCTGTGCTCTAGACGTACTGTCTCTACAGGATTGCCTGCTCCACAGATCCCATGATGAGGCCTGAGACCAGTGGGCTTCTCCTAACGTTCCTTAGTGCCTGCTTTGCCATCCGCTGATGTGACCAGACCTGGGACGATGATAGGCCCATGCCCCTAGATCTGCTGGAATGGAGATGTGGGTGACTGCCCCAACAGATGTAAGTGGCTGCTGCTGCAACATCGCAGAGCTTCTCCCCAGTTCAGATGGATGGTGTGACATAATTTGCAGACCCACTGTTTCCAGAGGACCCGGACTTCATGCCATCAATGAAGGGTGATGTGGAGAGGGCTCAGCATCTTATCTGTGCATGGTTTCAGGAGGAATCCTATGTGAGATTGGAAGAGAAGATGCTGAGTGTGACGAAACGGCTACCCACTGCAGGTTCGTGAGGCAGGAGGCAGTCCCGGGGGTACAATGGGAGTCAGTGGGCCTTGGGCCACCAATGGCCCCCGTGGTCCCTGTATGCCGGGTTGAGGATATTTTGTCCAGGGTGGCAGAGGTCCCATCTGTTTGGGTGGCAGAGGGTCATATGGCTGAAACCCTGCCATCTTTCATTCCCGAAAATCCCACCGTGATGGCCTTAGCTGCAGGGGCCCTGGTGGAGCCCTTGCAGCTGTACATTTTGGGTGTCTGTTTGTGAGGAGCCTCAAGCTTACAGAAGAGTCCTATGGTCTGCTGCAAGACGTGGAGAATGTTTTCCGGTGAGCTGTATGGCGATCTACTCTGCGGTGCCTTACCTGTGGCACACCTGATGCTGTTCCTGGACATGCATGGGATGAAGAGACACCCCAACTTTTTCTTCTTTTTGCCTTATTCTTTCTCCTCACTTGCCTATTGTTGCTGATGGGTTTTATGGCCCCCCTTACTTGCAGGTATATCTAACCTGTTACCTTAACTACATCAAGCATTGATAATAGTAATACTCTTCTGCAATACAAGAATAAATAATTTTCACAATTATTATTTATTATTCATCACCGATTGACTTGTCTGCATCATCCCAGCCACGTAGATCAAAGAATGGTAAGTCCAGCATAGGAGTCTCGGTCGGGAACTCGTGCTGCACAGAGCATCCACTTACAGCTGAGATGACCTCCACATGCCCCTTGATTTTGCCCATTTCTACCTTTTCTACATGGTCCACTCAGGTGACCTGCGTGCCGATCAGGCACCCCTGATTAGGAGAGCACGAGGTGTACTGAGTGTTTATTCTCATCATGTGTTCTGTCTGACTATGCACATACTCGCTTTGTTTTCGTGAGTAAGTTCTCTAATGATGCATGTAATGTTCTAAGGGCCCCTTATCACCACTGGTATTCTGGGGAATTGTGTTTATTCAAAACAGATTCAAGACATTTTTGTCAATCTACAATAGTGGCCAAAATTGTGGATACACTTTCTGATTTTTTCAGTTTGATTGTCAAGAAAATTCCTTTTCTTCCCTGGCCTAGAAATAGCCCCGACTTGAATCCCATCAAATCTGTGGAAAAGATTGAAACGCATGGTCTCGAGCAAGAATCCAAGCAACAAGCGAGGACTCATTGAGGCTATAATCAATTCCTGGCATCATTTGATCACAGAAGAGGATGTCAAAAGACTTGTAGAGTCAATGCCTAGAAGGTGTCAGGCAGTAGTTAAGGCTATCCAACACGTTATTGAAAAAATACATTGTGACATACTTGAAATCATCATTTCTATGCTATATAATAGCCAGATGCATTATGGTACATTTCCAGCCAAAATGGAACTTATTTAAAGATTTTTTGTTAAGGTATTCATTTACTATATTAAATTTTACTTGTGCTAGATAAATTTTTAGAGATTTTTATATAAAAAGTACTTTAAACTGCAAATGTTTGTAAAAATGTAAGGTGTATCCACAATTTTGGCCACCAGTGTATACTGTAGAATATTGTATCGCAACCTAGAGAGATGATGGAAATGGAGTGCGGCCCCCTGATATTGGTGCACGCTGGGGGTACACCAAAAATATCTTAGTGAAATCGAGAGACTGCACTTAGAGCATCATGAAGGTAAAACATAACCTTTAGCTGAGAGTCTAAAAATGAGTGAAGTATAGGTACCACAGGGTTAAATGTGCAAACAGAAAGTGAAATAAAAAGGCAAAAAACTTGCACTAATTCACAAGGACAAAATCACGTAACCAACATATTCTGGGGAATTGCATGCAAGCTTGGATCTGCCCTCTGGGCATGTCAAGCCATGCCTTTGGAGTACTTTGAAAACAATAATTAAAACATTAATACTGGTTTCTTTAATCCAGCATCAGTGAGGCATTTGATTAGTCAATAAAACAAGGCTCCCCTTATATTTTGCCCCTTGAGGAATCAAATCACTAAAACTATCTAAGTAACTAACTATGAGGTTGCCTATTTACACACCCAAGTACCCACCAACACAATCTTAAACTAACTCTAGTTGCAACTTATTAAAGCAGACACTCTTACAATTTAGCACGCATTTCCTCTCTATATACTTATATTGTTTCCAGTGGAAACAACCCTCACCATTCAGCGGTAACCGAAGAGCAAGAGGCAACCCCCCATTACCATGCCCTATGTCCAGTTGAAATACTGTTTAAACAGAATTATCAGCAGATTTGCACACACGTGATAAAACCAAACCTGCACATCTAATTAAAAGATAAATGCAAAGTAAAATCAAGATACCATGCAAAAAAAGCAAATAGTAGCCTGTTACCCAAAGAACCTAACAATTTGGATAGGTTCATTTGGAGTTTGGATAGGAAACCATCAAATGTCTTTTGTCTTCCTTAAGTGGGCCAGTATCTCTACGAAGTTCTGTAAATTCTGTCTAATCGTACCTGACTTACCATCTATCGAAACACAACATATAGAACCCACAACAGCGCACACACCACCCCTTTTGGCCAAGAGATAGTCTAAAGCCATTCTATGCTGTAGCACTACAGTTCTGTTCTGCTCCTGTTCTGGAGAGCTATGGCCTGTGAAGTCTTATTGAAGCCAACATCATCATAATCTACCGAAATATTTAATCTAGTTAAAGTAGTAGCAGTTCCATAAGAAGGAAACAACATAGTCTAGAACTTTTTTGTCTCACAAATCTTCACCTGCCCTAAGTGAATGTCAGCTCATCTCCTTGTTCTGTGAAAGACAGTGTGATAAAGTATATTGTAGAGGTAGCTGTTTAGTTATATAGAGAGCAGGCACCACAAACCCCACAGTACAAGTTCCTGCATAATCACATGGCGCCTGCTTATAAGACCAGGAACTGCTTAACCAAAAATAGCCAAAATATGGTATATAGTTAGCACAGGCTTTGGATCTTACCTAGTCTATAGCAAAGGTGTAATGCTTCTGGTAAAAGTGGTATAAAACAACTGGTCAATTGTACATTTAAAGTCTTCCCTTGGGATATACTGAGTCTGCCAGCAATGCTCATCTTCCATAAGTAGCTTTGTGTACTCGAAGGGCCATCCTCGTCACACACTCTCTATCGTGGGCTTTGGCATAAAGCAGTATAAATGCACCTGTATGGGTCAGGTTATGACACATCCCCATTGTACTGTAAGGTACCACCACCCCATTGTTGTATGTGTTGGATATGTATATCTGTCATGTTTCTGTCTCTGCCCCATTAGTATTACTATAAAAGTAGACAAGTTAGTATATCTAATAGCATGTACCAGTTCGGCAATAGTCAGGGGTTGCCCCGTGAAGGGATGCCCTTTTTCTATGGAGTGGGGTACATGACCACACACCCAACATTCATCACATTGGTTAGTAGCGGCTTCAATAAAATGATTATCTAATTTAAAAGGTGTCAAAGGTGTAGAGTCTTTCTCCATGTGGTTGGGGCATGAAGCGGTCTGTTGAATCTGAATTGTGAAGATAAACTCTTCTTGTACATGCTGTTCACACAGATATAGGGATCTCTATTCTTACATATAGGGGTCTCCAGTATTACCAGAGACTCCTAAAATCACCTTTAGAGGAGCCACTAGTGTGAAGGATATACTGGTGAAAGGTTTTTTAAAAAGGGGACCGGGAAGAGAAAAGAATTTCATGACTGAAACTATTGGATTCTTTAGGTGTAATAAGTGCAAGGGGTGTAGGAACATCAAATATAATACAGTTAAGTGTGTTAAAGACTTCAAATCAGAATACACTGGAAAGTCATTTAAGATTTGTGAGTTTTTTTGAGAAAGTATTTTACCAGGAAGGATACATTGAGATTTCTCTCGTTTTCAAGTATGTCCTGGGTGGCGAGTATGTACCGTTAGGTGTCTTGCCCAAGGACACTTACTGGAGAGGTGCTCTTGCTGGAATCAAACTCCTGTCTCCACAGGCTCTCTCCATGCAGAGCAGTGATGGTACCTCTACTCCACCCAGTCGGTAATAACTTGCCACTTAAGAAATTTGATCTATTTATTAAAATGCTCATGCAATATGCAATATGTGGGAAGAACAACACAACCTTTTTATAAACAGATTGCACAACATATACTCAAGTTACCATATAAACACCTGACGTCATTTGTTAAATATTTTAAGATCCGGTTTATCAATAAGCAGTGGCACAATTTAGATGATATACGATAGTTTTGGGAAAGCCACAATTTTGAAACAAGTGCCCTCTATCCAACCAAGAAATTCAGAGTTTTTGGTATTGGTCAAACAGATGATAGATTTGTTTTAACAGTGGAGGTATGTTTACCGTATATAATTCTGCAATATTTCTAGTAAGATATATCCCAAGATATATTATGTAATTATGGGGTGTCCTTTGAAAAGGAAATGGGGCAAAGCAATTCCTTTGGGTCTGGAGTGTATTGCCAATGCTGTTGTTTAGGCATAGTTGAGTTTGAAACCCAAAACTTTATATAGCAGATAATAGTCTTAAAAGGGTAGAGATCACTCTATGGGGCTCCGAGAAGAACAGCAGGAGATCATCCACAAATGCCAAAAAATGGATATCTTCTCCATCCACTCCAACCCCCTCCATCCACTCCAATTACACATCTGTGGAAATAATGCAAATTAACAGTTCTATTGCCATGTTGTAGTGCAGAGGTGAGAGTGGGCAATCTTTATGAGTGACTCTTCTCAGTCTAAAACGTGAGGAGTTGAGGCCATTCAAGTTTAGAAAAGCAACCAGGGAATCATATAAGGCTTGAAACATAGACAGAAACTTCCTACTAAAATTATGGAATTTGATGAACCTTTCTAAATATATCCAGGATATATGGTTGAATGCTTTATCAGCATCACAACTAATTAACAAAATCACTTAACACAAGGCTTCTGAACTGGTATTCTTTGCAGAATACCAACTCAAGCCAAGTTAAATGTGTAAATATTACCTGCTTTATGATTTACACATTTCTGCATATTTGTATCTGCTATAATTTCAGCTAGTTTGATTTCATGTAGGCAAGCATGAATGAAAATAAAACACACCAGCCCAAGGTATTATATGGACACACCTGCAATGCATCATTTGCTATCTAAGGCTCGGGTCAGACGAGCGTGATTTCTACGGACTGTACGTCCGTGCAGTACTGACGTACTTTCTGACTGACGTATTTTTTGACGGATGTAGCAGGGAAAATAAATTGAAATGAAAAAACATTCTGTCCGTCAAAAATGCTGGACGTATAAATGCAGTCCGTCTGACCACGTTCCATCACTCACACACAAAGCTATGCGGACGTTGTGGACGCAGCGCACTTTGTGCGGCCGTTCTAGCGATTGTACGTTCTTGCCTGCCTTGCGTCCGTGGGCCGCGGCCGTTGTGCGTCCGCAGTTCAGTGCGGACGTACTTCATGTGTCAGGCTCCAATGGGCTTCCTGTCATGCTATCACGGACGTACCTTTAGGTGCAATCACGGACGTGAACACTACGCTCGTCTGACACCAGCCTAATACACACACAGTGCATCTTGAAGCAAATGCTAAATCACAAAGTCAGCAAATGTTATACTTTACCCATAACTTTGTTATCTTTGCAGCGAATACTATGTATAAGGGGCCCTATTTCAAAGTTGGTGTTCAATGGCAGATGCTAATGGAAAACCTGAGCTTCTGCAGTTTTCCACTAGCGACTGCCATTTAACACCCATTTTTCGACAGAGCCTCTTTCTCAGCAGCTCCAGTTGTAATTCTGGCAAGGTGTTAAATGATAACACCTGTCATGCTCATCGCCGAAGGCGCAGGAAGAAGACCCAGTGAAGTGCCAATTTTCCATCATGCTCAGTTCCAGACCAGGTTCTTCCACTACCTGGTGCAGAATCCAAGACTTGAGAATCCATACCTGCTCTTCCCTAACCTTTCCAGCCTCAGGTGTGGACCAGGCCTTGACTGCCTATAAAACCATGCCTCACCCCTGTATCAATGCTTCTGCATCTTTCTTGATAGGAAGTCTCATTCTCAAGTCTGACCTGTGTGCTATGCACATAACTGTCTGTGAAACCCCTTCATCGCTGTATCCTGCTGAAACCCCTTTATCACTGTATCCTGCGGAGACCGCTTCATCGCTGTATTCCTGTTGAGACCCTTTCATCAATGTTTCCGGCTGAGACCCCCTCATCGCTGCATACCTTCAGCAACCCTTATTCCTGTATTCCATATCTACCCTCCATCATCCTGCTGAACTGTGTGACCTCACATGTATGACCTCTGATCTGGACTTTGACAATCCCTATGCCAGCTGCCTGCCAACGACCTATGCTTTGTCTGACCACTCTCCTGCATTGCCCTTCTAATACCTTGCCTGATACATACGGTTCATTTTTGCCTTCTGTGTCTCCTGGTCCTCCACCCTCTATCCAGTAAGTGTGCTTTAGTTCATCTGTATCTCCTTGTGTTATTCGTTATTCACTGTCCAGTCCTGTATCTGTCCTGTCCACCCTTCTTGTGTTATTCACTATTCAGTGTCCCATCCTGTATACCCCGTCCTATCATCTGCTCAGTGTACCCTGTCCTGTGTATATATAGAACTTCACCCAGCCAGTTCCTATACCTGTTATTATTTATCCAGTGTCCCCTTCCTGGTTTACTCCTGTTTATTTAATAAACCTTTTTTGTTTAAACCTTACTTATCTGCCTCCCTCTACTTGTGTAACCGCACACTGGGCTTGAAACCTCAAACCCGCAAAGTGAGACATGACAACACTACAGCGCTTAGCGCTGCTTGTGTTATCAGCTCATACGACTACATGGAGACTGGGAGAATGAGATTGGTCAGGCAGCGGAGGGGTACGCAGAGGAGCACTGGGAACTATATGTTTCCAGTGTACCTCTGCCTGTGGAGTGAGGACACAGTGGATCGCACCACTTTCACCAACAAGGTAACTGAGGAGAGTATGGGATTCCTTTGGTGGGGTTACATCAATGTGTTAAGTCAACCCTCAAAATTTCCACTCGCATTTGGCGAGTGGAAATCAATTGAGGGCGAGCGGGAATTCACACGCAGGCAGCATGATGAATTACCGTATTTTTCGCTCCATAAGACGCACTTTTCTCCCCCCAAAAAGTGGGGGGAAAAGTGGGTGCGTCTTATGGAGCGAATGCCCCATGATGATATGCCCCAGCTCACCTGCCGCGCCGCGTTTGTCTCCCTTTGAGCGTGCGTCCGGCGGCAAGGAGCTTGGGCACTCGCCTGGGGGAGCCACGTGACCGCGATCTCGCGAGATCGCGGTCACGTGGCTCCCCCAGGTGAGTGCCCAAGCTTCCTGCTGCCGGATGCACGCTCAGAGGGAGACGAACGCGGCGGCGGCGGGTGAGCTGGGGCATATCCATGAGCGAGCTGGGGCATATCCATGAGGGAGCTGGGGCATATCCATGAGGGAGCTGGGGCATATCCATGAGCGAGCTGGGGCATATCCATGAGCTAGCTGGGGCAAATCCATGTGAGAGCTGGGGCATATCCATGAGCGAGCTGGGGCATATCCATGAGCGAGCTGGGGCATATCCATGAGCTAGCTGGGGCAAATCCATGTGAGAGCTGGGGCATATCCATGAGCGAGCTGGGGCATATGCATGAGCGAGCTGGGGCATATACATGAGCGAGCTGGGGCATATCCATGAGCGAGCTGGGGCAAATCCATGTGAGAGCTGGGGCATATCCATGAGCGAGCTGGGGCATATCCATGAGCGAGCTGGGGCATATCATGAGCTAGCTGGGGCATATCCATGAGCGAGCTGGGGCAAATCCATGTGTGAGCTGGGGCAAATCCATGAGTGCGCTGGGGCAAATCCATGAGTGCGCTGGGGCAAATCCATGTGTGCGCTGGGGCATATTCATGAGTGAGCTGGGGCATTATCCATGTGCTGAGGCATATCCATAAGTTTGGGGGCATATCCATAAATTGGGGGGCAAATCCATGTGCTGGGGCAAATCCATGTGCTGGGGCATATCCATAAACTGGGGCATATCCATAAACTGGGGGGCATATCCATAAACTGGGGGGCATATCCATAAGCTGGGGGGCATATCCATGAGCTGGGGGACAGTATCCATGAGCTGGGGGCAGTATCCATGAGCTGGGGGACAGTATCTATGAGCTGGGGGCAGTATCCATGAGCTGGGGCAGTATATCCATGAGAGGAGCTGGGGCAATATCCATTATTACACTATTGATACGGAAGGAGAAAAAAATGGGGATGGAAGATCGCACATGAATATTAATGGATTAATCTGTTTAAGCATCCAAGGAGGAAACCTCACTTTGGGGTCTTCTAACTGCTGTTGATAATACGCTCTTTTCATTATTTATATGGCAGGTTAAGTTCGACTTGATATGTTGGATGCATAAACCCCAAATTAATTTAGTCCTAAAATCGGTTGTAGAGGAGTCTGTCTGTACTTAATGGATGATACTACTTGTCTGGGTCTGGTGCCTGGGTATTAATGTTATTTATTTTTGTAGCTTTATTCTGAATAAATCTTTTAACAGTGTAATTTCATAAGATAATTTAAGAGGGTGTGTTTAGGGGTGGAGTTCAGGGCAGGGTAGGTGGGGCAACTGGTGGCGAGTAACTCTTAAGGTCTGGCTAGTAGCTTGGGAATTGAAATTTTGAGCCCTGTGTTAAGTGATTGTGCTGAAGCACAATAACTTAAAACCAGCCTGAGAAAGATGTTATTTTTTTCAGAATTACGTTAGACACATGGAGAACGAGCTGGTTGGAATAGCTTGTTCGCCATCTGCTGGGGCCACATTTGTGTCTGCCATACAAAGTATAGGAGATGCTAATGTACAATAACCAGGCTGTACGTCCAAGATGCTAACAGAGCTAGCTTCACGGATGTAATGTGCTTATTTTTTGAAAGGCACAGCACTGTGCTTAATGGCAGCATGGGAATAGGACCCAAGATTTCATTTACACTTCTTAATAACGCGGCATTCTTTTGTTACACTGTACAGTAGATCTTTCAATTTCAGTAAATAAAAAAAAACTTTTGCCAAAACAGATACACCTTATGAAAGACGTCTCTCGGCTTACACATGGTTTGTCTTCTTGAGATTTAAAAGTCTAAAACTGTTGCATATTGTTTGTAGTATTACTATAATAATGCAAAAATGTGAAAGAGTACCTTGTACAGAGGTTTAACTCTTTGGATGTGCTTGAGGTAAAGGTTTGTATTACTCAACAGGGCATTAAGAGTGTAGGAAAGCTATGCTAAAGATTCTTGTTCAATTTACATATATAATCTCCAGCAACAAACTGTGCCAATAAAAACATAAAAGAATAATAGCACACTACTTAAAGCTGTGTTTAAACACACATGTCAATTATACACAGTGCTTGGGATAAATTCAAGAAACATTTAATCCGATTCATTGAAATGAAGTTGATCCCTTTCGCAGCATGTTGAAACAGCATGGCTTCAAGTTTATGAGTTGGTACATTGGATAAGGTATTAATAACAAGGGGAAAAAGAATCACATCTTTTAGCTGAAGGCTTTCCAGTTTATTCTCTTCCCTTGTCATCATCTGTGCATATTTACTATATGGCATCTTTTCTTCTTCTCAGTTATTATTTACAGCTTGTCAAGGTTTTCCACACCCCACCAATAACTTACAACTGCCTACATATGAACCCTATAATTATGTCAAGTTTAAAGCTTTGACTAATTGGCTCTTGAACAAAATTCCTTCAGATTATTATGAAACTATCATGAACGTCAGAACAAATGCAGTTGCAAAGGGACGTTTAATAGTTATGGGATAGGTGTAGAACATACTACTTTACTACTGTTCTTTCCATAACAAACTAAAAACTGATGTAAGTTCTTGGCTATTTGTGTTTTTGAGTTATTTGAGCAGGATTCGCATCACCTCTTGTTCTTGTATGTCAAATTTAATACATATTTACGTGTATATTACATTTCCCGGTCTTTAAAAACACAACAGCATAAAAATGACAGTAATAGGAGCAAGAACGCATTATAAAAAATTATGCCAAATTCATAATCTGGTGTTAAGAAGTGAAACAGGAACAAATTAAAAAGGTGTTGGTTTATATTCCTGTTTTGTTTTTCTTAATCTGCTACATTTTCTTTTGCTTGTAAACTTTATCTACTATATTTCCGGAAGAGAATATTTATGTTTGAATATTTATTTTAATCCATATCCATTTTAGACATGTCTTAGCATATAACTCTATGAGCTTCAAAACTACAGATGATTTTAACATTTGAACAGTTTTGAAAGTTGAGCATGCCCATTGTTGAATTGTGTTTAGCGGATAGTCCGGGTTTTTGTTTCATAATATACATGATTTGTTTTTATTAGATACATAAATTTATTGTGAAAAAACATTAAGCACATATTTACACAATTTTGCCTACAAAAATTGGAATACAAATAGTGTAGTGGGAAACGTGGTTTGTGTAGTTAACACATAAATGGAGTGTGAAAAAGCTAGTTTGCATATAGATTAGGGTGAGATGGTCAAAATATTGAAATAATATAAATTTGCTTACTTTAGAATTTTACGTTTATGCATTTATCCTTTACAGAAATATTGCTGGGATGCACAGTTCTAAACTCTAAATAGTGTCCCTTTTATTCAAATGGTGTCCTCATTATCTGTTTACTGGCAGAGATGTTATTTATGTCATTATGCCACATACAAATATTATTATATTCTATTGGCATTTTTGGAAGCTGCATTGCTAATAATCGCATTATAATCACTGCAAATCCCCATAAGCAGGAGATCTAACCATTTATGCTATTTATTTCACATTTACTGTATTTGGAAATTACAGTAACACCATGTATCTGTACTGTACAGGATTACCAGTACTTATAACCCTCTGAATTCTATCTCTGTACAGGAGTGCGAGGCCAGAGAGTTCTTCCTGTGTTCTGCCCTCTCATCATCTATAATGCAGCAGTAAATTTTGTTGAACTTTTTGTTACAGTGAGGGGGTGCTGCTCTTTTTAATAGCTTCTATACAGTAATACAGGGTGAGATCTCACAGGGAATTTTATTTCTTTTTAGGGAGCATACTAATGTCGCATTAAAATGTTATGCAAGTGTAGCTTTATATGGTAACTTTCATACCCTTTGTATTTTAATGCAAAATCATGTATCCACTTTTTGGTAGTGATTGGGTTAAATTAGGCGTGTCCAACCTTGCCCCTCCAGATGTTTTGGAACTACATCTCCCATGATGCTCTGTTGACCTTATGAGTAGCTGAGCATCATGGGAGATGTAGTTCAGAAACGTGGAGGGCCCAGATTGGAAACCACTTGATTAAATATTGATAATTATGTTTCTTTTTTTTTTATTAGAACAAAATCTAAGCAGACATTTATTATTTGGTGTTTAACTGTAAACCTGACAGTATGTAATGCTCAGAAAGTATCTTTTCCTTTTTCAAGAATGTATCTATTAGTTCTCTTAATATCCTTCATCATAATCTCAAGAAACATTATTTAACCCTTTCTTTTTGGTAAGGTGTCACAATGCTTCTCTTAATGTACACCTGATATAGCATAAAATTTTTTAAGAGTACTATCAAATTAAATAGCTTATTTGTGTTTAACAAGTCTGACTGTTCACATGACAGAATCGTTATGACAGCCAACTTGTGAAAACAATCATCAGGTGTTTTTCTGGTGTCAGTTTTATAAAAAACTTATTTGTTATGATAACAGAATATACATGTGTCATGTGGTGCCCCTAGTTCTCTTTGCTCATCTTTTATTTGTAGGATAAATACATCATGGCATGCACAATGCAAACTAATGTTTATTTGTTTGGATTTAAAAATTACACAAAAATCTATGTAATATAGGACCCTCATCTGCTACTCTTTAACAGAAGAACTATTGTGCTCGTACATACACATTTTTGCCTATTAAATTCATTGCTAAATATAAACTGAAAGACTGATAGCAGATACAAAGTATTGAAGCTACATACAGTAATCAGAAATAGAAGTTGTATGCATCCATGTATGCAGAATGCTTATATATGGCTATATATACTGTAAATGGACATCTTCACTGCCAGAAGCTGTACACAACACAATATTCTGACATATAAACATTCAGGGTTATTCAAAGAGATCGGAATTGTGGCTGAAAGGTAACCGAACAGTGAAATTCAGCGTATGGTTACCTTTCCTGGCCATTCAGCTATCCAGAGAGCAGGCAGTTTGCCAAATGTTGGCGAATTGCCTGCACATACGGTGCCTGTTCGTTGCCTGTTCGAGGGCAGTGAAATCCCCATAGAGAAGCAATGCTTTGTCTGTTCAGAGAACAAAAACCAGCAGTGAAAAGTTGCCTAATTGCCCTGCTGTTCGGTGGTTTCATGCGGCAGATTAATTCAGGCGAATCCCATAGGCTTCAATGTTAAAAATATTCCCGTTTTAATACAATATCTAATAAACCGTTGATTATAATATTCTGCAGTAAAAAGTCTCTTTATTTATAGACTTTTTAGGATCTTTTAGGCATTTTTTTGGCGACATTTTTTTCCCCGTTTTTTTAAAAATATTTTTTCTTTTTTCTGTAACAGCCCTTTTTATTATCATTCATTGGATCTTATATGTAAATTACAGACATTTTCATTCTGTAGTTTCTTTGCAAACAGCGTTTCACTATTCAAACATTCAAACATACTAGTTTTTTTTTCACTCCATTCGTCTGCGTTTTAGGCTTTTTCCAGCGGCTGCTCTGCGCTCTGATTGGCGGCTATTCGGGTTTCTCCGGCGTGTTCGGCAAGGTTAATCAAGGTGTTTTTGCGGGTTTCGGTGTGCGTTCACCAGGTTTTGTGGTGAGTGTTCGTCGGGTTTGCGGTGACTTTTCCCTGCACCCTGTGGGGCTTGCTGAATACACCGCAGATTCGCCGAAATGGGATCGCCGAATCGCACCGAATTGAAGAGAACGAAAAGCCACCGAACGTGCGGTTACTTTTCGATTGTCTTTGAATAACCCTGATTGTCTTTTTTGAAATTGTTGAGTAGGGTAGCAATGTAGAATTAAATATTTTACAATACACTTCACAGCTGCATTACCAATTTTTTCAATTGGACCCTAATATATTCCATCTCCTACCAACTGTATCAGGATTCCCACTAGGTCTTTGAAATGTCTTACCAAATAATGGTGTTTGTTACCTTTCTATTTGAATACACTGTAGTGTTTACTTGCTTTCTGCTGCCTGCTTCCTCTGTAAAATGATCTCAATCCTCTCCACAATATCAGAGCAGCAACATCTCCCACCCTTGGCTGTGAGCAAGAACACAGGTCCAATTCATTTGAAGATATGTTTAAATGAAACATGGGTGCTGCAAGTCAAACAAACATGTTTGTGATCATTTTGATTTTCATGGAAGAGATTATCTTGGTGTAAATTTTATCATAAAGCTTAAATCCTTTGTCAATGTCTATTTACTTTTATCAAACTATGGCTAGATTCCAAGTTAGGGATAATCATTTCCAAAGTTCTGATAAACCTAGCAACACCATAGGCTTCAATACCTATGGTAAGCTTATCAGAGGTCTTCTTAGGTTTATGCCAGATTTGGAATCTTTCCCTTTGGATTTTCAACTCATTATCATCACAGGGATGTTAATTCTCACTAGATGACTGTGTGAAAACCTCAGCACTATATAACAAATTACACAATAAATTAAAATAAAAACAGTAGTATCTGCAATGAAATAATTAAAAAGGCCTATACTTAATTGTGAGACAGATAGCATAATTATATGTGCATTTTCTTTTCAATTATTAATGTTTTAATATACTCACTATGCTGGTTTCTTTCTGTGGTCATGAACCGAAATAAACCACACTCATTAAGTATAATGCCGGATGACACCCTTTTCACTCATTACAACCACTTTATTAATTAACTATTATGTCCTTATTACTTTTCTGGTCTGCTTGGTAATTTTAATGAGTGAGCACTCCGTGTTTCATCTCATTGAGACAGCACATATCACCATGGTGAGATGTTCATGCAGTTTACGGTTCACAATTCTTTTAATGCAATTGTCATAAAAGGTACACACAAAAATTTAAAGTGAAGAGTCTTCATACCGGCAGACAGTACAAAGGCGAAGTTGAATTAACTTTGTTGAGAATGAGTGTGCAACTTCTTTCAAGTCAACAAAGCAAATAAAGATTGGTCACACCAAGCAGACTGCCTCTAAGAGGTCTTGGGATAGGACTGAAACGATACTGACCCAGTAAATAAACAGTATGCCTTGGTGTGACCAGTCTATATTTGCTTTGTGGATGTTCATAACTGGCTGCTTTGGACAGTGGGTGACCCAGACTGATGAAGTATAAGCGTGTTCTCCTTTATGTGTTTATAGAACTATTCTATCCAGCCAATGCAGCCTATGATGAGGAAAAGTGAACTATGAATTCCAAAGAACATACATGCAAACATGAGTAAACCTGTTTAGTTTAGAAAAACGGTGCCTTAGAGAAGGTTTGATAACTTTATATAAATATTCAACCGCTATGCAAAGAGTGATCACGGAGGATGACTGGGACTTTTTCCCCAGTCTAACTCTGCCCCCGGCATTCTCTCCGCAGGATGAGGGGTGAGTATTTGATTTTTGGAGGGGGGGTTCCAGCTGCTGCTAACAGTTTCTTCAGAAGCACCAGCTCTTAGCTGTAGCAAACCTTTTTCATTAGCGACAGCGGTGAGTAATTAGCATTAGGACTTTATGAGATTCCAAACACAACCCTCTAGACCCATCATTTGGATGCACCTATCTCCCAAATGGTGGTAGCTAGAGGGTCATGTTTGGTATCTCTAGAATGACCAGAGCATGACTTTTCCAACGATACCAAACATGACTAGGTTCCATGTAAGAAATAAATAAAAATAACTAAAATTATAATTTTTTAAAAAAAAATTTAGTAATGCATCACTATTGTTTTTTCATTATCATTGGAAAGGGCATACTATGGCCATTCTAGGGATACCAAACTCGACCCTCTAGTTGCTACCGATAGGGGCGTCCATCTGAAATTTTTGGACAATTCGAATAATATAAGACGGGTTTATTAATCACAGGTCTAATGGATAATGGTAGGATTGGAAATCTATCGGGGTTATTCAATAAGTGCCGAACTTGTCACTTGTCAGCAAAATATGGTGCAGTTCGCCCCAGATCATCGCAACTCGGCAACCTTCGGCGGCAGTGAAATTGTTCCATAGAGAACTAATAGCTAATCTATTCAGAAAATGCACCGAGGTGTTGGCGACATGCCCAGATTTACCATGGTTCAGTTCGACAGGTTTAACCTCATAGGGGGACCAATGACGTACAGGGTACTTCCTGGAAAAAAGCCTGTTAAGGACCAAGGACATACCCTGTACAGTATGGTCCTTTAACCTCCTCCCTCCCTATACTTACCTTTCTGGCCAGGGTCCAGCGGTGTTTTGACTTACTTGAAGTCAGAACTCCTCTTTTAAAGACCCCGGGTGTCACACTGACATCATCGCTGGGCAAGATGATGTCAGTTGAGCAGTTAATAGGGGAGTCCTTTGGGCCAGCAAAAATTTAATTGGCTGGGTTGTCTAATAAAACAAGACTTCAAATCGTGTTTAAACACAAAGCACAAAATGCTGAAAATGAGCTCTGCGCACAGAGGTGAAATGGCTTAGCAGTGAAGGGGTTAAAACATGTAAACATTGCGTATTTCTAAACTCAAGACAAAATTTAGAAACGATGTAGCTGGGTCTTTTTTGGAGGTTGTAGATTTTGGGGGTGAAAGTTCAAAAAGGTGTGTTTTTTCCATATTTTTTATCATATTTCATAAACATTTTATAGTAAATTCTAAGATATAATGAAAATAATGTTATCTTTAAAAAGTCCATTTAATGGCGAGAAAAATGGTATATAATATGTGTGGGTTGGATACACGAGTAAGAGGAAAATTAGGGCTAAACACAAACAGCGCAGAAATGTGAAAACAGCAGTGGGTACATTCAGACAGACAATGGTAAAACGGCCTGATCACTATGGGGTTAAACAGACGAATCTCATAGATTTCAATGTAAAAAAAAATTATCGTTTTTATTTATTTTTTATTCAACCATTTAATCTTTTCATTTGCAACAAAAACTAATTTTACATATATATTTTTTAGGCATTGTTCTGAATTTTTTAGGCAAAATTTTAGATTCCTATTTTTGTAAAAAAAAAAATATTCTGTAATAGGCCTTTTAAAAAATTGCTGTCCCCCCTTCTAGTTTGGCGGCTGATTGGCTTTTTCAAGCAGCTGATAGGTGGTATTCTGTCAGTTTGTCATTAGTTGTCGGCTATGTTCGGCGGATTGTCAACTGCTTTCGGAGAATCCCGTTCCCGTTCGGGACCGTGCAGTGAATGCTGAATTCACTGCAGGAACAGATAATTTAAATCACTGAAGTGTGCTCTCTGAATAACCAAATATAAGTAGAAAAGATGTTCTGCTTTAAAATTACGCATGCCCAAACAACTCTGGGTTTTAGAACGTCAATACTTTTTGTATTATGGGATCCTTAGATACCTACGGATTATCCACCATAGTAGCTTTATCTACTTAATGTAGTTTTACTGTTATTTGACACCTTGTTCTTGGCTGAAGATTTCAAACGTAATCTACCAATTTAAATCTAATGAAATGAAGCTGGAAATGCAGAATTTGTTCGTTCCTGTGTTTTCAACACTATAGCACAACCAATAATATTTTAACAGTTATTAATTAAAGCTCATTTATATTGTCTTTTTAAATGTCTCTTGAAAGATATGAAGGAAACATAAGAATTTATGGTATTAGGTAAAATCATTCTCCTGTGCAGACTTGCTTCTAACTATAGCAGTTACACAATTGTAATCGCTTGTAACTGCTTTTAAGAGACAGTAAACTTGGCTCACGCTTACAAAAAGCAATACAGTCCAGGTGTGATTTTCAGGTAGAGTCTTTCACACTGACTCTCACTTTCTTCTTTGTGACAGGTTGGTTAAAAGTTTCATATTTACAATCTCGACAAATTGCTACCGCACCTGGTCTGTAATTTATCAGATTTATGGGAAATGCCTCAGAGGAGTTTTTCTTTTCATTAGAGTGACTTTTTACCTTGCAAGTTTTAGATTTTATCAAACAGAAAGAACAGTATTTAAAATGCCGCTTGTATGGGACTAATGATTCCTACTGGCACTTTTTAATGTTTACTTTATTAGTGACAAATTCAGACTTGATCATTTTGATCATTGCTTTAGAAAGTGTACAGTATATATATGTTTTAGTGTTTTTTGGGGGCGGCACAGGTGTCATATTTTGATATGTTCTTATAGCAAGCATCTACCGGGAACTTGTTTTGCAACCTAATAAAATAAATATTTTGACGAGGTGTATGTCACTATTGCACAATCACAGTGTCAACTTTGTGAGGACACTCCATTGTGTATAACATCACAGTACCAGTATATTTCATTTATATGTATTTTGCTTTTAGTGATGCATTTAGGGTTATGGTGAGGAATTTGTTTTGCACTCGGAATGCTGTAAACTGTAACTACAGATTGATCCGTGCACACTCAAAATCGTTCTCGATTTTACATTGTAATGCATTGAAAATCACTAGTTACCATATCAAAAGACCACTTTAAAGCAAGATAGCATGTCCCCTGTGGAGAAACAAAATCCTTTGTTTTATGTCTCTCCAAGCACCCTGGAGAGACATTAAACCATCTACAAATAGCAGCCCTAAACCTCACCACAACAAAAAGTTCAAATAGATTACAGCCGCCAGAGAGAGGGAAGAATACAGCGAGCACTGGTAAAGTCTGCTAAAAAGGATATATAATTTGTTTGAGGGCCTACAATAAAACATGACTTCAAATTACATAGAAACATGATGAGCAAAATAATGGTAAAAATGAGCTCAGGTGAAAAGCCTCAGCAGTGAAGGGGTTAACTGATTTATGAACTTTAGTGATTTCAGCTGCATCACTGTCCTGTACTGAAATCATTTGCAGAATTCACAAACGAAGGTATTTTTGTAAGTTTTTATAAAACAGCTTGATAAGCAATTTATACAAGAAAGGCATTTATATTAATCTAGTTAGTTTAGGGAAACGGCCAAATAACTTGTCATTAAAAAGATTGGTGTATTATGACAGGACTGAGGAGAGCAAATTATATGGTGACAGACAAACCCTAAACTTTAGCTTCCTGGCGAAATGATTTATAACATTACTTTCAATAGTATGAGATGTATCATTGAGGCACTAAAAACGTTCAATGACATAAACGAAGAATTAAACTATAGATTTCAAATTGAGCCTACAAATTAAAACCCTCCAGCTTTTAGACTGAAAACTCTATTTTTACTGTCCTTTTCATTTTCTCGGTGTCAGTTTAAGATTTCTATGGTTTATCTAAGACTATGATAAGATTTAAAATGCTACTTGATGAAATAATATTTCTGGTGTACAATTTTGATAATCAGAGAAAAAAGTAAATGTTCACAGTGAAACAAAAAAAAAATATGATCACGCTTTATAAATACAGATACATTTGTGGCCTGTTTACTTTGGAAAGGTGTTTATCAGATGAATCTGGGTATCTATGTCTTCCTGCAGTATGTATAATATATATGCTGCAGGAGGAAAATTAATTTCCATTCTTACCATCGGCATATGAACTCTACATATTCCAGGGTTGATTTTTATTAACTGCCCATCCTCAAGAACAAATTATTAGCCCTGGTCCAACTGAGGGCGATATTCCCAAGTTGGTTCTAACTTAACCAGAGCTGTTGTAAACTTGTTTGTAAACAACGCCATAGACTATAATGGCTCTGGTAAGTTAACAATGGTTAAGTTTGCACCAACTTTGGAATAGGGCCCTGATTTGGTAAGAGAGAGCTGCTAAGAAGAAAAGGTGGTACAAGCTGGTAACCCTTATCAACTCCCTGTTATTAACTCTATTATGATCAAGCTATAATAATAAGCCACTACTTGATTCTGGTAGTGGTGCCATGAGAGATCACTGGTATTGGCTTCTGGAATCCATAGGACTCTATGGACCCAAGGGCAACCCTGTACGAGCTGTGCAGGATCATGCAGGAATGAAAGAAGAACACTAAGAGGGGAAGGAGCAGATTGTGCAACCCTCTGCACTTTGGATGAGAGGTACTGTAAGTAAGGTATTATATGGTGGGCTTAAATTGAAGTGAAGCAAAGCAAAATCACTTAATACCAGGGTTTAGGAGCCATATTCATGTCTGAGTACAATCTCAAGCTGTGAAGTACGTTCTTCATTGGCTATCTACAAATTAATAGCTCAAGATAAACAATAGGAGCTGTTAATATAGACTGTCTGCTGTAGTGTCCAAGCCAGATAGTGGTCATCTCGGTTGTGATAGCAGCTGGAGCCATTAGCTTAATGGCTTGGTTGGAAACTGGACCCATGTGTCCAGGAAATCATTGAGGCAACTCTACAGTTATACCACGTGCCTTGAGAAAGTGGTATTAGAAAAATAGCAATACAGTTGTGTTCAAAATTATTCAACCCCCAATGCTGTAAAGGGTTTTAGGGAATTTAGTGTACATTTGTAATTGTATTCAGAATGAAATCCTACAAGGACTTTTTAAAGAACCATATGCAACTAAAATGACATCAATTGGTTTTGTAATACAGTAGTAAATGTTTCTTTTGTGAATTCTTCATTGACACCCCTTAAAGACTACCACTCTGAAGAACAGAGGTTCATTCAAGTGTTTTCAATCAGGTATTGAAAACACCTGTGGATGTCACGGAGAAGCAATAAAGCATAATAAGCACCAATTAGGCAGCTTTAAAATGACTGTGATACTCAGCTCCTTCTAGACATTTACTGGTGTGGTTACAAACATGGTGAAGTCAAGAGAATGGTCCAGGAAGACAAGAGAAGAGGTGATTACTCTTCACAGGAAGGGCAATGGCTATAAGAAGATTGCAAAGATGTTAAACATACCAAGAGAGACCATAGGAAGCATCATTCGCAAATTCAAGGCAAAGGGCACTGTTGAAACGCTACCTGGTCGTGGCAGAAAGATGATGCTGACTTCGACTGTTGTACACTACCTGAAGCGTAGAGTGGAGAAAAGTCCCCGTGTGACTGCTGAGGAACTGAGAAAAGATTTGTCAGATGTGGGTACTGAAGTTTCAGCTCAGACAATACGGCGCACACTGCGTAATGAAGGCCTCCATGCCAGAACTCCCAGGCGCACCCCCTTGCTGTCTCCAAAGAATAAGAAGAGTCGACTGCAGTATGCCAAAAGTCATGTGGACAAACCACAGAAGTTTTGGGATAGTATTCTGTGGACTGATGAAACAAAATTAGAACTGTTTGGGCCCATGGATCAACGCTATGTTTGGAGGAGGAAGAACAAGGCCTATGAAGAAAAGAACACCTTGCCTACTGTGAAGCATGGCGGGGGGGTCAATCATGCTTTGGGGCTGTTTTGCTTCTGCAGGTACAGGGAAGCTTCAGCGTGTGCAAGGTACCATGAATTCTCTTCAGTACCAGGAGATATTGGATGACAATGTGATGCAGTCCGTCACAAACCTGAGGCTTGTGAGACGTTGGACCTTTCAACATTACAATGATCCCAAGCATACCTCCAAGTCCACTAGAGCATGGTTGCAGATTAAAGGCTGGAACATTTTGGAGTGGCCATCGCAGTCACCTGACTTAAATCCGATTGAGAACCTCTGGTGGGACTTAAAGAAAGCAGTTGCAGTGCGCAAGCCTAAGAATGTGACTGAACTGGAGGCTTTTGCCCATGACGAATGGGCGAAGATACCCGTAGATCGCTGCAAGACACTTGTGTCAAGCTATGCTTCACGTTTAAAAGCTGTTATAACTGTAAAAGGATGTTGTACTAAGTACTAAGATTGAATGTCACTTGGGGATGAATAAAACTGATAATGATGTGAGCACAGAAAAGACATTTGTGGTTATTTCATTATAAATGTTATGTTATATTTGTCTGACCTACACGTGCCTCTTTTATTTAGTTGTAAGCAAGATGACTGAATGATCAAAATCAATGTCAAACTGGCCAAAACACTCAATTTCAGTGGGGGTTGAATAATTTTGAACACAACTATACAAACTCTTCAAGAGGATGGTGGCATTTGCAATGGATTCTGGTAAGATTGCAGGCTCAGACTCCAATTCACTAAGTCAAGGTACATGTCTCCTCTTTCAAACACAGTTAGATCAACTTAACACATGTTCACTATAGTCAGGAGTCAGACCTTCTCATCTTGAGTACCATTCTCAAATCTCTCAAGGGGCTCCAGGTGGCCATCGTGCTCCTCACTCAATGGGTGATGGGGACAGCTCTCCCCCAAGTTTGAGGTGGTCACCTTCGGACAGCCATGGCCGCAGCCTACGTCGATTCCCCTCCGCAGCGCAAATAATGGGAATTCCACCTGGCTCCAGAGCTGTAGTTAGGTGCTGGCTACAGATCATGCGCCAGGGAGATGGTGTGCTGGTGAAGCCTCAGCATCTTTGTCACAGGGCATGATGCTGCCCGGATGCCAGAGACTTTATCCCAACTGTTAAGCAGTGGAAGTGGGTTCTTGGCAGGTGAGGGGGTTTCCCGGGTGCCCAATTTAAACCCCTCACTACACAGGAGAGCTGTTCAGGTGTTCTGTGCACATCGTCCTGTGTACCTGTCCCTCAGATCAGTGCTTTTCCCAGGTGTGCTCCAGGATAGACCTTCCAAATATTGACCTCTTGATTTCCTTTATGACTTTGTATGAACCCTGCCAGACCTGGCCTCATATCCCCTATTTGACCTTGCATGAACTCATCCACCCCCAACCTTGGATCTCCTATTTCACCTTGCATCCCGGCAGCCCCTACATCGGATTGTCCGTGTGACTTTGATTCTGGACTGCCTGCTCTTTCTCCCGGCCTCTCAGGTACTGCATCCTGGGTTCCAATCCCACAACGCACGTGACAACTAGTATGTACTTAATTTCATTCAGGAGAGAAGCAAGGAAACCAATAATAATTTCAAATGCTGTTATCTACTTGGTCTTCATTCTTGTTATTACAATAGAAAAAGGTTCACTAAATATACTTTTACTTCACATGCCCTTTCTTTTGATTATAACCTTGCTGGCATCAATTAAGCAACCATTGCTTTCAACTTGGCTTTTATATTTACTCACATTTTATTCAATTTATTAGAGACGTTTGTCAATGCACAATGCAATCTATTTATGTGCACATTTTTGTAGGTTAAGGAACAGGTTTTGTACAGAAGATTTTAAGTTTCCCTGAGGGTGATTTGTTACTTGCATGTGTATGGATATAAGGGTGTTTTCATCTTTCCTCTTTATTCTTTCACATTTGTACAAAGAAGTTTTATTATGCTCTACTACATGAGATGGCATGCTTTACTTTGCAACATAGCACATTTTGGTTTTTCATTTATCTGGATTAATTCATGTTGCTCTAAATTTTCATGAAATTACATTTTCAATCAACTGAAGAAGTTCCATTATATGTCTGCTTTGGTTACAAATATATTAATTTTGCATTCCAGTTGGGACATAAAATCAATACATAATACAGGGCACATATGATGTTTTCACATGGTTATACGGTTTGCACTTTCTGTGCGCATGGTGATTATTATTTTTACAACATAACCTTTTCTAGTTTATAATAAATCAGTTATTGTCAGAGACAATAATATAATAATGTATACTGTACTCGTAGATCCTGTGGGGTATAGCTCAAATGGAGGTTACCTTCCCTGGGAAAAAGGTAGTCCAGGCAGTAAAAGTTCTTTTAAATCTTTGCGGCAGCCGCTGTTTATTTAAAAGGTTGCAACAAAACAAAATTAAGACAGAAAATAAATCTTTGCCATTCAGGGTTTAACTAAACAGGCAGGTTCCTCTCTAGCAAGTGGTGAGCTTATCTCAACCACCTCAAACAAAAGTACTTTATACAACCTTTTCTACTCACTCACATCCACCTTGTAGCTCTGTCAGAAGGCTGTCTGAGTCCCAGGCCAGAGCAACTTCCTGTTTCAGCCTCCCCTTTTTATCTCCCCTAGATAAACATCAATTAAGTAATTAACAAACCAGGGGAGAGACACAAAACCCGGATATTCAGACCCCACATACAGCCTGAAAACCCAGTTTGGATTCAGCTAGTTCTGCACATAGGACAGAAAACGAGGGGAAATGTATCGCCCCCTCAATGACTTTCCCTTTCCTTATGCCAAAGTCCTTATATATAAGTATCTATCAGAAAAATTGGCTAAATGATTCATCAATTTTAACCATCTTTTCCGATTTTGGGAGACATCAAATATTCAACTTTCATGTTCTCTCATGTTTTCCATAGTAAGAAGAAAAAGTCTGTGATTGTAGGGATTTTATTAGATTTCCAAAATGTTAGAATTAAGGATTCCGCAGCATTTTACAATTTCATATATAGGGATTTCCTATAAATTGTGTGAAATAAGGATACAATAGCGTTAGACCATATGAAGGAAGAAATCCATTACACAATTACTGTGTTTTACCAAACATATCATGCCATCTGGTATCTCTGACCAGAAGTCTTGGAACACAAGCCCCTTTTCTGCAACCCCACACAGAATCTTGACTGTAAACATTTATGCCCATGAAAGCTTTTCCATCGCATTGCTGCATGCTGGATATTCATTATTTATTTCTTGTGTTTTCTTTTCTTTTGTTTGCTGTGTTCCATTCTTTGTTTATTTTACCTTGATGCAATTATATTGCAATATATCAACATGGTTTAATGTATTGTGCTTCTCGTATATGTGTTGTGCTATGGTCGCTGCATTATCCAGCTACGACTTGCGTGATACATTTCCCCATTGTTTTTTAACCAATAAAATCAGTTTACACAAAAAAGAAACAATTGCTGTGATAATTTTCTAGTCTTTTGCTGCATGCATTTTTTTTTTAATACTACTCTCCCAGACTCAACATTTAAGTTCAGAGGCAGCTTCCGTAATGTATTAAACTTAATTGTGATCCTTCACTGACTTTGTATCTGATACATACAACTTTCAGTTGAACCATGGGAAAGACTTTTCTCTATCCTCAGCATTTAGCTTAAAGGTCGAGAGAAATTTCATTGTATTTTTAATAAAATATTCTTTACTGTGCAAAATCTCATTATGTTTAAAGGATGCACTTCTCCTATAGGAGTATCTTATAGGATAACAGGTTCAAGGATATGTTTGTTCTAATATTTATACGTATTAATATATATATCGTCCATCTCAGTGGTGGCTGGTGATCTGTGAACATGGTGGGGTGCCATTCTCCAACCCTCATAACTGACTCCATTGTATGAAATTTATCTTTGTCCACTTACAAATAATTACTCCTTGTGTTATGTATTAGGGATAGATGGCTTACTGAACCTATTTTGCACATTCAGGCTACCTTTCTCTTATATTTCATCAACATCCTCAGTCGTGTCATTATCATTTGGTCCCTTTGAGACAATGAGAGACTTAGAGCCCTCTGCTTTCTTTATGAATGCCTTTATTTTATTATCCAAATGGAGAATGAACGGGTGACTTTAGAATTGTCATGTTGGACACTGTAAAGTGGTCTGTCGGGATAGTTAAAAAAAACACACCCATAAATCAAATTGTAAATGCTCAGTTGCTAGTGTTGCTTCTTTACACTGCCACCAGGCAGGGAATGTAAAGCAAGCTCAGCAGTGGTTTCTAGGATCCAAGCAAAGAGAAAGTGGTCAGCACTCACATAGAGCATATCAGAGTATATACTGTATATAACAGAGTATAGCAAATAGTCAAATACATAATTTTTTCGCAATCCATAGTTAAATTATGCAGTCCAAATAAGAACATAAAAAAGATTAAAAAGGAGAATTTATGGTGCAGCAAGCAATGAACAAAACGTCAAGAAAATAGAAGTAATTCAGTCCAGTCACGAATATGGAGCCTCAATTAGGCTCTTTTAATTGCACCCGTGGGTTTGGAAGCAGGTACCCTAGAAGACCTGTTTGGTGCTCCTCCAGCGACATCCCTACTCCATTCATAAAACTCTCCAGCAGCTCCTTCATCCTATAACCTCCAATCCAGGAACAGCACCTTACTTGCAATACCACAATACAAAAAGACAGTGGCACGGTCCTCATTTTCCTACAGAGCACCACAATTATGGAATAACCTCCCAGACGCCATCAAATCTTCCCCCAGTCTTAAGTCACTCAAAAGCTCCTTACTAACATACCTCAATACGGAATGCACCTGTAAACATGTAACATAATGACTATTTCCTACATATTTTTTTTCTGTTAATCTGTATATTTGTGGGTTTTTTTTATATCTTACATTGTATTACTTTGTATTTCTGTAACTGTAACACTTCAATGTTCTTGAACCCAGGACATACTTGAAAACGAGAGAAATCTCAATGTGTCCTTCCTGGTAAAATCCTTTATAAATAAATAAATAAATAAATAAATATACAAGCATACACAGAGCCTCAACATCAGAGACAGCAAACAGTAGTTTCCCAGTTACTGTTGAAATACAACTTCACAGTGACAATGCACTTTCGGAGTTGTAGTTCTACAACATCTGTTTATATTGAGCAACTAGAGATAGAGATAGCGAGAGAGAGAGAAAACATGATTAGCCTACCCTACTCTTCATAATATGTCTACTTACACAGAAACACATACACACACTGAACATTTACACATACAGTATATAGTCATGAAGTTAATTTTAGACACTCCTGGCTCTTCAGGGAACACTAAAAGATTTGCATTCAGGGTTATTCAGAGAATGGTAAAACTCTGGAGAACTTCTAGAGAAGTGAAAATTCTAGGTCAAAATAGTCGAACCAGGACATCTTCCATTCCCTCCCTCCGTTGTTCCCCTCTGTTTCTCTTTCTTTCTGACTTTTTCTTTCTTCTCCCCTCTCCTTTGACTGTACTCTTATCCCCCCTCTCTATTCATTGCACTTTTCATTCTTACTGCTGAATTGCCTTCCCCTCTATCTCATTTCGTAGTCCCCTTTTTTCTCTCTTCTTCTTCTCTGTGTCACTTGTTTTACGTGTTTCGCACCTCGCTCAGACTCTGTTTGGAGTTGCTTTTTTTGGGCTCGGGCCACCACAGCTTATTTGATTTTGTGACACGCCGTACTGACCTGGTTGCCCTGATTGTTCTGTGACCAGTCGCTTCCATTGTTGTCCTATACTCCCCCTTTTTTTTCTCATTTCCCATTTTTTCCTTTTTCAGTTCTCCCTAATTTCTACTCGAGTTGCAAGTGATTATATGCTCTGACATATTTGCTGTTTGGTAGACCTGATTCAGAGTTTGCTGGAATTCTTTCGTCTTCTTCTTTGATGGAACTGTGTTGTATTCCCAAAATAATGTACTGTTACTTACGTTTTTATTTGAAAAAAAAGAAAGTGAAAATAGTCAAACCAGAAAATTCTCCCATTTATCTCACTTTCCAAATTGGCTGTTTTGACCTATTTTCACTTCTCCAAAAGTTATCTGGAGTTTCATCTTTCTCTGAATAACCCTCTTTGACTTGTTGTCCCAAGCAACCTTTTAACATTATTCAATATTATGGTCATCTTCGTACGCAAATTATATTATTATGTATGGTGGCATGCAAAATACTAACCATAATTTGGACAGAAGCATAAATTATAATTTATTTATGGAAATTATAATTTCTGATGTACTCACCAGTAACCAACATCTAACCTATTCTTATTTGTGGCCCTTTCTTAAAGACATGGACAAAAGAAAGATCTACAAATGTTTTAGTCGGTATGCATATGTTCATACATGTGTCTTGCCTATACAACATTGTTGTTGAACACTGGTCTTTTGGGGATCACTTTGTTATAGACCATGAATTGGCTTTCAGACTTAATGGAACGTCATTGATTTTTTTAAAAAAAAAAAATCTTCAACCAACTCGGTTCATTTTGACATAGAAAAAAAAAATTCCCAGAGCAATAGCAATGATTGATGAGACACTGTTTGTTATAGGAATGGTTAGTCCATAAATCATTCTCTCAGTGCTGAAGATAGAAGCTTTCCACAAGTTGGGGATGTGCATTTATCTTTTTTGAGCAGTTTGTACATTGCAGAATAAAGCATATTACCCTTTATTAATTAGAGGGAACGCCATATAATTGGTTGTGTAGAATCACATCATGGCTTTGGCTTTAGAACATCAACCACAACAAGGTCTAACAAACATTGTCAAGGATTGTTTGCTTTTATTGATTTGTTTTGAACTTTCTGTATTGCAATTTTAATAATCTCTGGTCATAGTTCATACACAATCTAACATGAAAAAATTATCTGAATTAACGGATAATTCTTAATATGCCAAGATAATTATTCTGGATGCATATTTTTTTTAAAAAAGTCAGAACCTATGACTTGTGGTGCTAATTATAGTGCAGCCTAAGCACAAAAATTATCATAATCAGAGAGAAGATATTAAAACTGAACTGTATTTACATTAGTGACCTCTGAGATGGTTTTATATTAATTACTGTTTTAATACATTAACACAATTGATATGGGTATTTGTCTCAAAGAAACGCAATTTATTGTAATTTGGGGTTTTCTGCAAAGTAAGTTGAATTTTTATGAAAGTCGCAAATATCAGTTTTGTTGTAATTGTACATTACCATAATGCATAATACAGCATTTTTGATGACACGTACAATTAAAAAATTGAGTCATTCCCGTTCAAAGTTTCATTGTCCCTCACATTACTACAGCACGCCACAGAGCGACTGGCAGTTGTGAGCTTAGAAATTCAACAGGACAGCTCTCCACACAGTCTATTATCCTGATTGAAGCCAACAGCACTGTTGAGGACCAAATGTGCATTGCTGAGTGATGGCACCCAGATAGCTCAGGATATTTTTCTAAACCCAAAAATTACTAATAGTAGTAGAGATCATATGTGAATGGCCTTTGATATATGGTCATCACTTAAGCCAGAGTCTGATAACCAAAGTCTTATTGGTCTGTTAGCCACTAACAGGGACACATCAATACTTTTGTATCACATAGAAAGCCAATTCAATACCCTATCAATACCAAATAAGCTCAGTAAGCAGGTTCCTCCTAATCAGAAAATATATCATAGTTCACTCCAGAGGATACTTCTGGAGTCCAATAGTATCTAGTGCCTGAGCTAGATAGTGATATAGATTTTTAGCATTTTTTGTCCCTGAGTAGCGTGCAACCTACACTTTGCTAGGGTACATGCGTACACCTCACTTGGTGACTTGGAGGTGTGTAGTCATATTGTAACATCTTATTTTATATTTTAAAGAAAGGGAAAGTCTGTACTCATGGCGCCACCTGGTGGCTCTTTATGAAAGAGGAAATGCTATTTCTGGCAGCAGTGATAAAACACAGCAGTATCAAGCAGCAAACGAAGTTGCATAAAGTGCAATATATAGCAATGGTAAAACAACAAATGTCATAAACAATCCCTGTAAAGTTAGTTATAGCAGCAGTGTTAGGTAGCAGCAATACATAACATCAAGTGTATCCACTTGCAATCTTATATGTGCAAATGTGCAAAACTTGCAAGCTGATGTGGAAACTTAGCAAAATATGTGCAGCATAAACCAGTTTGTTTAAAAGTGCATCTGTGCAGTGTTTAGCAAGTGATAGCGCAACTAGAATAGCTGATTCTATGGATGATGATAAGCACTGTTAAAAATCACTGTGCAAAAGTCACAAAACACATGAGATTGTGCTCATAAAATAGAAGTTAAAATCAGTCCATTTGTATCGTAAAAAGTGCGTAAGTGCAGAGCTGCAATGCAGATTGTGTAATTCAATAAGGTGAACAGAATACAGCAGCTTGTAATGCTCACAAGTAGTGGTATATCCCAAACCACTCAAAGTCTCATGTGGGGGGGGGGGTTATGAGCAAAATCAGCGCTCCCTTCTGGTTATTCCTTCATTAGTTGGAAAACAATTCAATAGACCTTCAGCGTTGGTCTGAGTTGCAAGAGTGCCTCCAAGAGAAAAAGTTCATACAAAGCATAGAGTAGTAAAGCTTAACATGCATGTATATGATGGAAATAAAAGAATTTCACTCACATGATTCAGTGTCCTCAATCAGACATTCGATATGCAGGCCGCTGGCAGCTTGGTTAGGGAACGCCAGATTTCCCTTCTTTGTTGGTAGAGATGCTGGGCTTTGCAGAATCCTGTGGTATAACGGATCCCAGTGCCTGTTCCCAGCAAAGTTTGCAGCAAAGTTTGAGCAGGCTGGTGCTCTGAAAATGTAACCTCAGCAGCAGAGGAAAAATGGAAAAAATGCTCACAGATGTGATAAAATGTTTTATTCCTAAATGAAACAAATAAAATTGATCATAACAAATACACCGAAATGCGTATCGTGGTATGTCACCGCTTCGTCAGTCAGTGACCAACGCTGAAGGCCTATCGAATTGTTTTCCAACTAATGAAGGAATAACCAGAAGGAAGCGCTGACTTATATTTTAACCCCTTCACTCCTGAGATCATGATAACTAGGGTTTTCAAATGCACCATCAGGTGTCCAATATCGAGTTATCGCAATCTGCAGCTGATCGGGAAAATGAAATTCATTTGCTCCAAATAAATCTTGCTTTCTTCTGGGCCCCAGAAGGTGCCCTCAAAGTTGCCATGTGGGCAACATGCCCAAGGTACTAAAACCTTTTATAATTGGCGACGGAATATCCTGATATATCAGGCTTTTGCCAATATGGAGTCTTGAACTGCAGTTCTACCTGCAGTAACTCCATTTGGCCAGTAGACATCTGCCTGCCAAATAGGTTATTATAGTAAGGAATACATTGGGAATATTCCCAAATATTTATTACTGTATAATTAATTAAAATGATTTTTCCCCAAAAAACATTTGTTCTTGACAGTGTGTTTTTTGGAAAATCACTTGATAGTAAATGGATTAACAAGCTGTTTAATCAGCACCCCTGCTATCTCATACCTAAGTAAATGATGTAGGGGATCTGATTTATTAGGTGGATGCTAATGATTTAAATTATTATTATTTGTTTAATTACTTGTGATATTAAATACTATACATGTACCACTTATTAGATTTTTTTTCTTCTGTTTGTTTTGCTCTAGGCAAGATTTTAAAATGCTAGAAAACTATCCTAATGATATATAGGTATCACTTTTTTCAATAAATGTATGTATTCAATAAATATTTATATTGTGAAAGGTTTTGGTAATACCTGCCTTTGTTACCTTTGCTGAATTTGCTAAAATTATAAAGTTGACACAGGTTTGCCAAAACACAGTGTGGAAGAATTACAAAATGTAACAAAGTTTTAAGAGCAATGAAATAACCATGGAAACCAATGGACAAAGCAAGAACGTTTCACTGGTTACTATAGCAATTGAATCACATTCTTTTGGTATTATAATGATACTGGAATTTCCATTTACGGCTTCATTGGCCATGACCCAACCAAAGTAAAGTAAGTTTTCAATTAAACATAAATTAAGTCTTCCTCTATAATATGCTAGTGGTCCATAAATCAATCAATTTGAGACATCAATACCCATGTTGTGAAAGGGTAAGAAGTCATAAGAGGTAAGTCACATATTTTGCAAGTACAGGATTCTTAACAATTGCTTGCAGATATTTCCTGCAGTAAGTCAAAACAATAGACTAAGGTCACACTAGGTAGGACTTCTTTGTCCTAAGATTATGTCAGGAACCCAGCATAGGCGCATGCAGGAGGACATGTGAATTGCGGGTTCCAGTATTTCATTACTCCGTCAGCAACCTTCATGTCCTGTCCATTCCATTCTAGGCTTCCCTCAGTCCATGACAGACTGTCTGGCTTCATCCTGAATTCCATCACTCTCACCTTGCAGTCCTTTCCTCCTGTTTCCACCACCAACCCTTATAGATTGTAAGTTCCCACTCCAGCTTTGGGTGTTTCTTCCTTTTAGAGGGAGTTTATCAGCACACAGATGAACTACACCTAAGACCCTTGCTTCTGTATTGTGTGCTGTTCACATCCAGTGTGCATTCCTGAAGCCTAGACTGAGTACCTATTGCCATTTGCCAGAGCTGTATCACAGCCTGCTACTTCTGTGCCTCCGAGACCCATGGTACTCCCGTGCCTCCAAGACCTTTGCTCCTCTAAGTGCCCTAATCTCTACGTCTCCAGCCTGCTCTCTAGCTCACTGCCTGCTGTGTCTTCCTGTGAGTCTCCTTGGGCCACGAGTGTTCTCCCCCTGGGTCTGTGTCTCTCTACCCATGTCTCCTTGTGCCCCGTGAATCCATGTTCCTGTGTGCTCTGAGTCTCCTTGTGCCTTGTATTTTGCCTCTCTGTCCAACCCTATTCCTTCCGTGACCAACCCCTGTGCTCAGCCATATTCCTGCCCTGTCCAACTCATTGCCCCAGCCATGCTCTATTCCTGGCTCCATGGTCATTCTCCCCATATTTAGCTTATACTAGTTATTACATAACCTGTTCTGTTATTCTCGTTGCCTTCTTGTTTCTAATAAAACCACTTTGACCACAGTTAGGTCTTCATCTCCCTATGTATCGACTGCCTCCTATGCTCAACCCCCCCAGGCACCAGATAGGTTAGATGCGAAGTTGATCTATTATTACCGATGGGATCACAAAAAGTATTGGTACCTTTGCATATTAATCATATAATGCAAAAATCTCTTAAAAATGTACATCATAAAAAAGTATGACCAGAGTTTGCCAAATTCATGTTGACAAGTCACAGTCCTTCTGAGAGACGGTTCGTGGGGCAGACTTTTATGGACATGAATTTCCGTGAAGTGTTATACTTCAATAGACAATTATAAGTGAATATTCCCTCAGATATCCACGTAACGGTTGTGGCCACCAATAGGTGCCACTAAAAAGCAAAAATACTCTTTTGTCTACCAAAGAGACAAGATGGTGACGTCTCAGCATGTGCTTTGGCCAGGATGTGACATAAGCCAGCTATCCCCCCTCTTAGGAAGATCAGTTTCCATTCAACTAACTACTAGGAACCTCTGTGGAGTGTGGAGACAAGACTCTAGTCCATCCTTCTTTTGGATGCAATCAGAAAGCACAGAAAGTGATCTTCCCTTTTTCAGGTTTGGCTCTTGACTTGAACACACATTTGGCTGTGCAAGCAAAGTGCTGTACATATCTGGATGGGTAAATGACTGTTGCTCTTTTTATCCCTTTTGCATATCAATTACCTAAGCTGAGTCATTGTTTTCTTGCAGGATCCAGGATTTAGTTTAAGAATGTTTATTATTGTTACATTTTAATCTTTCGTATAGCCTTTTAAAATAAAGCCATTATAGCCATCTGTGTGTGTGAGTGTGTGTGTACGTCCTCACTCACTATTCTAAGTCCCGTGGTTTCAGCTTTTTAACGTCAAATGGTGTAGACAGAGTTATGAATATTTAACAGTTAATAACCAAATATAAATGTGCTAGTGTTATCATTGCTGAAGGGCTTATCATCTAAATGGTGGTTTTATATGTTAACAAAGAATAATGAAACATCATTTGTTATGTTACTCTTTTGTGGAGAGTCAGTATATGCTCCAGACCAAAAGATTATTACATCAGACTAGAGAGAGATTCATCTGGGATCGTGGGTTCATTGTTTTACAACAGAAACTCCCTTATATTTCCCACTTGTATCATCAGCATCATCATTGTAGAATAACCTAGGAGCAGATACTGTAAGTATTATTAAGTGAATCAACATACGTGCATGTCTATTCACTAAAGGATGAAACTCAGGAGAAGTGGCTGGAGAAGAGAACAATCTAGTTCAAATAGCAGAATTTGAAAGTGAGATAAATGGGAGAATTTTTCTGGTTTGGCTATTTTGACCTGGATTTTTCACTTCTCCAGTCAATTCTCCTGAGTTTCATCTTTATTGACTAGATGTATGTCAATCTTTTAAAGAGAGTATGAGCTCTGGACCAAAAGGTTATAACATTTGTAATACTTTATTAAACCTTGTAATTTTGTATAGTCACTTCCAGAGACTCTCCGCTCTCATCCCGGACTTCACCTCTATAGAAGAGACGAGGAAACTCCACATCATACTGGGAGAAGAGGAGCCGGCGGTGAAAATATCTGCCCAATACGTCGCAGAATGTCACAGACTGAGAGGAACATGAGAGATCCTGGACTTATAAATCCCCAACACGGACTCGCCCCATCCCCCTTCACATTATCCCTTACCCCTGATAATGTCCATGGACTTGCCCATTCCCCCCCATATATATGTCCCACTACCCCCCCTCCTCCCCATATGCTTTGGCAATGCTAAAATGTATTTGGTCCTGCCAATAAAGCTTATTTTGATTTGATTTCATTTTGATTTGATTAGTCTGAGTGACCTGACAATAGGGGAATTAACTGTTCAGATAACTCTGACAGAATACTCTTTGGTGTTATTAAGTGCATTAATTGTACAACCCTTTGTGCCGATTAAGCACAAATAATTCATCCAAAGCAACGAACCCTTTTCACAGACAAAACAAAAGCAGAGCTGTTTAGCAAATCATAACCACTCCATATTTTCAGAAGAAAGTAAAGAACATCATTCCATGAAACACAGAGGGCCCTATCACCTGGTGTGAGCTAACTCTAGCGTCGGCATGTTTTTGCATTAGTGCCAGGTTAATTAACTCTAGTGCCTGCCCAACAGATCATTTGTCTGCTGCTATAACTGGGTAAAATCACTTAGCGTCTGGCTATTTGCGATTCTTACCACGAGCTTACTGTACTTTCCGCATTCTATAACTAACATGGGCAGCACTAGAGAGCACTGTCGCTATTTTAACCAACAGATCACTTGGTGCCAGGGATAATTTTTTGACTACTGCTCAACCCTGTTGGTAACTCCAAAAAAATCACAAAAAACAGGTCCTCACCCAAAATTAACAGGCAATTGAAAGGAATGCAGCACAGGTGTTCTCTTGGCCCCATACACCATAGTAATGGATCTGGTCAGCAATGTTGCTGCTGTTGCAGTAGGCTCTATTATGATATATATGTATCCTTTATCCAAAGATATCCTAATTCTAATATATATTTTAAACATGTTATGCTGGGGGTTATTCATAGTATGTAAGCGGTTGATTATTAGGGTGACCGTTTGGACCATGATTAAAGGGACACATGGATAGGTCTTGTCCTGAAACATGTATTATTTATATGCTGCAGCATGGAAATTATTGTCGCTCACCTGGCCTTCCTTTTGGATCTATTAAATGCATTGTAATGATTCTACATGCTGTTGGGTGGCATTTATCATGCAATGCCCATCAGCCTTAATTAATATATACGTGTGCATCAAAACATATATGCCACCTTGGAAGATTTTAATAATGTAGGGGTACGAGGGCCCTTCGCTGGATGTGTTTATACTTATACAAGCGTGCAGGGCAGAGGATAGGTATGGCCAGGCACTCTGCACTGGGAAAAAACAGTTCTATCCTGTACACAACATCATTAGCGCTGGGTCTCAGCCCAGGTCTTAGCAATTCCCTAGCATGCGCTAAACAACCTTGTACACAGACTACCGCAGACAAGGTGACCTGTTGGTGGGTAGACAGGTGCTACCTTTTAGCGACTCGTGCTAGATTTTTTGGTTAGCGATGGCGTTTTAGCTCACACAAGGTGATAGGGCCCAGAGATGGCACTATGATGTTTTGGTGTTGCTTTGCTGCCTCTGGCATTAGGTGCTTAGAATCTGTTCAGTATAATAAAATCTGAATATTATAAAGGCATTCTGAAGCAAAATGTATTGCTTTTTGTCAGAAAGCGGTGTCTCCAACAAGATAGTCATCCAAAACTCCAAAGCATAAGTCAGAAAGCACCCACGAATAAAGGAGAAAAAAACATAGGGCCATTCTGAATGGCCTTCAATGACGTCAGCTCCAAATCCCATCAGACATCTTTGGAAGGAGTTGAAACTCACCATTGTTGTCAAATACACATACAAGGTCTTATGAATAATAATAAAAAGTCTGTTACAGAAAAAAAAAGCTATTTATCAAATTGGAAATTTTCTTTTGCCAAAAACCTCCCCAAAAAATGCCTAAAAGTCCTAAAAAATAAATAAACAGACTTTTTGCTGCAAATTAAAAGAATAAATGGTTTAATAAATATTTAATAAAAACAGGAAAACATTTTTACATTGAAACCTATGGGATTCGTTTGATTAAAGCTGTCGAATGAAACCGCCAAAAATCAGTACATTTCACTGATATTTCACTGCTGTTCGGTGTTCTCTGAATAGGTTAACCATTACTTCTCTATGGGGAGTTCACTGCTGCCGAAGAGCACCCATATTTCACTGGCAATTCATCAATATTTGGTGAACTGCCTGCTTCTTGAATTGTCGAATGGCCACAAAATTGTTTCATATAGGGGAATTCACCGTTCGGTGCAATTTCAGAGCCAACTCAGCTCTCTTTGAATAACCCCTATAGTTGTTGTACCATTTAAACGCAAACATACAAATAATAAAACTAGAGAAATTATAATATATAGAGAGAATATAAGCTTTATATTAAGCTTTACATGGAACTATGACAGTGTAAGCTGTAACACTTAAGGGGTTATTCAGAAAGGACCGAACTTGCAACCGAAGGACGCTGAACTGTGAATTTCACTGTATGGTGCAATTTTTCAAGCTATTCAAGAAGCTGTCAATTCACCAAATACTGGATAGTAATTACATAGAGAAGTAATGGTTAATCTATTCAGAGAACGCCGAACTGCACCAAAAGTGTCAGGGAAATGCCCTGATTTTCGGTGCTTCAGTTCGACAGGTTTAAACAGGCGAACTCCATAGGTTTTTAGTATTATTATTATTAATCTTTATAAAGTGCCAGCATATTCCGCAGCGCTGTACAGGGGCACAGTATAGACAGGGTTACAATACATTGAACAACATTTGACAAACCGGTACAGGAGGAGACTAGGGCCCTATTCCCGTGGGAACTCACAATCTAGAAGGGTTGGAAACAGGAGGAGAGGACTGCAAGGTGAGAGAGATGGGCTGCTAGGTTTCAATGTAAGATATTATCGTATCTATTTTTTTTAATTCAACCATTTATTCTTTTCATTCTCAGCAAAAAAGCCTTTTAATTTTTTTTTAGAACATCCTTTTGTATGTTTTGGACGAAATTTTTTATTCCCAATTTTTTTAAAAGGCGTTTTTTGTTTTATTCCGTAACAGACCTTTTTATTACGTTTTAAAAAGGCCCTTTTTTAAAATTATTTATGGACCTATTAGGAGAATAGCAGAGTTTTGTCCCCCGCAGTATGGTGGTCACTTCGGCGGTCTTCTGCGGTCACTTTGGCGCTCTACGAAGACTCCATCTTCGTCGCACTTCAGCGACCCTGCAGTGAATAGGGAATTCACTGCAGGGTCGGCGGAATGGAATCGCTGAAGAACACCGATATGCACCAAACTACAAAGCACCAAAAGTTTGCTGAAATTTCAATGGTTTCTGATTAACCCCTTTAGTGATAAAATTAACATTAAGCTTTGTTTTGAATTACCAAAACAGAACTCTGTTGAATGATATATAATTATTTCTGCATATGGCATGGTGTTGTAGTTGTTAATTATTTTGTTAAAGATCATAGATAAGCAGCACATACATTGCAGCTAGCATTAACAATATGTAGATCATCATAAGCTTACTGTTTGGTTTGTATTGTATCCCTTAAAGGGGAGCTATATTTTTCATACTTAAAGATTTCTATGCTTAGAGTACCTTTGGTTTCAAATTGCAGATCTCTTTAGAACCTCTCCTCCCCTCAAGATCTTTACAGGTGGGGTCTCATTGTCTACAGGGAAAAGACTAATGACATGTTTATTAGCTTGTCAAACGCTCCCCTGTTTATAGAAAACTCTACCAGATAAACTAAACAGCCTGCTTACTATTGGCTAATTGAGTTTGCTCCTGTTGAGATGCTAAGCAAAGTGCTTGATGAGGCATAAAACGATGATTAATTAATTGACTGCACAGTTGATCATCAAACTGAGAGGTTTATGATTCACACAGCAGTCAACACTCCCATTTCAATGTGCCACAGCATGAGCAAGTTGGGCTTGGGCCTAATGCTGCCTTTGCAGTGACCTATAGTGTATAAGTCTGAAACTATTTATCCATATTATTGATGGTAATATAAAAAAATATTAAACAAAGTATTTCCATAGACTGATTACAAATTAAAAAATAAAACACGCACCGCAACACATGACGTTAGAATAAAAGAGCATGTTTTATGCTTGGGATCCATATTTGAACAAAAAGAACATTTGATAACATCAATCATTTCTCAAAGTCATGTCACTGTTGTGTCTAGTTAAAGAAAAACGATGACGCAAATGCTTTAGAAAATAAAAATATAAGTATAATTGACATCAAATTCAAAGAAAAAGAAACATCCTTAAAAGGTTTTCAACTGGTGAATTTAGGAGGGGGGGTGAGAGTATGAGTCCAGGATACAGTGACACAACAGGCAGATGCTGGAGTAAGGACGAAATGGGGATTTAATTTAATGAATATGTAAACATTCATGTATGGCAGCAGAATGGCAATGTGGGAATCAGTCGTGAAGGCAGGAAAAGGGTTGACCATAGCTCAAGGCAGGGAGGAGAGACAGGTAATATAAACTGGCTCAGAGGTACAAGATACAGAGCCACAGAGGGCAACACACCAGGGACTCAGAACAGGCAGTAGACAGCAGATAGGCAGGACAAGAAAAAGGTTGGCTGGATACAGGCAGGAACTCAAGGGCTGATAACGGAGATTGAAATGGCACAAGTAGACTCTGGAAGGCGGAGGGCAAAACAGGAGGCTTGAAACTTGGAAAACATGGCAGGAGGATTGGGGACAAGGCGAGAGGCTTGGGGGACACATGGAACTTGAAAGGAGTGACACACCAAGTGCTAGCAATTCTGAATCACAGGACTCCTGGAGCTCCACCCATATGTAGGAGTCCACAGGGCTCATAACTGGGAGCACCTGTGGTTGTCTGCAGTTGAACCAGAATAATTGCAAGACCTGGAACTTACAGATCATAGCAGGAAAGGGGCTGGCAGAGTTTTCGGGACAGCGCAGCACGAGCTTGGGCCTTCCTGCGTTGTCATTGGCATGTGCCAAGTCAATTTGCTACTTCTTGCAACTAGATGTTGTGGAAAACTGCTACTAACTTGAAGATATGTAATAGATATAAATCTGGAATATAAAGTAGTCTTGCCCCAATGACATCAGCTCGACTATTAGGCTAGGGTCAGACGAAAGCATTTTTCCCCGCGAACGTGAAAAAGTGCGTCCAAACGCATTGACGTATTTTTTCACGGAATGCGCAAAAACGGTCAGACGACACGCATTTTCGGGCGTGATTTTGTACGGATTGTCAATAAAACTCTTTTTGCGTCTGGACGTTATGTAGGCTGGACATTAGCAGTGTCTGACATCTCCTAATCACGCAAACACATGCCGCAGCTGCGCACTCTGTACGTCAGTACTAGCGGTTCAGCGTTCTCAGAAAAATGCGTTCAAATTCCACTTGCGTTGCACGGCCGGACTTTTGTGCGGCCGTACATCGTATATTGGCCGTCATTGCCCGTCATCTGCTGCTAGTGCGGCCGTAATTATGTGCGCCAGAACGCACGTTAAAAGTGCACTGGTCTGACCCCAGCCTTAAGCAAAAGTTTGGCGAATAAAATAGATGCTTTTCGTATTACATTCCCAGCTTTATGGAGATGAAATACAAATAGCTCTTGGAGATGAAATACAGCAGATTGCGTACACTGTGTCATTCTCTGAAGTTTTGCCTGTGCATAACATTCAAGATAGGAAGACGTGCAATAGGGAATTCAATTTGTGGCTTCGGGAATGGTGTCGGGAGCAAGGATTTGGCTTTGTGTCCCATGATAGCTCTAATTGGAGCAAAAGGAACTGTATAAAAAAAGATGGTTTGCATCTTACTCATAGGGGAACATATGTTCTCAGTGAGAAGTTCAAAGGTTTCACAAAGAAATATTTAAACTAGGAGGGGGGCAAAAGGGTAAACAATCTGCCCGATTGTCCCCCAAAACTAAATCGGAGGACAAGCAACATGCGAGGTAAAAAATGACAAGCTCAGAGTCGTGTCTATAAATGCTCGCAGTTTAGTCAATAAAATCAATGAACTGGAGGCAATGATGGCAGCTGAAAAAGTAGATTTAGTGGCGGTTACTGAGACATGGTTCAGTGAGAAAAATAACTGGGACATAACAATACCGGGGTACTCTTTATATAGAAAGGACAGAGAAGGTAGGAAAGGAGGAGGAGTGGCCCTGTATGTGAAAAACAACATAAAAACGAACCAAATAAAAGTGAGCGAGGTGAACATAGAGTCAGTTTGGGTTACGCTAACATTTGGCAATCATACAGTAGCTCGTGTAGGTGTGATCTATAGACCCCCTGGACAAGTAGAAGAGCTAGATAATCTGCTGCTTGAGGAAATAGCCAAAATGGCAATGAAGGGGGAAGTTATTATCATGGGGGACTTTAATCTTCCTGATGTGAACTGGAAAACCAAAACAGCTGGGTGCACCAGGAGTACAAATATTCTAAACTCCCTACTGGGATTATCTCTAACACAAGTAGTTGAGGAGCCGACCCGTAAAGAGGCCATATTGGATTTAATACTCACAAATGGAGGTTTGGTATCGGACGTTGTTTTAGGTAAAAATTTGGGATCTAGTGATCACCAGTCAGTATGGTTTAATATAAGAACAGGGATGGAGCCGCACCACACAAAAACAAAAGTTTTAGACTTTAAAAAAACAGATTTTTCTAAAATGAGATTTTGTGTGAAGGAGTCATTATCAGACTGGAGGAGTTTAAAGGGAGTCCAGGAGAAATGGGATTATTTAAAGGAAGCATTATTGAAGGCCACAGGAAATTGCATTCGGCTTGTTAGCAAAAACAAAAAAGGGAAGAAACCACTGTGGTACTCTGCAGAAGTGGCCAAAATAGTAAAGAACAAGAAGATAGCATTCAATAATTATAAAAAAACTCAGCGTGAAGAGGATAGGTAAACCTATAAGATTAGGCAGAAAGAGGCAAAGCAATTTATAAGAGCTTCCAAAGCACACGCAGAAGAGAAAATAGCTCAGTCAGTAAAAAAGGGGGACAAAACATTCTTTAGATACATAAACGAGAAAAGAAAAGTAAAACAAGGATTAGTTAGATTAAAAACAAAGGAAGGAAGGTATGTAGAAGAGGATAAAAGTCTCGCTGACTGCCTCAATGAATATTTTTGTTCAGTCTTTGCAGAAGAAAAGGAAGGAAAGGGACCTCAGTTAGGAGAGAACACTAAAGAGACATTTACATATGAGTTTACAGAGGAGGAGGTTCTAAAGCAGCTGTCTAAAGTAAAGACAAATAAGTCAATGGGGCCTGATGGGATCCATCCTAAATTATTAAAAGAGCTCAGTGATGTAATAGCAAAACCGTTAACAGATTTATTTAACCAATCCTTGTTAACAGGAGTCGTCCCAGAAGACTGGAAATTAGCAAATGTTGTGCCCATTTACAAGAAGGGTAGTAGGGAGGAATCGGGGAACTATAGGCCAGTTAGTCTTACGTCAGTAGTGGGGAAATTAATGGAAACCATGTTAAAGGAAAGGATTGTTGAACATCTAAAATCACATAGATTACAGGATCAGAAACAACATGGGTTCACCTCAGGGAGATCATGCCAAACTAATCTTATTGATTTTTTTGATTGGGTAACAAAAATAATAGACACAGGTGGTGCAGTAGACATTGCTTATTTAGATTTCAGTAAGGCTTTTGATACTGTTCCGCATAGAAGGCTTATCAATAAATTGCAATCTTTGAGCTTGGATTCCAATATTGTTGAATGGATTAGGCAGTGGCTGAGTGACAGACAACAGAGGGTCGTGGTAAATGGAGTTTATTCGGCGCAAGGTCTTGTTACCAGTGGGGTACCTCAGGGGTCAGTACTTGGACCCATTCTCTTTAATATTTTTATTAGTGATATTGCAGAAGGTATTAATGGAAAAGTATGTCTTTTTGCTGATGACACAAAAATTTGCAACAGGGTTGACGTTCCTGGAGGGATCAGCCAAATGACAAATGATTTAGGTAAACTAAAAAAATGGTCGGAGTTGTGGCAATTGAGTTTTAATGTGGATAAGTGCAAGATAATGCACCTGGGACGTAAAAACCCAAGGGCTGAATATAGAATATTTGATACAGTCCTAACCTCAACATCTGAGGAAAGGGATTTAGGGGTCATTATTTCAGAGGATCTAAGGGTAAGTAGTCAATGTAATAGAGCACCAGGAAATGCTAGCAGAATGCTTGGTTGTGTAGGGAGAGGTATTAGCAGTAGGAAAAGTGAAGTGCTCATGCCACTGTACAGAGCACTGGTGAGACCTCACTTGGAGTACTGTGTGCAGTACTGGAGACCGTATCTCCAGAAGGATATAGACATCTTAGAGAGAGTTCAGAGAAGGGCTACTAAAATGGTGTACGGCTAGAAGGAGAAAAGTTACCAGGAAAGGCTTAATGATCTTAACATGTACAGCTTGGAAAAAAGACGAGACAGAGGAGATATGATAGAAACATTTAAATACGTAAAGGGAATCCACAAGGTAGAGGAAGGGAGTATATTTAAAAGGAAACAAAATAGCAAAACAAGAGGACATAGTCTTAGATTAGAGGGGCAAAGGTTTAAAAGTAACATCAGGAAGCATTATTTTACTGAGAGGGTGGTGGATACATGGAACAGTCTTCCAGTAGAAGTGGTAGAGGCCAAAACAGTAATTGAATTTAAGCAGGCATGGGATAGGCATAAGGCTATCCTAAACAAAAGATAAATCCAGGTAAAGTATCCATGTAATTGGGCAGACTAGATGGGCCGAAAGGTTCTTATCTGCCGACATTTTTCTATGTTTCTATGTTTCTATGTTTCTATGTTTATTTTAGTAAAACCCGTTTCAGTATTGTTTAGCACGAACATGAAAACTAACACACTGCTTCTCCTTTACAACATTTCCTTGCCCGTATTTCTCATCTGTGGAGATCCCTGATATTTAATTTATCCAAAATCTATCTTCTTCTACCAGTTAATCTCAAGATTATCTGAGCTTTTGGGTTTATTTCCATTTTGCACATATCCAACTCTCAAGCTCTACATACACTATATTGCCAAAAGTATTCGCTCACCCATCCAAATCAGGAGCTGGGCAGGTGAGTGAATACTTTTGGCAATATAGTGTATTTACATTTTAGCAAAACATTTTATAGAAATTATTATATGGGTTTTGCATTGACATGGAAAAGCCTAGAGAAACAAACTGCTGGCTTTCTGTAAATGCTTTAATAACATTAGCAGTAATAGTAAAATGTAAATGCTAAAGGAATAAACCATTCTTGTCTTTATTGTGTCACCTCTACGGCTGGCACAGCTCCAGCAACCTCTATATTATATGTCATACAGTGGAGTCATGTATAAAGGGTATCTAATGGGCAATTGACCAATCAATCATCATCATAATCATCATCTGGTTTTAATGCTAATTGCTTCACTTGTAGAACTTTGCCCTGGAATTGCTTGTCACACATGTACCCTAAAGCGTAAATAACATATTTACAACTTGCTGTTTCATTCCATTCAGAGTTATGAAGCAGGTAATTTTTGGACACCTTCAGCCTGCAGCGCTACTAAGGTAATAAATAGCAGCAGTGCATTTCAAAATGAACCCCTCCCCTTCACTACTGAGACATTTCACCTGTGCGTACTGAGCTCATTTTGACCATTTTTGTGCTGATCGTGTTTAAAAGGGATTTGAAGTCATGTTTTATTGTAGGACCCAGACAGATTATATATCCTTATTTTCAGCAGGGTCGGCAGATTCATAATATATCATAATTATATGTATATGTCATGTCCTGTCTGAATGCTATAACAAAAATTAAACAAATGTGAATTTCCATTCAGATTTCAGTCATTTACAGCATGTGAAATAAAAAATTTTCACATGTTTTCATCCACAAATTTGTGGTTATATATTCTATGGGGTACGCTTGCTAAACAAATTAGAAATGGGAACCTGTTATTGTATTTTTCAGAGAAAATACACGATTTTAACTAAAACTGAAATAAACAAATTTTTCATTGTGGAAAATGAGAAGGTGAGTTAGTGCAGCATCATTGTTCACATTGTAATGGAAAAGTGAACAATAGTGCTGCATTACAAATAAAAAAATATATGAAAGAAGGAAATTTTTATTTTTAATCATTTTATATTTACTTTTAAATTACACATAACCTAATCATGTTTGAAATAACTGGAAAGGCCATAGTCTGGCCTTTCTAACGATACCAAACATGACCCTCTATTGATTGGGAGATACAGGGGTCCAAATGAACCCATTATCTCTACCATAGAGAACTCCCTGGTTGACTAGGGGGGAATTCTCTTTCTGACATCATCACGCCCATGCACGACAACATTAGTGTATGAGGGGAGGCCCCAGAGACGAGGCCGACATCCAAGACGTCAGCCCTCACAGAGAGAAGTGGTACTGGTATGTAAGGTGTTAAAAGGGGCATCGCTGGCAAGGTCAGACTGAGACCGATTCAGCGATTCCTTACCTGTACCTTTACCCTCCAAATACCCCCCCTCCCCTTTAGGCTGTTTCCCGGCTCTGCCGGGGGGGGGGGGCGACTGAAAATGATGTCATCATGCACCGGTGCGGTTCTTACCTCGTCTCTGCAGTCACCTATCATCACGGAGGGGAGGCAGCCCTTGAGACCATGTTTTTTTCAGGCTCAAAGGACAGCTGCTTTGGGCCCCACAACAATGACTGGGCCCGGGGCAGCTGCCTCCTTTGCCCCGCATTAAAGACGGCCCTGCATGAAAGGCTGAACTTAATGGGAGCATGTCTTTTATCAGCCTAGGTACTGTAACTATGTAAGGTTTAAAATCAAAAATGTTAATACTTTTTATATTATTTATTATTAATATATATTAAAACCTGTTGAACTGAAACACCGAAAATAAGGGCATTTCGCTGTCACTTTAGTGAAGTTCGGTGTTCTGTGACAAGACGGTTCATTACCTCTCTGTGGGACAATTTTACTGCCACCAAAGACCACTGAACTTTGGCAACTGCATCGTATTTTGCCATAAATTTAAAATTATTTGGAGAATTGACAGCTTTGTGAAATAGACAAACTGCCATGAAATTGCACCATACAGTGAAATTCGCCGTTTGTTGCCCTTCGATGCAAAGTTTGGCGTTTAGTGAATAACCCCTTAAGTATTTAATTTAAAAGAGCATTTATTACTATGTCAACAAGGATTAAAACAAAATGTTGCATCCTAAGCGTTAATAACACTTTTAATAGTTAATGAAAAAATTTGGCTACAGCTACATCATTGCTTTACAGGTTTGGCTTGATTTTTTTTTTTAATTCTCACATACTTTGACCTAATGAATCATCTCTCACAGTGACATGGAGGAAATAAATAAGATTGAATAACACCGTGTCTGTTTGTGTCCAGGTGTTTCTTAGATCTTATCTGTATGGAATTTTACGTTTACTTTGAGGGACGAATCTGCCTAGAGATGCAGTAATATGACACAGTAATAGTTCACTGTAATGACAATATGCTTACTGCCATTAATTACAGAGATCCTAACACTTTTTTGCAGAACTTGTAACAGGTTTAAAGATGGCTATGTACTATGTTTTATGTGCCAAGTTCATATAACTACACCTGATTGTACTGTAAAAGTCTGCATAAGTGTATCTCTGACATGTATCAAATTACTAACATTTAAGTTCCTGCAAACAAAAGTAAATTAAAATGTAAAGCTATAAACATAAGTGTTACATGCTTTTGTAGCAAGCATGCATGGATTAAATGTAGACATTAAAGGGATACCATGAGGTAAAATTGAGAGAGGGGGACAAAGTTACCCTTCTAACCCCCTCTATTTTACATTTAAGTTAAAAACGTACTGTTTCACAGCATTCTTTGTCTGGCAGCTTACTTCTACCTTTGAAGCTTTATCGGGAATTCCGTCAATCCATAGCTTCTCGATGCAGATGCATGTGCAGCATCGGCTGGTCAGCAATCCAAAACCCCGAAAGGATATCCAATGGGAGCTGTTTGATAGTCTCTCCGGCAGAGTATTGCCTTCCACTTTGGAAGGCTGAATTGGCCAACATGGGCACCCAACATGGCAGAGGAGGATTAGAGAGTCGGGTGGGACAGGGAGACACTCACCTTTACATTTTAATTTATATAGTAAAATATATATTTTATTTTATATAGAAAAGTTACCAGGAAAGGCTTAATGATCTTAACATGTACAGCTTGGAAAAAAGACGAGACAGAGGAGATATGATAGAAACGTTTAAATACGTAAAGGGAATCCACAAGGTAGAGGAAGGGAGTATATTTAAAAGGAAACAAAGTAGCAAAACAAGAGGACATAGTCTTAGATTAGAGGGGCAAAGGTTTAAAAGTAACATCAGGAAGCATTATTTTACTGAGAGGGTGGTGGATACATGGAACAGCCTTCCAGTTGAAGTGGTAGAGGCCAAAACAGTAATTGAATTTAAGCAGGCATGGGATAGGCATAAGGCTATCCTAAACAAAAGATAAATCCAGGTAAAGTATCCATTTAATTGGGCAGACTAGATGGGCCGAAAGGTTCTTATCTGCCGACATTTTCTATGTTTCTATGTTTCTATAGTAAAATATAATAAATATATTTTGGGGATATTGTTCACCATAGAATATAATACTACCATACTAAGTACTGTTTATAAAGCAATACACATGTAAGACAGTGATTCATGCAGTTGTAAGACACATAGGATGCTGTGGGAAGGGAGAGGGAAAAACGCTTTACTGCACCATAATGTGTACTTGAAAATCATGATACCATTAAGTCATTATGAGATAGGACTAGGAGGGTCCCTTTAACACATTTCTACAGTTTTGAAAAGCACTAGTCTGAGAGATTTATTGTGAATTGCCAGGATATAGAGCAGGGATATAATGTCAGTGCAAGAGCAAAAAAAAGAAATGAAAGAAGTAAAATCGTGTGTATTCTAGTGGCAATATGAAACACTGCGTTTAAAAGATAAGAAAGATTATATGTATGTATATATATATAGTCACAAGAGTTTCCCTTTAAACTTTTATAGGCTGTTGGGGAAGATTGCTTTTTTTAACATCTTTGACATTTTGGCTCAGGCATAAAAAGAAAACTTGGCAAGTAAAAGAGGTTTATTTATTGAAGCCTTGAAGCTGCAAAACATGTGCAACAGAGAAGAATAATATGATATGAATTACTCAAAGCAGAGCTCTAAGACTTTGATTTACCTTGTTATACCACTTTCAGAAACAACCAGTGAAATATATATTCAGTATATTGTTAAGAAGCATTGTTACATGACTACAGACACGCTCATTGCTGTCATTGTCTTTGTTTATTAATATAATTATTGGACCAGTACATTAATTTTCATCTGAATTGCGATTCATCTGAATTTTGTTCATTCATCAGAAGAACGACTCATCGAAATGCCAAATGGACAAAATGCATAATGAATCATGCAATGTACAAATTCATCTACTAATACGTTTGTGTATTTTCCCTCCACAAAAAGTGTCAGGGAAAGACGGATTTGATGAATGCATTTGCCGAATCAGCACTTACATAGAAAACAGATACTTGCTGTGTCACATCCCACAGTACCCGGTGCCTGGCAGCATCCTGCTCGCTGCTCGCTGGCCAGGCGCCGAGCAAAAAGTAGGATCAATGCAGTAACGTGAGATGCTAGGGGGCGGGGTGCAGCTTGATGACTGTGCCCTTTCCAGCGGTGACTCTTTTTTAAACACTTTTGGCTGTTCAAGAGGGAGAGGGGTCCAATGGACCCCCCTCCCTTCAGGCTTACGCCCGGTGGATGGAGATGATGTCAGTGTGACGGCCAGGTCCTTAAAACTGTTGGTCTGACTTCAAGGAAGTCAGACTGATGTTGGACCCCGGCCAGAGAGGTGAGTATAGGGAGGGAGGGGGGTTAGAGGACCATGACGTACATGGTACTTCCTTGGTCCTTAAGGATTTTTTCCCAGGACATACCATGTACGTCAATGGTCCTCAAGGCGTTAAGACAAGCAAAATCATTCTTTGCAACTGATAGTTAAAACCACCATAAATGTATAATTTTATAATTGTTTTTAATGACAGGATGTTGCTTAGTTTTTCTAAGCCAACCAGCACTCTTCCTCATTCTATTGAAGTCTACAGCATTTATATGCAACCAGTAAATGCACAACTATTTGTGAGTTTACCTAAACCAGCGGTTCTCAACCTAGGGGTCGCGACCCCTTTGGGGGTCGATCGGCCCTTTCCAGGGGGTCGCCTGAGGCTTCCTACGGACTGACCCGCCGGGCCCCCGCGGGTTGAGGGGACCCAGATGCCGGGCAGCAGGGGTGCCTGCCCGGTCCTGAACAGTGAGTCCGTCCGTGTTGAAGGGGATGCGGCTGCGTGCATGCGCAGCCGGTCACGTGGTCCGGCTAATCAGGTGGTACTGAGTCTCTGTACCACCTGACTGGCCGGACCGCGTGACCTGCGCACGCATGCAGCCACATCCCCTTCAACACGGACGGACTCACACGCTGTTCAGGACCGGGCAGGCACTCCTGCTGCCCGGCATCTGGGCCCCCTCAACCCCTGCTGGATCTGGAGCTGGGGCAAGTATCCATGTGAGAGCTGGCTGCCGCTGGGGCAATATCCAGGTGAGAGCTGGGGCAAATCCATGAGCTGGGGGCAAATCCATGAGCTGGGGGCAAATCCATGAGCTGGGGGCTTTATCCATGAGCTGGGGGCATTATCCATGAGCTGGGGCAAATCCATGAGCTGGGGCAAATCCATGAGCTGGGGGCATTATCCATGAGCTGGGGCAAATCCATGAGCTGGGGCAAATCCATGAGCTGGGGCAAATCCATGTGTGAGCTGGGGCAAATCCATGAGCTGGGGGTATATCCATGAGCTGGGGGCAAATCCATGAGCTGGGGCAATATCCATGTGTGAGCTGGGGCAAATCCATGAGCTGGGGCAAATCCATGAGCTGGGGCATATCCATGAGCTGGGGCAATATCCATGTGTGAGCTGGGGCAAATCCATGAGCTGGGGCAAATCCATGTGTGAGCTGGGGCATATCCATGTGTGAGCTGGGGCATATCCATGGTTAGCTGGGGCAATATCCATGTGTGAGCTGGGGCAATATTCATGTGACAACTGGCTGGGGCAATATCCATGTGAGAGCTGGGGCAATATCCATGTGAGAGCTGGGGCAATATCCATGTGAGAGTTGGGGCAATATCCAGGTGAGAGCTGGGGCAAAATAAGTTTTTGTTAAGAAAAAACCTGATCAAGAATAGATTTTTGCTCTAGCCTTAAGGAAAATTAGTTCCCTGGTCAAGGATATCCATAAAAAAAGACATCTCAGCAGTTACAATACAATCTTCACTTAAGAAAGAAGGTCTTCAAGCTATGTCTCCACTCTCAAAGCCTATGCTTAGACCAATTCATGTTTTTCGTCGACAAGAGGCTGCAGACGAATGGATTTGCATTTTGGAAGATGAAGTAAAGACAATAATCTTCAGCGATGAAAGCAAATTTAATCTTAAATATAATGATTCTAAACCTAAATTGTGGACATCAAAAAATGTAATGGTTGGGGGTCACCACAACATGAGGAACTGTATTAAGGGGTCACGGCTTTAGAAAGGTTGAGAACCACTGATCTAAACGTACAACTGAAACTTGCTTAGACTACGTATACAGTGGGTGTAGACAGCAACAATTTCAGTTTTAGTTCACTCCCAATTGCCATGTCCTAATAATACAAGGTGAAGTGAAATTCAGTGAATCTCCCTAAATTTAAAAAGAAAACACACTTAAAGCTATAAGCAGAAAACTGCAGTGGGAGGTTTAAAAACAACAGCTTATTGTTTGACTACTTCAATGAGTGCTGTGCTCAATCTCGATGGCTGAGTATAGTACCCCAGACATGAAACTGTCAGGGTTATTCAAAGAGATCCGAATGGCTGCCGAAAGGGAACCAAACACTGAAAATCAGCGTTCGGTTACCTTTCTTGGCCATTCGGCGATCCAGAGAGCAGGCAATTCACCAAATCTTGTCGAATTGCCTGCAAATACGGTGTCTGTTCGGTGCCTGTTCGAGGGCAGTGGAATCCCCATAGAGAAGCAATGCTTCGGCTATTCAGAGAACAAAAACCAGCAGTGAAAGGTTCCCGAAATGCCCTGTCATTCGGTGGTTTAATTCGGCAGGTTTATTCAGGCGAATTCCATAGGCTTCAATGTTAAAAATATTCCCGTTTTAATTCAATATCTAATAAACCATTGATTATAATATTCTGCTGTAAAGAGTCTCTTTATTTATAGATTTTTAGGATATTTTAAGCATTTTTTGGGATTTTTGTTTTAAAAAAATTCTGATTTATTTAAATTTTTGTTTTAACTTTAATTATTTTTTACCTTTTTATTATCATTCCTTGGACCTCAAATGTAAATTTCAGACATTTTCGCTCAGTAGTTTCTTTGCAAACAGCGTTTCACTTTTCAAACATTCAAGCAAACTATTTTTTTAATTTATTCACTCCATTCGTCTGCGGTGTCGGCTTTTTCCGGCAGCTGCGCTGCGTGTGATCGGCTCCTGCTCGGGTTTTTCTGTTGTTTTCGGCAGGTTAATTCAGATGTTTTTGCGGGTTACAGTGAGTGTTCGTCCTTGTTTTGCGGTGAGTTTTCGGCGGGTTTGCGGCGACCTTTCCCTGCAATTCGGGGACCCTGTGGTGCTTGCTGAATACACCGCAGGGTTGCCGAAATGGGATCGCCAAATTGAACCGAATTGAAGAGAACGAAAAGTCACCGAACGTGCGGTGGCTTTTCGATTCTCTTTGAATAACCCTGTGTGTATTTTATCATAGATAAACCGTCTCAATTTGCCAAGGGAAAAACCTAACGACACACAGAATGTGTTCCCTAACTTTAATGAGACATCTATCAGGGTTATTCAAAGAGAGCCGAATTGGCTCCGAAACTGCACCGAATACTGAATTTCCCCATACGATGCAATTTCGGAGCCAGTCAGCTATTCAAAAAGCAGGCAGTTTGCCAAATATTGGTGAATTGCCAGCGAAATACGGTGCTGTTCAATGGCAGTGAACTCCCCATGGAGAGGTAATGGTTAATCTATTCAGAAAACACCGAACAGGACCGAAATGTCAGTGAAATGGTCAGATTTTCCGTGGTTTCATTAGGTAGGTTAAATTAACCCCTTAACGCCACAGGACGTACATTTACGCCCTGCATTAGGCGGGCTTTGACGCCGCAGGATGTAAATATACGTCCTCGGCGTTTACAGCCCCCCTTCGTTAATACTCACCTCCTCCAGTCGCTCCCACGCTGCTCTGACTCCCGCGGAGTCAGATCAGTGTGAATCCCTTCTCCGGCGCAGTGACATCATCGCGCCGGTGGCACGATGACGTCAGTTTCAGGCGTCCCCCCCCGCCGGAGCAGGGGAAGCGCCTGAAGGGGAGGGGGGGATCCTTTGGATCCCTCTATCTCCCCATCGCCGGGGACCAGGCGGCTGTGGCCAGCATCACTGGAAGGGTCACAGCCTGACCTTTCCAGCGATGTATGGGGGGTTAACCCCTTAGTTGCCAGGTCGCGACCGGGCACTAATTTGTGCCCGATCGCGGCCTATTTCCGATGGGGGCCGCCATCTTGGATGGCAGCCCCCACCTCTGGGTCCCCCCCAGTCAACTGACTCATCGCGCCATGCGTGATGATGTCAGTTAACCGGGGAACCCCCTAGAGGAGATAGGTTTTTTTTTAACCCCTTTATCTCCTAATCGGTGGCAGCTAGGGGGTCATGTATGATATTGCTGGAAAGGCCAGAGCATGGCCTTTCCAATGATATCAAACATGACCATGTTATAAGTAAAGTAAATGTGTAAAAAAAGTAAAAGTAAAAATAATAAAAAAATAATAAATTAAATAATAAAAAAATAATAAATATAATAATAAAAAAAAAATTTTGTTTTTTTTAATGCAGCACTATTGTTCACATTTCAATTATAATGTGAACAATGATGCTTCACTAATGATTTTTTTTTGGGGGGTTTAGCTAAAATCACGCAATTTCTCCCCAAAAAAATAATGGGTTCCCCGTTCTAATTTTTTTAACAAATCTACCCCATAGAATATGACCGCAGAGCCTCGGATAATAAAATTTAAAAAAAAAACACTTTACACACTGTGGAAGATTGAAATTTTATTGAAAATTCTAATTTTTTTACATTTTTTGTTATAGCATTTTGGCAGGGCATGACATATACATATAATAATGATATATTATTAATCTGCCAAGTATGCCGGAAAGAATGATATATAATTTGTCTGGGTGGTATAATAATACGTGACTTAAAAATGGTCAAAATGAGCTCAGCAAACTTCTACTTCCGAAACAGCGCCGAAGTTGTAAAATTACTCCCGTCCTTAAGGGGTTAAGCTAATCCATTGGTTTCAATGTAAAAAATATTCCCATTTTTATTAAATATTTATTAAACCGTTTATTCTTTTAATCTGCAGAAAAAACTCTCTTAATATTCTTTTTTTAGGATTTGTTAGGTATTTTTCCAATTCTTTTTAAATAGTGATTTTTTTTCTGTATCAGACCTTTTTATTATTATTCATAGGACCTTATGTATTAATTACAGGCATTTTCGTACAGTAGTTTTTTTGGAAACAGCTTTTAAAAGTTGCAGTGTTTTTATTTTTTTTAACCCCGCTCATCATCTTGTCGGTTTTTTTCGGCGGCTGGTTGGCGCTCTGTTGGGGGATCATCAGCCTTTTTCGGATGCGTTTGACGGTTTTGTGGAGGCTCATCGGATCGATCTGATGTCTTATCGGCGGCTTATTGAATCGGATCGGTTTTTCAACGGTTATGCAGTGGTTTTAATGTTCGATTAGGTGGTTTTGCGGTGGTTTTTTGGATGCGTTCGGGGCATTTTCCCTGCTCTTTGGAGACCCTGCGGTGAATTCACCAGGGTCGTGGAATCTGACTCCCTGAAGTGCAGGGAACAAAAGAGCACCGAAATACCGGAATTTCGGTGCTCTTTGAATAACCCTATATGTCTTTCTTTAACTTAAGTTTACATAGAAATTGCCTTGCGTGCAGTCCATAATTAAAAATATCCCCGTATTGTCTATTTGGGCCTTAATCCAAGGTTGGTGTTAATTTAACCAGAGCTGTGGTAAACTTACCAGAGCCATTATAGTCTATGGAGTTGTAAAGTTTACAACAGCTCTGGTTAAGTTTACACAAACCTTGAAATAGGGTCTGTTGTTTCTCCATTTTCACAAATTGACAATGCACTCCATTATGTAATATAGTGAACCTGTTGTCTTACATGAAGACAGTGCAGTGGGAATGTGCAAAAACTGATTGTCTTATGTGTATGTTATATACTTTATACAAACCCTGGAGCATCACACCCCACAGGTCTTCCTTGCGAGCAAAGTTTGCGGGCAAAGTTTCAACAAGAATATAAAGGGTGTAAATGGTTCATGAACATACTTCTCCACATTGTGTTTGCTGATGCAATTTTATAATGGGAGGTAATAGAATGATATAAATGTGACAAATAGGATTTTCTAATCCTAGAAAAATTTATATTTTACAATTAAGAGTGCGATTTTGAAAGCTCATGCTGTTTTAGAGTTCAGGATAAATTGTAAGAAGTGGGGAAGTTAATTTAAGCCAAATTAACTGTAAACATGGGAAAATGTTTTCCAGCTCAAATATGATCAATTCTTAATATAGTATCATTTGTATTATATTGGTTGTCCACTTCGCTCTGCCAATGATCTCATACTATCAGTTCCTCGTACCCGCACGCCCAACTCTCACCTTCAGTACATGTCCCGAGCTGCCCCCTTTCTTTAGAACTCCCTCCTCCGCAACACTAGACTCTCCCCGTCTCTCCAGTCCTTCAAGAAGTCTCTAAAAAAACATTACACTAGTGAAGCCTATCGGCTCACTCCATGATCTCCCCACTGTCATTTCCTGCTCCTCTTCCCATTCAGCCCTCCTGCAACCCGTCAATTCACTTACCATATACACCCTCACCTAATGGGTCCCCTCTCTCCTCTTAGATTGTAAGCTCTTGAGCAGGGTCCTCTCTTCTTCTGTTCAGTGTGTGTAATGTGTAGGTAGATCTGTTATTCTGCCTCCCATTGTACAGCACTAAGGAATTTGTTGGCGCTTTATAAATGCTTGTAACTGTAACTGTAACTGTAGCGTCAAGTTCAATCGTTAACAGATCCCAGCCACTGCTACTAAGCCAAAACGGTAAATTAGTTATTTCTTAAAACCATTATGGCAATCAGGTTTGTCTTTGACCAGAAAAGCTTCCGGACCTTTATAAAAGCATTGATAGAAATTTTTAAACTAACATTTTAGGATGAGAAGCCTTTGTTTTGTTGTTGACAAAATCTGCTTTCCTCCAATTTCAGTAGATAATTGCGTCTTTTGTAAAGACCTGTTAGTGAACAGGTCACCAAAGAGATTTTTATATTGACCTGTATGTATATGATCAAATCCATCATATTCTCTGTTAACGCCTTTTACAAAGCTAAACAAGTGCATTTTTTTAGTCTGTCTTCATAATTAAAGTTGTCTATTGCTTTTTATTAGCTTTGTAGCCTCACTCGATAGTATACAATTACAATTACAAGTCTATCTTCATTCACAATGATTACTTTAATAAATACACATTTTCTTGTTTGATTGCATTGCTCATACTTTAAGAATATCATTTTACAGCCATTTTGATGATAATAATACTAATCATATTAAGTTCTTTACAATGCCTTTTGTAGTTATCTTAAATTAGCTATAAACTAGGAAGAGATATTTGAGCGAGAGCATCATAAAAGTTTATAAAATGTTTGCTCATCCATAGTAACTCAGCATCCTAGTAATGGATCAGACTACAAGGGCATAATATTTTTTGTTTTGTAAGATTTTAATCACAAATGGCTCTGTTGGCATAGCACTTTTTATCCGACTTCAACTTTTTATGCAGTTTATAAAACAAGTACACAGCATATCAACTGTCAATATGTTTGGAAAGTTCAGTTGCTGCTTTAATTAATATAATTATCCATATAACTAAAAGTAATAAAAAATATTTATAACGTGAAATCTATGTGGCACACAAATGCCCAGATGGTACAAAGAGACAATACGAAAATATCTAAGATGATTTATGACATCATTGACATTATCTGCTTGTTGTATGTGATAATGTTATAGTATACTACAAATATATATATAGTATATGCGGATTCTATAGGAATAATAGATTTTTAGAGTTTAATATCCTCAGTAACCATGGATTTTGTTACTAAATTAATGGCGCAAAATATCTTCTTTATTATTTTATAATAATTGCAATAGCATAAGAATGAAGAGACTAATTAAGGGTGTATTGAAATTTTTAATGAACGTAAGATCATATCATAGTAGTATGATCAAACAACATCATGTGAAAGTATTCTTCATGTTGTCTTATTTATTCACAAAACCTTATAATAGTGTATGAAACAGTGTGTTACATTTTTTTACAGATTTATTAATAAAATGTTAAAGGGGGGTTAGTTATTTATTAAATGAGGGGTTTGCGGTCTCTAGGCAGTTATGATTTTTAAAACTGCTATTAGAAACTCCCTGTGTGGTGTGTGGGATTGTGTTTTGTTTTTTAAAATAATTTTGGGGGGTCTACACTTTCAAGATGCTCAGTATTGTAAAGTTCAGACTGTGACCTTTCCAGGGATGCCTTTCTCATGTTTATACCCCATACGGATGAGGAGATAGAGGGGTCAAAAGAACCCCCTTCAGGCATTTACCCTGCTCTGCCGTGTGGCACCTGAATATGAAGTCAATGTATGTGTGCTGGGGTGGACTCAGGGAACAGTCTGAGTTCAAGGAAGTCAGACCACTGCGGGATTCTCACCGGAGTTGGGAATAGATCTCCTCTCAGGATGGGGAGAAGGCATGATGTGTGGGGGACATACTCCGCATGCTGTGGGGAATCCCTAGGCTGTCCCCCACATGTCTTCTGCAGCCAAGGTGTTAAATGCTGCACAGAATATGGTTTTGTTTTGTTTAGGATTGGGGATTTGATTTGAGATGTTAAGTGTAGGAGGGCTGTTGTTGCAATAAGGCAATTTAGGATTAATGTACTTAAGGGTCTATTCACTAAGCACTGAAATGTCAGGGAAATTACGGTGTTTTTCACTTCGGCGCAGTTCGGCACACATCAGAGATTCCATTTCGCTGATAATTTGGTGAATTCACTATTTAGTGAATGGTCACTGTAGTGTGCTGAAAATGGAGTTGGCGAAGCCTCGAAAAAGTTGGAGAGCGTCGACGAAGAGCACCGAAGACAACCGAAGAGCGCTGAAGAGTACCGAAGTGGCCTTGGCGAATTCCTCCGAACTGCAAAAAAACAAAACAAACCAGAACTCTCCTATTCTCCTAATACGTGTTTAAATGTATGGCATTCGCCTGTTTCAATCTGCCGAACTGAAACACTGAAAATCAGGACATTTCGCTGACACTTCAGTACAGTGCGCCATTCTGTGACTAAATGAATTATTACTTCTCTATGGGACAATTTTGCTGCCGTCGAAGACCACCAAAGACCCCTGAACTGCGGTGTACTGCACCATATTTCGCCACTAATTAATTTGCATTTGGTGAATTGACAGCTCAGTGAATAGTCGAACTGCCTTGGAATTGCACCGAACAGTGATTTTCACCGTGGCATGTTCAGTGTTTAATTAATAGACCCTCCCTTTAGTATATGTTAGGTGTTTCAGCACACACCTATATGAGTCAAAAGTTTGGATAATTGAATTATTTATATTTCCTAATTTTCCAGCATGCTTAATACTGCTTTAAATATTTTTTTAACCTGATTTTATCGTCTTGAAGCTTTTTCCACCTATTTTATCACATAGCTTTGCCAGGTCTATGTAAGATATCCTCTAACCTTAAATTTCCCCAAACCAATTCTAAATAAAAAAACTGTTTCAGTGGAACAATGAGAATTATGAACGGCTTAAATGGTCTATCCTACGGTAGGTTCCCGATCAAGGTCTTGTAATAAGGATTTAGGCATTGCAGGAACGATTTTATGATTTGTAACATTATGCGATTTCCTCATTTTTTTTCCTTTCACACAAAATGACAGCCAGAACTGGAATGAATGGGAATGTTGGACAGCTACTGCATCCCCTAACAATCATTTTAGCCTTAATTGGACTTCATCAGGAAAGTGAAGTTGCTATCCCTCTTGGCACCTCAAGCAAGGATCCATGTCTGTGTCATGCTGTAGATTCACAGACTGTAAAAATAAATAGTTTTATGAGAACACATGGAATGGGCAATGGCAAAAGTGGCTTGCTCTGTTTTAACATCCCACTCAGGTTGCATAACATTTTAGTCCTCAACAGATCCGGCTTGAAAACACATTCCGTTCTCTATGAACTGATTGCAAAATGCCCGGAAACAATGGCCACATGCATGTAGGATATTCTCTTAAAAGTCATATTCTGACCCATTCATCTTTCCTCCCAACTTTTTAGTTTTCCTCTCCACCTTCCTCTGACTGTGAATAATACTTTCCTTCAAGATAAGTCTGGCTTATTAATGTTTCCTATTCCATAGCTATCTACCTCTCATATGTATTAAATTCTTGTGTTCCAACCTAATTATCACTCACATCCCAACTTGAGATCTCAATAGCTTCAACTTGAGTTATTGTCATACCTACCACTCTGAATTGCTTCCTAAAAAGACAAAAATTCTGCACTCATATTAAACAGCCGTGTAAACATAAGCGCTAGAACCATAACAATGCCAGTAGCTCTAAGCTTCTCACTGTGATCTGTTCATCCTCCATATCCATCAACCGAGCTACCCAGAAGCACTGTGAATCCAGCTGTTTGAGCAACAATTCCAGGCATTGCTGAGGCACCTACTGTTTGACTATCTCAATTCAAGAAACCCAAAGGGACAAGGTATGTAAGAAACCTGGTAATCCCCAGTTTTGCAAGAAACCTAGGAAACACAGGCCTTTGAGCTAGCTCCTTGTATCTATCAGGGTGACCCCCGGGATAAGCCAGGGTGGGACACCTGGGACGTGACATTAAAAACCCTCAGACGAGGAACTAAATGCAATCGGATGTTTATTACATTGCTGGAATTAGAGTCAATAAAACTAGCCAGTGCAATGATGAAGGCAGCAGGGGCAAATGATGTTGAACAGTGCATTTCTGGACAGGAGTCCAATGAACAGCAAGACAGGAACTTAGGGCAGAGCTAGGTTGTATCGCAGTAGAGGTACACAGCAGGGTTACTTGCAGCAGAGGTACATGGCATGGTTACTTGAAGCTAGAGATTTGCATTCGTTTTGGAAAAATTTGGAATGAAATTTCATAATTCGCAGTTCGGAAGTACCTCCGAATAACGAATCGATACGATACGAATTCAAAACGAAACAAAATGGTATATAACGAATTTATTTTGGTTTACACTCTGTCTTCATCATAAAAGAAAAATTTGAATAACTGATATCAACTATTGAATTTGAAATGAACTATCAAATTGATATCAACTATGGAATTTGAAATGAACTATCAAATGGATATCATCAACTATCGAATTTGAAATGAACTATCAAATTGATATCAACTATCGAATTTGAAATGAACTATCAAATTGATATCAACTATCGAATTTGAAATGAACTATCAAATTGATATCAACTATCGAATTTGAAATGAACTATCAAATTTATATCAACTATCGAATCTGAAATGAACTATTAAATTGATATCAACTATCGAATCTGAAATGAACTCTAGCAAATTGATATCAACTATAAAATCTGAAATGAACTATCAAATTGATTTCAACTTTAGAATCTGAAATGAACTATCAAATTGATTTCAACTATCGAATTTGAAATGAACTATCAAATTGATATCAACTATCGAATCTGAAATGAACTATTAAATTGATATCAACTATCGAATTGATCTTAACTTAAAATACAAGTAATAGTCAGCAAAGGACTTTATGAAACAAATAAATTTTGTTTCACTGTTTAATCTGACTCAAATACTAAATCTTTGACACAGCTTAAAATTTAACCCTAGCTTGTCTTTTAAAAGCAAACTTTGATTAAATGGGGTTTTATTTAGTGATCCAAAATGCGAATTGATATCAACTATCGAATTGATATATGAAATTCAAATCGATTCGAAATTTCAAATCGAGTAGAAATTTCAAATCCATCCGAAATGAAACGAAATACGAAACAAAATTATATAGTACAGGAGGGGTGGGGTCGCGCCTATTTCCCAATGGGGCGGCTGCAACCACCAAATGTACCCAGCCCAGCAACATGTATAAAACATAACAAGGAGAAAAAAATGTCATAATGGGAATAAGCGCAGATGACATTTTTTTCTCCTTGTTACGAAACTAAATTAGTTACGAAGTTCTGAAAACTAAATTATTTAAAAACGTAACATAACGAAACGAAACTAAACAAAACAAATATTTCAGCCATGCGCATACCTACTTGAAGCTGTGGTACACAGCACTCACAGCAAACTGGCAGACTCTGCTGGGCAAGATGAACTTGAACAATTGCTTGGTATAGGAGAACCTCCTTCAGTCAGTGGAATTAAGGACATAGCACTAAGGAAAAGGTGAGTGGGTCAGTGCTCTGTGGATCAGATGGATAACAGCATAGTCCTGGACCTGATCAGGATACTGGATAAAGCCAGAGGAAAAGTCGGTATCCGGATCAGCAGTATATGGCACTTAATGGGTTTCAAGGCTGGAAGCATGACAGTATCTTAGCTTGCATCCTGCCTGAGCTCTTACACTTCTTTTCAAGTTTAGCAAGGTCTTTCTCTTCTTCGATACACAATAACTCACTGGTAGATGTGTTATCTGACAAAGCACTAGATACAGTAGGTGGTCCCATTCACAGACCAATCAAATAATACAAGCCCTAAATGAGACTTTCCTCCAAAATTATGAAGAACTCTATTAAGGAAATTAACTTCAGGGTCTTGTTCTTCATCTCATGAGCAGTTCCCAAGCACCTTACCCTGTTTGCTGACAAAGACTTTTTAGACACAACTTGCTGGGAAACATAACTCCTTCCCGCTCCAACTCACTCTTTTCCATCCTGCTCCCCAGCCTAGCTGCCAATTACAATCCATGCACCATGATTGAACTGCTGCTAGAACCACAGCCACCAAATGCTCATTTACCTCCAAAAATCTCAAATCCATTATCAATGCTTTTAAGCACCAGAAGTCACTGCCAACATCCTTCATTGCTGTTTTGATGTTGAATAATCTTTTTTAATACTGTCCATTAGACATGTACACTTTTGATTGAGATTTGTGTAAAATTTGGGCTATTGTTGATTTGTCTGGAAAATAATTTGATTAAAAAATACCTCAACAATTGACCGTGAATAACGAAAAGCGTGGAAGAAAAAAATTGCTTCTGGGTCAGTGAATCAGCATATACAGTTTTTCAGCACATTGCAGAAATTCATAGCAAGTAAGTCTCTTACCACCACACCCCACAACCATGGCTAATGTGTGAGGAGTAAAATCAGAATAGGTGTGTACTTTCACCTACTTCTATAACCCATCAACCACTGGCTATGGTTGGGATATATAGGTTGGAAAGGAGTCCCTATATCTTTGCAGGACTTAGAGATCGGGTAGGTCATCCCCTATCCCAATTAATTACAATAATTCAATAATTAGCTATTTGTGGGGTAACATGATTGTGCGCATATTCACAGGTTTATTTACCACCAAAGAATTTACCAGTAAATACTTGATTTTAAGGATCAAAATATTAAATATAAATTTTGAAAAGTTTGGATGAAAAACCAGAGTTCCTCTTTCGACCTTTATAAATGACGGAAACGTTAAGGGAAGTATCAGTGTGAGTCAAAAAGCCTTAGCTGCTTCCTGGTTCTGATTTTATTCCAACCAACGGCATTGAGTCAGAGTATTATGGAGCTGCTCAGGTACTGGCAGTGGATTCATTACACCCTTTATAGTAGCAAGGAGCATAATGAGTAAAAAATAGTAATATTGATTTCGACAAGGTTAGGGACTGGATGTAATTGCTTTTAAAGGTGTTATTCAAATTGGATTGTTTCAAATGGATCATGTACAAGATGTGCATTTGTATTTCCTATAGAATCACAGCACGCACAACTTCATTAATAACATTCAACTACTTATGATAAATTTGCAATTGACATTATATTAGTTTATGCTACCCTTACAGAATTAATGTCAGCAATATATATGCAAATATTAGACATCGGTATGTCCATATACAATTATTCTAACATTTTTTTAATTGTTTAAATAATTTTATTGAACTTGGTACCTTTGAATATTATCTCTGACAAGCTTAGTAAGTGACTACAATGAAATAATTATTGAACCAACTTTGAATTGAGCTGCATTGTGAAGCAAGATTCTGCAGGGAACTTTGATAAATACCTCTATTTGAATTACATTTGGCTTAGCAGACTCAAGTAAGCCGTTCCCATGCTTATTTGTGTCAAACATATTTTGCTGAACAGACCAGATAGTGATTTGGCCTCCAGGGAACTGTTAAGTCCAATAAATTCAGCTCTCATTGATGTTATGTTAATAGAGTAGTACAGTCAAAACCAATAAAGAAAGAAATATAAATGACATTGTAAACTGAATAATAAAAAGGTAATGTTTAATGATCTAGTATTGACCGCTATCCTGCGACTAATGTAGCTAAAGATTTTTGTAGTGTTGCCTTAGCTCAAAAAAGAGCCAGCAAAAGCTTCCATGACAGGAGAATGAAAAGATGTCTAAGCAAGCTCTCTTTTATTTCTAGCTTTCAAAAGCAATTACTTTAAATACCAATTCCCTTGGACCAAATGTAGAACATTAGAAAACACTATCTCTTTTACAATGGAGCTTATTCTGATAACCTGTTTAAATGTTTTGACATTACAAAGAAATGCATTATTTAAATGTAATGAAAGCGAGCATAATTCTTTATAGTTATTTTGATTATAAATTATTTTGCAAATTATGCCATTTTTTATAATAGTCTTTTTAAAGTTAATTTTACAAGAGAGTACCATGATAAGTTAGTGTGTGATTTTTCAAAACAGACTACCTTATTGTGTTGGAAATGACTATATTTTTATTACACTTCCAAGTGAAATCCTATACACTGTAATAGCATTGTATTGAAGTTTTGACATTCACAGGGCTGATCGGTTATTTGTATTTTTTCATTAACTGATCATATACAAACCATTAACTTCTAATTGCATTTTCTTTTATATTTTGGGCACATAGATTTGTGATAACATTTTGTTTGAAATGACAGTCTGTGGTAGCTTGCTTTAAAAGCTAAGTAGTAAAGATTAAGATATTAAACCAAATTCCTTATGATTTCATCATTAACACCACAAGAACTGACACAGACTCTCAGTTGTAATGGCAGTTTGCTATCGACAAAACGATTTCAATGTGGTATGATTTAACCACTGTGTCTTTCAAGGTGTTTCAAAATGCATGATAACAAGATAAATTCAGAAATTTAATTTATTTTTTAGCATAGTTCGACTTGGACATGGCGTGGATATAGATATCTTTGTTTCATTATTGTAATTATGCTATGAAGGCATGGATTTATTTGAGCCTTTTATAAAATAATAATGCTATTGTAATTACTGACAATAAATAACCCATGACTATGATTGCTGATGGATTTATTTTGTGTAACAAGAAATTGTTAGAGTGATGTGATTTCCAAGTATTTTCAAATTAGACCGTAATAATGGGTAAAAGATCAAGGAATGATGGGAGGTGAGAGGGATGGAAAATAAAAACAGTAGTGGGAAGAAGGATGGAACAGAGGTATAAAGGGGATCAGAAGTTTGCAACATAGGCCTACCAAATGCACCAGACCATAACATCCAGTCTATAACTGGGGAGGTTGTGTAGATCAATGCTTTTTGTCAGTTGCGCCATCACCAGTGATGTAGGAATGCCTGTAGCCTGTATCCCAAAGAGCAATGTCAACCTAACATGTCTGCAATGCACAAAAGCTCGGACAGTGCTTCATAATTTACAATGTGTTTCTGGTGCTGGTTCTTTTAGATGCTGCCATATTTGATTTTTTTCGTATTTCTAAATATTATCAGAATTATGTGAAGGTACAGGTTCAAATTAGGGTAGTACCAGGGGCGGACTGAACCACTATCACGGATTCCCCCAAGAACTACGATGCTGGTCCCTGTATACAGAGCCTTATCTACCCCTCTGATCCTTGAATGGTCAGTAAACCTTTCTTTCTGTAGGGAATAACAACCAGCAAGGGTTAACAGATCTCAGAGTAGTAGTATAGTGTAGGCCCTGTTAGTATAGACCTTAATACTACATTTCATAGAGGGTGCTGGGTTATCAGGAATAGCCGGATCAGTATACAAATCAGGGTAGTCAGTAATAGAAGAGTCAGTACACATAGAGGATTCTCAGAAAAGCCAGATTCGGATCAGAAAGTCAAAAGAATCACCAAACGCTGGGGAAGTAACTCCAGGGCAGGGCAATGAGTCTGCCTGAGAAGACTGACATTAAACCCGGCGGCTACGCATCATCACAACGTGTCCCCAATCAGCCCCCGGCCACCCATGTGACAACCGCAAGCCGGCATATCACCTGGCACCCAGCCAGCAGCAGCGAGGACGGCGCTGCCGGGCCCGGGCATCCCCTGGGACATTATGGGCACCCCCTGGAATGCTGGACGTGACAGCCATCAGGCAAATCGTACCATTGTGAGGGCCCAGGTCTAGCTTGGGGCCTGGCAATGGCCTTGCCTGCTGACTCATCCAGTGGATGGGGCTGCCCATAGTCCTCCTATCGTGCTGCTCAATCAATGCCTCACTAAAAGCATGGATGAGGGTGTAGGATCACTAGATCGAATTGGCCACCGGAGCCTAGGGTAGGCTGAATGGCCACTGGGGCCTCGGGTAAGCCAAGTGGCCATCTGGGCCTCAAGAAGGATGAATGACAACAGGGGCCTTGGGTAGGGCTGGGGCTGGAGTAGGAGTTTGGGTGGGAAAGTGAGCAGGGTGTTGGTGTGGTCAGGAGGGGCCCTTGCCTTATTTGGTCCGGCGGTAAGTGGGGTAAATCTGCCCATGGTTAAACTACCCATTTCTGGTTTCAAAGAAAAAGTCTGCATTCAGTGTCAGTGTAGTGCAGTTTTGTGACATGTGACAACTAGATATGGTCACTAGAAAGTAAAAGTCCCACAAGGCTCAGCAAAGCAAACTACTGTCATTACATCATGGGAACATAGTTACACGGGCTGAAAAAAGACGTTGTCCATCAAGTTCAGCCTTTCTCATATTGCCTACTGCTGTTGATCTAAGAAAGGAAAAAAAAACAGTCTGGAGTGCTTGCCAATATGCAACATACTGGGAAAAAATTCCTCCTTTACCCCTAGATAGCAGCCAGCTTTCTCCCTGGATCAAGCAACTTTTATCCACATATTAAATATTATAACCTTAATATTATGTTTTTAGAAGACGTCATCCAGTCATTGTTTAAAATTCTGTACAGACTTTTACCTAGCCACCTCAATATGCAGAGATTTCAACAGCTTTATTGTTCTCACTGTAAAAAATCCGTTCCTATACTATTGGCTGAAATGACATTCATCCAGTCTAAATGGGTGACCTTGTGTCCTATGATTTCTCCTATTAATTAATAGGTTTCCAGAAAATGATTTATTATAATGGTCCATATATATATTTATATAAAGTTATCAGATATCCTCTAAGGTGCAGTTTTTCTAAACTACACATGTTTCAGCTTGCTAGCGTTTCTTCATAACTTAAATCTTCCATTCCCCTTACGAATTTAGTTGCCTGCCTCTGAACTCTTTCTAGTGACATAATATCTTTTTTTAAAACAGGTGCTCAAAATCACACGGCATATTCAAGGTTTGGTCTTACCATGATTTATTGATTTATAAAGAGGCAAAATTATGTTTTCATCCAGAGAGTAAATTTCCCTTTTAATGCATGCCAATACCTTGCTGGCCTTGGCGACTGCTGTTTGACATTGGGCATTGTTACTTAGTTTGAAGTAAGTCTATGATTATTCACAAATCCTTATCCTGCTTTGATTTCCGTAACTCAGAACCATTTAGGGTATAAGTTGCTTGTGTGTTCATCACTCCAAAGTGCATAACCTTGCATTTATCTACATTAAATGTCATCTGCCATTTGAGTGCTCAGTCCCCCAATCTAAATCCCTCTGCAGCGAAGTAATATTGTGCTCACAGTGTATTACCTTTCCTAGTTTTGTGTCATCTACAAACACGGATACACGACCTTTGATGCCTATTTCAAGATCATTTATAAACAGAGTCAATAGAAGTGGTCATATAACAGATCCCTGAGGTACCCCACTTTCCATTGATGTCCATCTTGAAAATTTACCATCTATGACTACTCTTTGTACTCTATCTTTTATCCAGTGTTCTATCCAAGAACAAGATTTTTATCTAGACCAGTTTTTCTTAATTTGAATAGTAACCTCTTGTATGGAACTTTATCGAATGCTTTGACAAAATCAAAGCAAATCACATCCACTGTGCCCCGATCTATACTTCTACTTACTTCTTCATAGCATGCAATTAGCGTGTCTGACATAATCTGTGTTTCATAAATCCATGCTGATTTCTGCTAATGACATTATAACTCCCAATGAATTCCTGAATATTATCCCTTAGTAACCCCTCAAATAATTTCCCAGCTGCAGATGTTAAGCTCAAAGGTCTATAATCCCCAGGTAGACATTTTGAACCTTTTTTGAATATAGGGACCACATCAGCTTTTTCCCAATCCTCTGTTACGATTCCTGCCATGACAGCTGCAGTACTACTAGTTAGCCAGAAGTGAGCTGTATGCTTATATGGTCACTGTGTAATTCAGAAGCATAATCTTGCATCAAAAGAAATGTCAGTACCAGCACGCTTAATGTGGGGTTATTGCCATTGTTCTTAGCTATTTATTACAACCATTACAAGCCTTATAAACCGTGTAAGGAAGGTTGTATATACTTCAAAAGGCTTTGACTGTCAAGACACCCCCCTATAATAAGATATATAATTGATCTATTTAAATATAATATTATAATTATTAGTTTTGGAATGTTATACATAGAATTTTTTAATCACGTTTAAATCTACATTGATCCTTTGGTGGGTAATGTACTCTGTTATATGCTTTTGAAAATATTCATAATTATGGATGACTAAAAGTGGCAGAGAAATCACAACCTGCCTAGACTACGTATCAAAACTTTGATTACTCCCCGAGTCCCCGACCATGCACAGGGTGCGTCAGGAGTGCTCCAAGCCCTGAGAACAGTTAGCTGCCAGTCCACTTGACGCTCATATTCCATTGATGCAGCGCTAGATTACCATTAAGGCTATTGGAGTTGCACCTCTATGCCCATTTCCTCAAAATAGGTAAAAATAGATAAATAAACTGACTCTTCTGGCACATGTACCCCCAACCTAGAGAGAAATAGGACAAAACCCAAAGGGAGATGACTGAGATAGGAAAAAGGTAAAGGAACAGTGGATGTGAGAGGGATAAGATGAGGATACAAAAAAAGTGAGAGCGATAGTAAAAACAAAAAACAGAAATAGAGATGAGAATAATGGGAAAAGGCGTAATAGATATAGAGAATGATTCAAAAAAGATTTTCAGCTCCAGGCCCATGGAGTCCATAATCCAGCATTGCTTTCAAGGTAGACAAGGCTTCACACTTCCTCCTGCCCTCTCCACAGCCATATGTCCTAATGGTTGAAAGTATTGCCATGTTTGCATCATTGAAAACATAATTGGAGAAATGGGCATTCTGTTTTGGTGATTCCAATTTTTATAACAAATGAAGGGGGAGGAGGTTTACTTCATTGTTACCCTTAGGCTAGGGTCAGACAAACGCATTTTTCACGTCTACCGTCAAAAAGTGCGTTGATGCGTCCGAGCGCATTTTCTCTCGGAAGACGCGATAGCGGTCTTAAGATGCGCAATGTCGGACGTATTTTTTGATGGAGCTATAAAAAACAAATGGACGTGATGTAGGCCAGACATGTGCAGCGTCTGACGTCTCCTAATCACACACACACGCCGCTATGCTGACGCAGCGCACTCTGTGCATCAGTACTAGCGTTTCTACGTTCTCGAAAAATGCGTTTGTTTGCCGCTTCCGATGTGCGACCGAACCTTCGTGCAGCCGTACTTCGTTTATTGGCCGTCATTGGACGTCATTTGCTGCTACTATGGCTGTAAGAAAATGTGGCTCCTCGCACGTTCGCACTGCGTTCACCTGACCCCAGTCTTAAATGTCATAAAAAATATATAGTTTTCAATTAAATACTATTGTGGCAAACATACCATAAAAATAACTACTCTAATTATTCTGAGCTTGACTACAGTGAGGCTTCTGCTGCTGTAGCTGGTGAAGCACAAATGCAACCCCACACCACTTGTTAAAAGTTTCGGATGACATTATTAGGGTTAAGATGAGTATAACGTCTGGTGGGTTTAGAGTTCAGGTTATGGTGTGTAAGGGCTGCCTTCAGATGTTTTAGCTAAAAGCGAAATGTTTCAATTTGCTAATCACAAAGAGTCATAATGTTTTCAAGAACAACAGAAATCTACTAAGGCAAATGTGTAAATTCAACCTTAGCAAATGTACAACACAATTTAAGGTCTTAAGTACAGTACATAAATGTTATTTTTTGTGTGACTTGGCAAAAGTGTCTGCATGTAATTTATTGCTGCAATAAGTGTTTTCAGAACTATTTGATAATATAACAAGAATGTTTGGCCTTAAAATTTCAGATATTATTAATCACAGGACCTGTGGATTAAATCACGTAAACTTGTGGTACAAGCTATATCAGTAAATAATTTGCTCACTTGCAACGCTATTACAAATATAAATTATTCTGTGCTATCCTATTAAAAGTGATGGGTAAAGTATTCATTCGATTTTTCCTTAAAACAGCAAATATCTTTTCTGTAAGATTAGGTGAATGATATAGGTTACTATTTTGTGAAATGTATTATTCAACAAGAATTCTCAGTTGCCATAAAAATGTATCTGCAAATTTGTTGTGATGCCTGTTCCTTTGAGAAATTAAATTATATCAATTTATAAACTCATCAGAGATTAATAGAAGCGTCCCATCAGAGTGGTGGTGTGATGTAATGTGACTATCCAAACCAGCCACAACATTAACCTGAGTCATAACCTATGGACATAACATGAGTCCCTGTGTAGTTTGGCCAGTCCTTATTTCGTGCTGAAATCTCTTTGTATTTCTTTTCTGTCCTAATATCCCCATTTTCAGAGGGAAATTTATATATAATTATATATTTGACGGAATAAAACTCTATTGGTATAAATAGGAAAATGAAACACCATTCATGCTCTATGTTGCATTTTTATTTACCTAATGTAGATCTCAAAGTCATCTAAAAAGTCTCAAAGACTCAACAGAGCCTATTCTCAAGACAAGCTTCTAGTAACACTGACTAATATACAATTACCCTTGTCCATTTGAGTTGCTGGGATGTGTATATACAAACAAATACACAAACTTTAAACAGGTAATGTTTGAAATTGGTAAAGCTAGCTTTACATGGGTAAAGCCCACATTATCCAAAAGTGCTGTGAAAATCTGCTAAAAAATAAAATTTTGGGCTTTACCTGGGTAATCTGCAGCTTACACAACCCCACCTCGGCTAAAGGTGATTATTAGTGTTAGGGTTTAGGGTTAGGTTAAGGTTGGTTAGGATTCGAGTTGGAGTTGGTCATGGATTTGGGTAATTCTAGGATAGTAGTCAACTGTAAGCCACTCAGAAAAAACATTAATTAGTGGCGTTTGGGTAGATCGTGGTTTATTCGGGTAAAGCCCAATGTTTTATTTCATTTTGTGCTTTATCCGAAGCCGCTGGGTAATATCAGTTTTATCTGGATAATCCTAGGTTTATCAACCTTTCGGACTTCCTGTAACATATATATATATATAAACAAACAAACATGTATTCCACACCCTAGCAACCAAGTGATACTGCTCCAGTGCAGGGACGTGCAGTCAGGGGTGGCAGGGGAGGCAGAGCTTCCCCTGCCATTCCAGTAAATTAATGTCCTCATTGTGCTGTAATGACATGTGTGTATATTTAAACTGTAAATAAAATGTTATTTATTGAAAAAAGTTCTCATACTCACCTCTCCAAGCTCCCTCGCTGCTTCTCTGTCCTCCACTTTTATTTCCCCTGCACTTTCAGTTTGCCGGCTGCTGTGTGTGTGTGATTCACTACACAGACAGCAGGGGCAGCACTGAGCCAGCCTAGCCTACGCAATTTGCACAGCTGAATGCTACACTAATGGCGTAGCTCAAGCTGACTTTGCAACAGGGTTGACGTTCCTGGAGGGATCAGCCAAATGACAAATGATTTAGGTAAACTAAAAAAATGGTCGGAGTTGTGGCAATTGAGTTTTAATGTGGATAAGTGCAAGATAATGCACCTGGGACGTAAAAACCCAAGGGCTGAATATAGAATATTTGATACAGTCCTAACCTCAACATCTGAGGAAAGGGATTTAGGGGTCATTATTTCAGAGGATCTAAGGGTAAGTAGTCAATGTAATAGAGCAGCAGGAAATGCTAGCAGAATGCTTGGTTGTGTAGGGAGAGGTATTAGCAGTAGGAAAAGGGAAGTGCTCATGCCACTGTACAGAGCACTGGTGAGACCTCACTTGGAGTACTGTGTGCAGTACTGGAGACCGTATCTCCAGAAGGATATAGACATCTTAGAGAGAGTTCAGAGAAGGGCTACTAAAATGGTGTACGGCTTGAAGGAGAAAAGTTACCAGGAAAGGCTTAATGATCTTAACATGTACAGCTTGGAAAAAAGACGAGACAGAGGAGATATGATAGAAACATTTAAATACGTAAAGGGAATCCACAAGGTAGAGGAAGGGGTATATTTAAAAGGAAACAAAATAGCAAAACAAGAGGACATTGTCTTAGATTAGAGGGGCAAAGGTTTAAAAGTAACATCAGGAAGCATTATTTTACTGAGAGGGTGGTGGATACATGGAACAGTCTTCCAGTAGAAGTGGTAGAGGCCAAAACAGTAATTGAATTTAAGCAAGCATGGGATAGGCATAAGGCTATCCTAAACAAAAGATAAATCCAGGTAAAGTATCCATGTAATTGGGCAGACTAGATGGGCCGAAAGGTTCTTATCTGCCGACATTTTTCTATGTTTCTATGTTTCTATGTTTCTATGTTTCTATGCTTCCTGGTTCCGCACTCTTCAGTGCCTCTAGAGGCACTCAGAGCATTTGAAAGCTTGAGCCAATGGGAAAGCTTCATTGGTCTCAAGCACTTCTTTTTTTTTTTTTTTTTAAAAATGCCCCCCCATGGGAGGCAGAGCTCCCCATGGATTGATTGACGCAGGACAGACATGTGACTGTCCTCGTCAGTCGTGGGGGGCAGGCAGAGCTCAGCAATCAACATGTGTGTAATAGCGCCCTCTATTAGTCAGTATTGTAAGTGCATGCTCTTAGAACTGTAAAGAAAATGCGAACTTTCCTTTATAAATAGTGAAACTCTATTCTCCTATATAACGATAATCAAATGCGTAAATTGCGACTGTGTAACCCTGTGTATATCTGGCTCTGATACTAGCCAGTGCGTCACCAGCCACTGACCTCACCGGACATCACTGCTCCAGTACTGCCAGTAACAATTATAGATAACAACGCAAAACGAGAAAAGTGCACAGTGAATTCTTGATAAGCAAATATTTCACACATTTATTGTTTTATCAACCATTCAGTTCTTGCAGTCAATTAGTATTTTTTTAAAAATTAAGAAATGAGATGGATCTAAGATAGCAGTAATTTGGGCAAATGTCTCCAGTAGATTACCAAAGAATAGTCAGTGTGGAACAATAGCATTTTAGGACGTTTTGGTGGAAATATAGAGGGAGGAATTAATAACTACAAAGGAGAATCGATTTGCATTAAAAATCAAGAAACAGAATATCTTGACATGATTTACACAAATCATTCTGTTTACAAATGTCTTAATGGGGCATAACCACTCGCTTTTACAAAGACCAAAAATTTGAATTCAAAACCATAATATAAGTCGCCTACTGATGACCGAGTCGTACGCAACTAGACAAGAAATACACAAAAAGACACAAACATTTGACTGTGGAATAATATATGTTTATTATATATATATCGGCCACAGCTAAAAACTCCACACAATAACTCCATCACCATGACATAAAAATTGCCATAACATAAAAACACATCATAAAACAGTTCTGCCAGGGGACTCCACACAACCACCACACACCTCCAACACAACGAACTTCAAATTCCTCCCATCACCCAACCATCCGATCCACAATTAAGCTAAATAAAAGGAACCCCTACCCCAGCACTGAATACAAGCCCCCGCCAAGAGCTCCTCACATAACCCCCTTATGGGAGAGCTCCCCCACCAGTAAAAAACAGGGCTTGTCCGATTCCTTCCTTTAAACCAAGGATGAACAAATCCTTGCCCACATCCGTAAGATGAACTCCATCTTCCATAAAGTAACAAAAAACATCCTCCTCCTCGAAGGGGAGATGCCGCACCACCACACCAGCAATCTGCCTTACAAACCTCGCCATACACCAAGTAACCTTCGCTCAGCAAAGCCCCTCGCCTACTGATTCTCCACCTGCCATCTTCGGCAACATCTCTGACCACACCACCACCATCCATGGCGACTACTCCCTCAGCTGACGCAGATCCGCTCTCATCTGCTCCAGCAGCTTTCCATGACGGACCTCTCCCAAATCATTCCCCCCACGTGCACCACCAACACATTGGGGACCACACCATGCCCAAGGGCACCCAACACCGCCTGCCTCCACACCATCCTTGGCAACATCTCCCACCACACCACCACCGCTCATGGCGACCACTCCCTCAGCTGCCGCAGATCAGCCTTCATCTGCTCCAGCAGCATTCCATGAGGGACCACTCTCAAATCATTCCCCCATGTGCACTATCAATACATGGTGGACCTCACTGTGCCCAAGGGCATTCAACACCGCCTTCCTCCACACCATCCTCGGCAACACCTCCGACCACACCACCACCATCCATGATGACCACTCCCTCAGCTGCCACAGATCTGCCTTCATCTGCTCCAGCAGCATACCATGAGGGACCACACCCAGATCACCCCCCCACGTGCACCACCAACACATGGGGGACTTCACCATGCCTAGGGGCAGCCAACACCGTCGGCTTAAACTCCTCCCCCAGGAGCCCACAGATTCCGAACCACCGGACCCGTGTGCCGACCCATGCAGACCCATCTACACTCCAGATGCTCGCACCAATGCCCTCCAATGCCCACCAGAGCCCAGAACACCAGCGAATCTCCAACGATCCACACCACTCTCGAAGGACCTACAAAACAAAACAAATTACCACCATCTCCACCACATAATACGACTCCAAAAGAAAAAACTCCACACCACCCCACCACACACCCACCAAAATAAACGATGTCCATACCTGTAAATAAAAACATAATATAACCAATGAACATTCTAATTGCACATAAATACGCTAACCCCCACTCTCCTCCAACATACAAAACATATATACAAAGTACAAAAGAAGAATAAATATATATTCCATATAAAAATAATAATTCATATGCCATTTTATAATTTTCAATATTTCTCTTTTTTCTTTCATATATATTGAAAATGTAAACATAAACAATGCCAACAATATAATAATACAACATAATACCACCACATATCCTCCCAGCATTATACAAAAGTGTTTACAAATTTATACCACCACACCTGGCCAAACGTATCCCGAAAAGCCCTAGAGATCCACCTTCCCAATTCTTGAATCTCCGTTCCAGACAAACCAAGCCGAGAAGCTTCGGTTGCAGCACCAATCCGGAAGGAGTGAGATCCAAATTCGTCTGGAGTCCTCCCCAACCTCACCAAACCCTTCTTAAAAATAGCCACAAACTGATACCTAGATAATGCCAAGCCGTCTGCGTGACATAAAAAGGCCACTCCAGACTCAACCCGCACCTCCAAAAATTCCTTAACGTTCCTGAACGGACAAATAAAGCAGTTATCCATTCTGGATAAACCAACCCTACGCCCCTTACCCAATTGATCCATCTTGGACGTAGAAACCCAAACAACCACCTCCTCATCTTCTAACCATACCGCATCAGCTCCCAAACCACCACCACCTTCCTAGAATTACAAACCAGCTCACCTACTCGAAATGCTCCAAAAAATCCCAAACAGAAAGCTGCCCTCATGAGCAAAAACCTCATAAGTTGAATCTGAAAAAGAAAAACCAAGACGGCCAGCGACTGCCGCACCACCCCAGGAGATACCCCGCTTCGAACAACCGAATGAGGTATGCTCTAAGCAGGCTCTCCTCGTCCCAGCCACCAACCGCAATGTACCTGAAACGCTCACCCAATGCGTCCCAATCCCACCCGACTCGGGAATACACCTTCCAAGTGGAGTCAGACAAACACAAAACCTCTCACCCATCCTCCAAACATTCTGAGCCTAGCTGCCAAAAACCCTCCGGACACGGGGTGCCCACCTCTTCCTCCTTCGGAGCCAGAGAGCGAAACCTGTCGCACTGTAAATGAGAAAAAGCAACCCCCTCTGAGTTAAGACGTCCCGGAACATGCTGCGTCCTGCAGAAAACATTAAATTTCAAACAAAGCAGCACAAAACTCTTCAGCCACCTGATAACTGGCAACGATGAAGCTGACAGGGAATTGACCACCGACACCACCGCCATGTTATCCAGCGATAGAAGCTCTTGCAACCGCAACTTCCTGACAAGGCCTGCCTTAAAGCTTCTACTACTTTCACCAAAAGTAAACGACACTCACCCGTGACCAAGTAAATCTCAATCCCCAGGAAAGTGATGACTGACGCCAAGCCTACCATCTTATCGGACGCCAAAGGAACAACAAATTGATGTGCCATCAATTGAAAAGACCGAAGAATGTGATGACATTCCCCTGTTCCTTTCCTACCCACACAAGAAAATCGTCCAGATAATGTGTCAAGTTGACCGACCCGGCCACCACACGACCCACCCATTCCAAAAACGTGCTAAAACACACAAAAAGGAACAGGAAATGGAACAACCCATATGCAAACCTAAATCCACATAAAATTCACCTTCAAACCAAAACCCTAGAAGGTTGATAACATGAAGGATGAATAGGTAAGAGCCGAAATGCCGATTCAATATCCATCTTAGCCATCAAAGCTCCCTTTCCTGCATCCCGGACCAAACCAACCGCTGAATCAAATGCAACATACGACACAGAGGCCAACTCCTCACCAATATCACCATTCACCGATCCTCCCCGCGGATAAGACAAATGATGAATCAACCGAAATTCCCCAAAGGGGATATCCTCAAATCCCACACCGGCGGTGACGAGAATGGACCTGCCATCTGACCGGCCCCAATCTCCTTGTAAACCTTCTCCCGAACCACCACCAGATATTCCCGTGCCGACTTCAAATTCCTCAGCTTGCCACCTCCTGGCTGAGCAACAAAAGGAATCCGGAAACCATTCCCGAAACCGACCCGCAGAAACTCCGCATCCCTATGCTTTCCATAAAGCCTTGGTAACATCGCGTCAAGTTTCACTGGGGAAGCCCCCATCTCCAGACCCTCCAAAAGGCAAACCGCCTTGTCACACCCTCTTGAAACACCTGGACAACGAATGCAATCTTCCACAATTTGAACATTCATGCTTAAACTTGCACCCATTGCCAAACTTGCATTGTCCCTCATTAAACTGTCAACCGGACCCCTACTTAGAAACTGCCGGTGGAGAACTTGCCCCTCCCCCACTGGCGACCCCCGGAAAGGGCAAAGCCTTCTGATCCCCCAACAAACGTAACCACAACGTCATGTCCATCTGGTCCCACCCCATACCCGGGTGAGCCGCCAGACGTTGCCTAAACTGCTCATCGTATTTTCACCACGACCAACTTCCACAAATCCGATAAGCCTCCCAAATCCCATCCACATAGCAAAAAAGAGCTGAACAATGCTGGGGCTTCCTTTCCCCTACCACACTGGCCAAAATACAAAAGGTCCGTAGCCAATTCCCAAACGACTTAGGAATCCTCCAATACCTCTATTCCTTTCCTCTTCCTCTTTTAACTCTTCCTTAGACGACTCGTCCTAAACACCTGTAACCTCATCCAACAGAAGCAAGGAAAAGAGCTCCACATACTCACTACGCCAGATACTTTCCTTAACCTCCTGCTTCAAATGTAAACCCAAAGGACCAGCAAATGACACGTAAGCATTCCTCCTTGCTACGTCCTCCACCGCTAAAGACTCACCGAGCGAACCCGACACTCCACTCGACCCCCTTGAAGCAACTACTTCACCACCGAGAGCTAGCACCAGCTCTCCCAACCGACGTCTCCACAACCCTCCAGGCCTGGGCCAAATCAACTCCCTGACCAACACCCCCCAGTCTAAATGGATGACCTTGTGTCCAGTGTATAGGTGTCGAGACAATGGTTTATAATGGTCCATATATATTTATATAAAGTTTTCATATCCCCTCTAAGGTGCCACTTCTCTAAACTAAACAGGTTTAAGCTTGTTAGCCTTTCCTCATAACTTAAATCTTCCATTTCCCTTAATAATTTAGTTGTCCGTCTCTGCACTTTTTCTAGCGCCATAATATCCTTTCATAAAATGGGTGCCCAAAATTGCACAGCATATTCAAGGTTCGATCCTACCATTGATTTATAAAGAGACAAAATTATGTTTTCATCCCGTGAGTGAACTCCCCTTTTAATGCCTGCCAATACCTTGCTGGCCTTGACGACTGCTGTTTGACATTAGGCATTGTTACTTAGTTTGATGTCTATAATTATTCACAAATCCTTCTCCTGCTTTGATTTCCTTAACTCAGTACCATTTAGGGTATAAATTGCTTGTGTGTTCTTCACTCCAAAGTGCATAACTTTGCATTTATCTACATTAAACTTAATCTGCTATTTAAGTGACCAGTCCCCAATCTATCTAAATCTCTCTGCAGCAAAATAATATCCTGCTGACATTGTATTACCTTTCTTAGTTTTGTGTCATCTGCAAGCACTGTCACATGACTTTCGATGCCTTTTTCAAGGTCATTTATAAATTAATTGAATAGTATTGCTCCTGTAACGGACCCCTGATGGACATTATCATTGGTGTCCATCTTTAAAATTGACCAATTATGACCACTCTCTGCACTCTATCTTTTAGCCAATTTTCTATCCAAGAACCAGAATTTTAATCTAGATCATATTTTCTTATTTTAAATATTAACCTCTTGTGTGGAACTGTGTCGAAAGCTTTGGCAAAATCAAAGTAAATCACATCCACTCTGACCCCCCAATCTATACTTCTACTTACTTCTTCAAAGAATGCAATTAGGTTAGTCTGACATGATCTGTGTCTCAAAACCATGCTGATTTTTCCTAATTAGATTATACCTCCCAATGAATTCCTGAATACTATCCCTTAGTAACCCCTCAAATACTTTCCCAGCCACACATGTTAAACTCAAATGTCTGTAATTCCCAGGCATACATTTTGAACCTTTCTTGAATATAGGGACCACATCAGCTTTTCTCCAATCCTCTGGTACCATTCATGAAAGAAAAGAATCTTGAAAGATTAAAAACTGAGGTTTACATATTTCAACACAAAGCTCCGTCAGTACTCGTGGGTGAATGTCGTCCGGCCCTGGGGCTTTGTTCACATTTACTTTGTTTAGTTGCTGCATCATCTTTACTTGAGTCAACAATCACATTTTTTAGTAAGTTTTTATCAATGAATTGCATGTCTGCTGTTATCAGTTTCTCTTTGATAAATGCTGGAAAAAAAATAATCATTCAAAATTTCTGCCTTATCTCAATCTTCGATTAATAAAACCCCTGACACGGATTTTAGTGAACCTATACTTTCACTCTTGGGATTTTTAGAATTGATGTAATTAATGAATCTTTTAGGGTTGGTCTTGCACACATGCCCATCTAATCGCGTTTTTACATGTTTTATTGGCTGCCTTATATGCTTTATAGGATGCCTCAGAAATTATCAGACTTTTTGTTTTTAATTTCCTTGGTTATCTTCCTACTGACCACATTGGTTTCAGTGTATTTCTTTTATATTTATTACCCAGTGGAATATATTGGAATGTGTACTTTTCTAGTGTTCGTTCGAAGATATTACACTGTGTTTTTCCCATGAAATAGTTTCGACCAGTCAATGAGATTGAGTGCCTCCCTTATATTAATAAAGTTGGCCTTTTAAAAATATGTGTGTTTGCATGCCCCCTATGAATGTGCTTTTTTGAGTTTATTTTAAAAAACACCATATTGTGGTCACTCTTTCCCAACTGCATCCTTACTTGAATATTTGAGAAAAGATCCACATTGTTTGTAATAACCAGATCCAGACAGGTGTCCTTTCTAGTTGGTACTTCTACCAGTTGGGTCATGAAGGTATCATTTAACAGGTTCAGGAACCGGATTCCCTTCGCCAAATTACTAGTCCCACTATCTCAATTAATGTTTGGTTAATTAAAATCTCCAATAATTAAAAATTAAAAAGTGCTATCCCAGATATGCAGCATTCTTGATTTGCTCTAACAGCTGTTCTTCCTCATCATTATCTATATTAGGTGGTTTATAGCATATGCCAACCAATAGTTGACTTCTCAGTTTAGTCCACAAACAGATATATACCCATAACGATTCCGCATTTCCGTCATCTCTGACCAGATGTGTAATATTTGGCTTTAAATCATAATTGACATACATTCATACTCCTCCCCTTTCTTATGTTTTCTATCCCTCCTAAACAATGTGTAACCATTTAAATTTACAGCCCAGTTGTGCTTTTTTATTATTATTATTATCCTTCATTTATATAGCGCCACAAGAGTAGTGTACAAGGGTTTGATACATTAGAATACCACACATGGATGATGACCTGATTCAGGGGGACCCTGGTCCCAAGGGAGCTTACAATCTATGAGATGTACAAGTGTTTTGTGAGGTAGACGCATCCATATCATTAGGTGTCTTGCCCAAGGACACTCGCTGGTGGCGTCTTCTGAGTGGGATCGAGTTTTTTTCCATAATTGTAGAGCAGCGACCTGGTGGTTCGGTTGAACCCGCTTCTCGTAAAGTCAAGACTTGCTTCTCCACAGTTGTTGTTGGAGGGATGTGCTGAATGGTATTTTGACTTGCTGAGATTTCATTTCATAAAAGCTTGCATCTTCCGGAGTCAAATGAATAGCACTATCCCAAACTTTTATTGCTTCCAAGTGTCTTCCGTTCTGAGCCAGAGCTATTCCCTCTTCTCTCAACCTTTTACTTTTTGTGATGTTATCCTCGAGGAGCACTTCCTTCTTGCGCTTGGTGGCATGGATCCAGTCCACGTCCTCCTTCTTGACCACATCTGCAGCTTACTCCTCGAACTGCTGGCTGGTCACTTTTGACACCTTCTCCCCGATCTTCCTTTTTCATCCGGATGAGGCCATCCTGGCTCTCTTGCTGCACAGCAGGGGGCGGGTCATCTCACCATGTTTCTGTATTACCTTAACACATCATTTTATATGTAACGGACTGTAAATTAATTAGACTAGGGAAAATTAAAAAATATGTGTACCACAAATATTTTTGTTTTGTTTTGTAAAGTTTCTTGGAGTTCTGTTATAATTGTTCTGGAAGCAGCCTGTAGATGACGCACAACATTGTAATGAGGGGTGAAGCGGCACTCTGTCTAACAGAGGAAATAAAAAAATAGAAAGAGCTGGAACATGGCAGGATGATAACTGCCCTCTCTCTCATTATTCTACAGTTGAGGCCTCTCATTTTCCTACATTTAACATATTCCAACTAGAAAATCCATTACTCATCTCATATCACTCGGTGAAGAGAGCGGTGTAATCCAACACGTCCTCTTTCTCCGTATGCAGCTCAACATTGGGAGCAAACAGTTCAGAGAGTTCTTCTGCAAATCCTTCTGTTGTCTCAGTGTAATGCTGCTCATACGCGCTGCTGCATAGCTTGTTTGGGGTCGCACATGGCTCTATGGAGTCCTATGAACGCAGCTCCACTGCTGATATCCTCCTGCAACTCATGAGAATTATGACTTGCTATCAACAAAGCAGCTTAATCAGAAAACAAAAGTTAATTGTAAGCACTAAATGGAAAACAGCTGGCGCACAAGATTTCTATTTGCTTTTCACTTTTGACATCATGGTTGGAATCAGGCCTCAGCTTTTTGAGCTCCGATTCACACACAGTATCTCCATCCTATATACACCTTCTATGCCTATACTCATACATGCACATATATTGTATAAGGATTAAAGCCATTACAACCTAGTAATTATGTATATCACACAAGGACATTGTGTGGTAGCATGATCCTATTGTTTGTCTACAGTCGATTCATAGTTATTCTTCTGCTTTATATTTTTCTTGTATTTTTACCTAAAGCAAAAGAAGAAAAAAAATAGGTCTAGTCAAATCATCAAGGGCAAATATGGGGCTGCCTTTATTGTCAGTAACACATGAATTTGCTATATACAATGTCAAAGTGCTGTAAAAATACAGCAAGTTAATGTAATAGGTTTGGATTGCAATTCCACAGGGCTGAGGAAACACTTGGGCTAGTAATTTACTAAGTCATAGCTTGCTGTTTCCTATTTCTTAACTTCAGTGGTGATAATTCATTTGAAGATAGTAAATATTGTTCTGGGGATATTTTATACAAATGGACAGCTTAATGAAGACTGATCTGCCCTTTCCCTGTCCAGCCTAGAAGGCAAAGTTTGATATAAAACAGAGAGTTGGGCCCTGAGGATACCAAACAAAAGAGAAAGAGTAACGTAGCTCAGCATGTTTGTTGGAAATCCAATTATTTGTAGCGAGCTTTGAATTCAAAATTGGGTTCAGAAACTCCTAAAGCAATTATGATTTCCACTAAGAAGACATATTGACTGCAAATCCTAAAGATGAATGTTTGTTTAGATTTTGACTTGTGCAGTGCTTTAGAGGGACCACCAGAGACATAGCCATTTTACTCATTTCACAAAGGACATTGAGTTATCTCTTCTCTCCAGTAAACTTAAGATCATTTATTAGTACAAACAGGATGAAATCAAAACATCAGACAAGCGTAATATATACACCTTTGTCTTATGTATTTCATTCTTTGTTCAGAATTATAAAAATGATATTCTAAAGATTTTCAAAACCCGTGACTTATGAATAAAAAATGGAAATTTGTTTAAAAATATACATTGCGGCAGACTTGCACAATGTATGATCATACATTGCATATTGCCTGCTGCAATGTATCCCATCACGGCTGGTCCTATCCTTCCTAACATAATGACGGCTCTTATAAGGTTAACCCACTTACTTACTGTACATTCATTTAACCACTTGACACATTCTCCTGGGACTCTCCGCAGTTCAAGGTTTAATCGGGTCATATGCACTGCTATAAATAGTGCGTGTTCATGTTGAGTGCAACCATTCTTGTTTTATATGTTACATTTGGAGGAGTGACCACCCTCCCTTTCTTTGCACCCTTCCCTGTCACAGGGGTGTGATTGCAGGATCTATTTATTGCATGACTTTCATCTTGGACTGTCCTCATGATTTATCCTTGCACATTGGGCTCCATCCCTTACTTCCCCGGTGCAAACCTGACAAACACACATCACCATTGTGAGGTAAATAGACGGCCACTGCTTCATTTTTCTTCATTGTTTAATAATTACATTGTAAAATTCAGCACATCATAAGAGTACATTGTTGACAAACCAATTATATAAACATAAGTATGTATTCCCTTCTTATCAGCTGCTAAACCCCAAGGTCACTTCTTCCTGCTTATTCTTGATCTTTACGCTGCCATTAACACAGTCGACCACCCACTTCTGCTCCTCATGATGCGGCAACTGGGCCTCAGCTCTCTCCTGGTTCTCTTACTATCTCTCTTTTCAGTCTTTCAGAGTCTCCTTCACTGGTGCCTCTTCACCCCCAGTTCCTTTCTCAGTTGGGATACCTTATGGCTCTGTTCTGGGTACCCTTATCTTCTCAATGTATACCAACTCTCTTGGCAACCCCATCTTTTCCATTTGATTTCAATATCACCTCTTTGCTGACAACACCCAAATCTACCTTTCCTCTCCTGAAGTATGTATACCCTTCTTATCAGTAACTGTATAGCTAAATGAGCTCGCACCTGTGAATTAAACCTTTCACATTAACGACAACCATATAACCAAAGGTTAACTTTCTCCATGAAGTTACCCCTTATCCCCATCCTTAGACTGTCATTTGTCTAGATCAGTGATGGTGAACCATGGCACCTCAGATGTTTTGAAACTGTATGTCATATTATGCACTGAGAGCATTAAGGCTGGCTAGGTGTCATGGAACATGTAGTTCTGAAACATCTGGATGCCGAGGTTTGAGATCAATAGCCTAGACAAATCAAATTAAATAAAGGTTTCTTTTCTGCTAGTACATGCTGGTACTCAGTACTGGCACCTACCAGCAGGGCTGACGAGACTCTGCTAGGACACAGAGGATGTCTCCAGCCCATTGTCGGCGACAGCGTGGTGCGAAGTGTGGATTTCTCCCTCTGGGGGCTGACATCTTGGACCTCCCCCCCCATCCACTGACATCATCGCTCATGGGCATGCTGATGTCAGAAGTAGGACCTCCCCCCGATCCTGCAGGGAGTTCACTATGGAGGAAATACAGGAGTTATGTGGACCCCTGTATCTCTGGACTATAGAAGCTAGAGGGTAATGTGAGGAGTCATTGGAAAGGCTAGAACATGACCTTTCCAATGATAGCAAACATTTAAAAAAACTTTAAAAATATTCTTCTAATGCAGCACTATTGTGCACTTTTCAATTATAAAGTGAACAATGATGCTGTACTGTGGTGCTCATTACTGTTAGTTTTTTTATAACTTTATTGAGATAGATTCAGGTAACAGAACAAAAATACAATTGTCAGAAATTGGTAGCAGCCACAACAGCTGCCACCGCAAGCATATAAGGCAACATGACATGAATAAAATACCAAGCATTACTCAACAATGTAGTTCAGAAATTCTTGCAAAACAGTAGTGTGAGTTGGGGTAAACAGAGAAGAATTCAGCAAAGAGCGAGATAAAAACCAGGTAGTAAACCCAAAATCAGTTTGCAGTTTAACGAGAACAGTGTCTGGTAGACAGATCATAAAGTCATGCCAAATATTAAAACATTTCTGAACTCTGGATTCCTTGTCCAAATTAGCCTGCATCCAATCATTTAGAAATATGTAATAGAATCGGGATACTGTGAGTTTTATTGCTCTAGAGCGCTATGATACCCACATACACAGTGTACATTAACCCTTTCGCTGCTGAGGCATTTCCCGCCTCTGTGCTGAGGTCATTTTTACCGATTTTGCTCATCATGTTTAAACGTGTTTTGAAGGCTTATTTTAGTATATGACCCAGACATATTATATATAGTTCTTTCCGTCAGACTCGGCAGATTCATAATATGTCATTATTATATGTATACGTCATGACCAGTCTGTATATTATAACAAAAAATGCAATAAAATATGAATTTTCAATAATTTACAATGTGTAAAGTGTTTTTTTTTTCACATTTTAACATGCGAGCAATTGCGGTTATATTTTGTATGGGGTGCACTTGTTAAAAAAATTAGAGATGGGGTCTCGTTACATTTTGTTTTGGGGAAAATTACGCGATTTTTAACAAACGCACTGCATACAAAAATCGTTAGTACAGCATCATTGTTCACATTATAATTGAAATGGGAACAATATTGCTGCATTAACAAACTAAAAAAAAGAAAAAAAACTTGTTTATTTTTTTTATAATTTTTTTAAATATTTTTTTATTTTTATTTTTATTTATTTTTTAAAACTTTTTTCATACTCATGTTTGGTATCGTTGGAACGGCCATGCTCTGGCTGATCCAACAATATCAAACATTAACCCCTAACTGCCACGGATCCGGAGATAGGGGGTTCATTGGAACCCCCTATCTCCACCATTGGTGGCAGTTAGGGGTTAACTCCAGGACTGGCGTCATCGTGCTATGCACGATGACGCCAGTCCTCAGGGGGCATTCCCGGAAGCTTGGCCGACATCCAAGAGCTCCGGGAAAGGATCACGAACCGGCGCTTTTCGGTGCCGATTCGTGATCCAGCCCCCATGGGGTTAATTCCAGGTACCGTTAGGAAGGGCAGGCTGTGCCCTTCCAAACGGTGTCTGGATTAACCCCCTGCACGCCGGCGATCGGGAGGGAGAGAGGTCCGAAGGACCTCCCCCTCCCTTTCAGGTGCCTCCTCCGCACATGTGGGAGGGCGCCTGAATTAGATGTCATCGCGCCGCCGCGATGACATCTAATTAGGCCGGCGGCGGTTCCTGGTGCTAGGCTGACATCGAGGATGTCAGCCCACACCGGGGGGCACAGCGATCGGCCGGAACCCGGCTGATCGCTGGCCCCAAAGGGAGGACACGCTCAGCGCGTCCTCTGCAAGGAACGTTACCTGCGGGTGGACGCGCTGAGCGCGTCCTCCACAGCGAAGGGGTTAATGTGAGTTTCATTGCTGTTGAGTTCTATAAAACGCTTGTACACACTGCGCAGTACTGTGAGATTTATTGCTGTGGAAATTAGTGATATACGCTTACACACTACACCTTACTGTGATTTTCGGTGGGAATAGTTTGACGGGGTAACAGCATTTCATCTTTGGACTCAGGCAACACAATGTCACATGTGACCTGAGTGGGCACCCACCGTAGAGCAGGCCACTAGTGCTGTTGCTCGTTCTCAGGACCCTCACAAACCTCTTTTTCCTCACTATTAGTTTACAGGGTAATCCAGACGTGGATCACTTGCTTGATGTGCCTAGAGGGGTGTCAGCTATACCCTTCTGACGAGGCCTAACAAGGCTGAAACGATTGTCGGGGGTTGCTGCACCTCTCGTGCAGGGACTACGTCCTTGGCAATCAGAACTGGCCATCCTTTCTGGGTGAGAGCAGGCTGATTTGCATATGGAGCACTAGTCCCTGTAATGGCACAAGCAAGCTAAAACCTTGTGAGACCTGAGCGGGCACCCACCATAGAGCAGGCCACTAGTGCTGTTGCTCGTTCTCAGGACCCTCACAAACCTCTTTTTTCAACACAATGTCATAACCTGGTCCTTGCTCCAGTCATTGGCTGCATGTTGGCAGGCACCCAATATACATTAGCTGCATGCGAGCGTACGCCATATTTTCATCTCTACCTAACACGTTATGATGCTTCATGGTGAGTACCCCCACCTTTTTTCCTAGGAAAAAAAAGCACAGAATAAATGCAACAGCAAATATCATTGTTAACTTCAAATACCATATTTTACCAAATGTTACTGACTGCACCAACTAATACCTATTCCAAACACAACACTGCCTAATCAGTCACGCTGTGACAAAGAACTAAGAGAAACAACACCCCAAGAAAGGAACCCTTCTTTAATTGACACCCTGATAACCCTCTTCTCTTGGAAGGAGGAAGGGATATTGTTTCCCTGTGTTGTTTTCTTCAAAATGGAGTCAGCACTTGTTATGTCTTGCTCTGCTAGTCACACCCCCTGGCCACACATTAAATAGAAAATAAATCTCTCTATCCCTGCCTGCCAAAACTGATTCAAGGCCCCTCCAGCTTGGTCAGCATCCAGGGCATGAGTGAAGGCAATACAAAGCAGTGAAGGTAACATTTCAAAATATTCTGATCCACAGACATTTATTTACATGTGATGGCAACTATATTTGTATTCACCTGGTATCTGGAGTGAATAGAGTGTAGTTGTAGTGACTGTTTGTCTGTTCTACATTTTCTTTGTATCAGTCTGTTATCAGTTCACTATACTGCATACTATAGGGGTTATTCACTGACCTCCGAAGTTGACGCTAAATGGTGAATTTCATCGTTCAGTGCAATTTCGGGGCAGTTCATCTATTCACTTCATGTATTCACCAAATACTGTTGAATTAACGGCAAAATACGGTGCAGTTCACCGCAGTTTGGCAGTCTTCAGCTGCACTGGAATTGCTCCAGTAGTGGTTCGTCTATACACAGAACGCTAAACTGCACTGAAATGTCAGCAAAATGACCTGATTTTCGGTGTTTCAATTCGACAGGTTTAAACAGGCAAATCCCATGTAAATAATTGTAAAAACATTATATCTTTTTTTTAGAAAAAGACTGTTTATTTTTTTCATTTCCACCAAAAATCCTTTTTATCTTTTTCACAAACTTTTTGTGTCCCGATTTTTTAAGATGCTGTTTTTTTATTCTGTAACAGACCTTTCTTTTATTTTTTTAAAGGACCTTTTTTGTTATTTAGACACATTTTCATAAATTATTATTAGTTTAAACACCTATTAGGAGAATAGGAGTGTTCCATTTTTTTAAATTTGCAGTTCGATGAAATTTTCCAAGGCCATTTTGATGCAGTTTGGTGCTTTTCGGTGCCCTTCAGCACCGTTCTCCCACTTTTACGTGGGGCTGCGGTAATTCATAGAAACATAGAAACATAGAAAAATGTCGGCAGATAAGATCCTTTCGGCCCATCTAGTCTGCCCAATTACATGGATACTTAACCTGGATTTATCTTTCGTTTAGGATAGCCTTATGCCTATCCCATGCTTGCTTAAATTCAATTACTGTTTTGGCCTCTACCACTTCAACTGGAAGGCTGTTCCATGTATCCACCACCCTCTCAGTAAAATAATGCTTCCTAATGTTACTTTTAAACCTTTGCCCCTCTAATCTAAGACTATGTCCTCTTTTGCTACTTTGTTTCCGTTTAAATATACTCCCTTCCTCTACCTTGTGGATTCCCTTCACGTATTTAAATGTTTCTATCATATCTCCTCTGTCTCGTCTTTTTTCCAAGCTGTACATGTTAAGATCATTAAGTCTTTCCTGGTAACTTTTCTCCTTGAAGCCGTACACCATTTTAGTAGCTCTTCTCTGAACTCTCTCTAAGATGTCTATATCCTTCTGGAGATACGGTCTCCAGTACTGCACACAGTACTCCAAGTGAGGTCTCACCAGTGCTCTGTACAGTGGCATGAGCACTTCCCTTTTCCTACTGCTAATACCTCTCCCTACACAACCAAGCATTCTGCTAGCATTTCCTGCTGCTCTATTACATTGACTACTTACCCTTAGATCCTCTGAAATAATAACCCCTAAATCCCTTTCCTCAGATGTTGAGGTTAGGACTGTATCAAATATTCTATATTCAGCCCTTGGGTTTTTACGTCCCAGGTGCATTATCTTGCACTTATCCACATTAAAACTCAATTGCCACAGCTCCGACCATTTTTTTAGTTTACCTAAATCATTTATCATTTGGCTGATCCCTCCAGGAACGTCAACCCTGTTGCAAATCTTTGAGTCATCAGCAAAAAGACATACTTTTCCATTAATACCTTCTGAAATATCACTAATAAAAATATTAAAGAGAATGGGTCCAAGTACTGACCCCTGAGGTACCCCACTGGTAACAAGACCTTGTGCCGAATAAACTCCATTTACCACAACCCTCTGTTGCCTGTCACTCAGCCACTGCCTAATCCATTCAACAATATTGGAATCCAAACTCAAAGATTGCAATTTATTGATAAGCCTTCTATGCGGAACAGTATCAAAAGCCTTACTGAATTCTAAATAAGCAATGTCTACTGCACCACCTGTGTCTATTATTTTTGTTACCCAATCAAAAAAGTCAATAAGATTAGTTTGGCATGATCTCCCTGAGGTAAACCCATGTTGTTTCTGATCCTGTAATATATGTGTTTTTAGATGTTCAACAATCCTTATCTTTAACATGATTTACATTAATTTCCCCACTACTGACGTAAGACCAACTGGCCTATAGTTCCCTGATTCCTCCCTACTACCCTTCTTGTAAATGGGCACAACATTTGCTAATTTCCAGTCTTCTGGGATGACTCCTGTTAACAAGGATTGGTTAAATAAATCTGTTAACGGTTTTGCTATTACATCACTGAGCTCTTTTAATAATTTAGGGTGGATCCCATCAGGCCCCATTGACTTATTTGTCTTTACTTTAGACAGCTGCTGTAGAACCTCCTCCTCTGCAAACTGATATGTAAATGTCTCGTTAGTGTTTCCTCCTAACTGAGGTCTCTTTCCTTCCTTTTCTTCTGCAAAGACTGAACAAAAATATTCATTGAGGCAGTCAGCGAGACTTTTATCCTCTTCTACATACCTTCCTTCCTTTGTTTTTAATCTAACTAATCCTTGTTTTACTTTTCTTTTCTCGTTTATGTATCTAAAAAATGTTTTGTCCCCCTTTTTTACTGACTGAGCTATTTTCTCTTCTGCGTGTGCTTTGGAAGCTCTTATAAATTGCTTTGCCTCTTTCTGCCTAATCTTATAGTTTTGGCTATCTTCTTCACTCTGAGTTTTTTTATAATTATTGAATGCTGTCTTTTTGTTCTTCACTATTTTGGCCACTTCTGCAGAGTACCACAGTGGTTTCTTCCCTTTTTTGTTTTTGCTAACAAGCCAAATGCAATTGCCTGTGGCCTTCAATAATGCTTCCTTTAAATAATCCCATTTCTCCTGGACTCCCTTTAAACTCCTCCAGTCTGTTAATGACTCCTTCACACAAAATCTCATTTTAGAAAAATCAGTTTTTTTAAAGTCTAAAACTTTTGTTTTTGTGTGGTGCGGCTCCATCCCTGTTCTTATATTAAACCATACTGACTGGTGATCACTAGATCCCAAATTTTCACCTACAACAACGTCCGATACCAAACCTCCATTTGTGAGTATTAAATCCAATATGGCCTCTTTACGGGTCGGCTCCTCAACTACTTGTGTTAGAGATAATCCCAGTAGGGAGTTTAGAATATTTGTACTCCTGGTGCACCCAGCTGTTTTGGTTTTCCAGTTCACATCAGGAAGATTAAAGTCCCCCATGATAATAATTCCATCTTCTGCGTACTACAGTGACCATTTGCTGAATAGTGAATTCACCGAAATTTTGGCAAAATGGAAACGAAGTGGAAACCACCTAAAATTCAGGGAAAAAAATGAAAATTAATTTTGTCAATAGACCTTTTCTTTGTTTATTTTTCGAAATAAAAGATTTTTCTTGTATTTTCATAACAGAAATCAATAGGATACAGCAGGGAAAACAATTAAGGAAATACATTACACATACATAATAGGGGAAACACTACATACATAATCAAACACAAGCCACCAGATCAGTAATACAGTTTAGGCTAATGTCAGACGAATGCAGTCAGAGCGTCTCCCAAGCCTGGGAGGACACTTTTAACCCCAGGTCCCCTTCCCAAGCTGCCTGGAAACACCAAACATGATCCAGGGAAGTGACATTCAGTGCTTCATAAAATAGGGACAGGAGTTTAGTCGTTGTGCTTGGATTAACCACTTACAATGCAAACAGAGACATAGGGGCCTGAGGAAAGGTAGGAGGCAGGTGCAGGCCCGGGCGTAGGACCACCAATGATATTTGATAATACGAGAGCCTCCATCACTCCGGCAGCACATAGCGTACCCGCAGTGTGTCAAATGACATTAGGTTTCCCCCCGCCGCCAGGTGTTGGAGGTGCATGATCGCCCTAGAGACCCATTTGGTGTGATCAAAAACTGCTATCCAATGTGCTATCACCACCACAGGAATAGCCAGAGAGAGGGAGGACGTATGCAGAAGCAAAGCGTGGCACGAATCCCACACGTGGATATACCATCTAGTGAGCGGCAGTAAGTCTGTCAAGGAGGGCCGTTGGCGGCACGTGAGCCACAGCACAGTCGTTTCTTGGTTGTGTTGCGCAAAGGCCTGTTCTATTACCATCTGTTGTGGGGGCATGGGGTGTGAAAGTATTCCGCCAAAGTCCCTAGCACCGCGACCCTATGATATAGGTGAATGTTGGGCATAGCCAGTCCACCCCGCCATACAGTCCACACATAGGAATTCAGGAGAGAATGAACATCCTCCACGTAAGATTTAGGCAAGCGGATCGGAATGGCTCTATAATAATACAACAATTTAGGCAAAAGTGTAATTTTAATAGCAGCCACCCTCCCCAGCCATGACAAAGGGGCGCGTTTTCTTTAAAAAAAAAAATGTTTCACATGGGATATGAAGGGATTGTAGTTCAAGTCGAACAAGCGGTCAGGGGATTTGGGTATCTTGACTCCCAGGTACTTCAAACAGTCCGCCCTCCAGTCATACTGAAAGCGCTGCGCCAAAAATTCCTGACTAGGCCTAGGCCTAGGCCTGCTATATTCCGTCAGTATGTCTTGAAAGCACGGTATGGAAGCCTCAGGGTCCGTGAGAGTTAGCAAAATATTGTCCGCAAACAAGCTAACCTTATATGTGGTAGGGCCAACAGCTATTCCCGCATCACCATTGTCCTGTCGTATGGGTTGTGCCAATGGCTCGATCGCATACAACAATGGTGACAAAGAGCATCCCTTTCGTGTCCCATTACAAATTCTAAACTTTTCCAACAAAAAACCCACAGTCACTACCAACGCCGTTGGGGCAGCATAAAGCGCACAGATACCCTTCAACACCGAGTCTGGAAAGCCTAATTAAAATCTGTAAATTAAAAAATCTGTAATTAAAATCTCCGCACACCAGTAAAGAACCTGTCGCCACAGGAGACACCTTTCAAAGAACACCGGAAATGAAAGAAAGTTGTTCAGTATTAGATTAATAAACATTTACCAACATGTAAACCTTATGGTTCAGTGAGCAGATCAGGATGAGATATCGGCCCTGAGGGCAATTAGAACATGCAATTAGAACACCACATTATAATGTATTAAAATCGACACCCCTTTAGACATGGTTGGACCCAACGCATGATACTGCATGGCGAAATTGCGCATCTTCAATGATGGGTGAGCAAGACGCTTAAAATGGGTTTCCTTGAGGCAAACCACATCTGCTTTAAGCCGGTGTATCTCCGCATATAAGGAATGATGTTTGATTGGGGCATTCAACCCTTTAACATTATACAAAACTACTTTCAACATGGTTCCGAGCAGGTGCAAACGTTTGATTCAACAGCATTATACAGAACCAGAAGAGGAGCAGGCGGAATTGACAAACAAACATATAAAGCAGGGGGATACCTATGAACTATGAGAATCCCCAAAATATGGGGGCACTTCCCAAGCACCTCTTAGAAGGAGGGAGAGTGGGGTAGCTCAGGATAATAGGAAACACTTACAGGGTTATTCAGAGAGCGGGGAAAAGCAGGAGAATGACTGGAGAAAGGAAAATTCTAGGTCAAAATAGCCAATTTGGAAAGTGAGATGAATGGGAGAATTTTTTTGGTTTGGATATTTTGACCTAGAATTTTCCATTCTCCAGTCATTCTCCTGCTTTTCACCTCTCTTTGAATAACCCTTTTAGTCTCGGGGGACCCCATCGTAGAGGGTAATCCCTGCAAAAGTAGCACTTTACTACGCACTGAGACCAGTGGTAGGTAGGGTCTGTAGTATGCAACAGCAGGTGTATGGACCACATAGAAAAATAAAGGAAAGGATACCAGAACCGTTCCGGCTTCCCACGGCTTAAAATAATGGAGCCCGAGCAAAACGTCCCTGGGCAACTTGTCAGGTGCAGAAGAGGGTCTTGGCAGGCGGTGAATTCTATCGAATAGGAGGGAGTCCGGTGGCTTCCGGAAGGAGGTGCTGCAGGAGCTCTTTCACATACTGGGATAAATGTTGAGGGGCTATAGATTCTGAGACTCCGAGTACTTTAAAATTGTGACGCCGCGACCTGTCCTCCATATTTGTCAGCTTCAGCAGGGCTACCTTCAACTGCTCCTCCAGGTCCTCCACTTTACCCGCCATCTCGTTGTCTGCACAACCTATTTCGCCATCTTCTCCTCCAGCTTATCTGTGCGATCAACTATCTCCTGTATTTCCCTCTTAATTTCCGCTGCAACCGCGTCCAGATGGGAGGTTAGTCGATCCGAAAGAGAGGTGATTAAGCCCTCCAAGCAGGTAGCAAAGGCTTCCATGCCTTGTTGGGCAGTTCCTGTATCGGGCTCTGCACGTGGAGAGGCCGGAGAGAAGTCATCTTGAGATGCCAGGCCTTCTTTCTGCTTCAGCCCTCCCGGCGTGAAGAACACTGCCTTCGCTGCTTTTATAGTACCCATCTGCGCTGTTATAACTGTCTCGGGTTACTCACCCCCCGGGTGTCCGTATTTGTGGGAAAAAGTGGGCAATATCCGCTGTTGAAGGGTCCCTGTAGATGGAGCTTCGCGCTCACGCAGCCAGCTTGCTCCGTGGTCAGACCACGCCCCCTATTTGTTTATTTTTTTGTCAATCTCATCCCATTTGTTACCCTGCTTATGTTTTGATTGACTACCTGTGTTGTTCAGCTTTTTAATGTACTGAAATGATCCACGAGGTTATGTTTACAGCAACTTCTTTATTATATGATACATGAGATGAGTCTGGCTTTCTGCTCTGAGCTGGCTCTCCTCCACACTGACTCTTCATGGGGCACAGCTCACTTCCTGTTCCCTGACCCTTATGAATATTCATTACTTACTCAACTCAGCACACTACCTGTATAGTCTGCTCTAAATAAATTCCTTTTACCACTATGTTAAGTGTCTGGCTGGTGGTTTTAGGGACCTTGCTTATCTGGGTACCATCTACTGTTTGTGATACCAGGGATACCAGTCCGATTGGATCTGATACTTTGGCCTTTGTCAGAACCGTGGTGTGTAGTCAATTGGATGCCTCTCAAAGTAAATCAACTGAAAGACACTGCAGTGCAATAGCGGTGAATTGCTTTCTAGAACCTCGAAAAGATTTGCATGCCTGCTTCTGCTTTGGAAGGCTTGCAAAGAGTGTTGGGATACACGACTGGAGGATATTCGGCTCACTATGATTAATTAACCATCTAATTTGGTCACGGTCTAGGAACCTTGTAATCCACTAATCAAGGGATTACCCTATCAGGAAGCATAGTTTCCACACTGATCCATAGTGAGCTCAGCACAGTTTATGTGATAACTAGGTATAAGCACCACTGGATCTGTTTAGAATTGACCTGAAGCTGGATGTGCACCTTTAACAGGCTGGCCTCACAGAGCACTGCCTCAATAGCATAAGTGATATCACTTAACTAGCGGTACATGAGAAAAACAAAAGTACATGTAAGATATCAGCACCATAAAATAAACATGTAATAACATTTCATTTTTTGGTGGTAGTGTCCCTTTAACATGATCAAAATTTTCAAAATATGTTGCGTTTTATAAATTGTTTGACATTCACAGGAGTTATAATTTCAGTTTAAACATGAGTTGGAAAAAAAACACAAAACAGTCACATTTTATTGTGTTTGATTAAATTAAACTTTTATAAATTGACATATTCTCTTACTTAGCATATTAACAAGAACCAACATTATACGCTATTAAGGTAAATATTTTAGATTGTTAAACATACATTAATGAATATGCCAAAAACTGTTAAGTGGATGCCTTGTGACAGCATTAGTGTGTGAATCTCAGTGTGTTGAATAAACATGTTAATGGGAAAAATAATCCTTCAAGGCAATAAAGCAAAATCAAGGTCTTTGTGAGCTTGATTATTTATATTTTACATAGTTACATAGGCTGAAAAAGACATGCGTCCATCGGGTTCAGCCTCTCACACATCACCTACTGCTGTTGATCCAAAAGAAGGCAAAAAACCCAGTCTGAAATGCTTGCCAATATGCAACATATTGGGAAAAAATTCCTTCTTGACCCCAGAATGGCTGTCAGTTTTCTCCTTGGATCAAGAAGCATTTACCCACATATTAAATATTATAACCCTTAATAGTCTGTGTCTGCAGGAAGTCATCCAGGCGCTTTTTAAAAGTCTGTACAGTCTCTGACCCAACCACCTCAACAGGCAGAGAATTCCACAGCTTTATTGTTCTCACCGTAAAATAACCCTTCCTATGCTTTAGGTTGAATTTTCTTTCTTCCAGTATAAATGGATGACCCCTTGTCCTGCGTATAGTCCTGTTAATGAATAGGTTATCAGACAATGGTTGATAATGGCCCCGTATATATTTATATAAAGTTATCAGATCCCCTCTAAGGCGCCGTTTCTCTAAACTAAACAGGTTTAAGCTTGTTAGTCTTTCCTCATAACGTAAACCTTCCATTCCTCTTATTAATTTAGTCGCCCGTCTCTGCACTTTATCTAGCGCTATAATATCCTTTTTTAAGACAAGTGCCCAAACTTGCACGGCATATTCAAGGTGCAGTCTGACCATTGATTTATACAGAGGCAAAATTATGTTTTCATCCCGAGAGGGAACTCCCCTTTTAATGTATGCCAATACTTTGCTGGCCTTGGCGGCTGCTGTTTGACATTGCAAATGGTTACTTAGTTTGAAGTCTATGATTATTCCCAAATCCTTCTCCTTGGATTTCTCTAACTCCGTACCATTTAGGGTATAAATTGCTTGTGTGTTCTTCACTCCAAAGTGCATAACTTTGCATTTATCTAGATTAAATTTCATCTGCCATTTAAGTGCCCAGTCCCCCATTCTATCTAAATCCCTCTGCAGCGAAGTAACATCCTGCTCACATTGTATTACTTTTCCTAGTTTTGTGTCATCTGCAAACACTGATACATGGCTTTCAATGCCTATCTCAAGGTCATTTATAAATGAATTGAATAGTATTGGTCCTATAACAGACCCCTGAGGGACACTGCTTACCACTGATGTCCATCTCAAAAATGTACCGTTTATGACCACTCTCTGTACCCTATCTTTCAGCCAGTTTTCTATCCAAGAACAAGTATTTTCATCTAGACCAATTTTTCTTAATTTAAATAGTAACCTTTTGTGTGGAACTGTGTCGAAAGCTTTGTCAAAATCCAAGTAAATCACATCCACTGCGACCCCCTGATCTATACTTCTACTTACTTCCTCATAGAACGTAATTAGGTTAGTCTGACATGATCTGAGTTTCATGAAACCATGCTGATTTTTGCCAATTACATTATACCCCCCAATAAATTCCTGAATATTATCCCTATAATTTTATTTTCTCAAAAGAATTATAATACAATTTAGTGTAGCCCCCATTAGTTATATAATAATAAATAAAGGTAACTAATGACTTAGTTGCTGCTAAAACCCAAGATCACTCCTACCTACTTATTTTTTTTGATCATTATGCTGCCTTTGAAACAGTCGACCACCCACTTCTGCTCCTCACGCTGCGGCAACTTGACCTCAGCTCTCTCCTGGTTCACCACAGTTACTTTCTCAGTTGGGGTACCTCAGGGCTCTGTTCTGGGTACCCTTCTCAATCTATACCAATTCTCTTGGCAATCCCATTTCTTCCTATAGTTTCCAATATCACCTTGATGCTGAAAACACACTAATCTACCTTTCCTCTCCTGATCTCTCTCCTAATGTGTTGAATCGTGTTACTGTCTGCCTGTCTGCTCTCTCCATCTAAATAACTCAGAGTTCCCTAAAGCTCAACCTCTCCAAAACTGAACTTCTCGTCTTCTCTACCTCTAGACCTAATATTTCAGAACCCATTTATCTTCAGGCTAATTTTATCCATTTTATCCATTTTATATTTTATTTTATTTTTTGTGGTTAATAAAAAAGTTTTTACATGTAATATTTTCTGTTGTTCTGGTTCTGATTAATAGATAACGGTTTCCATGGAGGTTGTACCTGGAAGAAAACAACCTCTGGCCGAACTACCTTAGGACCTAGGGAAGGTCCCATTCTAAGTGATTAGTCCCACATCTTAGGCTGAAGGCAGTTCCTGTAGTTTCAGTCTACACTATGCTCTCCATGTTTTGTGTTAAAGTATTTACAAGAACACGGGAGACCCGTGAGGCTGTTGAGTGGCTGACTAATAAACCAGAGACTATCATCCTAGAGCCGTGGTTGGCTCTTGGAAATAGGAGTGGGACATATATGATACTTATTTATGTCTATAATATATGAGTTATACTAGGATTTTTTTTCCTTTTATTTTTTGAGGTAATTGTTAGGGATGAGCTGTTCGTTTCGATCAGTTCGGAGTTCGACTCGAACATTGGCAGTTCGAACGTTCGCAAACTTCGAACTTTTTGGCGTGTTCGGTTCGAGTTGGAAAAAAATATTTTTTTTTTGAAAAAAGTATAAAGAATGCTTAAAAAATACTAAAAAATCTAGAAATAAAGAGACCCTTTACTGCAGAACATTATAAGCAACGGTTTATTAGATATTAAATTAAAAAACTACCCAGGGCAAGACGGCATGCATGTGGGCGATGATTAGCAATGGACGGACTGTGTACGTCGTCAAGAAGTGGTATGTATAATAGCATAAACATGTTACATACACATAACACACATTACATACATCTACCAACATATGTCAACACATGCTGCAGTGTAATGTATTATCTGTTTGTCAGACAAATGTGACTGTCATAATATTATTCTGGCTTTATTTAAAATATTTGCACACGTGTACATTTTTCTGAAACTTTCACACCTCAAAATTACATGTGCTTAGAGTGCATGAGGCTTGCATAGGATTTTTTGCGCTGCCTGTGTGTTTCATCTTTAAAATGCTGCACTGGGTGATGTGGATTTTCTAACTTACAAGGAAAGCATGCTTTACAGTCTGCCTAATGTCTAGGAGCAAAGATTCTCACCCCTAAATGACATGTGCTCGCAGCAGGGCTCTCAAACTCTGGTGCCCCTGATGTTTTTGAACTACAACTCCCAGGATTCCCTCACCATGTATTGCATTGAAATCATCCTGGGACTTGTAGTCCAAATCATGTTGGGGGGCTGTGAGTTTGAGACCCCTGGCATACTGTGCATGAGGCTTGCATAGGATTTTTTGCGCCGCCAGTGTGTTTCATCTTTAAAATGCTGCAATGGGTGATGTGGATTTTCTAGCTTACAAGGAAAGCATGCTTTACAGTCTGCCTAATGTCTAGGTGCAAAGATTCTCACTCCTAAATGACATGTGCTCGCAGCAGGGCTCTCAAACTCTGGTGCCCCTGATGTTTTTGAACTACAACTCCCAGGATTCCCTCGCCATGTAATGCATTGAAATCATCGTGGGACTTGTAGTCCAAATCACGTTGGGGGGCCGTGAGTTTGAGGCCCCTGGCATACTGTGCATGAGGCTTGCATAGGATTTTTTGCGCCGCCTGTGTGTTTCATCTTTAAAATGCTGCAATGGGTGATGTGGATTTTCTAGCTTACAAGGAAAGCATGCTTTACAGTCTGCCTAATGTCTAGGTGCAAAGATTCTCACCTCTAAATGACATGTGCTTACAGCAGGGCTCTGAAACGGCGTAAACAACAGGTGTTAATTAGTGTTTGGAAATAACATGTGCTTCTAATTAGTCTGGTCTCATGAATTTGATACATTGTCTGCAGACTGGCTGTGGCTCCTGCACATGTATGAACACTGTGCTTCTGAATTCATTTCTACTACATGTTCCACCGATATGCTGTTTAACCCCTTAACCTCCCTGGCGGTATTCCCGAGTGTGACTCGGGGTTAAATTTCGCTACTGCGAACGGTAACGCCGAGCCACACTCGGGCTGGATAGATACTCACCTCCTCCTGGCTCCCTCGCTGTCCCCGCAGTGTGATCGCGGCAAACTGCTTCCTGGATGGCTCCCTGCGAGTCACATGATGCAGAGGGGCTGGACCGCAGCAAATTTCATTCATAAAACTCACTGAATACAAATGGAAAAGTTTATGAACGGCCACTAGGTGGCAGTACAGGATAAGAAATAGACCATACATCGTCTCACCCTTGTTCTCAGACAGATTTCAGTGTTTTTTGTTGTATTTTATTGAATATCATTTATTTGCATTATTTTGGATAATTATTTTTGGGATAATAAGTTATTATGTCGTGTTTCAAACTTTATCGGACTCAGTGTATTTACTATTTTTTTTAAATTAATTAATTAATTTATTTATAAAGGATTTTACCAGTAAGGACTCTTGATTTCACGGATTTCAGTGCGTGATTCCTAATTATTACAGGCTAACTATGTACAAAAACACGTTTCCTTTAAAAAAAAATTGAGACGCTTTTAGACACAAAATTTTGAAAAAATTAGACCGCCAGGGAGGTTAAGGACCAGGGCTCTGTAAAGCCAATCATTAATGATGTAGATGTTACGTCATTTGTCATCAAGGACCCTAATAAAATCTTTATAACACTCCTTAGATTTAAACGTAATATTCCAGTATTTGTATGTCATGTACCTCTCCCGAAGGGCCTATGTGAGCATACAATTATTATTGTGTTAGATCTATAGTTTTGGTGCAAGCGTGGTGGAAGGGCTTGCTGCTTCTGCATTAGTAACACAACACAACGTGAAAATGTCTATCATAAAGCGTACAAGTTGAGTCCCTAGAGTCTCTGACTATCCATTGTCATATATACCTTGCTTTATACATATAATACATTCCCTCATCTAACAGGATAGTAGCAGTCCCTGTGCATTTTAACCCCTTAAGGGTGGCTAGGTGTCGTGTGTGGGTCTCTGATGGCGATATTTCTATACATCCTACAAATCCGCCACTTCACGGGCAGGTTATGGGGACCTCCTAGGCACGATATTTGAAGGAATTTTTCGTTTTTATTTTTAACCCTTATTTTATGGAAAACTCACTGTTCCTTTAAAAACGTCTTTTTTTAAAACTTTTTGTCCTTGTTTCCTGTCCCCCAGGGCAGTACCCGGACCCCCATACACCTTTTATGGCAAATATCTTGCATATTGCATATATGCCCTCTTGGAGGGCACTCTAAAAATCGAACTTTTGAGTCCCATTGACTTGCATTGAGTTCGGGTCGTGTTCGCGTTCGAACTCGAACTTTTGAAATTGTTCGAGTTCGAATGCGAACCGAACACGGGAGTGTTTGGCTCATCCCTAGTAATTGTGCAAGAAAAATCTAAATCTTGGAATATACGGTAATTGGTTGCAAATAACTACCGTCTTTATGGACCACTGGGTGAGCTGCCCATCTGCATGTATTGTCTATGACTCTAAAAAACAATGCATGCATCCACCTCTTAATCAAGACTCTAGTAACAGGCCTACCCAAGTTCTTAGTATCTCCTATGTCGACTACTGTAACCCTCTTCTCATTGGCCTTAAACAATCCCAGATTGTAATCCCTGATTACTGCAGTCTGTAATGAGCGTCTTTGCCAGGCTGATACACCTCAAATCCTGTTCCTTACACCTCATCTCTTTGCCCTTTGCCCTTTGCCAATCTCTACCTTGGCTCCCTGTTTCCTTTAGAATACAATTCAAAACAATGGTGCTCATGTACGTAGCTCTTGGTAACCGTGCTCCTGCCTACATCACCTCTCTTATTAGCAGGTATAACCCATCCCATCCACTTTGCACTACCAAGGATCTGGTGTTATCATTTCCTCGCACCCGCACCCCCAGCTCCAGCCTTCAGGACTTTTCCTGAGCTGCCCCCTTAGTATGAATTCCCTAACCCGCAACATTCGACTCTCCCTGTCTCTCCACTCTTTCAAGAAATCTCTAAAAACACATTACTTTAGAGAAGCCAGTCAACCCGCACAGCCCCTATGCACCTCACTAGTTCTCATACTCAGCTACTTACCCTCACCTTAATGTGTCACCCCCTCTCCTCTTAAGTTGTAAACTCTCAAGCAGGGTTCTTTTTTCTTTTGTTCTCTGTGTCTAACTTGTATGTATATTTGTTATGTCTGGAGTATTGTGCAGCACTGCAGAACTTGTCGTATTGTAAATACCTGTAATTTTAAAGAAGTGCTACATCAAATAATTGTGAAAATATAACAATCCCTATTATACATGAGTAAAACAGTATATATTAAGGAATATTTCATTTTCCACATATAGGCATGTAAATGAATAACACCAACAAATCAACAGACAGAAATAAAAATAATTATAAATGGCAAAATGTCTTGAGTAAAAGACCATAAAGCTATCCCTATCCTAAGTGATTAAAAAAGGAAATAAATCAGAAAGCTCAATATTCAAACATTCACATGTATAGATTCAGCAAAACCTTAAAACATAAAGAAAGGTATTTACGAAGCACTTGTTCAGAGAATTTAATTTCCTCTTTCAACTGGAGTTTAATAGGGCAGATGCTCTGAGTAATGTCAGAGTTTGCAATGCTGTAATGACAAATTAGAGTAGGTGAGCTATTGGATCCAGTGACACATTGATAGTTCTCAAGTGTTGTTTCCATGACCTTATTTCCAATGCACGCACCACTACTGTATATTTTAAACATTTTGTACATCTGTCACTGTGCTCATTTAGATATTATTTATGTATGGGATTATTATAAAACATGGACTTTTTTCACTTTTCTAAGAAGTGTTATTGCACTGTTACAGTTCTGTGTTTATTTATTTGCAAAGTATTTTACCAGTAAGGATACATTGAGATTTCTCTCGTTTTCAAGTATGTAGTAAATTACTACAGAAAGCTCATAAACTTTTTAAAATTAAAATGTGTGTAATAGATTTTCATCCCTGGTTTTAGATTCTTCCGGATCTTGTAATCTGGGAGAATCATAAACTGGAGGAGAGGGAGACACAGCAAGGTAGTTAGGAGACACACGCTGCTGCAGCACCAGGGAAATACACACTAGGATCCACTGCACAACCCTTTGTAAGGGAAACGCTTTCCAGAGCCAGCAGGTCTCTAGCTAATTCTGTGCAGTATATCACACATTGGAGCTGCACTGGGTCTGCCAGTGTGCATCTTGTGGTGTTGTACCCACGGAGGAGGGTTGGACTGAAGGAGGACCCCTCCTGAATATCAGGGAGCTAAGTAAAAATCTAATCCAGAAGCAGGGATCAAATTGAAGTCGAAAGCGTGGGCAGGGCCGCCATCAGGGCATTACGGCCCATGTTGCAGTAAGGGGCCCGGGCACTGGGGTGGCCCGCTGTCGACAACTATGTTTACTTTAGGCCGCAGGACTTGGAGGAGGTACTGCGGCCTACCTGGGCCCAGTTGCCAGCGAGCAGGGACTCCAAGATGGCAGCCGGCGGGCCCCCTCTGATGATGTCAGAGAGGGCGCGCCAGACGTCTGCAGCCTACGCTCGACCCGACTCCTGGCTGACTCAAGGGGGTCTGGCTTCCTCCTGTGTTCTTTGCAGCGCTGGGAGGAAGTGATCATATAACATCACTTCCTCCCAGCGCTCCATTAGATGCACGTGGAGGAGAGCACCGGCAGTGGCTCCCAGGACCAAGGGAGATAATTAAACACCGAGGAGGGGGGCAAAATGTGATGAAAACTGAGGGGGGTGAAAACAGAGGGGGGGGAAAGAAAATGGAGGAGAGGAATGAAATGAAACCACAGGAGAGGAGGGAGAATGAAATGAAAACAGAGATGGGGGAATAAAATTAAAACAGAGTAGGGGGGAATGAAATAAAAACAGAAGAGGGGGAAATGAAATGAACATGAGAACTAAGAGTGGGGTGAAATGGAATAAAATGGGAGGTGGGGAGATGGTCATGATAAAGGAGAGACCCCATGCCAATACCGTTAAAAGTCTATTGCTGTGGATACCTGTGTACCTTCATACTCATTGCCTTTACCATTAGGGGTCTATTGCTGTGGATCCTGTGTATGTTCATACTCACTGCCTTTACCATTAGAGGTCTATTGCTGTGGATCCTGTGTACGTTCATACTCATTGCCTTTACCATTAGAGGTCTATTGCTGTGGATTCCTGTGTACGTTGATACTCACTGCTTTTACCGTTAGTGGTCTATTGCTGTGGATCCTGTGAACATTCATACTCATTGCCTTTACCATAAGAGGTCTATTGCTCGACCCGACTCCTGGCTGACTCAAGGGGGTCTGGCTTCCTCCTGTGTTCTTTGCAGCGCTGGGAGGAAGTGATCATATAACATCACTTCCTCCCAGCGCTCCATTAGATGCACGTGGAGGAGAGCACCGGCAGTGGCTCCCAGGACCAAGGGAGATAATTAAACACCGAGGAGGGGGGCAAAATGTGATGAAAACTGAGGGGGGTGAAAACAGAGGGGGGGGTAAAGAAAATGGAGGAGAGGAATGAAATGAAACCACAGGAGAGGAGGGAGAATGAAATGAAAACAGAGATGGGGGAATAAAATTAAAACAGAGTAGGGGGGAATGAAATAAAAACAGAAGAGGGGGAAATGAAATGAACATGAGAACTAAGAGTGGGGTGAAATGGAATAAAATGGGAGGTGGGGAGATGGTCATGATAAAGGAGAGACCCCATGCCAATACCGTTAAAAGTCTATTGCTGTGGATACCTGTGTACCTTCATACTCATTGCCTTTACCATTAGGGGTCTATTGCTGTGGATCCTGTGTATGTTCATACTCACTGCCTTTACCATTAGAGGTCTATTGCTGTGGATCCTGTGTACGTTCATACTCATTGCCTTTACCATTAGAGGTCTATTGCTGTGGATTCCTGTGTACGTTGATACTCACTGCTTTTACCGTTAGTGGTCTATTGCTGTGGATCCTGTGAACATTCATACTCATTGCCTTTACCATAAGAGGTCTATTGCTTTGAATTCTGTGTACGTTCATACTCACTTTGCCTCACATGAGTTCTATTGCTGTGGTGCTCTGAGATGCTTAACCAGTGGAATAATATAATTATACTTTTATGCTACATTGTTTGCACTAATACACATTTTATGTCATTTTAAGGTATTGGGAGCAACACACTGTAATACGATCTTGATTCAAATTATTTTTCACAATTTGAATTTCATACTGTCTTAAATTATTTGAACCAGTTGGATATTTTTTTATGTTAAATGTGCTGTTGTGCGAGCAATATGTGTGATTTTAAGATATTGGGACTAACACAGTGTAATGTGACCACGATTCACAGTAAATATTGATTTCCTATGGGAAGAGGGGATCGTGGGGGGGGGGGCATTCTGAGGGTCAGTAAGGAGCCCTAAAATGTCTGATGGCTGACCTGAGTGTGGGAATGCAGCTCCTCCACTATTTTTGGAGAGGGAACAGAGATCATATTGGTCCCACGCACTATAAAACTTGTATTCAGGTGTTCAATCATAAAAGTCTTCCTGTTAAGTCAGAAGATAGGAATCATAATATATAATTTTGCTATAATCCACATATATATATAAATTTATCAGGTTTGAGTGTGTGTTTGTGTTACGTGCAAGATGATAATTGCTAACCAGAGATCAGAAATCTGAAATGAGTTCCTACACTTCTTTTTTTAGGACTTGGCCACAGTCCACAAGATTCTGAAAATTCCAATTTTCAGTCATCGGCATTTTGTAATTCCGAATAAGGGAAGAGCAACCTGTACACGGTTTTGTATTTGTAGATATGCATAGAACACGAAAAAAAAAAACAAAGGGCTATTCTTCTCCAAATTAATATGTTTACTGTCAATATTATAAATAAAGTTCTAGTGTCCCTTTCATCTATGAGATTCCAAACAAAGCATACTGAACAAATGTTTATGTAACCAAAAATGCAATATAGGTATATGTAGATACTGTATAAAGAAAATGTGATTATAAAATCCTATTAAATACAGGTAAACAGTATGTTAAGATGCTACTTTTAAACACTATTTAGAATCATTTTCAATCAATCCACTGTTATATGTACAACATGTTATGTAATATTGTCTCACTAAGGATTGAGATTGTTGTAGTTTTACAGGCAAATGCCATAAACTGCTGCTTTGCACCATTTAGGTGAGCTCAGGAATTTGTTTGTTTTATGAGTGACCATTAAAATACAATTACATCTTCTCTTTCACTAAACTGAAAAATAATTTCTTGATGAACCCCTGCCAGAGAGCTGAAATAAAAGGTCACCCACCTGCAGGATATGAAGAATCAAAATTTCCTTTTTTATATGGATGGCTCCAAATGTTCTTCATTTGTGCTGCTTGGGACACATCCTGTGCTTCCATCTAAGGGAAATCCAAAGGGTGATTTATTCTGGTATTCATAATGATTTAGTTGGGAAGCAATTCTTTTTGTACACTTATAGCTAGTCCTTATGTCCCATTTCTGTAAAATGTATAGTATATTATCATTATTATCATTCCACTTATTGCAAAATTATATTAAATGAATAAATTTACTATTTTATGTGTTACGCATGATTGCAAGCACTTTCCAAGAATAACTGGGAAAAGGCTAACTAACCCAGAACAATGCCCAAAATATACAAAGGAAAAGAAAGCATTTTTAAAAGTTAAAATTTCAAATAAAATCCTCAAACTTTGACTCATTTTGAGCCTTTTGTACTATGTTTACAATAAGGTGCAGCACTCTAGAAATCAGTAAAAACAAAGAGACAAATGTAGCAGTGGGTATAAAGGTTTAGATTACTGGTGGGGCTGGTGCTGCTCCTGCTCCATATCTCAAAATAAGACCAAAGAAAAGTCAGCTAATGTCAGCACTGATACCACCAATAGTAATGAGCCGAACACCCCCGTGTTCGGTTCGCATTCGAACTCGAACAATTTCAAAAGTTCGAGTTCGAACTCGAACACGAACCGAACTCAATGCAAGTCAATGGGACTCAAAAGTTTGAATGTTAGAGTGCCCTCCAAGAGGGCATATATGCAAGATATTTGCCATAAAAGGTGTATGGGGGTCCGGGTAGTGCCTTGGGGGACAGGAAACAAGGACAAAAAGTTTTTAAAAAAAATGTTTTTAGAGGAACAGTGAGTTTTCCGTGAAATAAAGTTTAAGAATAAAAACGAAAAATTCCTTCAAATATCGTGCCTAGGAGGTCCCCATAACCTGCCCGTGAAGTGGCGGATTTGTAGGATGTATAGAGACATTTAAAAACGAAAAAATTACATTTCAAATGACGGTAAATGGTTTTTCTTTAATCTATTCATAAACAACTGCTTGGGGCAGCAGCCTGTATGAAAAGAAGAGACATTTTAGGACACGCAGAATGAGTTTAGTGATTTTTTGGCTAAATTATGGTGAAACTTATGCAGGCTTTGGATGAAAGTAACAACAGGTGCTTTAAAATTGGGCCATTTAGTGTCGGCAACAGTGCCGTCACACCGTAACCCCTCTGTGGTATTGTGGAAGAGTGCAGGGTTGGACCCTGTGGTCCAATATTAAAATGATATGAATCTGGTATAGGCGTCAGTGGCAGTGCACCCAAATATTTTGCCTTTGGTGGAAGCAAGTGCCTTCACACAGTAACCCCTTTGTGGTATTGTGGAAGAGTGTAGGGTTGGACCCTGCGGTCCAATATTAAAATGTTATGAATCTGGTAATATAGGCGTCAGTGGCAGTGCACCCAAATATTGTGCCTTTGGTGGCAGCAATTGCCTTCACAACGTAAGTAACCCCTCTGTGGTACTGTTTAAGAGTGCAGGGTTGGACCCTGCGGTCCAATATTAAAATGATATGAATCTGGTACAGGCATCAGTGCACCCAAATATTGTGCCTTTGGTGGCAGCAAGTGCCGTCACACCGTAACCCCTTTGTGGTATTGTGGAAGAGTGCAGGGTTGGACCCTGCGGTCCAATATTAAAATGATATGAATCTGGTAATATAGGCATCAGTGGCAGTGCACCCAAATATTGTGCCTTTGGTGGCAGCAAGTGCCTTCACACCGTAAGTAACCCCTCTGTGGTATTGTGGAAGAGTGCAGGGTTAGACCCTGAGGTCCAATATTAAAATGATATGAATCTGGTACAGGCGTCAGTGCACCCAAATATTGTGCCTTTGGTGGCAGCAAGTGCCTTCACACCGTAAGTAACCCCTTTGTGGTATTGTGGAAGAGTGCAGGGTTGGACCCTGAGGTCAAATATTAAAATGATATGAATCTGGTAATATAGGCGTCAGTGCACCCAAATATTGTGCCTTTGGTGGCAGCAAGTGCCTTCACACCGTAACCCCTTTGTGGTATTGTGGAAGAGTGCAGGGTTGGACCCTGCGGTCCAATATAATATGATATGAATCTGGTAATATAGGCGTCAGTGGCAGTGCACCCAAATATTGTGCCTTTGGTGGCAGCAAGTGCCTTCACACCATAACCCCTCTGTGGTATTGTGGAAGAGTGCAGGGTTGGACCCTGCGGTCCAATGTTAAAATGATATGAATCTGGTATAGGTGTCAGTAGCAGTGCACCCAAATATTTTGCCTTTGGTGGAAGCAAGTGCCTTCACAACGTAAGTAACCCCTCTGTGGTACTGTGGAAGAGTGCAGGGTTGGACCCTGCGGTCCAATATTAAAATGATATGAATCTGGTAATATAGGCATCAGTGGCAGTGCACCCAAATATTGTGCCTTTGGTGGCAGCAAGTGCCTTCACACCGTAAGTAACCCCTCTGTGGTATTGTGGAAGAGTGCAGGGTTAGACCCTGAGGTCCAATATTAAAATGATATGAATCTGTTACAGGCGTCAGTGCACCCAAATATTGTGCCTTTCGGTGGCAGCAAGTGCCTTCACACCGTAAGTAACCCCTTTGTGGTATTGTGGAAGAGTGCAGGGTTGGACCCTGAGGTCAAATATTAAAATGATATGAATCTGGTAATATAGGCGTCAGTGCACCCAAATATTGTGCCTTTGGTGGCAGCAAGTGCCTTCACACCGTAACCCCTCTGTGATATTGTGGAAGAGTGCAGGGTTGGACCCTGCGGTCCAATATTAAAATGATATGAATCTGGTAATATAGGCATCAGTGCACCCAAATATTGTGTTTTTGGTGGCAGCAAGTGCCTTCACACCATAACCCCTTTGTGGTATTGTGGAAGAGTGCAGGGTTGGACCCTGCGGTCCAATATTAAAATGATATGAATCTGGTAATATAGGCGTCAGTGGCAGTGCACCCAAATATTGTGCCTTTGGTGTCAGCAAGTGCCGTCACACCGTAACCCTTCTGTGGTATTGTGGAAGAGTGCAGGGTTGGACCCTGCAGTCAAATATTAAAATGATATGAATCTGGTACAGGCCATATGGTGAAGACGCTGGCAATGGGTGGCTACATTTGACGTCCCTGGGCGTCGTGGACTAAAATTTTTTAAAAAGGCATCAGTCAAGTGGCCTGGCCTTCACCACTCTTCCTCTGATCATCCGCAACCTCAGAAGCACCTGTGTCATCACTTGGTAACCTACCAGGGCCTGGAAAGGTGTTACACAAGTGTTGCTTTAGAGTGTCCTCAAGTTGTTTCATCCTGTGCTCCCTCTGTGCGGGCAGGATGAGCTCTGCAACTTTACCCTCTCCTTGATAGCAAGAATCCTGGGGTCCTTTAGCAGGCTTTGCAGGATAAGGGAGCCCATGCAGCTTAGGTTGGAGGTGGCATTAGCTTCCGAGTCTTCCTGGTCAATGAGGATGACCCCATCATGCACTTCCTCCTCCCAGACACGTACTAGTCCTTGGGTTTCTGGGCACACAAAACCCTCCTTTGAGGAATCCCCACCTTCAATGCCCTCACTACTTAAATATTCCTCCTCCTCCTCATCCTCCTCCTGTCTGATCTGAGGACCCGCAGGAATGCTGTCTGCATAAAGACTGGGGCCTTGGAAGCTAGGGAAGGCCTCCTCTTCCTCCTGCTGCTCTGCCTCTAGTGCCATCTTTATAATTCCCCGCAGAGTGCGCTCCAGCAGGAACACTAAAGGAATTGTGTCACTGATGCATGCACTGTCCTTGCTCACCATCTTCGTTGCCTCCTCAAATGGTGACAGTACAGTGCATGCATCCTTGATCATCAGCCACTGCGGGGGGGGAAACCAAGTTGACCTGAACCTGTCCTTGTGCCATACTCACACAGGTACTCAATGATAGCCCTCTGCTGCTTGTGCAGACGCTGCAGCATTGCTAATATCGAGTTCCACCTGGTGGGCATGTCACAGATCAGACAGTTTGTGGGAAGGTGGAATTCTCTTTGAATTTCTGCCAGGCAAACACTTGCTGGGAATGACCGTCTGAAGTGACTGCAGACTTTTCTGGCCTGGCTGAGAAGCTCTGCCAGCCCTGGGTACCTGGTTAGGAAACGCTGTACCACCAGATTTAGGAAATGTGCTTGGCATGGTAAATGCGACAAACTTACCCTGGCATAGTGTTAACCATCTCTGCACCTGCTCCTGCAGAGCTGACAGAATTTCTGGCCCGGTGTGGCTCCTGTCCCCTAAACAAACCAGCTCAAGCACAGTAGGGCATCTTTTTGCTTGAGCCATTGTGTAGCCCCTGCCACGCATCGGTTTAACTGCCACTTCGCCAGAGACAGAGGAGGAGGAGGAGGAGGAAGAGGTGGTGGAGCAGACAGACCTCATACAAGCAGCTTCTGGAGGCGTGGTGGATGAACAAGCTCCAGCACAGAGCCCCATCTTGGATCCCTCCCAGCTGCAATCAGAGTTACCCAGTGTGCCATGAAGGAAATGTAACGGCCCTGTCCATGCTTGCTGGACAACGTGTCTAAAGTCATGTGCACCTTGCTGCTGACTGCCTTTCCCAATGACTCCATAACATTGTGTTCCACGTGCTGGTATAGTGCTGGAATGGCCTTCCATGAAAAGAAATGGCGTTTTGGAACCTGCCACTGTGGTACAGCACATTCAGCAAATTCACGGAAGGAAGCAGAGTCCACCAGCTGGAAAGGCAGCAGCTGTAATGCGAGTAAATTTTCTAAGCTGGCATTTAGACGCTGTGCTTGAGGATGGTTGGGACTTTATCTTTTCTTATGCTGCAGGAGCTGGGCAACGTAATCTGACTGCGTAAATCTTCAGCTGATGGGATGCTGTAACATTCTGAGGAAGGACCTGGTACACCCATTACTGTAGCATCATCCCTGTCAGTGGAGGTTGTAGGCAATGACACGGCAGGACATATAGTGGGGGTAGAGACAGATGAGGAGGAGGACCTATGCAAAGTGTTGTGCCAACGGGATGCGTGGCAGGTGGTCATATGTCGCCTCAAGCACGTGTTACCCAAGCGTGGGATGTCTTTCCCATGCTTGATCCTCATCTGACATAGATTACAAATAGCAACGGTGCGGTCTGCTGCACATTTCTTAAAGAACTCCCAGACAGCAGAGTCCCTGGATGTGTGCTGCAAGACAACAGCGCTCTGCACCTGAGCAGCTCTGACATCTGATGCCTTGGACTGGCTACAGTTGGTCATAGAGGACGTTGTGTCTCGTGTATGTTGTGCCTCCTCCTCACTTTGACTCCTCTGTTCGATCAGGCACCCAGGTGGAGTCAGTGACCTCATCATCGTCATCACCCCCTATCTCCTCATCACTGGAGCCAACTTGGCAGTATGCTGCAGCTGCTGGGGCAACATGAGTGCCAGTTATTTGTGTGTCACTGGCACCCCCTTCCTCCAGGTTGATTATACTCCCTTCCTCAACCTCAGAGTTTGAATCAGAGCACTGTAGTTGCTGCACATCCTCAAGCAGCATGTCACTGTCATTGTAGTCAAACAATTCAGCTGACTCCTCCGTGTGTGATAGTGAGGCTACGGCAGGAGTAGCTGTGGACATGGAGGCTGAATTAGATGTTTTGGCAGCTGAGGCGGACTGTAAACCACTACAAGCCTGGCTGGCAGAGGACTCGGAGGATGAGGATGGCCTGGTTAGCCAATCCTGCAAATCCTCTATATGTTGCTGCTGCTTAAGATGGCCAGCACCAGTTAAAAAGGACAAGCATGCCCCTGCAGAGGATGCAGCACGTCCACGACGACCAGAGGCACAGCCTTCCGACACAGAGGCTGATTGCCCTCTTATCTGTGTCTGGGAGCATCTACCTGTCCTTTTTGGTCTTTCTGACAGGGTGAGTGATATATAGATTAAAGATATACAGAACTCTGATTCAACTCTGTTATAAAAATTGGAGATATGCAGAACTCTGATTGAACTGTGTTATCTAGATTAAAGATTTCCAGAACTCTGGTATAACTCAGTGAGACACTCTGATAGCTGGCAGCCAGTGACAAGACACAGATTAAAATTCCCAGAAACCACCTATAAATCAGTGAGGCCCCCTGATGGGTGGCAAGACACAGGTTATAATTCCCAGATATCTGCTACAAGTCTGTGAGACACCCTGATGGGTGGCAGTGACAAGACACAGATTAAAATTCTTGACCCCTGATGGGTGGCCGTGACAAGACACAAATTACAATTCCCAGGAACCTCCTATAAATCAGTGAGACCCCTGATAGCTGGCAGTGAGAAGACACAGATTACAAGTCCCAGAAACCTCCTATAAATCAGTGAGACCCCTTGATGGGTGGTAGTGACAAAACACCCATTACAATTCCCAGAAACCACCTATAAATCAGTGAGACCCCCTGATAGGACCCCCTGATAGCTGGCAACAGTGACAAGACACAGATTACAATTCCCAGATATCTGCTACAAGTCTGTGAGACCCTCTGATGGATGGCAGTGACAAGACACAGATTACAATTCCCAGGAACCTCCTATAAATCAGTGAGACCCCCTGATGGGTGGCAGTGACAAGACACAGATTAAAATTTGCAGAAATCTGCTAGAAGTATGTGGAACCCCCTGATAGCTGGCAGTGAGAAGACACAGATTACAATTCCCAGAAACCTCCTATAAATCAGTGAGACTCCCTGATGGGTGGCAGTGACAAGACTCAAATTACAATTCACAGGAACCTCCTATAAATCAGTGAGACCCCCTGATGGGTGGCAGTGACAAAACACAAGTTGCAATTCCCAGAAACCTCCTATAAATGAGTGAGACCTCCTGATGGGTGGCAGTGACAAGACACAGATTACAATTCCCAGGAACCTCCTATAATTCAGTGAGACCCCCGATGGGTGGCAGTGGCAAGACACGGATTACAATTCCCAGATGTCTGCTAGAAGTATGTGGAACCCCCTGATAGCTGGCAGTGAGAAGACACAGATTACAATTCCCAGAAACCTCCTATAAATCAGTGAGACTCCCTGATGGGTGGCAGTGACAAGACTCAAATTACAATTCACAGGAACCTACTATAAATCAGTGAGACCCCCTGATGGGTGGCAGTGACAAGACACAGATTAAAATTTTCAGAAATCTGCTAGAAGTATGTGGAACCCCCTGATAGCTGGCAGTGAGAAGACACAGATTACAATTCCCAGAAACCTCCTATAAATCAGTGAGACTCCCTGATGGGTGGCAGTGACAAGACTCAAATTACAATTCACAGGAACCTCCTATAAATCAGTGAGACCCCCTGATGGGTGGCAGTGACAAAACACAAGTTGCAATTCCCAGAAACCTCCTATAAATGAGTGAGACCTCCTGATGGGTGGCAGTGACAAGACACAGATTACAATTCCCAGGAACCTCCTATAATTCAGTGAGACCCCCGATGGGTGGCAGTGGCAAGACACGGATTACAATTCCCAGATGTCTGCTAGAAGTATGTGGAACCCCCTGATAGCTGGCAGTGAGAAGACACAGATTACAATTCCCAGAAACCTCCTATAAATCAGTGAGACTCCCTGATGGGTGGCAGTGACAAGACTCAAATTACAATTCACAGGAACCTACTATAAATCAGTGAGACCCCCTGATGGGTGGCAGTGACAAGACACAGATTAAAATTTTCAGAAATCTGCTAGAAGTATGTGGAACCCCCTGATAGCTGGCAGTGAGAAGACACAGATTACAATTCCCAGAAACCTCCTATAAATCAGTGAGACTCCCTGATGGGTGGCAGTGACAAGACTCAAATTACAATTCACAGGAACCTCCTATAAATCAGTGAGACCCCCTGATGGGTGGCAGTGACAAAACACAAGTTGCAATTCCCAGGAACCTCCTATAAATCAGTGAGACCTCCTGATGGGTGGCAGTGACAAGACACAGATTACAATTCCCAGGAACCTCCTATAATTCAGTGAGACCCCCGATGGGTGGCAGTGACAAGACACGGATTACAATTCCCAGATGTCTGCTAGAAGTGAGACCCCCCCAATAGCTGCTGCCAGTGAGAACACACAGATTATAACAATTCCCAGATATCTTGTAGAATTGAGACCCCCACAATAGCTGCTGGCAGTGAGAACACACAGATTACAACAATTCCCAGATATTTTGTAGAAGTGAGACCCCCACAATAGCTGCTGGCAGTGAGAACACACACAGATTACAACAATTCCCAGATATCTTGTAGAAGTGAGACCCCCACAATAGCTGCTGGCAGTGAGAACACACAGATTACAACAATTCCCAGATATTTTGTAGAAGTGAGACCCCCACAATAGCTGCTGGCAGTGAGAACACACATATTACAACAATTCCCAGATATTTTGTATAAGTGAGACCCCCACAATAGCTGCTGGCAGTGAGAACACACAGATTACAACAATTCCCAGATATCTTGTAGAATTGAGACCCCCACAATAGCTGCTGGCAGTGAGAACACACAGATTACAACAATTCCCAGATATTTTGTAGAAGTGAGACCCCCACAATAGCTGCTGGCAGTGAGAACACACAGATTACAACAATTCCAGATATTTTGTAGAAGTGAGACCCCCACAATAGCTGCTGGCAGTGAGAACACACACAGATTACAACAATTCCCAGATATCTTGTAGAAGTGAGACCCCCACAATAGCTGCTGGCAGTGAGAACACACAGATTACAACAATTCCCAGATATTTTGTAGAAGTGAGACCCCCACAATAGCTGCTGGCAGTGAGAACACACATATTACAACAATTCCCAGATATTTTGTATAAGTGAGACCCCCACAATAGCTGCTGGCAGTGAGAACACACAGATTACAACAATTCCCAGATATCTTGTAGAATTGAGACCCCCACAATAGCTGCTGGCAGTGAGAACACACAGATTACAACAATTCCCAGATATTTTGTAGAAGTGAGACCCCCACAATAGCTGCTGGCAGTGAGAACACACAGATTACAACAATTCCAGATATTTTGTAGAAGTGAGACCCCCACAATAGCTGCTGGCAGTGAGAACACACAGATTACAACAATTCCCAGATATTTTGTAGAAGTGAGACCCCCCCAATAGCTGCTGGCAGTGAGAACACACATATTACAACAATTCCCAGATATTTTGTATAAGTGAGACCCCCACAATAGCTGCTGGCAGTGAGAACACACAGATTACAACTATTCCCAGATATCTTGTAGAAGTGAGACCCCCACAATAGCTGCTGGCAGTGAGAACACACACTAACAGAACAATCTCCTCTCAAAAAACATGTGCTGGTGCTGTGTGAAGCCTTATATAGTGTGCTGCGGGACTTAGCTCTGTGAGCCCATGATTGGGCACAATTGCCCAATCAGGCTGTAGCCAATTACAAGCTTCAGGCCAGTGGAAAAGTGCATTGTGGTCCATTGTGGTGCATTGTGGGCGGACATGCGGCGAACACGCGGAATTGTTCGGAGTTCGTGAACAGCCGAACGGCCGATGTTCGATGCGAACTCCGAACAGATGGAACCGAACAGCTCATCCCTAACCACCAACACAATGAGATTAAATGAGTTGGGATAGGATGCTAGTTCAATGGAGGTGTGTGAGATAAATGAGCTATTGCTGTTATTATTTGTTTAATTGTATAGCAAGTTCTTAGATAAAAAAACAAACTCCATCTGACAAGTGATGTGTAACTTGACATGTGTTCCTGATCATGACCAGTGAGGCCTGTCTCATAATCTAGTGACAGAGATATGGAATGGAAGAGATGAATCTCTTTGTATAAGATTGCAAATTATGCAATCAATACATCCAAAAGAACCTTTTTGACAATATATGGTTCAGGCATGTAAAAAAAAAGTTTAGTTATGTTATGACCAATATGGATTATGGATTATGCATTGTGGCACACAGAAGTCCTTTCAGAATTTATGGATGACACAGGATATAAATCTATAACACATGACCAAACTAATTTTTCAGTCAGTTATCAGGATAGGTTAACAAGCACAACAAATCTCTGGCCAGCAACATTAAAATACACAAAAAAATAATTATTTTACACATTAGCAAAACATCATAACGAAAGGAAATGTTCACCAGAGAGACCAATATGCTTCTAATTCTTTGTGAATTTGCTGATTATTAATACTATGTACGTCATGGTCCTTTGACCCACCCCCTCCCTCCCTATACTCACCTCTCTGGCTGGGGTCCCACGTCGGTCTGGCTTCCCTGAAGCCAGTCCAATGGATTTATGGGTCCCAGCCGTACGTGATGATGTCATTTTTAAATGCCATGGGGAACCTGAAAGGGGAGGGGTTGAGGTGATTTGTGCCCTTCTCGCCAACGGTTTCACATAGAAAATAAAGAAAGGCACCACTGGAAAGAGCAGAGTCTGCCTCTCTTTAACCCCTTTGGTGCTGGATCATTATTCGCTCTCAGAGGTGGCTGACATCTTGGATGTCAGCCCAGCCTCTGGGTCACCCCCACCCACTGACGCCAATGCCATATGTGCGATGATGTCAGTTGGCCAGTTAACCCCCTAGCTGCCAAGTGGAGCTAGGGGGTCCTTTGGACCTCCGTATCTCCCGGTCTATGGCAGCTAGAGGGTCGTGTTTGGTATGATTGGAAAGGCCTGATCATGACCAGGTTTGGTGTTAAAATTAAAGACATATAAAAATAAAAAAGTGTTTTTTTAAAAAATTGTCTGGGGTATAATAAGATAGCACTTTAAATCACGTTGAGCATAAAATGTTCAAAATGAGCTCAGCACACAGCTGAAATGGCATAGAGGTGAAGGGGATAAAAAAGCAAAAACATTGGGTATTTCTAATTTCAGGACAAAATTTCGAAACTATTTAGCTGGTGTCTTTTTTGGTGGTTGTAGATTTTGGGGATTAAAGTGCAAAAATGTGTTTTTTCCACTTTTTTTTTTTTTGAAATTTAAGATTTTTTATTATTTTCAAAGCACATATTCAATGGGGGTACAGAAAAAAAGATAAGGGAAGGGAAACCAACATGTATTATAATATGCTTACAAACTTAAATTGAGGCGGGAAGAGAAAAAAGAAAAAAAAAGAAAGGGGGGGGGAACATCACCATCACCTGTAAAGTAAGAGCCATTGCCTATTATGTACAGATAGATTTCTGGCACCCATTAACTAATCCCTCGATTCGCAGATTAGCAGGATCTCCTTTTAACTTCCGAGACGCTCGCTTCTTCCCTATCCACAGGCCTACTCACCCCTCCATGCACACACTGTTTCACTAGATATATGTCCCACAATTCCCATGGGTCCTGTTTAGGGGGGGTCACCGAGAGAAACTCTATAGCCCTACTGTCATAAGTCCTATCTCTAGTCATGTACGTCTTAAGGAGCCCCATAGAGGGGACCGTGTCTGATTTCCATCTCTGTGCTATCAGCAGTAATGCGGTGGACATAATATGAAATGTCATTCTGGTCTGTTGCCTAGTTAACTTGGGGCCTCCCAGTCCCAACAAGATGAATCCGGGATCCATAGGAATAGGAGTACCCACCACTGCTGTAGCAAATTCCACCACCATAGTCCAGAAGGGAATCAATAGAGGGCACTGCCACCAGATATGCATATAAGTACCTGTCTGTGAACTACAACGCCAACATACTGAGGAAGAGGACGAAACGAATTTAGACGTTTTATCCGGCGTCCAGTACCATCGGTAGAGAACCTTCCTACTTGTTTCCAGGAGAGTCGCGTTTCTAGACACCCCCACATCTCTACGGAACACAGCTGCCCACAATTCTGGCTCAATGGAACGTTTCAGATCTTTCTCCCACGCAGAGTGATACCGCCACAAGGGTAATTCCCTGTCCTTCATGATTGCATTGAGGCCGATGGAAATTAAACCTTTCAGTAACAATTGGGAGACACCCAGGGATTCAATTAACGTCAAGGGCGGTTTATGGATCGAGTAGAATGCCGTGAATCCCTGAGTCCTCAAGTATGAATGCAATTGGCAATAAGATAAAAAATAAGAGTCCTGCAGGTGAAATTTAGATTGCACCGACGCAAATTCCAATACCCCGCATTTATCTGTTAATTGACACAAATTGAAAACCCCCTTCGTCGCCCAACATTGCGCATTAAAATGGGGAAGGATATACTGAAACATCCTCAGTGGTGCCGCTCTTGATACGGGGCCCGTCCCCGATATCTTCAGAAACATACTGTCCCATATTCTCAAGGAGAGTGTCGTTGTAGCAAACAGAGATGTGAACACCCCCCTTGGTCTATTCGGAGGGGGAACCCATAACAGTACCCTTAAATCGTGAGGGGTCAGAGTAATGGCCTCCATAACCGCCCATTGAGGACGGGAGGCATAGCCCAAGCATACTATCATCGCTGCAACATGGACAGCTCGGCTATATTTTGCAAAATCCGGTACCCCTAATCCACCCCCCTCGATTCGGCGTGAGAGGACAGGAAATTTGATTCTGGGGCGCCGATAATTCCATAGGAAGGCATTAACCACTCCCTGCAAAGTAGAAAAGAACGCTCGAGGTATAAAAATAGGAAGGGCTCGAAAAACATATAAAATTTTCGGTAGTATCGTCATTTTCACCGCCGCAATGCGACCGAACCACGATAATCGTCGGGGGTGCCAAGACCGCAATAGGGTTTTAATTTCTATTAACAACTTCCCGTAATTAATATCGAATAAGACCTGAGGCGAAAGAGCTAGCTTGATACCTAAATACGTGAGAAATTTAGTTCTCCAATCAAACGAGAATTCCTGTTTTAGTGTAGTCAGCACGTCATCTGGGATATTAACTGGCAGCGCCTGAGTCTTGGAAAAATTAATCTTATGATATGAAAATGTTCCATATTCGTGCAATATGTTAGTCAGAGCCTCTAAGGAAGTTTTAGGGGATGTCAATGTAAGGAGGACGTCGTCAGCAAAAAGGTTTAATTTGTGTGTCTGCGGACCCACCTCTATGCCCCTTACGTCATCGGACTGCCTGATCATCTGAGCCAGAGGTTCTAAGACGAGCGCGTACAGTAGTGGAGACAGCGGGCAACCCTGTCTTGTGCCGTTCGTGATAGGAAATGCTCGAGAATGGAATCCCGCAAAACATACCGTGGCAGACGGAGAAGCATAAACCGAAAAAAAAACCTTAACAAACTCAGGTGGGATAGAGAATTTTGCCATCACCTCTGACATAAAACCCCAATGCACTCGGTCAAACGCCTTTTCCGCGTCCAGTGGCAGTATGAGACCAGGCGTAGAAGACGAAGTAAGCACTTGAATGAGATTGAGTAGTCGACGAGTGTTATCCGGACCTTGACGGCCGGGTATAAATCCGACCTGATCCATCCCAATCAAACTCGTGATAGTCAATGCCAAGCCATTCGCCAGGATCTTAGTATATATTTTAAGGTCTACATTTATCAGAGAGATTGGTCGAAAGTTTTGACAACTAGTGGGAGGTTTACCTAATTTGGGTAGGGTGACTATAGCGGCATTAAGTAGCTCAGAAGGGAGGTTCCCACTATCCATCGCAGCGGTAAACAAGCCATGGATATGGGGAAGTAGCGTTTGATGAAAAGTCTTGTAATAAGTGGACGTGAACCCATCGGGGCCTGGAGCCTTGCCTTTAGGTAGGGATGTAATCACCTCCGCAATTTCCTCGCATGTTATCGGGGAGGCCAAAGAGGCACGTTGTGTCTGTGATAGAGTCGGTAAGTTTATTTTGTCTAAATAGCCTCGTATATCCGATACCGAAGGTCCTGGGCCTGCGGTCCCGTCTCTTATATTATAGAGAGCCCGATAGTATGTCGCAAATTCGTTCGCTATGTCCTGTGGTTTATATATCCTTTCCCCTCGGCTATTTAACAAAAAGGAAGTTCTGGTTGATTGCTGAAGAGTACGGAGGCGGAGCGCCAACGAGTGCCCCACCCTATTCGCGGTCGAATATCTATTTGCTCTAAGGCGTTGTAATGCGTAGAAATGTGTTGTACTGTCTAGGTCGGTCAGGTCCGCTCCCGCTTTGGCCAGTTCCCGAGCCGTACGTGGATTCGGGTGGGTTTGGTTGGCCTTGGTCAAAGCGTCTATACGGGTCAGTAACTCCAGTCTATCTGCGATATGTTGTCTCTTCCTGATAGCTGCCCATCTAATGCACACCCCTCTCATAACCGCCTTGTGAGCTCTCCAGAGAATAGTCGGATCCGAGGAAGAATCTTTATTCTCCGAGAAGTAATTGTCAAGTGAGGACTGCAAGTCCGCTAATATCTCTGGATCGCCCAAAAGAGTGTCGTTGAGGCGCCAAGGAGGCCTGCTAAACACCTGGAAGTCATCTGCTAGTGTCAAGAATACTGGGGCATGATCTGACAGCGTGAAGCTCGAGATGTCGCAGTCACGAACAGAAGGCAGTAAAGAACCTCTTATGCAAAAAAAGTCTATTCTGGAATATGAATTGTGAGGTGGGGAGAACAAAGTATATCCTCTCTCGCCCGGATGGAAAACCCTCCACACATCATATAGATTAAAATGAGACAGAAGGTCCGCCAATTCCCTACATTGTTTTCTAATGTGTGCGTATGATGCGGCTGACCTATCTAGAAGCGAATCTGGACAAACATTAAAATCACCCATCACAATCACCTCGCCAGTTGATACTGTTAACATTTTGAGCAGTACATGTTTAAGAAACGATATTTGAGATGAGTTAGGACTATAGATATTACATATAGTGAACAATTTCTGATTAATCGTACACACTAAAATAAGGTAGCGGCCCTTCGGATCACTCAGCTTTCTGTGAAGTTGGAAAGACAGTCTATCATGCAGTAGTATAGATACCCCTCTAGACTTGGTGGGGCCCGTAGCATGGAATTGCGTGGTATAGCGAGGTACCTGCAACAAAGGGTGAGACAATCTACGAAAGTGCGTCTCCTGTAGACAAACCATATCTGGGTCTCCCCGTTTTATCTCTGAACATAATGCATGTCTTTTAAAGGGAGCGTTTAAGCCCCTAACGTTGAAGGACATAAGTTTCATACAATTGAGACCAAAAACTGTATACGGTTCCTGGGCCAACAGAGCCCCCAATTCTCATTTTGGACAAACAAAGCAGCCCACATGGCTCGGGTCGAGCGTGTTTGAGAACAGTCAGTGAATGGTGATGAGGAAAAAAGAAAACAGCATAGAAACAAAAAACAAAAAAACACCACAGTGGTGTTGAAGGAACTATATACATGTCTCAAAGAGACAACCTCTCTTGAGAAGCCCCGAGAAGCGGGTGTACTTCTCATACTCCGAGTGAAGAGCGAGAGTGGGGGGCCAAAAAATGAACCCAACAGAACGCCCGGATGGAGGAACAAAAAGCTGCGCCGTGCTGCGCACGTCGGGACCCATCAACTCCAGCTGCTTCCACAGTCCCGAAACCTGGGCCACGTTTATGGGAACATGGAACAACAACAAAAAAAAAAGGTACCCTGGAGGCACACTCGGCGAAATACGATACCGTAAAGACGATGAAATATCCCGAGAACTTTCTTCCTCTGCCCAAAGCACGTGGCGATCCGAAAATTCGCAAGACATCAATAGCATAGAGCAAATCACTTTTTCTTCTTGTGCCACTCCGGGTCAAGTCGGGATGGAGGATCTTGCCGCTGTGACGGAGGGGTAGCAGGTTCCATTCCCCAATCTTTCAGGAGTTGCATGCCCTCCGATACGGAAGTCACCGAGTGGAAAACTCCGTTGCGAGATATCAACAATTTGGTTGGGAAGCCCCACCTGTATGCGATACTGCGATCACGGAGCATCGTTGTCACTTGTTTAAAGTTGCGGCGATGTTGGAGGGTAGTGCGAGACAGGTCTGGAAAGATAGCAATATGATCGTAGGTCGGGGATAGAGCCCCAGGATGTCTCAGGGCACGCAATATGTCCTCGCGAGGTTTATAATAGTGAAGACGAAGTAAGACATCTTTAGGCGCCTTAGCCGGAGCTGACGGTGGTTTAGGAAGTCGATGAATTCTGTCAAAAAGGAGGGAATCCGAGGTGGCTTCAGGCAGGAGATGTTGAAATAGTTCAGTAACATAATCCGGGAGGTCATGAGCTGATATCGAATCTGGGATACCTCTCACTTTCAAATTATGGCGACGTGATCTATCCTCCAAGTCCGCAATTTTAGTAAGTGCCCCCAGAAGTTGAGATTGTAAATCCTCCACTTGTTCTGTCAAAACATTATGCGCCCCTGCAAATTCCGCCATCTTTGTTTCCAATCTGTCTGTGCGGTCTCCTATTTCTTTAATATCTTTTTTAATGTCCGCCGCCACGCTGTCTAGTCGATTCGATAATGCATCAGAAAGGGCTGCCAGCATAGGTGCTAGTTTGGCCGTCACCACGTCAATCCCTGAACTGTCTTCAGCGGGGGAGGCAGATGCACGTGGGCAGAGCCGTAGCTAGCTCCTTTTGCACCTGAGGCAAAAACAGAAAATTGTGCCCCCCCCACATAATTTTAAAAATCAGAGTCCCCGACCAGTGGCGCAGTGCTAAGCTCCTGGATGCTCCCCGAGACCAGAAGCAGTGGATCGGACCACACTTTGCGCTGTGGGATGAGAGGCAAGTATGTGATTTTTGGGGGGGTTCCAGCTGGTGCTGACTGATTCTGCAGAAGCGGCATCACTTAGTACCAGCGTCTAGCTGTGGGTAACTTTTGTAGCTATGGCGGGATGGTAATTAGGGTTAGGACTTTGTAATCCTAACGCTATTTACTCTTTTCGCTCCCCGTGTTAAGTATAGGGAGCGCAAAGTACAGTAACCTCGCGCTGAAAAGCACAATCTCCTGGATTTATTAACCTGTTACCGTTGGGATTGTAATATGAGGGTCCTGTGCTAGGATGTGATATGGGCAGCATGCAGTAACCTCATTTAACCTAGCACCAATTCTCACATGTGTGAGTGCTAGCGTTAAGGAGGTGATGGGGCCCTACATATATAGTGCACACACAGTACATGTACAAATACAGTACACACAGAATACATGCATGTATAGCAAAAGAACATTTAGCATAATATACACCCCCCCAGAATAATATACACAGCACTGAGCCCCCAGACTATTTTCCCCAGTTCACATGGATATTATTGACCCCAGCTCATATGGATATTATTGACCCCAGCTCATATGGGTATATATTGCCCCAGTTCACATGGATATGGCCCAGCTCATGGATATTGCCCCCAGCTCTCATGGATATTGCCCCAGCTCTCATGGATAATGCCCCAGCTCTCATGGATAATGCCCCAGCTCTCATGGATATGCCCCAGCTCTCATGGATAATGCCCCCCCAGGTCTCATGGATAATGCCCCCCCCCGGTCTCATGGATAATGCCCCAGCTCTCATGGATATGCCCCCCCAGGTCTCATGGATAATGCCCCCCCAGGTCTCATGGATTATGCCTCAGCTCTCATGGATATGCCCCAGGTCTCATGGATAATGCCCCCAGGTCTCATGGATAGTGCCCCCAGGTCTCATGGATATTGCCCCAGCTCTCATGGATAATGCCCCCAGGTCTCCTGGATATTGCCCCCAGGTCTCATGGATTGTGCCCCCAGGTCTCAGGGATAATGCCCCCAGGTCTCATGGATATTGCCCCCAGGTCTCATGGATTGTGCCCCCAGGTCTCATGGATTGTGCCCCAAGGTCTCATGGATTGTGCCCCCAGGTCTCCTGCATATTGCCCCCAGGTCTCATGGATTGTGCCCCCAGGTCTCCTGGATTGTGCCCCCAGGTCTCCTGGATATTGCCCCAGCTCATCTCTCATTGCCGGCGGCTGCGTGCTTCCTGATTGAACGGCTGCTGACAGGAAGTGCAGCCGCTCGCCTGGGATCGATGAAACAGCCTGCCGCGATCTCGCAAGATCGCGGCTGGCTGTTAGATCCCAGGCGAGCGGCTGCACTTCCTGTCAGCGGCCGTTCAAGCAGGAAGCAAGCGGCCGCCGGCAATCGTTTCGGGCTGAGCGCTTCACAGCTGTGATGGGGCGCAGCCATGGCTCGAGTCCTGCTGGAAAGCTGCAGGAACGCAGGTTCCCGCAACCTGCGTTCCCGCAGCGTTCCCGCAGGACACGAGCCATGGCTGCGCCCCTTCACAGCTGTGCCCGAGGCACGTGCCTCACTCGCCTCGCCCTTCCTACGGCCCTGCACATGGGGACGAGGAGGATGAGCCGCCGCCATCTTGGGAGGCCCCAATGCCGCGCTGTTTCTGGCTCTTCGGCGCGAAAAAGTCGGCGGAACCCGCTTTTTTGGTACCGCTGCGGGAGGACATATTGTGCTCCACTGGTTCCCCAGGTCCTGTGCTGCAGCTGCGCTTACTTTGAGTCGTTTTTCCTCGTGTTTAGTGGGTCTCTCGTGCGGAGCTCCGGCGCTACACGTCCACCATCGAACGGAGTCAGGCCACGCCCCTTTTTTCCACTTTTTTAATCAAATTTTATAATTGGTTTTATAGTAAATTATACGATATGATGAAAATAATGGTTTCTTTTGAAAGTCCATTTAATGGTGATAAAAACGGTATATAATATGTGTGGGTTCCATAAACGAGTAAGAGGAAAATTAGACCTAAACACAAACAATTCTCTTTAAAAATATGTAGCATCCATCAAGCATGTTTGATAGACTAGGATTGTGTACAATACAAACTAATAAATTCCACAAGTTGTTCCAATATTCCACCTCAAAGATATGCTGGTCTCTCTGGTGAACATTTCATTTCTTTATGATGTTTTGCTAATGTGTAAAATAATTATTATTTTTGTGTGTTTTAATGTTGCTGGTCAGAGATTTGTCCTGCTTGTTAACCTATCCTGATAACTGACTGAAAGCGCTCTGAAGAAAAATTAGTTTGGTCATGTGTTATAGATTTATATCCTGTGTCATCCATAAATGCTGAAAAGGTTTCTGTGTGTCACAATGTATAATCCATCATTACAATTCCCGGTATCAATGGGTTTGTTGACAATGTTTTGGTTAGAGATCCTGTAAAGCTGCCTTCTCATTCTGAGAAAGATTACAATAGGTTCTCTGGGATGTATCCAGAATGGATAAAGCTACTGGTTGTATCATTTTGTGTGAATAAGTTGTTAGCTGCAGGCTGCTTTCCAAAAGTAACTGGTGTTTAAACATGGGACTGATTTTTTTGAGCTTTTAACATCTGATGTATTACTTAATTAAAACAGATATTTTGAAGCAATTTAGGACTTGCGTATTTTTTTTTTGAACAGCCAAAGTTATTTTCATGTAAAATAGCTCAACATGATTGTAATCATACAAGAAACAAGGACAAATGACTCTTAGGAAATAAATAAATATATGCAGTGGATAATTCCTTACGTGACAAAATGAAAATTGGTATTGCTTTCTGCTGTTTCACGGGTTTCAAGTTTTTGTCCCCTTTGTGGGATTGTACATTAACGCTTTCATGGTGATCCAGGTGTATAAATGTGCTTTGCGACATTGTGTGGTGTCTCTCACAATTGATGATGGTCGCTGCAATGGTTCTTTTACAGTAAGTGTATAAATACAATGTTAGAAGTTAGTTTTCCTGAGATGACGTCTAAACTAATAATGAAGGCCTGAAGCACCTAATGCGTAGGGCCCTTAAGTTGCCTCTGATGCCAGGACGCAAGGAGGATTTTTCTTTAACAGAGAAGGAGTGAGTGTAGGGATTTGAGCGGGAGATGTGGGGGCGGAGTTTCCAGGAGGGTACTTAAGGCGCATGCAGGGAGGCTCTGCGCGCCTTTTCTCCTGAGGTAGAGCTGACAGAAATCTGAGCTGCATCAGAGAGCGGTGTTTTTTGCCCCTTTTACTCATTTACTCGGTTTTTGAGTATGGGGAAGGTGGAGAGTGGGAGCCGCTGTTGGCGGAGGTGCGGGAGGTGGCTCGACATCGTGGTTTGGAGGGTGGCGAGGAGGAGATTGGCCGAGGTGTTGGCGGCAGAGTCTGAGGTTGGAGCTCGGCCTGTCAGGGCTTCTAGGCCACCGGACCGGTTCAGTCCTGGAGGGGAATCCAGCGGTGGACCAGCGACTGAGAGATTGAGGTCGGAGGCAGCGAGAGGCAGAGGACGGTTAGTAAGGCGGATGTTTGCTGGAGGTGACACAGTTGGGCCTGAGGCGGGTGTGAGCGCTTCAAGGCGGTTGGCAGGTAAGAGCTCGAGGCCTGTCTCGGTTTCTACGGATTCTTCGGTTTCAGGTCGGTGTGTAGGTGTAGTGAACGCTACCAGGAGAGAAGGAGTGTGGAGGTCGAGGGGTTCTTCGGGTAGAGGAGTGGTGCGGCTGTCTGCCAGGGGTCCCAGGAGTGGATCGAGGTCTGTCTCTGTGATGGAGGTTACGGCAGACAGGTATTTGGTGGAGGGGAATTGGACGGGGGTGTGGCACAGCGTGGTATTGTGCGGGATTAGATTCTCGGGAACCCGAAGGGCTTTTATGTTCAGGTGGTGCAGGTGTGGTGGCTCCAGGTTTTGGTACAGTGGAGCGGGAAGGTGGTTATGGCACTTCGGGGACCGAGGCTCATCGTAGAAATGTATTTTCGTCCACAGTTCCTATGGTTCAGGAGCGGAGTCCACAGCCGGTTGGTGCTTTTCAGGCTGGTAGAGTCGATGGAGTTGGAGTGTCGGCTATGGAGAGTGTGGCGTTGGAGGTTCAAGGAAATGCGGCTGGGCCTAGTGTGGCGTCAGGTAATGGAAGTGGGAGTGATAGGAGTTCCTTTATGTTTTTTTACAGGGTGCGTTTGAAGCATGGCCGGGTTCAAGAGGAAATCGGCCTAAAGCACAGGCAGTGTTATTTTATGGTGAGAACAATAAAGCTGTGGAATTCTCTTCCTGTTTAAGTGGTTGGTTAAGAGACTGTACAGATTTCTAAGCAACGACTGGATGACTTCCTAGAAAAACATAATATTAAGGGTTGATCCGTGGAGAAATCTGGCTGTCATTCTGGGGTCATGAAGGAAGTTTTTCCCCAGTATGTTGCATATTGGTGAGCGCTTCAGACTGGTTTTTTTTGCCTTTTTTGGATCTACAGCAGTAGGTAATGTGTGAAAGGCGGAACCCAATGGACGCATGTCTTTTTTCAGCCTATGTAGTTTTATGTAACTATGTAAACCACCGCACTGCTGTGAGGAGCGCCAGGGGGGCTTTTGAACACTGCATCTATGATTTTTACACCGCACAAGGTCAAGCGAGGTGTCATGTGCAGAAGACTTCTCCCCGCGATGTTTGCACGCCAGTCACCGTCTGAATATCGGGAGCATTTGGGATTCTTCCAACATACGCAAAGCATATCAGTATGTAATTATTTATTAACTGCATCCATGTGTGATCCAGTAGTCTGTCCCGCTGTACCCCCTATTGCAAGTTATGTGTATAAGGGGTTTTCACTCTATGTATGGTTTAGGGCACTGCACACTGAGGAAGCGGCTGTGTCCCCGAAACATTTTATTATTTGTGTTCCTTCATATAAGTAAGTTTGGTGGCACAAGCGCACCATTCAAGCAGCGCTGGAGGTTTTGTTTTTTCATTTCTTCGTATCAGATATGTTACCCCTCGGTTGGATTCCTTAAGGGGATTGACCTTTTCTAGCTGCAGCTCTATATTCATCAAATTTTTTCAGATGTCTTAGAGACCTGACCCGGGCTATTTTTCTTTTGTAGTCGACTACAGATATGCGTGAGCCACACCTGGACTCCATATGGTTCTGCAGCTCTTGATAGAGCCTGCAGATCTGGTCATGACTGAACCTGTAACAGAGGCGGCACTCGTCATCACTCACATCATCCAAAAAAAGTGATCTGGCTCCTTTGGACAAGAGGTGCCTGTGGAATTGTGTGAGCCCTTTCTACCTCCTGCTGGTGTTGGACATGGTTTTCGCCTAATATGGCGATGTACATGCAGGTAGGCATCTGCAAATGATTTTCACATGCCAGGCGACATCCTTTGTGAGAATTACTTATGAAAAGGGGCCCTTAGGTCATGGGCTGTGCTGCATTCCTTTTAATAGGCTCAGGATCTCGTGCTTGGCCAGGTTATCCAAGTTTGGAATTAGCACCAGCTTTTAGGAGTTGTTAAAATTTTTCAATTCATGTCACAACGGTAACTTGTGCTTGCACTTTGTAATACCTACTTATCCAGACAATAAAAAAGTATTTTGCTCCCCATGTTAAGTATAGGAGACACTAAGTACAGTAAGCTTGCGCAAGCTGCAAGGTGCTAACTGATTTCGCACCATCGTAGCGTCAGGATTGGAATATCGATAGCAGGCATTAAGCTTACTTATCCTAGTGCTAAAGAATACATATTGAAACAATAAATAAATGTAAAATACAGTTTTGGAGAGAGGTCTATCTTTGAAGCTATAGAGATAGAAAAGGTGTGAATTTACTTTTCCAAATAGTGAAAAAGAAATTTATCCTTAGATTTTAGCCTGATCCTAAATACTCTAATCCTTTGAAAGCATGGTTTAACTTGAATCAACGGGTTTAGTGATAATTATCTTAGAACCCTATATAGATAACTACTGCATGATTATAATGTCAAGTGAGGTTAGTCAATGTCTAGACAGCAACTGAAAGAGCTGAAACAAAATACAAATCCTGAAGAAGTAGCAAATTAGTCCCTTCAATAAAGAATATTTTCTTTTATTCTTTAATTATTCTTTCTTTTAATGAAAAAGCACAAATCTTATATTTAAAAGGTTTCATTAAAAAGAAAGTTGTCGTTCCAATTTTCTTCAAAACTAAATGGTATACTAAGACTTAACTCAAGCATTTATTGTGGAACATCCATGCTGTATCTGGTCAAAGTCTTCTGGAAGCTGTAGATTAAAAACTATGCTTAAAAGTAACAGATTAAGAATTAGAAATCTTGCACACATATATATATATACAGACATATATATATATATATATATATATATATACACACAAACACACACACATGCAGCTTAGAAATGCAGGAGCACTCTGGGAATATTAGAATAACATTAAAAAGAAAAAACTATGTTTCGGCTCCTCGGAGCCTTTATCAAGGTATGAGATACATCACTTTTTTCTTTTTAATGTTATTCTAAAAAATATTGTTTTTTTTAAAAGTCTCAGAGCCCTCCTGCATCTCTGCGCTGCTTGCTTATCTATTTCACCAATGGGCAGAACCTGGGCAATTTATTTTTTTATCGAAGCTTGGGACTGAGTTCTGTTCCCCACCTGCTTGAATATATATATATATATATATTATATATATATATATATATATATAAAGCAAACCACAGGGTGGGTTGCACTCAACCTAAACTTGCAACACAAGTGGGTGTTAAACTTGCAAGTTTAGGTTGAGTACATGGAGAGTATATGGAGAGCTGACTACTTTCCCGGGTATGCACCCCTCCCTGTTCACAGGTGTGTCCCACAGTGACAACCTATAAAGGCTAGTGCCTGCTGGGAAGCTCTAAAGTGAGTTAATTCTGTAAATGCAGATACAGTCAAGTAAGATATGACCTGTCAACGATGGGGTACATTGGTGATTGTGACAGGCTTACGCAAACTATGATCATACTTTGTTAACTGAATCCCCATCATTTTACCTCAGTAGGTTTTTTGAAATGTGTTTTTTTCTTGCAAAAAATGGTGGATGAAGGTGGTCATTGGTACGGAGTGCTCCTTTTTCGTGTTATATATATATATATATTTATATATATATATTCTCACCGGACACTTTATTATTAGGTACAACTGTTCAATTGCTTGTTAACACAAATTGCTAATCAGCCAAACACATGGCAGCAACTCAATGCATTTATACATCTAGACGTGGTGACGACATATTGCTGAAGTTCAAACCGAGCATCAGAATGTGGAAGAAAAAGGATATAAGTAACTTTGAACGTGGTATGGTTGTTGGTGCCAGACGTGCTGGTCTGAGTATTTCAAAAACTGCTGATCTACTAGGATTTTCACGCACAACCGTCCCTAGGGTTTACAGAGAATGGTAAAAAAAAAGATGAAAATTTCTAGTGAGCAGCAGTTGTGTGGTCAAAAATGCTTTGTTGATGTCAGAGGTTAGAGGAGAATGGGCAGACTGGTTCAAGATGATAGAAAGGCAATAGTAACTCAATTACCGTAGATACTCGAGTATAGTGCGCCCCTAATATAACGTGATGGATAGAGATTTATTATGGAAATGAGAGAATACTCAAGACTCGAATATAACGCGAGGAGCAAAATTTGTCTGTATCGGTAAACAATGTTAAATCCTTCCAGGTTCTCTTAACACAGTCAGGCTCCCCCTCAAGCCAGGGTGCTCTGCTCTAGAATGATTGCAATTCTTACTAAGTATGAAGCTGCCCACCACCTGTCTTCTTTACTAGCGATTAGATGGCCGGTGGAGGCAGGCGAGGTGAATGATTGGCTTAAACCGAGCGTGCCCTCTGGCTTTTTTTACACGCGATGAAGATGTCTCGAATATAACGCGTCCCCTCCAATTTTAAGGTAAGTTTTTGTCACCAAAATCTAGCGGTATACTTGAGTATCTACAGTAACCACTTGGTACAACCAATTTATGCAGATTACATCTCTGAATGCACAAGACGTTCAACCTTCAAGCAAATGGGTTACAGCAGCGGAAGACAACACCGGGTGCCACTCCTGTCAGCTAAGAGCAGGAAACTGAGGCAACAATTCGCAAAGGTTCATAAATTGGACAATAGAAGAGTGGAAAACATTGCCTGGTCTGATGAGTCTCAATTTCAGCTGCGACAGTCAGATGGTAGAGTCAGAATTTAGTAAGTTTGCGCAAGCTGCAAAGCGCAATACCTTTTAACTAGGGATGAGCCGAACACCCCCGTGTTCGGTTCGCATTCGAACTCGAACAATTACAAAAGTTCGAGTTGGAATTCGAACTCGAACTGAATTCAATGCAAGTCAATGGGACTCAAAAGTTCGATTTTTAGAGTGCCCTCCAAGAGGGCATATATGCTAGATATTTGCCATAAAAGGTGTATGGGGGTCCAGGTAGTGCCCTGGGGGACAGGAAACAAGGACAGAGAGTAAAAAAAAAAGTTTTTAAAGGAACAGTGAGTTTTCCATAAAATAAGGGTTAAAAATAAAAGTGAAACATTCCTTCAAATATCATGCCTAGGAGGTCCCCATAACCTGAAGTGGCGGATTTGTAGCATGTATAGAAACATTTAAAAACAAAAAAATGACGTTTCAAATGACGGTAAACGGTTTTCCTTTAATCTATTCATAAAAAACTGCTTGGGGCGGCAGCCTGTATGAAAAGACATTTTAGGACACGCAGAACAATTTTAGTGATTTTTTGGCTAAATTATGGTGAAACTTATGCAGGCTTTGGATGAAAGTAACAATAGGTGCTTTAAAATTGGGCCTTTAGTGTCGGCAACAGTGCCGTCACACCGTAACCCCTCTGTGGTATTGTTGTGGAAGAGTGCAGGGTTGGACCCTGCGGTCCAATATTAAAATGAAATAAATAAATAAATTAAAATAAAATGTGTCGCCTTACCTTAGCCTGGTGGTCAGTGGGGGCTCCTCCCTGTATCCTGGTTGTGGGGAAGGGGGTGGGAAGAAGGTTCTGCCGTGGCTCTCTCCCTGGAGTCCCTGAGCCACCTCTCTGCCACATGCACCCGGCTGGCCAGCCTGCATGGCCAGCCCGCACAGTCGCAGCTCTGTCATCCTGCCGCCGCATGCTCCTCAAGGGATCCTTGGGAGGCCCCGGCGGGCTGCCCTCTACAGTGCCTGATTAGATGGCCTTGTCTGTCTGATGTTTTAGCAACAAGAATGTTTTATCCCATAGGCTTCAATGTTAAAAATATTCCCGTTTTAATTCAATATCTAATAAACCGTTGCTTATAATATTCTGCAGTTAAGAGTCTCTTTATTTCTAGATTTTTTTGTATTTTTAAAGCATTTTTTATACTTTTTTTAAAAAAAAATTAGAACTCGAACAGAACACGTGGAAATGTTTGAAGTTCGCGAACTTTCGAACTACCAATGTTCGAATCGAACTCCGAACTGATCGAACCGAACAGCTCATCCCTACTTTTAACCCCAGTTTCAAAGAGAATCGAAAAGTCACCGCACGTTCGGTGACTTTTTATTCCCTGCAAATCGGCACAATTCGGCGATCCTAGTTCGCCGACCTTACGGTGTATTCAGCAAGCATCACAGGGCCGCCGTACTGCAGGGAAAACCCGCCACAAACCCGACAAACACTCACTGCAAAAACCGGCGAACACTTACTGTACACTCACCGAAACCCGCAGAAAACAGCTGGATTAACCCTGCCGAACACACCGGAGAAACCAGACTAGCCGCCGATCACAGTGCAGAGCAGCCGCCGGAAAAACCTGACACGAAGACGAATGAGGTGAAAAAAAACAAAAAACAGAAAGCTTGAAAGTTTGAAATTTGAAACGCTGTTTGCAAAAAAACTACTGAACGAAAATGCCTGGAATTTACATATAATCCATGAATCCAATGAATGATAATAAAAAGGGCAGTTACAGTAAAAAGAAAAGACGATTTTAAAAAAAAAAGGGAAAAAGTTTTGCAATAAAAATCTGAAAAAATGCCTAACTGATCCTAAAAAATCTATAAATAAAGAGAATTTTTACTGCAGAATATAATATTAAACGGTTTATTAGATATTGAGTTAAAACGGGAATATTTTTAACATTAAAGCCTATGGGATTCATCTGAATAAATCTGTCGAATGAAACCACCGAACAGCAGGGAAATTCGGCAACTTTTCACTGCTGGTTTTTGTTCTCTGAATAGACAAAGCATTGCTTCTCTATGGGGATTCACTGCCCTCGAACAGGCACCGAACAGGCACCGTATGTGCAGGCAATTCGCCAAGATTTGGCAAACTGCCTGCTCTCTGAATAGCGAATGGCCAGGGAAGGTAACCGTACGCTGAATTTCACTGTTCGATTACCTGTTGGCCACAATTCAGATCTCTTTAAATAACCTGTTTATCTTACTATTAACCCCTTCCATACGAAGTTATTTTCAAAAAGTTCATTCACAGGTCTATTCACTAAAAGGTGAAACTCAGGACAATTGGCAGGAGAAGAGAACAATCTAGACCAAATAGCAGATTTGGAAAGTGAGATAAATGGGCGAATTTTTCTGGTTTGGCTTTTTTGCCTAAAAATTTCACTTCTCCTTCCAATTCTCCTCAGTTTCACCTTTAGTGAATAGACCTGTTGGTATATTTCCCAATGTACTTCCTATTGACATAACCTGTTTGGCAGGCAAATGTTTTCATCTGCTAGCGAAACAGAGTTACAATTCATGTATCTGTGCAGGACAGGCTGTGGAGCTGTCACTTAGAGACATTCTCCAGCTGGTTTATCTAACAATTACCAAACAAATTAATTTTGCTTTTGTCCTGCTTAGCTGAAGATCAAGATAACTCTATATTGGGCACCTACAGGTACCTTTGAAGAACTAGTTATCTTGATCTCAGGAGTTGGGGGATTAACCCTGGTTGGTTCTAATATGCTTTTAAATTTAAAATTATAGATAGAACCTTTGTAGCGCATCAAAAATAGATTTAAAGGTAGACTTCAACAAAGAGGTATATCAAACATAAAGTGCTTCAGTCTTAAGGTGACAAATATTCAATCAATGTACACATATAAAAGTGCAATGTGCCATAGAACGCAGTAAAGTGCAACAATATATAAAATTCCAGCAGTGCGATGGGTATAAGAGAGTCTATAAAGTGCAACAGTGTCCGAATGTGCAAAATGTGCAAATTCAATGATATCCAATACAACAGTATGAATACCAGTGGGAAAAATTCCTTAAAATTTACTTCTCTTTATGTTCAAGCGATGCACAAATATAGTCCTCCTTTCTTGGTCTGTGTATCTCTTGCCGTCTCTCAATAGTGGAGAGGATAGCCAGAAAGGAGAAAAAAGTGAGAGAGAAAAAAATAAAAATAATTTGGAGGGGAGAGAAAAAATGAAGAAATAATCGTGCAGAAAATCCCAATTAAATATGGCAAATGAATTACTCGTAGGAAGGAATATGGAAACTCACATTTATAAGAGCCCAAAAAATCCCTGGCTCTAGGTTTAGGAGCTTCCAGCCATATAGAGGGTGGCGTATCCCTTCTTAAATCTTCAACTCTGGTTGCGATGGCTACAATAAGATAATAGACAGCGCTCCCATAGTATATTACCGTAGTATGTAATACTACAGTTGTTTGGAGATTTTTTGGACAATAGTGCACCTAAATATACCGACTGAGGAAGGCTGTTAATGCCGAAACGTGTCTCGGTAACGCATCTGTCCATTTTTTAATATGCAATTAATTTTTTAATAAATTTTATATGGTTTATATTCTATTGACTACTCTCCTTGGATATATACTTGCCACCGCTTGGAAGCTCCTGATATCTGGCCCTCAGACGGTTGGGAAGAGGTTCTGGGTATCCACCATAGTGTACCTGACGCTGTATTGAGTGAGCCTGTGTGGAAGAGGCTCCATATTTGGTGAGTTCAATACATTATCACCTCTTTTTTATCATACTACGGTAATATACTATGGGAGCGCTGTCTATTATCTTATTGTAGCCATCGCAACCAGAGTTGAAGATTTAAGAAGGGATACGCCACCCTCTATATGGCTGGAAGCTCCTAAACCTAGAGCCAGGGATTTTTTGGGCTCTTATAAATGTGAGTTTCCATATTCCTACGAGTAATTCATTTGCCATATTTAATTGGGATTTTCTGCACGATTATTTCTTCATTTTTTCTCTCCCCTCCAAATTATTATTTTTTTTTTCTCTCTCACTTTTTTCTCCTTTCTGGCTATCCTCTCCACTATTGAGAGACGGCAAGAGATACACAGACCAAGAAAGGAGGACTATATTTGTGCATCGCTTGAACATAAAGAGAAGTAAATTTTAAGGAATTTTTCCCACTGGTATTCATACTGTTGTATTGGATATCATTGAATTTGCACATTTTGCACATTCGGACACTGTTGCACTTTATAGGCTCTCTTATACCCATCGCACTGCTGGAATTTTAAATATTGTTGCACTTTACTGCGTTCTATGGCACATTGCACTTTTATATGTGTACATTGATTGAATATTTGTCACCTTAAGACTGAAGCACTTTATGTTTGATATACCTCTTTGTTGAAGTCTACCTTTAAATCTATTTTTGATGCGCTACAAAGGTTCTATCTATAACTTCATTTTTGGTTAATGCAGATTTTGGTTGTTTTTTCTGTATATTGCGCTTACCCCTTTGGGCAGCATCTCACTACTTATTAGTTATAATTTAACTACTTCATAACACTAAAGTAATCTGGTTTATAAATAGGCGCCTACGCTGTATGAGATATATATATATATATCTTTCTTCTTTTTTATGCTTTTAAATTTGCCAACCCAAAAAAGTTTTCTCTCTAAATACTCTATAGCTTCCTCTTCAGCATCTCTTGTAAAATAATGTTCTAAAAAGGTATCCTCCATCATAATGGAGTTTGCCTGAGGACACGGAATACTCAGCCTGGTGTGAACAGAGCTTGAGGAAACAGTCTAAGCATTTTAACCCCTTAACGACAGGCGGGAGTTGCCTGTCACGGGTGGCTTACTGTTGGCAAGGCGTACAGGTATGCCTTGCCGGCAGGTGCCTTCGTGAGCCGAAGATTGCAGCTCGCTCCACAGCCGACACGCTTCATGTGCAGGCTTCAGGGAGGGGCCAAGGTGGCCCATTGAAGACAGCAGGGAGTACCTGTATGCCCTGCGTCTTCAAAGCCCTCCTGCATTCATAGTACATTCGGGAGCCTTAAGTGGTTAAAAACGTCCATTCCATACACGTTTACATTAAAAGGGTAATAAAATATATCTCTTAATCTACATACAAAACACTGTCTGCAATTGAAAGAGTTCAGATCTCAAATTCATATTCAGTTTTTAGCACAACGTGGTTTGGTGGAGGTTCCTTTCACTACCAAAAATATGTGTTCATGATCGTGCATTGGAATGCAATAAAATATAAAAATTAGGATATACAACTCCATTGGCATATCTTTTAAATGTAATATTAATTGCATTAGTTTTCCCTAGATAGAAACAAAATTCTCAGTAAGATACTTGAATATATTGTGAATTTATAAAACCAAGGTGTCTGTCAATACTGTAACCATGTCTTACTGTAAAGAAGCAACAAAGAGCAGCCCATTCCCTCACTAATAGAATGTTCAGCAATCATTACAACAGTCAGGAAGGGGACAGAATACATGGAGAGCTCTGGGGTCACTCACTACTGTACAGGGATAAGATTCAGGGGGTTATAATTGCTGAAAGTAATTATACAGTAGACATGCACTGTGTTACTGTAATATCTATATGAATGTACTCATAGGCATGTGCACGGGGTGTGCCTGGTGTGCCCAGGCACACCCTAATGTTGAGTGAAGGGTTCATCTTTTTTTTTTGAGAAAGAATTTTACCAGGAAGGATACAATGAGAATTTTCAAGTATGTCCTGGTTGGCGAGTATGTACCGTTAGGTGTCTTGTCCAAGGACACTTACTGGAGAGGTTTAACCCCCTACATACTCGTAGATATTTTGGATGTTCCTTATCTGTTTTATGATAAATTACGTGACTCTATCTCAGCCTAAACATTGGTTATGCCCATAGGTGTGCACAGAGTGTGCGTCTGGTGAGTTTTTTTTCACCTCCTACATTGATATTTTAGATGTCCCTTATCTGGTTCATGATAAATAACATTAAACCTGACTGTATCTCTGGTCACAGGCTCGTTATTTCTAATGAAAAATGTACATTTTGTGCAAAATCTTCTAAACCTAAATTTTCTAATAAATGTACTATGGGTGCACACCCTAATGTAATGGTCTGCGGACGCCAGTGAATATACTAAGGCCTCAAACAGATATAATTTATATCCTAGTCTACCCAGGCCTTCCTGAAAACAAGAAAAATTTCAATGTATTCTTCCAGGTAAAATACTTTATAAATAAATATTTTTATTTATGGAAGCTGCATTATAATAAGCAAGTGTCAGAGATCTGAACCCGGCAGATGAGGATATGAGTCTGTATGCAGTGAACACATACAGGAAGCACGAATAGGATGGATAATGGGGTTTATTACTAAAGGTACATACACAGGTAAACAATGAGAAGCATTGCAGGAACAGGCTGGGGATACTGTGGGCTGGTGAGAACACCGAGCACAGGTCAGGAACACAAGGGATTTGCAACAGGAATACTGGGCACATGTACAAAAGGAAAACTTGCAGGAGACAGAAGACAGGCGGGTCAGGAAAGGGGCTGGCAGGGATAAATGGTGGAGACAAAGCAGAGCACAGTATTCAAGAGGACAGTCTATAAATCATAGTCCAGGGGCGAACCCTTTGGTTATAGGCATGGAGAAAACAGCAAAATCCAGTAGGGATAGCCAAAAGGTCTGGTTCTTGGTATAGCAGGGAGATCTGGATGCAGGCAGGTAGACTGGATCACTGAACAGCAAACAATGCACAAGCATGGAAGGAAGGGTGTGACTTCCCTTTAAGGAAGCCTCGTTACAGGTGGTTGCTTGTTCCTGTGGAATCTGCCAGGGAGCTGCTGCAATGGGAAACTCCAGCAGGGCAGCACTTTCATGTAGCAGAAGCACCTGTTGTACCCTTTTTACGCCCGGCAACAGCAATGAATCTGACAGCAAGATAGCTGGTCCTCCAACCCAACTCCTAAAGACTGTAATCTCATTTGAGCAGGACTCTCTTGCTTCTCTCTGGTTTCTAAAGTTGATGGTAAATTTGTTAGTTGATTCCCCCATTCATATTGTAACGTGCTGTGGACAATGTTAATGTCTTATAAATTATGATAATAATATAATTCTTACCTATCTTTATCACATTTGCTGTATATGGCACAAACTCCATAGGTGTCATTCACTGAGTACAGTTGTGGCAGTGAGGCATGCCATAGTTGCTGTCACTGATAAAAAAAATCACTTTCGTTGCAACTAAAGGAACTTCAGCTATCCAGAGATACAAAATTCAACAATGGCAGGTGTAAGGTTAGTGAACTATGGCTATACTCCATTCATCATTGTTCCACCATTGTTTGCAACACCGGTTAATATACACTTTATGGAAAAAATATTTTGACATGTCTTAATTATTGAATTCAGGGGTTTCAATCAGACCCATTGGCACAATTGTATAAAATCAAGCACCTAGCCATGCAGTTTGCAGTTACAAATATATGTGAAGAAATGGGTTGCTCTGAAGAGCTCAGTGAATTCAAGGGTGGTGCTGTGATAGGGTGCCATCTTTGCAATAAGTCAGTTTGTGAAATTTCATCCCAACTAGATTTTCCACGGTCACCTGTAAGTGGTTTTACTGGAAAGTCGAGGTGTTTGGGAATGGCAGCAAGTCGGCCACAAAGAGAAAACCATGTAAAGTCACAGAGTTGGGTCACTAAGTGCTGAGACGTGTAAGGCATAAAAGTTGTCAACACTCTGCTGATTCCATAGCTGAAGAGTTACCAACTTGTACTGGCATTACTAACAGCACAAAAACTGTGTTGGCTGGGAACTTTATGGAATGGGTATTTATGGCCAAGCAGCTGTATGCAAGAATCCCAGTACAATGCCAAGCATCAGAGGGAGTGGTGTAAAGCATGCCACCACTAGATTGTGGAACAGTGGAAATGCATTATGTGGAGTCTTAAAACACAATTCTCTGTTTGTCAGTCTGATGGTTGAGTCTGGGTTTGCCAGGAGAACGTTACCTAACTGTCTGCATTGTGCTAACTGTAAAGTTTGGTGGAGGATAGATAATGGCATGATGGTGCTTTTTATGGGTTGGGCTAGGCCCCTTAATTCCAATGAAGGGAAAACTTAGTGCTTCAGCACAGCAAGACATTTTGGACAATATCATGCTTCCAACTTTGTCGGAACAGTTTGGGAAAGGTCCTTTTTAATTCCATCATTTAGGTGCACCAGTTCACAAAGCAAGGTCCACAAAGACATGGTTGGATGAGTTTGGTGTGGAAGAACTTGACTGGCTTGCACAAAGCTCTGTCCTCAACCCCTTTGAACACCTTTGTAATGAACTGGAAATGAGATTTTGAGCCAGGCCTTCTCATCCTACATTTGTGTCTTACCTCACAAAAGCTCTACTGGATGAATGGGCAAAAAGGTCAACAGAGACACTCCAAAACCTTGTGGAAAGCATACCCAGAGGAGTGGAAGCTGTTATAACTACAAGGGTGGGGGCAACTCTATATTAATGTCTATGTATTTTGAACGCCATGTCATAATAGTCGATGTTGGTTTCTTGGTGAGGTGTCCCAATACGTTTGTCCTTATAGTATACCTTGGGGATTTTAAACTGCTGATCTTCATAGATTTTTGACAGGAACAACACTGAATACAATGGTAAAAATAATGCTAGATACTTTTGAAACTATAGAGGTAGCTACAGCGAAATCTACACCAAACGTCTTTGCCAGAAACTACGATGAAAACATTAGAGGAAACCTCATAGAAAACTATGCTGAGAACTATGCTAAACAGCTTTAGCAAAAACTAGAGTGGAAAGAATAGTGAAAAGTATGGAGCACTTGGTGCATGGATTTTTCCATTGGCAGTTAACGCTCCCTGTTAGAAGACAAGTGAGCAGTGCTCTGGAAGCAAGGATGACATAATTTTCCTGTTTTTGTTGGTCCAAAACCATCTGCATTATTGCCTTTTTTCATTGCTTTATCGTCTGTGTTTGTCCTCTCTCATTATATAGATTTATTATCCCATCACGGCAATTGAAAACAGACTAAAATCACCGTTATTCCATTTTAAGGTAAGTGTCTTTACTTTTTGTATCAATTGCTAACATATTGGTCTGTATCAATGATAAACCTGGGTTTATGTGACACATAATTTTGATTGTTTATATTTCTTGATAGTCTGTAAATTTAAGTACATCCTTGTTTTTATATCTCTTGTATGGTGGGCATCCTGGAAGTGATGCTGTATATAGTAATGTAAATGACTTACAATTTTTATTGTAATTCTTTCAAGCATAAAGATAAATGGATGCTTTTTTCACTCAAAAAATATATACATGTTTTTATATTACATAAAGATACAGTTTAGCCTACAAAACCCCAGTTATACACATTGTGATGCACGATTTATGTTTGCCCTGGGAAGAATACTTAAAATTCACATTTACACCATGTCGTTCTCAAACCTGTCACACAGTATTTTTCAAAGGAGTGGAAGGAGAAACCTCACACCCTCATTGTAAAAAAGTGAATCAAATTTTATACAAATTTAACTGGATTGTTACCAGTACAATAATAGTCACAAAATTGTCCATAATCAGTGGATTTGACCATTTTGTTTATCTATACCATCACTATTGTAGTTAACAGAAAGAACATCAGTTCTATTCAAATGAAGGTGAAAATTAGGAGAATTGCCAGGAGAAGGGACCAATCTAGACCAAATAGCTGATTTGGAAAGTGAGAAAACGGGAGAATTTTTCTGGTTTGGCTATTTTGACCTAGAATTTTCACTTCTCCAGTCATTCTCCTAAATTTCACCTTTCTTTGTAAAGACCTGCATATCTTCCTGTATGTTAATAATGCAAACTTTATATGACAAAGTTCAAGATATTGGACACAATTATTTTCTAGATTAATATAATCCATTGTGTAAATTTATACTATTTTGTATGCTATGTTTTATGTTTCTTGGTGTTAGGGTTGCCAGATCCTCCACGTTTTGCTAGACTGATATAATTTATTAATAGTTATGGACAGTCCATGAAAATGCCACGTGGTAGCACATAGAATTCATATGCTGAGGGCGAGGAATCAGAGAAGAAACCCTGATTACCATGTGGATTAGACATGTTGCAGGACACCGTTCCTTCGGCATGAAATAGTAATATGTGTCCAGGAAAACATGGTCGACTTGACATACCTACTTTGCATATGATCTGTACTTCAAATTATTTTTTTATGGTTTTTTTTTCAAATATTACACTGTTTTCTTATTCAAAAAGTGTTTTTATCAAAGTGGCTAATGAAAAGCAACTTTGTATATAAAATGTTGTAAACAAGTGCTGTAAGAATAAAATTAAGGTAGTATTTAAGAAATTCATAAAGGTTCACATAAATAATAATAATACAGTTGCCAGATGGAGAGCAGCCCTGTGGATGGGATTGAGATTGAAAGAATTGAAGATATAGCATCTCTTTCATTAAAATGTCCTAGATACAACAAAAGCATTAATGCATACCTATATCACTATGTAGCTTCAATTAGCATACCAGATCAATAGGGTCTACAATATTTTTAAATATAATTCGAATCGGCATAGATAAACAATGCCACAATAAATGAAATACGCTAATCAGAATAGTTGTGTGGGTACTACCAGGATGTAAAAGAAATAGAAAGTGCTGACCTGAATTAAAACTTTGTCATAAGAGCATAAACATTTTAGATTTTGCTGAATTAACAAGGACAAGTTATAGATTAAATATTTGTATGCAGAAGGTACAATCAGAATAATGGTTATTCAGCTGTGCAGAGACTTAAGTTCCTTTAGTTACGCACAGCAAGCGGTCAAAAAATATAATGTAAGTCTAATAAGAGTTAATAAATTCACCAGTTGAATTAAAACTTGCAATTAAATGAGTTTGCAGATATTTTTTTTTTTACCAAACTTTCTATCATTGAGGTCGAAAGTCAAACAGTTACGAACTAAACGTATTTTTTTGTAATTCCTATTCCTTGTTGAATATTTAATAGAAATCAATATGTTTTCTCTTTCTTTTCTTACTATTCATAACTCAAGACTCAGCTATATGTATATTGATTATGTCACAGGAAGGAGAGGGATACTTAGCAGGGGAAAGAAATGCTGACAAAGGTGAGAAGGATATTGATTTTAATATTGGAACAAGTTAAAGAGGGCGGATGAGATTTTTAAACAGATTCACAGAGGACGGACAAAAAAAGATACCCACTGTTGGCTAATGCAATGTATAGCTTCAAATTAATGAATTAGGACACTAAATAAAAGCTATCAATATGGTCCCAACTGGTTAGGACATCGATTTCTCTACAGAGTTATGTTTAGTTGTGGGTATCCGGAAAAAATAACATTTTGGTGTAGCATCTATATTTAACTATAGTGACTAGCTCAAGTAATACAGCAATTGTATTTTAACTAAAGAGGTTATTCAAAGAGAGCAGAACTGGTCCCGAAATTGCACCGAACAGTTAATTTCCATGTACAGTGCAAATTTCATGACCATTCGACAATTCAAAAGCTGGCAATTCCTCAAATATTGGAGAATTGCCTGCGAAATACTGTGATCTTTGGCAGCAGTGAAATACCCATGAAGAAGCAATGGTTAATCTATTCAGAAAACATCGAACAGCACCGAAATGTCAGTGAAATACCTTGATGTTCGGTGGTTTCATTCAACAGGTTTTAATCAGGCGAATCCCATAGTTTTCAATGTAAAAAATATTCCCGTTTTTAATAGTAAATATTTATTAAACTGTTTATTCTTTTAATCTGCAGTAAAAGGTCTTTTTATTTATTTATTTTTAAGATTTTTTAATAATTTTTCGTTTTTTTTTCAGCGACATTTATATTCCCGATTTTTTTCTGTAAATAGCGGGGTTTTTTTCTGTAACAGACCTTTTATTATTCATTGGGTCTTATATATTCATTTCAAGCATTTTTATGCAGTAGTCTTTTGCAAACAGCTTTTAAAAGATGCAGTGTTTGTTTTTTCTTAAACCGTTCCTCGTCTTGTCGGCTTTTTCCAGCGGCTGGTCGGCATTCTGTTTGGCAGATCGTAGGGGTTTTTTCAGATGCATTTGAAGGCTTTGCGGCAGATTGTAGGGGGCGTTCAGCTTTTTTTCGGCGGTTTATCGGATTTCTTTTTTCGGCAGTTTTACAGTTTTCGATTTGGCGATTTTTCCCTGCACTTTGGGACCCTGCGTTGAATGCTGAATTCACCGCAGGGTCTGGGAATCTGATTCCCCGAAGCTCAGGGAACAAAAAGCACCAAAATTCCAGTGGAATTTTGGTTATCTTTGAATAATCCTTTAATTGATGAAAATTGTATGCTTTCATAGATATGGCTCCTTCAATCCAATGATGATGAAACATGTTAACACCTTTCCTGCCAAATAAATGTAATAATAGTAAAAAAAATTAGCAGAATGCTAAGTAAAACATTGGTTACCCAGTTAACCCTTATATCTATGCAGAAAATATAATTTGCAATTAGATTGCTACACTGAGAAACTTCATGTTTCACTTATTAATATATGTTTTACAGAAGTAATGCTCTAGACAGTGCATGGTGTCATTCATATTTCAAGTTGGGTCTGCATTATTAGCATACAGGCAGAAATGGTTTCTAGAAAATGTAAATATATACATATAGGGAGGTGCTACGGAGCAGCAAAAAAACAAAATTTGTTATGAACGTTGTCGGATATAATCTCTGCACGTGAATACAACACGTTATATATATTGGACTTCTCAGCCAAGCCTCCAATATGTCTATATTGGACTTACTGGACCTATCTCGGCAGTTGCCTCCAATATATCAGGGATTATTATTTCATAAGAAATTTATACGAGACACAAATATCAATCGTTTATATTTCCTAGGAATTCTCCTAAATTCTTTTAATTGTCTGTGTTTTGCTTTGAAAAATACAATAATCAATTTATCGGATAAAAATATATATATATTTATTACGTATACAAAAAAAGTTTCAAATCTCATATCATAGACAAAGATTTATAAACCACAATCCATCAGCATATAAAAACTAGCTTCACAATATATGTATCTCCGGTTAGTAACTGCATATATGATTAATATCATTTACCTTATCAGTTAGTAACTAATTCACAAATGGTTAATAAACATTTCTGCTTAATACAACATGCATTTCCCAGCAAACAATGTTTAACCAGCCAGCTCTTATAGATATATATATATATATCTATGCTACATGGATCAACAAAAGATGAGCTAATTTAATGATAAGTAATAAAAACTTATTTAGTGAATCCTCCCCTAATCTCGAGAATTAAACTTCTAATCTTTTGCTTTTTATTTTGTAGTTATATAATTCCTTGCTTATTAATTTTAATCACAGTAATTTCAAAATTCAATATATATTGGTATCAATCTTACAACATTTCTTTTAGGAATAAATCCTTATATCCACTTCTTCATATTTCTATCTGCAGAATAGAAATACTTAGAATTTTTGGAGTTACCCAGTATCTGAGAAATCTCAGTCTACGTTGCAAGAATATCTACAAATATATATAATTACATTAATTCCTTAATTTCATACATTACCTATCAAATTTGGATTTTGATAAGTCTGCCTTGGAATTCCTGATGTAATATTTTTAGAATGTGTGAAAATTATCGATATCAGATAATCAATGCATATGAGTTAGAGATTTGGTGAGAGTCAGAGATTTGGTGAGAATCTTGATTGCATCATGTCTTGGGATCTGCCTGCATCGTGGTGTGAGTCTGAGTGTTGGAATCTTGGACTCTCAGAGTGTCATGTGTACTGGACATCTGAATGCATTGCGGTGTGAGTCTGAATGCTGGAATCTCGGACTGATTTGCAACCAACATTGCCGCTTATTATAGTCAATTTGACGTCACTAGCAATATTATTGGAACATCAAATCTAATATTTACTATCCTCTAGAGGGCAGTATTGCATTTCTTAATTAATTCCACTATTTCTTTTTAATATTCTTATCTCGGGTCAAAGTTCAATCTGACGTAACAAAGAACCTCTCTCTCCATGTATAGACACTGTGTCTCTACCTGCCATATCTAATTTATATCCCTACTCCCTTTTGGTTACTAATTGAATCTTTATCAGCTGGATTCTTTTCCAGTTAACTCAACAAAATCTTTTCTTTAGTAAATTTTATTATTTACCAATTATATACTTTCTACAATATTTATTGGAGTATACATTTCCTACTGTAAATATAATAAAATATACCTTGATTATAAACATATATTTTGTGAATATATCTCTATCTTACAGAGATATTAACTCTTATTCCTATACCCAAAAGACAAAATATCTTTTGTTTTAAAAACTTAAGACAGACCAATAAATTTAATTATGACACGTCTTAGCACTTAACTCTAGCATTATCACACAAAAACATTCTAGGTTCCTTCATGTCTGGCACTTCTAAAAAAATATAAAAGACTTCACCCAGGAATGAACTCTGTAAAAAAAATCTCGTTCATTTCTAAACCTAGAGAAAACTGAAAGAAAAGACTGTCTTTAAAAACAAAATGGCTACAGGCATCCATTTTAATTTTTCCTTTCTGTAATATACCCGACAACGTTTGCCCTATGGCTCCCTAATATCTTCTTGATTACAAGTTGCTGCCATTGCTATACTTTCCTGGACTCCATAGGACTCTTTGGAAACTCGCACATGTGTGTGATCCTGTGGAATTGTGATTTACGATGCGAGGACACTAGAGCGATTTGTTTCTTCGTGATCTTTGATTTTTTTGGTGAGGACGTGGTGAATCATGTCCTACACTGTACTGTGAAACCCGAGGGAAGCTTTATATGTTTTCCTTTTTTTTGTGGTGTCAAGGACGTTGTGATTTCAAAATCACTTAAGCCCTAGCTCTCTGGAGCAAGTACCTTATTTTTTACAACTGTACACTTGAATAACGAGGAGCTGTGTATTGCTCTATGCATTGCATAGTATGCAATGCCTAAGACTACATTTCTGTTCCTATACAAAGTACAGGAATTGCAAGTGAACAAGTGAACGCGAGATAAAAAGTAGTTTCAGATTGTCTTGGAATAGCAGAGGAGCTGCTTACATTTGAAGTGGAGCTGTTATTGTTAATTTCTCCCACGTAAATACTAAAGGCACCACCAACATCAGTTCCATTGTAGGTGTGAAAAGTTCACAACAGACGTTGTTCCTTATCTTGCACTATTTAGCGTGGAGTCTGCATTATTAACAGAGATGCCTAATTTAAATGTTTCAATTTCCTCCTACTGAGAATTAGTGGGTGTCAAAGCCAATTCCCACCATTCTCTGTGAGCTGTCATTGGGCATGTAAAATAGTAACGGCTGAATGGAGTAGAGGTAACATCACTGCTCTATGACCGTGGAGAAACAGGTTCAAATCCAAGGAAGAGCACCTCTCTGGTAAGTGTCCTTGGGCAAGACACTTAACAGTACATACTTGCCTCCCCAGGACATACTTGAAAATGAGAGAAATCTCAATGTATCCTTAAAATACTTTCTAGAGCAAAAAAATAGCATACTAATAATAATAAAACTGTTATGAAATGTCCCCAAATTCCTCTTTGATGAGACGTTTAGTCTGGAACCCATGACTTAGTAATAGAAATTTAATGACCCAAATAAATGAAGTTTTCCCTTGTTAAAATTATCGTAAACATTATGCCAAAGAAAGACTTTGTGTTGAGGATTTCAACATTATGTATATGACAAATGTATGTTTATCAAGGAATTAGCATATCTGTGGTGCTCTATTACATTCGCTCATAGTCATAAGCCAGATATGTGCACACAGGCACCATGACCATGGATTCTTATAATATGTAGTATTTGATGGAATCATATCCACATTGACATTACCAATCAACCATTGTTATGTTCCTAAAATTAATAAATAATAATGCAACGTTTAGATGTAGGTTTTGAACTTGCATGTGATTAAAATAATTATGTAGACTATTTTTAACATGCTTTGAACACTGCACAGATTTTGGCTTTGTAGCATGCACCTCGGATTTTCATCTATTACATTTCCCTTTGTTGAAACATAATGGCTTCAGACAGATATTACAAATAAACCACTGAAGTTCTAACTACTCATACAGTTCTCTCCTAACAGGCACATGTTTAAATTTGTGTTTATTTTCTTGGTTCACTCAGTGCAATAATGGCTTTCCATTAAAATGTCTCACGACTCATGGTTTGGCTTGGGAAAGTAAAAATATACAGAATGAAACTGAATCAGAAAGTTCAAGCAGAGCTTGTAAAGTATATTTGCCAAAAATAATGTGAAGCGAATATCTTTAGACTTAGATTGATACATACTGTACATATATTTATTACAATAAAGAAAATCTACTTAAATGTGCAAAAAAAATCCTGCAGCCGAATTTTAAGCAGAAACTTGGATTTTGCCGTACATCTCTTTTAAATAGTGTTTTATTATTCTTCATCTATGAATGTATTTTACTGTCAAATTAGAGCTAAGTTTAGGCGTGCGCAGGGGGTGTGCCTGGTGTGCCAAGGCACACCCTAATGTTGGGTGAAGAGTTTCTCTTTCTCCGCCGACATTGATATTTTATATGTCCCTTAGCTGGTTCATGATGAAAAACATAAAAGCTGACCATATCTCTGATTACAGGCTTGCTATTGCTAATGAAAAATGTGCATTTTGTACAAAATTTTCTAAACATATGTTTTCCGTTGATAAATGTTCCATGGGTGCACACCGTAATGCAACAGGATGCGCACGCCAGTGGAGCTAAGTGTTGATATCCATAATTTCAAATATTGAATGACATCACTGCTAAACTCTTAAATGTAAACCTAGTTACTTTTCATACAACTTTACTTCCTCATTAAAAGATACACATTTTTTCTGTGGGTTACATTAGTGTCATACAGTATGTTTTACTATCCTTTTGTCTCCAGTGAAGGAGAATTTGATAACCAGAAATGTTTAACATTCTTTTACTTACTAATTTAATTTGTTTAATTAACTTGACTTATTTAATTGGCACGTACTTTGTGGAATGCGCATTTTATGAAATTCTAAATGCTGTTTACTTTACATAAGGCCCATTTTATAAAAATCGTGATGCCAAAAATATATAAAAAACATGCATATATGTAACTTTACTGTATATGTTGTTGAAAATGTATTTTAAAATTTAGCTAAATGAATAAGTAACTAGTAATTGCACCTTGGGAAGCCAAAGTTCAGTTTTTATTGCAAATCAAGAATTTATTTTGTATGCCTAGATTTTCATAATTGATTCGCAATAATTTTTATTACACCTTTCCTCCTTCTGTTACATCCATCCATCCATCCCACTACAAGGAGCATGCCTAAATTCTCAAGGACTTTTGATTTGGGACTTCTCATTTAACTTCCTGAATATCAAAAGACCTCCTTGAAAAGTCCAGAGCAGCCTTTTTTCTCGATTAATTTGATAAGTGCAGCTGGGTTCTTCAATCCAAACCTTGTCCTGTCTCCAGCCCATTTGTAACCTTCTTCCACCCTGACCCTTCCACCTCCTAAGTCTTGTCATCTGCCAGATTCATTATATATCTTGTTCAATACATACAAACTGTTCATGCTAGCCAGCTTTTTTCTGTAATATATATTAATTTGCTGCAGCAGTGATGTCAAATAGTCAATGAAGTTAATTTTGGATTCTTCCTTGTACTATAATTTTTTTATAACTAAATAAGACAAAATGGATATTTAAATGGTATGAAAGTGATATTAAAAAGTGTAAACACTTTTGAATTGTGTCAAGGTAAGTGAGATAAGAATTTACATAAAGCAACATAAATTTATGTAAAATTAGAATTTGCATAAAGATTACATAAAGCAAAAGCATCATAGTGTATTTTGCAAATATTTCACGCCTGTGACAAAAACATTTTTTCATACTGTTACGTAGCACTGGACCGGAACAGGGTCCCTCCATTAACCCCTTGGATGCAGACGACGTGTGAGGAACGTTATTGGGATTCCCCGCTACATGTGGAGCATGTTCCCGACACGTCATCCACTAAAGGGGGTATTCTTCTGAATACTTAGCTTTTCCTGTTTGAAGCCAGACCCCAGTTTTATACCCAATCCCGGTGCACTGCGTCAAAGCTGGAGGAGAGCCTGAAAGGGGGGTCCTTTGGATCCCTCTCCCTCCTGACCAGGAGGAAATTGAGCTTGAAGAGAGGCATCACTGGGAAGGTCATCCTCTGACCTTTTCAGCGATGCCTCTCTTTAACCCCTGAAGTGCGTTCACATTCTATTCGGTGCTGGATTGCGGACTTCTCCTGGAGGTGGCTGACATCTTGGATGTCAGACAAGCCTCCAGGGCCTCCCCCACCCACTGACTTCATTGCACATGAGCGCGATGATGTCAGTTGTTGTTATTAAGCACTAGCTGCCAAGGGATTTTCCTATGGAAACCCCTGTGGTGAAGATAGGGTTTGGACCCTCATATCTTCTAACCGGTGGCTGCTAGCGGGTCATGGTTTATATAATTAGAAAGGCCAAAGCATGAACTTTCCAATGATATTAAACATGACCATTTTCCAAGTAAAAAAGAAAATTTAAAAAATAAAATAAATAAAATCATTTATTTTTTATTTTTTATTTTTCTTTTCACAGGGGTCAGCACACCCGGAGTGCAATGGGTGAGCCTTGCCCTGGGAGAGCTGCCTTGGTGATCAGTGTCTCCCCTGCCAGGTAAGTATAAAATAATTTAAAAAAAATGTATATTCTTTTATAAAATTATTAATAGAGCACTATTGTTCACTTTTCAATTATAATTTGAACAGTTATGCTACACTAATGATTTTTTCAGTTTTAGCTAAAATTGTAATTTCGCAGGAAAATAATAAATAAGTAACGGGTTCCCATTTCAAATTTTTTTCACAAACGTGCCCTGTAAAATATATAATCGCAAAGGCTCGGATAATAAAATGTGAAGAAAATTATTTTACACACTGTAGATGATTGGAAATTCACATTTATTTTACATCTTTTGCTACAGCATTCTAGCAGGGCATGACTTAAACATATAATAATGATATATTATGAATCTGCTGAGTCTGCTGAAAAAAAGGCTATATAATTTGTCTGGGTTGTATAATAAAACATGACTTCAAATCGCGCTTAAACATGATGAGGAAAAACAGCAAAAAATAGCTCAGCACACAGGGGTGGGGTGAAATGGTTCAGCAGTGAAGGGTTAAGTAACTTCCCTGCACAGCTTGGATAATTCTGTGTAATTAAAGCTGTGGTGAAATCAGAGATTATAGTCCCTTTCCCCATACACTAGTCGAGACGCAGTAATGTGTGAAATCAAGTGCCATTTTAATTGCAAGGCATCACAACTTCCCCAACCCTCCAGAAAAACAACAACGCCGGCGGAACATCAACGGGCAAAAACTCTCTCTCCTGGGAGCCACCAAGCCTGGGTGGCACTCCGCCTCCCCCTCCAGGGATGAAATTGGTTTTGCTGGTCTTGCAAGAATGAGGGACACCTGAGCTGGGTGAAAGAAAAGAAGAAATAAAAAAACAACAAGGGGTTCCCGTGACACATAACTTTTGTCATTACATAAAAAATTGGCAAATTGCAGGCCTTCATCTACATCTGCTTCATGGTTTTCTTGTCTATCGTTTTTTTGAGTAGCATCTTCAAAATATTCCTGTGCAATAAGTCTCTAGCTCATTTCACTAATTGCATAATTTTACAATTTATGCACAACATTACATTGTAAATCAACATTGTGCTCCATTGTAATAGTTGTGAGTTAAGATTTGGAAACCTAAATAGTCAGTTTTGCTTTGTTGTCATGATTCTCAGCTCAAAATAACAACAATTATTGCTGCAAGTTATGGGCCAAATGTACCATCTTTGAAACTAATAAAAGCTGAATCTGCCTAACCCAATCTCCCTTATAACCAGGATCTTGGTGGTGGTCAGAATGTCTTCCTCAATCCTTCAGTCTCCACTCTGATCACACACAGCTTGGAGAAGAGGATGATAGCTTCTAGACGTATGCAAAGACACTTCCAGATTTGCAATTTTATTCCATTTTAGGGCATATACATTGTCAATACTAACATTTAGGCATGACTCTTAATTGAGAGATGTGACTTTCTATCTTTGCTCAATAATCCTAATTATATGCCCTCGACCTTACCCATTATTTTTTAACACTAATAGGAAACTACTTTTAATGCATGTTTTGCATTGCCAATTTACCAACTTGGCCCCCCAGATGTTTTGGAATTACATCTCCCTGGGGCTCAGCTAACCTAATAAGTGTCTGAACATCTTTATTATTATTGTAATCATTTATAGAGTGCCAACAGTTTCCGCAGCGCTTTACAATAACTAAAGGAAATGAGATAAAGATAAACTGACATATAATGGAAACAAGAGGTGTAGAGGGCCCTGTTTACAGGAGCTTAAAATATAGAGATTATGGGGTTGAGGAAGGCAAGGGGAAGTTTACTAGATGGCAGGATCATTAGTGCCAGTGGTTTGGGAACGGTTGGGCTATATAAGCAGCTTCAATCCTTTGTGAGTAGGTGAGCAGAGGGATGAGTTGCGTCAGTGATGTGGCATGCTAATCTGAAGAGATGGGCTTTGAGGGATTTCTTGAAGGTCTGAAGATCAGGGGAGAGTTTGATAGGGTGAGGCAAGTCATTCCACTGGACCGGAGCTGCCTTTCAGAAGTCTTGGAGGCGAGAGTTGGCGATGCGGGTGTAGACAGATGATGGGAGATGTAGATCCAAAACATCTGGAGGGCCATGTTTGATGACCCCTGACTTAGAACAGCACAACGTGTGTGGGGCAAGGATCTTGCCAACTGCAACTAAATTTAACTTAATTAAATGAAAACATCAATATAATGGTTTTAGATATAAGGGCAGCATTTCATATATAATTTGTATTTATTTATTGTTAGTAATCAAACCAACAATTCCACCACTTCAATGCTGATTCATTTTTCACAAATGTGTATGTAATTGCAGAACAGACATCAATCTATGGGGGCATAGTTTATAATTTTTATCGTCAATGTGTTCCTGTTCTTATATAAATGTATGGTCATGAACTTGAGAATAATGGTTGATCTCAGCAACTTTAACACCTCAAGACATCCCAGATAAAAAATATAATAACATCTGTCTATAAATTTATAATGACACAAATTTGTTTATCGTTGGTCTGACTTCCTTTTTCTGATGAATCATTGAATTTTCTAGGCTACAATACCTTATGCATTAACTATTTCTAACCTTCCACTTGTTATAATTTAATTCTTATTATTAATAAAGTAATCTTTTCACTAAACATGGTTTCAGTGTACTATTTAGGGAAAAATAATGGAAACCAAAATGTTCTCAAATTTAGCTGAGTTTGATCCTTGTACAATTCTGATATTTTGACCTAAATATTCAATGCTAGGTCTGAAATCCCCTCAACTCACTGCTGGGAACCCAGATACAGTGGCTGATCCAAACCATAAGATATTTATTGACTTCAATATTATTTTTAACTAGTTTTAGAGCTGGCAAATGTTCCTGAATTTTATAAATGGAATACGTTTTTATTACTTTTGAAATCATTACTTATCAGAGTTGTTTGATCATCCCCCCTTCTCTACCTATGCTTAGATTGTGTTGCCATTGGGCGCAGAAAATGCAAAGTAATTGAAATGAAATCTGTCATCCTCTATAATTTTAATATCATATTATAAAAAAACGAGCATACTTATTAAAGACATATGACTAGTTTCTGACGTGTCTTGTTTTAAAACTAAAACTCCTGGTGAAATGTGCATTTATGAATGAAGCTGCATGAAATAGTTGGTATTTGTGACCTGCAATTTTCAGAAAACCACATAACTGTTCAAAAACGATTTCTCTACAGTTTCAATTTCCGGAGGATAAACTTGGTAATTGAGTCACTGACTTGATTTTTACAGGACTTCATTTTTGTTAGGTTTCAAATAGAAATGTGCTGCAGTATGGATTTGATTAATTAAGTTAGTGTCTGCACTATTGAATAGTGATTTATGAGGATGGCAAATCGGAACCACATTTATGGAAAATTACTCTGTTATAAACTAGTGAGTGGGTTAAAAGCAAATAGCACGTTACGTTTTTTTAATTAAGATGTTGTACATATATTTGCGTTCATGTCACTATTCCACCTCATAGCCAGTGTTGTTTGATTCATTATTCATGTAAAGTTACAAAGTAGAAGACTTAGTATTTCATGTTAATAATGATAAAAAGTAAAATGACAGATGTGAGTTGGGGGAAATTAAATTGTGCAAAGTATAAGTTGGACAATATTTTATTATACAATTAGGGCAATATTCCAAAATTGGTGCTAACTGTGGTAAACTTCCCAGAGCCATTATAGTCTACGGAATTAAGTTTACAACTGCTCTGGTTACATTAGTGCCAACTTTGGAATATTGCCCTTAAGAGTCTCAAAACCTACAATTATGAGGAAACACTGAGGGCCCTATTCCCAAACTAACTTTAAAATAGGAACACTATCGAGGAAAACCTGCGCCTCCACTGATTGATCGCGGAGGAAGACTGGGGACTATTTGTTCCCAGTCTCACTCTCTGGGCCAGGAGAAGCGGTTACCATTCTCACCGCGAGATGAGAGGTGAGTATAAGATTTATTGGGGCGGATTTTAGAGGTTGCTAAATTACAGCAACAATTAGTTAGCACTAGCTTTTAGGAGTAGCTAATTTTTTGGTTCGCTCTTGTAATTAGCGCTAGCACTTTGTAATACCTTACTTATCCTATTGCTAATTACTGATTGCGCTCCCCATGTTAAGGATAGGATTTTCAAAGTACAGTAAGCTCACGCAAGCTAGCGTAATCATCAATGAGCTAACAGATTTTTCACAGGTTTAGAATTAGGGATGTAATATGGAGGGCATGCGTTAAAGTCACTTATCCTAGCGTTAACACTTACACATCCAAATGCTACTGTTAGTGTTCACTATGGAACAGAGCCCTGAGTGTTTTAATTCAACTTTGTTTTGCTGACATAAATTGGAATCAAAGGTATTGTAGTTACTTACATTGAAATCATTAAGTAAAGTGCCAAATCAACTAGGTGCTAGTGATTTTGTAAATGAGCTAACTTTCTGATTTGATTTCCATTTATATTTTTAGTGTTTGCCAGCCCATTCAACCCTGGGTTTGGGGCACAAAATACGATCTGCTCCCTGGAAAATGCAGTAATTTTGTTTTGTAGCAATACGTAGGGATGTGCGTTTCGGGTTTCGGAATTTCGGAATTTTCACGAAATTTCCCGATTCGTGTCTTCGGATTCGGCCGATTTTCCGAATCGGATCGGACACGAAAACCGATAGATCCGAAAAGTTTTCCGAGCCGAAACGAAAAATTTTCGGATTTTTCGAATGGACTTGAAATGTGTCAAATCGAAATTTATTTTTGCTCTATTCATGATTTCGGTTCCATTCCGGTAATTCTGGAAATCGTATATTTAACTATTATCGGTTATATCGCTGATTCTGTAAATTTTGTATTTGTAAATGCGTATCACTTGTTTCTTGTGGCATTCGGGTCAGTTTAGCGTTTTTTAAATCGTTTTGTTCATTTTTTTTGTTCCTTGGCTTTCATACCATTTTAATATGATTAAATAAAGTTGTAAATGTATATTCAATTATTCATAAGAAAAAAAGGATCTTTATTTAATAAAAAAAACACGATAGAATCGCCAGAATTATCGTAGACACTTTGAAACGAGGAGGACAGAAGTTCCGAAAAAACAAAAATTTCCGAAATTTCCGAAAAGTCGATACAAAAAACGAGCAAAGTAACACGAAAATCCGAAAAATGGTCGATATTCCGAAAAAAAAATGTACACGGAAAACGAACCGAACCGAATCGAAACAGAAATCGGTCGAAACGAGCCGAATCGAAAAGTTTAAACATCCGAACAAATCGAACCGAATCGAACCGAAAAAAAAATTGGTGCACAAGCCTAGCAATACGTTGGCCACATATTGCTCTTGAGACGTATGTGCACTGTGAAACCCTTCCTTGCCTCTCATATCTGCTACATCAGGGACAGTCTGGGGTTGTAAAATCATCCCATTTATAGGGCGTGATCATGGTTAGGTTGACATGAAGCCCAAAGCAATGTGTGAATGTATGCAGTAAGAATGGGGCCATTCATGAATTGGGTTTGGCCCAACTTGGGCATTGTTTATATTGATCTGGAAGGGGTCATGCTCTTGACTCCCCAGCATTTTCCTGATGTGCTAAATAGCCATTCCAGCCAATCAGTCTCTTGTTATCTGTATCTTGAATATGGAATGTCAGTCCTAGGCACTAGGACCACCGCAGGTAGGGGTACTAGCCTTACTCAACTTGTGCAAAGGATATCCAAATGAGGCACCAGCAGGTGCATTTTAATTAAAAAATAAATATTGTGTGTTTTCATACTGACCAATGGACGATGAAATCAAAGTCAAAAGAAAGGCTGTCAAATGAAAACACTAGCTTGGGATTGTAGTTAACTATAAAAATGTGGTTGCATTGTTCTTGAGATGGAATATATATATATTCCGACAGGTTCAGAAATATTGGGACATCGACACAATTCTAACATCTTTGGCTCTATACACCACCACAGTGGAGTTGGAATGAAACAAACACTATCAGGGTAATTCAAAGAGATTCGAAAAAAGTCACCGCATGTTCGGTGACTTTTCATTCTCTTCAATTAGGTTTGTTTTGCCGATCCCATTTCGGCGACCCTGCGGTGTATTCAGCAAACACCACAGGGTCCCCAAATTGCAGGGAAAGGCTGCCGCAAACCCGACGAAAACGAACTGCAAAACCCAGCGAATGCACGCCGAAAACCCACAAAAACATCTGGATTAACCCGCCGAAAACCACGGAAAAAACCGAGCAGGAGCCGATAACATGCAGCGAAGCCGCCGGAAAAAGCCGACACCGCAGACGAGTGAAGTGAAAAAATTAGGAAATAGTTTGCTTGAATGTTTGAAAAGTGAAACGCTGTTTGCAAAGAAACTACTGAGCAAAAATGTCTGAAATTTACATATGAGTTCCAGGGAATGATAATAAAAAGGGCTGTTACAGAAAAAATAAGTAAAGTTTAAAAAAAAAAATCTGACTTTTTTTAAAAAAAAAAATCCCGAAAAATGCTTAAAATATCTTAAAAAATCTATAAATAAAGAGACTCTTTACTGCAGAATTTTAGAATGAATGGTTTATTAGATATTGAATTAAACCGGGAATATTTTTAACATTGAAGCCTATGGGATTCGCCTGAATAAATCTGCCGCATGAAACCACCGAATGGCAGACCATTAGGGGAACCTTTCACTGCGGGTTTTTGTTCTCTGAATAGCCGAAGCAGTGCTTTTTTATGGGGATTTCACTGCCCTCAAACAGGCACCGAACAGGCACCGTATGTGCAGGCAATTCGCCAGGATTTGGCGAATTGCCTGCTCTCTGGATAGTCGAATGGCCAAGAAAGGTAACCGAACGCTGATTTTCAGCGTTCAGTTACCTTTCTCAAGCAATTCCGATCTCTTTGAATTACCCTGAATGTGCTTTAACTGCAGACTGTCAGCTTTAATTTGGAGGGTATATACATCCAACTCAGGTGAACGGTGTAGGACTTACAGCAGTTTGCAGATGTGCTTCCCACTTGTTAAGGGACCAAAGGTAATGGGACAATTGGCTTTTCAGCTGTTCCATGGCCAGGTGTGTGATATTCCCTCATTACCCCAATTACAATGTGCAGATAAAAGGCCTAGAGTTCATTTCAAGTGTGCTATTTGCATTTGGAATCTGTTTCTGTCAACTCTCAAGATGAGATCCAAAGAGCTGTCACTATCAGTGAAGCGAGCCATCATTAGGCTGAAGAAACAAAACAAACCCATCAGAGAGATAGCAAGAACATTAGGCGTGGCCAAAACAACTGTTTGGAACATTCTCAAAAAGAAGGAAGGTGAGCTCAGCAACACCAAAAGACCCGGGAGACCACGGAAAACAACTGTGGTGGATGACCAAAGAACTCTTTCCCTGGTGAAGAAAACACCCTTCACAACAGTTGGCCAGATCAAGAACACTCTCCAGGAGGTAGGTGTATGTGTGTTAAAGTCAACAATCAAGAGAAGACTTCACCAGAGTGAATACAGAGGGTTCACCACAAGATGTAAACCATTGGTGAGCCTCAAAAACAGGAAGGCCAGATTAGAGTTTGCCAAACAACACCTAACAAAGCCTTCACAGTTCTGGAACAAGATCCTATGGACAGATGAGACCAAGATCAACTTGTACCAGAGTGATGGGAAGAGAAGAGTATGGAGAAGGAAAGGAACTGCTCATGATCCTAAGCATACCACCTCATCAGTGAAGCATGGTGGTGGTAGTGTCATGGCGAGGGCATGTATGGCTGCCAATGGAACTGGTTCTCTTATATTTATTGATGACGTGACTGCTGACAAAAGCAGCAGGATGAATTCTGAAGTGTTTCGTGCAATATTATCTGCTCACATTCAGCCAAATGCTGCAGAACTCATTGGACGGCGCTTCACAGTGCAGATGGACAATGACCAAAAGCATACTGCAAAGGCAACCAAAGAGTTTTTGAAGGGACAGAAGTGGAATGTTATGCAATGGCCAAGTCAATCACCTGACCTGAATCCCATTGAGCATTTGAGCACTTGCTGAAGTCAAAACTGAAGGGAAAATGCCCCAAGAACAAGCAGAAACTGAAGACAGTTGCAGTAGAGGCCTGGCAGAGCATAACCACGCATGAAACCCAGCGTCTGGTGATGTCTATGCGTTCCAGACTTCAGGCTGTGATTGACTGCAAAGGATTTGCAACCAAGTATTAAGAAGGGAAAGTTTGATTTATGATTATTATTCTGTCCCCTTAACAAGTGGGAGGCACATCTGCAAACTGCTGTAAGTCCTACACCGTTCACCACCTGAGTTGGATACATACCCTGAAATTAAAGCTGACAGTCTGCAGTTAAAGCACATTGTGTTTGTTTCATTCCAACTCCATTGTGGTGGTGTATAGAGCCAAAGATGTTAGAATTGTGTCGATGTCCCAATATTTCTGGACCTGACTGTATATATATATTGTTATGTTAATTCTGTTTTTTATCACGAGATGTATGGTAGTACTGTGGTATAGTCAAAGAGTAATATTGTACCGGGCCTATATATATATACAGTATATATATATATATTTATATAAAACTTAACTTTTATGATGATACTAGGTGTCAAGCCTGCCCAAAGGGCAGTCTATTTTTGTAGAGGATCTGGCTGCTCGGTGCCCCCCAGGTCTGGCTGCTTGGTGCCCCCCCGGGTCTGGCTGCTTGATGCCCCCAGGGTCTGGCTGCTCCTTGTTCCCCAGAGTCTGGCTGCTCTTTGCTCCTCAGGGTCTGGTTGCTCCTTACTCCCCAGGATCTGGTTGTTCCTTGCTCTCCAGGGTCTCGCTGCTCGGTGCTGCCCAGGGTCTGGCTGCTTGGTGCTTCCCAGGGTCTGGCTTGCTGGGTGCTCCCCAGAGTCTGGCTGCTCAGTGCTCCCCAGGATCTGCCTGCTCGGTGCCCCCCAGGGTCTGGCTGCTTGGTGCCCCCATGATGCGCTGCTCGGTGTGCCCCAGGGTCTGGCTCCTCAGTGCTCCACAGGATCTGGCTACTTGGTGCCCCCCGTGAAGCGGCTGCTCGGCGCACCCAGGATCTGGCTGCTCATACAGGCACCTTGCTCAAAGATACACACTGCACATACAGGCACTTTGTGTTACACACACCTCATACATACACACACACACAACACACGTGCACAGCATATACACACACATACACACGCATACACGCATACACACATGGCACATACATACACAACACAAACACACACACGCGCGCACACACGGCAACAGCACATCCATACACACACAGCACATACACACACATATACACAGCTCATACATACACGGCACACACATACACACAGCTCATACATACACACAACTCATACATACACACAACTCATACATACACACACATCGCACAGCACATACTTACATACACACAGCTCAAACATACACACACACATCACATGCATACACACAGCTCATACATACACACATACATCACACACACACACACAGCTCATGCACATATACACCTCATACAGATACACAAACCCCTGGTGCTGTTCCTCCAGTCCCCTTGCAAATGGCACTGCAGTCACAGGGGGTTGGGCCCCTGCAGGTCCCTCGTGACAGCTTACTACCATTAGCTGCCCTCCCCGTGCCAGAAGTTTGATGCCTGTCCATCCTCCCTCTGCCCAGCAGGGTGCACCTGGCTCCTGATCTGCGATGATACTGAGCACAAACTGTAAGGATATAGGGTCACCCAGCACGCAGACAAAACCCAGAAAGGCAAGAAAGGACCCTAAACTGAGAAGCTGGTCCTTAGAATGGCCAGGTACTAATCTAGAATACACAGAAGTACAGATCAGGGACAGGAGAGATATCGTAGTATAAACAAGCCAGAGGTCGGTACACGAGGTAAACATATGCCAAGGGATAAAGCAGAAAACACAGTCAAAATACAAGCCAGAAGTCAAACCAGAAAATCAATAATCATAAGCTGTAGAAACGCGCTGAAGGCTAGAAATAACCACGTCAGGGCTCAGAGCACAGACTGGAACTGATATTTAAAGGCCTAGATCCCTGACCAGGTGTGGCATACAAAGTGGCCTGATTCAAAGACTGGCGCCCTCTCTGTTGGGAAGGCCGTACTGCAGGAGCAGTAGCAGGCATGACACAAACAGATCACAGAGAGGTGCGTATCAGGAAGTTGTTTTGTGTCCGTTGCCATGGCTGGATGCGCGCGCATCCAGGACGGCGACGGACAGAAACAGTTTTATATATATAGATGAGAGATACTTTGCAGGGCACAGTCCTGTGGTGACAACAATAGATAAATACAATGTGTCCAAACAAACAGCGTGTCAGGCACACACAATTACAACAATGACATAACGAAAACAACAGTACAGTGGACATACGATGATTATGCTGTGGGTGTTCACCCGGTTTAGGCTATCTAGTCTGGAGATAGGAAAACAGGCCTTCGTGGGTCCGTGGCTATAGGAAAGGTAGAAAAGTAGTCTAAAGGGTAAAAAGCGGCAGTAAAGCTTCAATTGGCTGCAGACAGCATAATGAATAACCCCTAAGTCCAAGCAAATCCGATGAGAGCGCTCAACAACAATGTCTATACAGGAGGGACTACTAGTGGAGATGAGTCATAGTGGAGATAGCTTTGTACAGAGGGAATAGGTATGCTAATTTACTTCATTTATCTCACTTGAGTTGTACATTTTCCAAAAGGGCTCAATCAGCTCCTTAAAAATATTTCACTTGTTAAACTGGATATAGGTATAACCTTTTTTGAAGAGCAGACCATCATTAATATTGCCAAAATCATTTGGCCTATCTCATTTTAAGCCCTATTGTAAAGTGCACATATCACACATTATGGCATTATGAAGGAGTGATACATTCAGTATGTTGCTCAATATAGGGTTAGTATTAGGGGTAGGGATAGGTTTGGGGCTACATTTAGGGTTAGGGTCAGGATTAGGGCAATTTTAGGGTTAGGATTTGGGTTACTTTTAGGATTAGGGTAAGGTTTAGATGTACTAATTTTATTTATTTTATGAGATGGTCACTTTTAGGGTTACTTTTAAGGTTAGCTTTACAGTTAGGGTTATTGTATTTGCTTCTTTTACAATTAGGATTTTGGAATTTGCATTGTACAGAGGGTGCAATTTATTTTCAGTCATTCGAATGAATCCAAATCAATCTGATTGGATCAGGAATATATTCCTGTTGATTTGTGAATTTTATTCTAATGTGGTTTTCAGATGCTTCCTAATCGTCGATATTCAGCATAATTTATATTCGGTCCGAGCCAAATCGCAAAAGTCTTCTATGGACGTAACCTGTACAGGCTAGCATATTGTCTTTACGAGTTACTGTATGTCCCATAAGCAATACGTGAACGGTAGATTATGATTCCTATCTCATCTTCAATACTATCAAGTTATCAGATGCATCTGAACAGTATTGAGCAATCACCATGTAAAACAAATCTAATACTAACATGCACATCATTTACGTGGTTTATCCTTGATATAATGGTAAAACATTTCAATTTGATGCTTATTCTTGCTGGACTTCACAGGCTTCTGTTAAATAGTACAAGACACCAAATGAACAGATTCAGATTGGACATAAATATTTTTCATTACTCTCAATCTTTTTTAGGGACCAAGAGTTTACAGAGGTCCAGATCAAAGAAGAGTTTGCCTGCAAGCATATTTGCTGCACCATATTATAATGGGTGTTTGACACTTGTATGTATTTTATTGAAAGAATTGCCATGCACGTACAATATTTAAGGCATACATCATAAGTGGAAAAAATATCTCAGATAGCTATTTTTTTGAGAAAGTATTTTACCAGGAAGGATACATTTAGAATTCTCTCGTTTTCAAGCATGTCCTGGGTGGCGAGTATGTTCTGTTGGGTGTTTTGGCCAAGGACACTTACTGGAGAGGTGCTCTTGTTGGGATTGAACCCGTGTCTCTATGGTCTCCACAGTTATAGAGCAGTGATGTTACCTCTACTCCACCCAGCCGATACTATTGAAATAATTGGTAAAAATCATATACGACACTTATCACTCAAATGGCAATCAACACTCAATAAATAAGTAGTTGACCATTATATATACCTTGAATAACTTGAAATACATAATAAAATACGTATTGATGTGAACATTTTAAACCTTGGCAAATATCCCATTACAAACAAACATGGTGATCAAGTATTTACCCACTTCACTTCTAATTTATCTAAAAAAATGCTTTTATTTTTGCAAGTTGTATCTTGTTAAGCTCTTCACAAACAAGGTGTATTCCATAAATTCACAGCCAGGACCCCCTTAAATTTATGAGAAATAAATTTATATTATACATACTTTCAAATGTGCTACAAATAAACTCTATAGTACAGTTTGAGATCCATTTATTTTCCATAGGTGTGGGTAGGAATGGTCGGGGGCACATTTTGGAGCCTATTCGGAAATTAATTTTGTTCGTAATAAAAAAAAAAATCCTTTGCATTTCTCCAGTATTAGTCCACATCACATATGCTGGATATAAAGACACCAGAAGGTGCTTTGCAAATCGAGTATACTCCATCTTGGTATTGAAATGGTTAATATGAAATGTACTTAATATGTACTGTATTTATTTGGCAAAGTCAGTCATGCATAGAGTCTGGTTAGTTTTTTTTTAGTGAGCTGGACCTCTTCTGCCCTGGTTTTGGTAGTGACACTAGTTTTGTAACATATTAATTACAAAGTTTCATCTTAACCCTTTCCATGCGGAGGACGCGCTCAGCGCGTCCTGCCGCATGGCTAGTTGGCTGCAGAGGACTCGCTGAGCGCGTCCTCCCTTTGCAGCCCCGATCGGCCGGTATTCATCGATGTGAGCCCAGCATCCGGGACCTCGGCGGGCAAGATAGACGTCATCGCGCATGCGTGATGACGTCTATTTCAGGCACCCCCCGCCATTGCAGGGAAGGTGCCGGAAGGGGAGGGGGGAGGTCCTTCGGACCTCTCCCCCTCCCCATCTGTGCGGGCCAGCCAGTAAAGGCAGACACCGCTTGGAAGGGCACAGCCTGCCCTTCCAAGCGGTGGCTGTCTTTAACCCCTAGGGGGCTGGATCGTGATATGGCGCTAACATGCGCCATATCGCGGTCCCCTCCCGGAGCTGGCCGACATCTTGGATGTAGGCCAAGCTTCTTGGATATCCCCCTAATGACTGGCATCATCGCGCAGAGCCCGATGGCGCCAGTTTCGAAATTAACCCCTTGCTGCCACCTATGTGGAGATAGGGGGTTCCAATGAACCCCCTATCTCCTGATCCGTGACAGCTAGGGGTTAATGTTTGCTATCATTGGAATGGCCAGAGCGTGGCCTTTCCAATGATACCAAACATGACCATGTAAAATGTAAAAACAAAAAAAAAATTTTTTTTTTGTTTTGCTTCATTAGTGCAACAATATTGTTCCCATTTCAATTATAATGTGAACAATGATGCTGCACTAACGATTTTTTCTATGGGGGGCGTTTGCTAAAAAACACGTAATTTTCCCCAAAAAAGTAACGATTCCCTATTTCTAAATTTTTTAACAAGCGCAACCCATAGAAAATATAACCGCAAACGCTCGCGTATTAAAATGTGAAAAAAAAACACTTTACACATTGTAAATTATTGAAAATTCTAATTTTATTGCATTTTTTGTTATAATATACAGACAGGACATAACGTATACATATAAAAATGACATATTATGAATCTGCTGAGTTTCCCGGAAAGAACGATATATAATATGTCTGGGTCATTTAATAAAAGGTTACTTCAAATCGCGTTTAAACATGATGAGCGAAACCGGTAAAAATGAGCTCAGCACAGAGGTGTGAAAAGGCTCAGCAGCGAAAGGGTTAAAGCAAACTCAAGATACTGTATGTAGGCCCATGTGAGAACACTTTAGATGTTATTAACATAAGAAATGATCAGTGTTGTTTGCACCATAAAATATTTTATGCATCTATGTATGTATGTATTGAATGACTCAACCATAATTTTGTCTAGCTCATGGTGTCAGCAACCTTGGCTCCCTGATATTTTGGGAACTATATTTCCCATGTGGCTCAGTCAGCCTAATGGGTGACTGAGCATCGTGGGAGATGTAGTTCTAAAAACATCAGGGAGCCAAGGTTGCTGACCCCAGGTCTAGCTGAAAATATACCATTTCTTTATGCTATAAAGAATTTACAATTGAAAATGTCATTAATTCAATCATTGGTCGATGGTAACCAATATTTTGTCAAAATAATACCTCCTCCTGTGTTACAACATCAATTTAGTAGTGTCATTCTGTCTTTTCTGTGCTTTATAATTGTTTGTGCTTGGCTATGTTGAGAAATAGACAACACTCTCTAGGCATTAGACATCAGATAAAAAACTTAAACTATATATTATTCCTTTTCCTGTAGTTCAATGAAGTCATATTAACAGATGTGAACAGAGGTAATTATATTTCTAAAAAGCATACTGTGATATAATGGACAATGGGCAATATATTAAATGGCATTGTTATTATAGAGACGTGGAGGCTGTGGACTGTATTTTTCCACTATGTGAATGGAGATCTTAATATAAAGCACTAGCTGCTCCATGTTGGGAGACTTAAAGTGGCAATATGAACTTTGAATGATGCATAAAAGGGGTTAAAAATGTATCTTGACACCCAGTGCCTTTCTCCCTCCTGTTAATGGTATGAGTGTCACCTAATAAGCCTCAATTCCAAAAGTGTCTAGGGCTTGGTTTTTCCCTCGAGTCTGAGAGTTTAGCTAATCCAGTAGTTCTTAATGTGAGCAATGTGAACATATTGAGAGTCATTCGGTGATCAGGAATGTACAGAGCCACACATTCCTGACCTAAATTCTAAAGGGTTGATCAGCAATAGTTTTCCTGGGGATGTAGGTGAAGGTGGCAGCTTCCAGGACCTCTGCAGGGGTGGGGACACACTCGGCTACGCCTGGAGGTTTAAGTACATTAATTGATCATGGTTGCAAGATTGTCCCATTAATTTTTGGCTATATAAAAATGCCTGTTTGTATGTGAAACGTGGAAGACATTAATGAGGATCATAGATTATATTCTTAAATGAAATACACGATTTTAAAATGCATACATTTCATTGCACTTCATTCTACTATCTATAATTGTTTGCATGATGAATGTTTTCCTTATGGACAACAACATGGAAATAAAGAAATCAGTTTTGATCTAAACAAAGTGAAAACCTAAAATTATGTGATTTATTTGCACGGACCAAAAACATTTGATAAATTATCCCTGACAACTCCAAGAACAGCTCATGAAAATAAGCTTGAAAAAAAAAAAGTTCTAACAAGATAACGGAATAAATGAAACAGGAAAAGATGTTGATTGATACTGAGCAAATGATTCTGAAGAATTCCCTATAAAAACATGTTTCTGTTCTTTCAAAAACAAATAAAATGACAGACATTAGCAATTAGATGATGTTTGTGTCAGACAATACAAATGCTTTTAAAACTCTGTAATGATCTGTAAAATATTACTCTGCCATGCATCTGATTGTTACACGAATTTTAAGCTTGTGGTGACTTTGAAATCCTGTAGTGAATAGTTAAAACATAACTAAAAATTGAGACCAGAAAACACGAAGGATAATTTCCGATGCAATTTTAATGCATTTAGCTGCTGCCCACCAGTGGCATATTTCGGGGAATACACAGAAATAAAAAAAAAAAGTGTAACAAAGGAATTACACTGAACCACAAATACATTAATTGTGATAGAATGTAATTATTTAAAATTAATTTGGGGTTTTTAGGGGAAACCGATACCTCTATAATGCTGTTTAAAGATATTCTGAAATTTTGTTTGTTTATGTAAACTTCTCACAAAGTAAACAGGTGAGTAGACAATGGCTTGGATTCACTGCACATCACTTTGTGAGCAAGATGCCTTGACAATACACCAAGGGAGTCAGCATCATGAGGTATTCATTAAGAGGACATCACAATGGAGTTGTAACTAAAACCCATGCCTAGTAATGCCTACTGACTTTATATACTGATGTTTAATTGCAGAACAAATGTGCATTAAGTGCTTTTTGTGGTTGTATGCAAACTGCAATACGTGCATAATGTAAACTGGTTGTAGAGTTTGCGATTGCTTACTAATATACAAACAAATATATTGATATTTAAAAACCAAAAAATAATAATATAATCATGTTTAAAATATTAATTTATACCTTAAATGACCTCAATTAATGTAAACAATGACTTTGCTCCGACTATGCAGGGCTTTTAGATTTCAGATGATCGTCTCATTCAATTTTGCATGTGTATAAATTTGTAACAGTTATTTTTGTGCTTGTATGCTTCTTCTTCTCTATATAGATTAGCCCATTCACTTTAATTGGTAAAGGAAAACATTTCTCATCTTGACCACTTTAGTGTTTTAAAGAGGTCAGGTTGTGAGAAGTGCCCCCACTGCCACTGTCAGTGAAAATGCTGGGTGAAGTTGAGGAGTTGCCTCCATCCCACCCAGCGTCACCAGCAGCCAGGATTTTTAATTTCCAAGCTGCAGAACAGATCGGTCAGCCTTTCTGAGACCGCCCGTGATAGTGACTGTACTCAGAAAGGCAGCTGATGGATTAGTTCTGTGCATGTGCAGGCATCTCTGATCTATTGTTCTGTACAGGTTCTACGGAACTGGTCTACGTAAAGTGTGCCTGTTCCGAGCAATGTGCAGTTTGCAGTTCCTACACTATGCAATTTGCATAGGCACACAAATTGCATAGCAAAGCTTCAGAGACTTCTGGCTTCAGATACCCCTGAGCTGAAGACAAGGAACAGAGCGTGCCGAGAGACAAAAGGTGAATAAAATCCCCCCAAATAAAAAAACTAAATATAAATTAGGCAGATGCTGTCAGCAGCATCTGCCCAATTATTTACGGACAAAAAAAGAGCTTTATTACTAATAGAGTATCCCATTAAGTTGTCATCGTGAGTGAATATACCAGAAACAGTTTTGTCTTACGTTCAAAAAGTAAATGAATAAAATGTATATATAGATAATAAAATGTTGTTTTTTTTAATTCTGGTACGCGTACGCCTAATATTTTGTACAATCAATCTTGGCTACAAACATTCCAATAGAAAAGAAGAAAAAATAGTTTCGCTCCTAACCATCAGGTAGTGAAGAAGAATGTTTCACTAGTAAGGAGAGCAAAGAATTCCCGTCACAATATGCCACTCTGACATTGACAGCAAGTCCAATTTTGTCATGGTAGAAATGCTGTGTTTGTCGGTTTTACAAATGCCATTAGAAAATAGGTGCTGCTGCAGCACCAACAAGCAGTCATTTCTCAAAAGTTGCAATAGAGCAACAGGAGAAGCTTTACTGTGTAACACTCGCAAACACTGACTCTTTGTGATTAACGCAAATGGTGTCATTAAATGAGAAAATTCAAATACTTCTTAAGCTTAGTGTGCAATGGCTAATGTATTTATTTTGAACATTCTATGGCATCACAGAGATACTATGGAGCACTGGAACCTTATAAATACTAGTAATATGTAGGCTCTTGTATAATCAGTCAGTAACTGCCTTTTTTGGATTGGAAAAAGCCTAGGGGTTCGCATGACCCAGAGGTATCACTAGGTATGACTAGCAGTTAGTACAAGTACCTACCAATATGATTCAAAAGATTATTTCGATATGGTTTACACATGTAGAGTTGAAGTAGGTGGCATATTATACTACTAGTTTTACAGGTCTGTTTCAAGCACATATGGAAGTGTCTGTGACACTAATTGGGCTGTATTCCAAGTATGGTGTAAACTTAACCAGACCCTGGTAAACTAATCAGAGACAGTAAAGTTTATGGAGTTGCTAGGTTTACCAGGGCTCTGGTTACGCTGGGGCCACATGGATGTGCACAGATGTTCTTTCCACATGGAAGCGCTTCGACGGGGAGGTACAAATCCACATCCATTGTAAGGTTAAAAGTACATATATATATATTACATTGTGCGGTCCTTCCAGCAGATCCATCAAAATGCTATTATGGACCCTAGAGGAAGTGGTCACAACGGATGCAATTAGTGAGTCTGTGTTCCCTCAGCCTTACATTTACTACAGGCTTGAGCCCTATTCCACAGTTGTCAGTATTGTCTGGACAAGCTATTTCAGCCGTACCACAAGTTTTTGCTTGCGGCTCAGTTGAAGAATATCCTTTCTATAAATTGATATCTCCTATACCTTGTATAGGATGGGTTAATTTGCGCATGGGAGTAGAAGAATGAGCTATTCTATGGTAGTTCATTCTACTCCTCTGGAACAGGTATTTCTTAAGGAAATACAAACTCTCATAACATAAATTTTTGCAAAATATTTAACACAATAAAATAAAAGCCTTTTAAAATCCCTTCTCTCCTCTTATCTGATGATGGAGAAGGTGGTGTGATCCAGTGCTTCCTCTCGTTGTGAGCAGCGGGATACTGGGAGCAAATATTTCCTAGTGATACTGTGAGTGCAGAGCTCGCGGCTGGGGCGCATTGGGCTTCCTGGAGTCCTATGGACCTCTGCTGCTGGTATTGGGTTGCGCCTGTGTTTCGTTACATGGCCACTAATAAAGTGGCTGGCGCGGAACAGCTGCAGTAAAAGGAGACAGTAAGAGATTTGGCTTGTGCTGATTTTTTACCCTTAGTGCCTCCTTTTTACCAGCATCTGTGGAACAGGGCCCTTGGAATCTAGTCCTAGTTGCTTACCCATGGTTTAAGCTTGACACAATTATTCCAGAGTTATTAGGCTGACAAAACTGTAAGACCCTGTTCTTTTAATGTACAAGCAACAGTATTCAGTTATCCAGTGACTTGATATCTCTGATTATTTGTTTTACTTGTATAATTTTTTTACAAAATAAGTCATTACTGAAGTACAGTAACCTCACAAAATAATACTCCAATAACTCCTTTACCACTTTACTTGGAATACCAGTTGGAGTGTTAATGATAGTATAATGCTATTTCTCCTGCATGACTTCACTAGAGTCCTTGTTTTATGAAAAGTAAAATTGTCACAGAGCAAATACAATAGACCTAATTAAAAGCCACTGTTCATATCCTGCTTGATCGTGTGTAGCTATCACTGCTGCTATCCACTGATCTGGAAATCATTGCCAAGATGGAATAAGAAAATTCTGAAGCACATATTAAGGGTAAGAATAATCAAAAGTAATTTTAATCAAGCTTATGGGAAGTTTATTAAAAGGCTCAAAATCATTACATATTAACAATAGTCATGTTATAAATTACTTAAAATTCTGATTATCTTTGAGGAAACTGTGACCTATAATGAAACAAACACAATTGCATGTCCATCTATAAAACACTGTTTTGCCAGAGGCAATACATCTTCAAGCATGTGTACAGCAAATCTCAGTGCATTTTAATATTAAAAATTTAGGCCATCTGAATAGACTCATTTTTTGTTCAGTCCCTTATCTTAGGCCTTAGGGGAAGTTTTAGTTTTTGTATACAAAACTCAAAAAGTGTAGTTTGAACAATCGAACACAGAAATTATAAGTAGATGTGTTTGACCATATAATCCAACAAAAAATTTTTACTTCACAAAAATCCCTGTGTTTCATTATGATGAAGAGTGTCAAACCTTAAATATATCAGGTCGGGGACAACAAATCAGAGGACTGATACTTTATATGTCAGTTTTCTAAATATGTAATAGTTTATGAGACATAAATTAACGTGTAACTCTAAATCGTTACATGCATTGCCCAGATTTGGTGAATCTGCCACTGTTATGATCTTGTCCTTATCAACTTATCCTTACCACTTTATTGATTAAAAAATCGTCAGGACTTATTATACTTTACTTTCTTCCACTTCTTTATACTCTGTTGCATCATTTCTCTTGTGGGGATATTCAGAGAAAATGTCACCAACATGTCGGCGCTCTCTCATTCCCCGCACTTTTGGGAATCAATTTCCCTGACCCGCAAGGTCCCCGATGTGCAGGGAAAAGCCGCCGAATGGATCCGAAACATCGGCAAAAATCTGCCAAAAATCCGCAGATAACCCGCCAATACGATCCCAAACTATCAGATCAATTCGAAATGCCGCAGAAAACCCACCGAATGAACTCGACGACCTGCTGCAAACCCTCCGAATGTGTCTGAAAAAAGCCAACGATCTGCCGAACACGGCGCCGACCAGCTGCTGGAACAAGCCAACAAGCTGGCGAATGGGGTAAAAAAAACAAAACAAAACAATTGAAACTTTAAAAATTTCAAACGCTGTTTGCAAAAAACTACTGGATGAAAATGTCTGGAATTAACATATAAGGTTCTATGAATAATAATAAAATGAACTGTTACAGAAAAAACTCCCGCTCTTTAACGCCTTCACTGCATATGACGTGTGGGGAACGTCCTAGGAGTCTCCCACTGTATGTGGAGGACGTTCCCCACATGTCTTCTGCTACCCGGTAGCTGCACCAGGAGCTGCACTCACCTCTCTCCTCCAGGGTCCCGTAGCGTTCTGACTTACTTGAAGTCAGATGCTGCTTTTAAGGACCCTCCCAATGTAATGACATCATCGCGTCGGATGCAATGATGTCATTTTCATGCAATCACCTGGCAAAGCCGGGAGATCGCCTGAAGAGAGGGGGGTGCTTTCTGAGGTAGAATTTAAAGACAGGCATCGCTTGGAAGGGCAGTGTCTGCCCTTTCAAGCGATGCCTGTCTTTAACCCCTGAGGTGCCGGACTGCGATCCGGTGCCATTGGGTGCCGGATCGTGGCCTAGTTCCGGTGGGGGCCTCCATCTTAGATGGCACTCCCTCATCATCTGACATCATTGCGCATGGCGCGATGACATCAGTTGGCGGGGAACCCCTAGCTGCCAGAGGATTTCCTAAGGAAGTATGGTGATACCGTCAACAGTTATAGAGAAGTCAGAAATCAGAGTAGCGTTAGATGGGAGAATTAGAAGGAGCTCAGTCTTGGACATATTGATCAGGTAATGAGAGGCCATCCAGGCAGAGATTCCAGACATACATTTACTGACCTGAGAGAGAACAGAGGGAGAGAGATTGGGAGTGGAGAGGTAGATCTGCGTGTCATCGACGTATAGGGAATACTTGAAGCCATAATTGGTAATGAGTTTATCCAGTGAGGAGCTATAGATAGAGAAGAGCAGAGGACCTAGGACTGAGCCTTGGGGTACACTAACTGACAGAGACATTGAAGAGGAGGAATTGCCAGCAAGGGATACAGAGAAGGATCTATTGGAGAGGTAAGATTTTAGCCAGGAGAGGGTGGTTTCACAGAGACCAAGAGAGAAGAGGGTCTCTATGAGGCGGGGATGGTCGACTGTATCAAAGGCAGCTGAGGGTCAAGTAGGATCAGTATGGAGTAGTGGCCATTGCATTTAGCTGAGAAAAGTTTGTTAGTAGTATAATTTTATCATGGTAGATCAACAGCTTGCAAGGAGGACATTGAGTGTTATTCCACAAATCAGAATCAAATACCAAAAGGCTAAATGGTAATAATGTCAAGAACCGAGGATCTAAATAAGGAAAGACCAACAAACAAGAGAGAATGGTGGCTCCAAGCTGGTTATCCGTATTGTGCAGCTACGGCAACAATTTCTACATGTTATTAATGTCTATAATAATGTACAATAACAGGTCAGACTCTGGCCTTTTCAGTGATACTGTAGTTGATCTTGTGGGGTGTATAGAATTAAAATACAGAGACCCAAATGACCCCTGCCTCTCCTCGTAGCGGTGCGCAGCTTGTATCTCTGATAAAACATCACATAATGAAACATTGCTCCTTCACCTTCCCACATGCTCCTGGCATGGGAAATGAGAATGTGAGTTAATGCAGTGTTATTGTTGCCTTTCTTTTTTTTTTAGGAGATAGCTAAGTTTTATTTTATTCCTTGGATTTTTTTTTTTTAATTAAGTATTTGTAAGGTTACAAGGAGAAAACATTCACGAAATCAAACCAAGAAAAGACAGGCCACACATGGCCTGCGTAATCGAAAACGAGTAAACCTGCATTATAGCATAAAAGTAATTACGTGCCAAAAGAATGTCAGGTCGTAGTGCTAAATTGGAAGGCAAACGAAAAGTAAGAATCAACCATAAGACAGCCAGAAGAAATTCAAAAAGGTCCAGTTATCAGGAATAATAGCTCCAGAAAAGTCCAGAAAATCCGTAAGCAAAAGTAGAGAAAAAAGGAGTGGAGGGGAGAGAATTGTATTCAGCCCGGCTGAACTGTCGTAGCGTCCATCGGGAGTCCCACTGCTTCAAGGACCATCAGAGCTGTGTCAGGGTCGGTAATCAAATGGGGAACATTGGCATGTGTCACAACAAGGGAGCCAGCAAGATCCCATCTATAGCGGATCCCTTTCCTCCTAAGGAGAGCTGTTATGGTTCGGAACCGTCTGTGGGCCATCAAGGTCAGGAATGGTAGATCGTGGTAAAGGGTGAGAGTAGAACCCTCGAACTGCCCGGATCCCGTGCACCAGGGGTAGTCAAGATCTTAATCTTCAAGGCTACTTCTCGGAACGCCACTACAACATCCCTTGGTGCTCCCTTCGCAGACGCCGCAGGTCTCTGAGCCCTGTAAACCGAACCGACCATATCTGTGGTTTCAGAAGGCAGTCCAGCAACCTAGATAGCCAAGCGACTCACATAAGGCTGTAGCTCCTCTGCCGGCACCGAATACGGTATGCCCCAGACCCTGATATTGCGACGTCGATGCCGAGCTTCAAGTGTTTCAACAGAATGGAACAGGATCTCAACCTGAGAGCGGAGGGCGGCCACTTGGCCAGATAGTTGGGTATGTTCCGTCGCCACTTCAGCAGTTTTCGCTTGCATTTCAACCACCTGTGCGCGAACTTCTTGTACCTCCGCACGAACCGCCGCTACCTCAGGTTTCCACATGTCCCGAATGTCATCTAAGAGTTTACGTAGATCCCCTTTCGTAGAGGGGAGGTGATCATCTGCCATACGGGTCTGTGTTGCCATCAGTTGTGCACTACAGTCGGTTGTATTAGCCCGAGTCCCCGACACTCGGGACTCCTGCATCGACCCAGACCGTTGTTCCGATGTCGCACTGCTGCCAACAGATAATTGCTGATCGTCGGCCGATTCCTCCCCCGAGGATTCCCTGGTGGCCTGCAGAGACACTGAAAACGCTGCTAGTGCAGCCTTGCATTTCTTTTGTGCCCTCTTTTTTGCTGCTGCAGAGAGAGGTTTTTGTCACTGCGTCTGGGGCAGAGGGGTAATCCACGACATCTCATTATCCCCAACCTTGGGGCCAGGTGCCATCATCCTCTTCATATGACTCATAACCAGGTGGATAAGACGAACAAATAGACCCCCCTACCATGGCATCCTGAAGCATTATTTTACTGAGAGGGTGGTGGATACATGGAACAGCCTTCCAGTTGAAGTGGTTGAGGCCAAAACAGTAATTGAATTTAAGCAAGTATGGGATAGGCATAAGGCTATCCTAAACAAAAGATAAATCCAGGTTAAGTATCCATGTAATTGGGTAGACTAGATGGGCCAAAAGGTTCTTATCTGCTGACATTTTTCTATGTTTCTATGTCCTGTTGTCGTGGTCCTCCTTTCGGAATGGGCCTCTTAGGCATGATCTGCTGCTTCCAACACTAAAGATCAAGATTTTAAGAAACTCCGAAAGGCTTACACGAGGGCCTCCAAAATGGCCACCGCCTCCTAGCTAGCCCAAATCTCCTCCAGGGCGAAAAATCCACCTCTGATCTCTCTGAAAAGAGGCGGTTAGGTCCCTCGGGTCTCCAAGACCCTCCGAGGTCAGTTGGGAGATGTATGTGGGCAAACGAGCAGTGAAATCTGTAGTACAGCCAAAGCTGCATCGGAGCCAGTCAAAAACACGACTGCTCGCTGCCGCTGCTAGCTCCGCCCCCTATTATTACCTTTCTAAGTAAAGAGCAAACAGTTCATCTGTTGTTAAAATAAATACATACTGTTAAATTGTATTTAATTTTTTTTACATTTTTCACATTCAAGTAAGGTGTCAAAGGAATGGCCAGACTCTGGCCTTTTTAGTGATACCAAATGTAGAGCTGTAGCCCTTAATAAACTGGTGATAATGGTGTCAAAATAACCCCACCCTCTCCTCTAAGTGTATTTTTCCAGTAGTTCTGGCTGGCCCCTTATTTGGATTTCATTGCAACTGTGCACGATGATGACAGTGCACAGGGAAAGGGATCCCATGGCAGGGCCTGACTTTCAAGAAGTCAAATTGTTGAGGGACATCACCCGAATTGACCTCACTTATCCGCTTCACTGCAAAAACATGAAGACGTGTGGGGGATGTCCTCCACATACAGCGGGGACAGTCGTCTTCCACAGTGAAGTTGAGTCCTAACCTAATGTCCCTATACAACCATAGCTTTCTCTCAACTAAGTGACAAGATGGTGGATTTATTTATAACCTCAACAAAAACATCTTCACTCTTGGATAAAAAGTAACCATGGCTAGACAGCAGCAAAAAAATGACCAGTCTGCAAAAGCAGAAAATAGACAAATATACATAGAAAGCAGCCTTGCACTCTATTACCTACCTGGGTGGTAGTGCACTTCAGTATCCAATCTCATTTCATGTATAAAACATACCAGAAAACACATAGCCATTTGCACTATAATTTCCAAATAACTCCATACTTAACGTAAACTAGAAATATGGAAGAGGGAAATGCAAACATTATACCCCAGATAAGTAATAAATGTAGAAGAGTGCTCACATGCTGCAGAGCCTTTGTCAAAAACTTGACAGAGGCTGCCAGACAGCTGAAACAATGCCTCCTCATAATGATTTGTTACTTAAGGTAGTGTCATTTTTCTTATACTTCCGTTATTTTTACCCCATACTGCGTCAGTTTCTTGATGCAAGTTAAACCCACATTAATTTCAGACCACACCTATGTCATTTTAGGATGCAAGTTACAGCTGCTTCAAAAATTTTCGAGAATTTAGTATATGAGACCTAAAGGTTGCATTACTATTCTCATGGTAAACCATAGAAAGTCGTCCTAAAAATAATGTCTAATCATTTCTTTGATAACCATTGTGGTATGTTCTTTTTTATTTCATTTTTAAATCAATTCTATATATATAGCAATATTTTGTAAATGTTCTATTGTATTTTGTGCACATATCTTCTCATATATATCTTTTGTAAGAATAAGCAGGGTATTGAGATGTCACAAACTGTAAAAATGTAGTAAGGTTGCTGGGTACCTGTTGTGGCTTTTTTAACTTGGAATAAACCTATTGCATTATGTGACTTTTCGTGGGAAAAGCAGTTCTATTTTGATGTTCTGCACTGTTAAATGTCAAGCTTTGTTAAAAGGGTTATGAGGGAATAAGCTATTATGCCATTTTTAAACACAAGTGCACATATCTATGTATCAAACCACCATTGCCTGGCAACATTGTATATTTTTATTGTGGCATAACCCTTTATAAAGCTTATGTCAGGTGGTCCAGACAATTGGTGTTAACCCCTAAATTGTATTGGAAAATTTAAAGAGATACTCGAGTACACCGCTAGATTTTGGTGACAAAAATTTACCTTAAAATTGGAGGGGTCGCGTTATATTCGAGACATCTGCATCGCGTGGAATGATGCAGATAGTTTGTTCAGGTGTTCATCCCTGTTCCCAGTGTCCGAGCAGATTCGGTGGTACCTGATGGCCTGGCTGTAGATGATGCCTTGTTTGGTGTGGTTGGGATGGAAGCTGGTCTTGTGGAGGTAGCTTGGCCTGTCTGTGGGTTTCCTGTACACAGATGAGTGCAGCGTGCCATTGGCAGCTGATATGGTGCAGTCTAGGAAGCTCACACTCTGCTTGGAAAAATCCATCTTGAGTTTGATCGATGGGTGGAACATATTGAATGCCTTTTATATATGTATATATATATATATATATATATATACACAAAAAGCCAGGTAAGGAGAGCACTCAGTCCATGAATTGAGAAGAAATATTTAAATACCCAGGTGCTCTCCACAAAAATAGATGTAGAAAACCAAGCATAGAGGCACTCTGGGTCTTGTGCAAAATAAAAGACTTTATTGATTAAAATCCGACGTTTCGGTTCCTGAGAACATTTATCAAGGAATAAAAACATTGCAATGAAGACAGGCTTAAATAACATGAAGTTAAACTCACCCCGTAATCCTGTACGTGCTGTGTCCAGAGCCAAGCCATGGACCAAGTGATCGGCGTGCCTATTCGGATGCTCAGCGTGTACAATATATATATATATATATGTGCTACTCCACTTCATTGTACTGTAATGTTAGGACAACTAAATACCAACAGGTCTGGCAACATTTAATCTAACATAAGAAATACTTCATCTTAAAAATCTATTCTATCATCACACCTTTCATCTTAGAGGGTTATTCAATATATTCACTAAGCATCAAATTTGCCACAGAATTGCTCTGAACGGGGAATTTCACTACATCTGCTATTCCAAGGTAATTTGTCTATTCAGCAAGCTGTCAGTTCACCAAATACAGTTGAATTGACAGTGAAATAAACTGCATTTCACCACAATTCAGTGTCTTTCAGTGTGAATCAATGGCTTTTGGCGTCTACAAAATTGACACATTGAGAACTAATGATTTGTCTATTCACAAACCGCCGAATTGCTATGAAATTGCAGCGAAATTACCTAATTTCAGTGATATAATTATATTGCGTTTAGAGATGTGCATTCGTTTTGGGAAAAATTGGGAACGAAATCCATTACTTCGTATTCCGAATAACAAATCGATACGATACAAATTCAAAATGAAACTAAATGGTATATATCAAATTTATTTCGTTTTACACTGTGTCATTATCATAAAATAAAATTTTTTATATTTTTTTGGTGTTATTTATTTATTTATTTATTTATAAAGGATTTTACCATAAAGGATACATTGAGATTTCTCTCGTTTTCAAGTATGTCCTGGGTTCAAGAACATTGAAGTGTTACAGTTACAGAAATACAAAGTAATACAATGCAAGATATTAAAAAAAAAACCAACACAAATATACAGATTAACAGAAAATAAATATGTAGAAAAATAGTCATTATGTTACATGTATACAGGTGCATTCTGTATTGAGGTATGTTAGTAAGGAGCTCTTGAGTGACATAAGACTGGAAGATTTGATGGTGTCTGGGAGGTTATTCCATAATTGTGGTGCTCTGTAGGAAAATGAGGATCGAGCCACAGTGTTCTGGAATTTGAATCGATATCAACTATCGAATTGATATATCAACTATCAAATTGATCTTAAATTAAAATACATACAAGTAATGCAGTCAGCAAACAACTTTATGAATCAAATAAATTTTGTTTCACAGTTTCACTTACACCTGTCCTTGTTAAATTTACTCAAATACAAAATCTGCGAGACAGCTTAATTTAACCCTAGCATGTCTTTTAACAGCAAAATTTGATTAATTGGAGTTATATCTAGTGATCCGAAATTCGAACTGATATCAACTATCGAATTTGAAATGAACTATTAAATTGATATCAACTATCGAATTGATCTTAACTTACAATACAATTAATAGTCAGCAAAGGACTTTATGAAACAAATTTAATTTGGTTTCACTGTTTAATTTGACTCATACTAAATCTGTGACACAGCTTAATATTTAACCCTAGATTATCTTTTAACAGCAAAACTAGTTTAATTGGGGTTTTATTTAGTGATCCAAAATTTGAATTGATATCAACTATCGAACTGATATATGAAATTCGAATTGATTCGAAATTTCAAATGAATACGAATTTTTTAATCGATCATAACGAAACCAAATACGAAACGAAATTAGTTACGAAATTCCAAAAACAAAATTATTTAAAAATAAAACGAAACTAAACTAAACAAATTTTTCAGCCATGCACATCCATAATTACGTTAGCTTTGGGCTCAACATATGCTGCAAAAAGATTGTAATATGACTTTAGCGACCTAGCAACGTCTGCAGGTAAGGCCCATGTATTGAAAATGTCTCTGCCCTTTTCACCAGCCCATAGCAGAAGGTAATTACATTTTTCATCCTCACTACTACTTTTCAGAACATGAGATCCTCGTGTTGTCTGAACTTTCGCCATTCGTCAGGCAGGTTACTTGCTTCCCAATTCATTGTGGACATTGAGGACTCCAGCTACATCCATGTTAAGCGAAGAGATCCATTTTTTCTGAAACCATGTAATGTTTAGGTTTGGTGCTCCTGTGGTGTTTGTGCCAATGACTCTCGGATGCAGAATTAAGGATAAACGTGGTTCTGGTTTTATTATAATACAGCAAGCTGCTGAATGACTGTTGCTCAAAGAGTGGCAAACTACAAACTGACTCAGGCAGTACAATGGTCACTAGTGATGAGCCGAACACCCCCATGTTCGGTTCGCATTCAAACTCGAACAATTTCAAAAGTTCGAGTTCGCACGCGAACACGAACCGTACTCAATTCAAGTCAATGGGACTCGAAAGTTAGATTTTTAGAGTGCCCTCCAAGAGGGCATATATGCAAGATATTTGCCATAAAAGGTGTATGGGGGTCCAGGTAGTGCCATGGGGACAGGAAACAAGGAAAAAAAGTTAAAAAAAAAAACGTTTTTAAAGGAACAGTGAGTTTTCCCTGAAATAAGGGTTAAAAATAAAAACGAAAAAATTCCTTCAAATATCGTGCCTAGGGGGTCCCCATAACCTGCCCGTGAAGTGGCGGATTTGTAGGATGTATAGAAACATTTAAAAACAAAGAAAATGACATTTCAAATGACAGTAAATGGTTTTCCTTAATTCATAAACAACTGCTTGGAGCGGCAGCCTGTATGAAAAGAGGAGACATTTAATGGAGTCGGACACACAGAACAAGTTTAGTGATTTTGTGGCTAAGTTATGGTGAAACTTATGCAGGCTTTGGATGAAAGTAACAATAGGTGCTTTAAAATTGGACCTTTAGTGTCGGCAACAGTGCCGTCACACCGTAACCCCTCTGTGGTATTGTGGAAGAATGCAGGGTTGGACCCTGCGGTCCAATATTAAAATGATATGAATCTGGTATAGGCGTCAGTGGCAGTGCACCCAAATATTGTGCCTTTGGTGGCAGCAAGTGCCTTCACACCGTAAGTAACCCCTCTGTGGTATTGTGGAAGAATGCAGGGTTGGTTCCAAATGTACCTTGATTGAAGGTTTGTCTCCTTGGAGAGAGATGAGGGCTGGGAGTCACTTGAGAGTCTCTGGACCCACTGGATAGTGGGCCACGCAGTGGATCTTCCAGCAGGCAGGAACCAGGTGATGCAAACATAGCAAGGACTGAATAACTGGTAAACGGTACAGCAGATAAATCCAGGGACAAGCAATAACAAGAGGGGGCTCTCAGGACCTCTGAACACAGGAAGGGAAAACACAAAATGAAAGAGCAAAGGGGAGGAGGTGTGGTCTGGTTTTATGCAGAACCTCAGGTTCAGACACAGGAGTTAACCCTTAGGTGGGACGCAGGTATAGAGAGCTAGTGACCAAGGCTGGTCACAGCAGGCTCTGAGGACTGAGGCATGACATGGTACATGCATCAACTTACCCAGGTATAGGGCGGAGAGAAGGTTGCTGCCATTATCGCAGACGATCATTCCCAGCTGAAGCTGGCATGGTGTTAACCATCTCTGCACCTGCCCCTGCAGAGCTGACAGAATTTCTGGCCCGGTGTGGCTCCGGTCCCCTAAACAAACCAGCTCAAGCACAGTATGGCATCTTTATGCTTGAGCCATTGCGTAGACCCTGTCACGCGTCGGTTTAACTGCCACTTCGCCAGAGACAGAGAAGGAGGAGGAGGAAGAGGTGGTGGAGCAGACAGACCTCAAACAAGCAGCTTTCTGGAGGCGTGGTGGATGAACAAGCTCCAGCACAGAGCCCAGTCCTGGATCCCTCCCAGCTGCAAGCAGAGTTACCCAGTGTGCCGTGAAGGAAATGTAACGGCCCTGTCCATGCTTGCTGGACACGTGTCTAAAGTCATGTGCACCTTGCTGCTTTCTGCCTTTCCCAATGACTCCATAACATTGTGTTCCACACGCTGGTATAGTGCTGGAATGGCCTTCCGTAAAAAGAAATGGCATTTTGGAACCTGCCACTGTGGTACAGCACATTCAGCAAATTCACGGAAGGAAGCAGAGTCCACCAGCTGAAAAAGCAGCAGCTGTAATGTGAGTAATTTTGCTAAGCTGGCATTTAGACGCTGTGCTTGGGGATGCTTGGGACTATATTTTTTCTTGCGCTGCAGCAGCTGGGGCAACGTAATCTGACTGTGTAAATCTTCAGCTGATGGGATGCTGTCACATTCTGAGGAAGGACCTGGTACACCCATTACTGTAGCATCATCCCTGTCAGTGGAGGTTGCAGGCAATGGCATGACAGGACATATAGTGGGGTAGAGACAGATGAGGGCGAGGAGGACCTATGCAAAGTGTTGTGCCAACGGGATGCGTGGCAGGTGGTCGTATGTCGCCTCAAGCATGTGGTACCCAAGCGTGGGATGTCTTTCCCACGCTTGATCCTCATCTGACATAGATTACAAATAGCAACCGTGCGGTCTGCTGCACATTTCTTAAAGAACTCCCAGACAGCAGACTTCCTGTACATGTGCTTTGAGACAACAGTGCTCTGCACCTGAGCAGCTGTGACTTCTGATGCCTTTGACTGCCTACGGTTGGGCATAGAGGACGTTCTGCCTCATTTTTGTTGTGCCTCCTCCTCCCTTGACTACTCTGTTCGATTAGGCACCCAGGTGGAGTCAGTGACCTCATCATCGTCATCACCCCCTATCTCCTCGTCACTGGAGCCAACTTGGCAGTATTCTGCAGCTGCTGGGGCAACATGAGTGCCAGTTATTTGTGTGTCATCACTGGTACCCCCTTCCTCTAGGTTGATTATACTCCCTTCCTCAACCTCAGAGATTGAATCAGAGCACTGTACTTGCTGCGCATCCTCAAGCAGCATGTCACTGTCATTGTAGTCAAACAATTCAGCTGACTCCTCCGTGTGTGATAGTGAGGTTACGGCAGGAGTAGCTGTGGTCATGGAGGCTGCATTAGATGCTTTGGCAGCTGAGGTGGACTGTAAAGCACTACAAGCCTGGCTGGCAGAGGACTCAGAAGATGAGGATGGCCTGGTTAGCCTATCCACCAAATCCTCTGTATGTTGCTGCTGCTTAAGATGGCCAGCACCAGTTAGAAAGGACAAGCGTGCCCCTGCAGAGGATGCACCACGTCCATGATGACCAGAGGCACAGCCTCCCGACACAGAGGCTGCTTGCCCTCTTATCTGTGTCTGGGAGCGTCTGCCTGTCCTTTTTGGTCTTTCTGACAAGGTGAGTGATATATAGATTAAAGATATACAGAACTCTGATTCAACTCTGTTATAAAAATTGGAGATATGCAGAACTCTGATTCAACTGTGTTATCTAGATTAAAGATTTCCAGAACTCTGGTATAACTCAGTGAGACACCCTGATAGCTGGCAGCCAGTGACAAGACACAGATTAAAATTCCCAGAAACCACCTATAAATCAATGAGACCCCATGATGGGTGGCAGTAACAAAACACAGGTTATAATTCCCAGATATCTGCTACAAGTCTGTGAGACCCCATGATGGGTGGCAGTGACAAGACACAAATTACAATTCCCAGGAACCTCCTATAAATCAGTGAGACCCCCTGATAGCTGGCAGTGAGAAGACACAGATGACAATTCCCAGGAACCTTCTATAAATCAGTGAGACACCCTGATGGGTGGCAATGACAAGACACAAATTACAATTCCCAGATATCTGCTAGAAGTATGTGGGACCCACTGATAACTGGCAGTGAGAAGACACAGACTACAATTCCCAGGAACCTCCTATAAATCAGTGAGACCCCCTGATGGGTGGCAGTGACAAGACACAAATTACAATTCCCAGGAACCTCCTATAAATCAGTGAGACTCCCTGATGGGGGCAGTGACAAGACACAGATTACAATTCCCAGGAACCTCCTATAAATCAGTGAGACCCCCTGATGGGTGGCAGTGACAAGACACAGATTACAATTCCCAGATATCTGCTTGAAGTGAGACTGCCCAATAGCTGCTGGGAGTGAGAACATACAGATTACAACAATTCCCAGATATCTTGTAGAAGTGAGACCCCCCAATAGCTGCTGGCAGTGAGAACACACAGATAACAAAAACTGCCATATACAGTTGTGTTCAAAATTATTCAACCCCCAATGCTGTAAAGGGTTTTAGGGAATTTAGTGTATATTTGTAATTGTATTCAGAATGAAATCCTACAAGGACTTTTTAAAGAACCATATGCAACTAAAATGACATCAATTGGTTTTGTAATACAGTAGTAAATGTTTCTTTTGTGAATTCTTCATTGACACAATTATTCAACCCCTTAAAGACCCCCACTCTGAAGAACAGAGGTTCATTCAAGTGTTTTCAATCAGGTATTGAAAACACCTGTGGCTGTCACGGAGCAGCAATAAAGCATAATAAGCACCAATTAGGCAGCTTTAAAATGACTGTGATACTCAGCTCCTTCTAGATATTTACTGGTGTGGTTACAAACATGGTGAAGTCAAGAGAATGGTCCAGGAAAACAAGAGAAGAGGTGATTACTCTTCACAAGAAGGGCAATGGCTATAAGAAGATTGCAAAGATGTTAAACATACCAAGAGAGACCATAGGAAGCATCATTCGCAAATTCAAGGCAAAGGGCACTGTTGAAACGCTACCTGGTCGTGGCAGAAAGAAGATGCTGACTTCGACTGCTGTGCGCTACCTGAAGCGTAGAGTGGAGAAAAGTCCCCGTGTGACTGCTGAGGAACTGAGAAAAGATTTGTCAGATGTGGGTACTGAAGTTTCAGCTCAGACAATACAGCGCACACTGCGTAATGAAGGCCTCCATGCCAGAACTCCCAGGCGCACCCCTTTGCTGTCTCCAAAGAATAAGAAGAGTCGACTGCAGTATGCCAAAAGTCATGTGGACAAACCACAGAAGTTTTGGATAGTGTTCTGTGGACTGATGAAACTAAATTAGAACTGTTTGGGCCCATGGATCAACGCTATGTTTGGAGGAGGAAGAACAAGGCCTATGAAGAAAAGAACACCTTGCCTACTGTGAAGCATGGCGGGGGTCAATCATGCTTTGGGGCTGTTTTGCTTCTGCAGGTACAGGGAAGCTTCAGCGTGTGCAAGGTACCATGAATTCTCTTCAGTACCAGGAGATATTGGATGACAATGTGATGCAGTCCGTCACAAACCTGAGGCTTGGGAGACGTTGGACCTTTCAACAGGACAATGATCCCAAGCATACCTCCAAGTCCACTAGAGCATGGTTGCAGATTAAAGGCTGGAACATTTTGGAGTGGCCATCGCAGTCACCTGACTTAAATCCGATTGAGAACCTCTGGTGGGACTTAAAGAAAGCAGTTGCGGTGCGCAAGCCTAAGAATGTGACTGAACTGGAGGCTTTTGCCCATGACGAATGGGCGAAGATACCCGTAGATCGCTGCAAGACACTTGTGTCAAGCTATGCTTCACGTTTAAAAGCTGTTATAACTGTAAAAGGATGTTGTACTAAGTACTAAGATTGAATGTCACTTGGGGGTTGAATAAAACTGATAATGATGTGAGCACAGAAAAGACATTTGTGGTTATTTCATTATAAATGTTATGTTATATTTGTCTGACCTACACGTGCCTCTTTGATTTAATTGTAAGCAAGATGACTGAATGATCAAAATCAATGTCAAACTGGCCAAAACACTCAATTTCAGTGGGGGTTGAATAATTTTGAACACAACTGTATCTTGTAGAAGGGAGACCCCCAATAGCTGCTGGCAGTGAGAACACACAGATTACAACAATTCCCATATATCTTGTAGAAGTGAGACCCCCCAATAGCTGCTGGCAGTGAGAACACACAGATTACAACAATTCCCATATATCTTGTAGAAGTGAGACCCCCCAATAGCTGCTGGCAGTGAGAACACACAGATTACAACAATTCCCAGATATCTTGTAGAAGTGAGACCCCCAATAGCTGCTGGTACTGAGAAGACAAACACACTAACAGAACAATCTCCTCTCAAAAAACACGTGCTGGTGCTGTGTGAAGCCTTATATAGTGTGCTGTGGGACTTAGCTCTGTGAGCCCATGATTGGGCAAAATTTGCCCAATCAGGACTCTGTGCCGTGATTGGCATAGTCTTGCACCTGTCTTGCACCTGACCTGTGGTCAGGTGCAAGGCTGTAGCCAATTACAAGCTTCAGGCCAGTGGAAAAGTGCATTGTGGTACATTGTGGGTGAACATGCGGCGAACACGCGGAAATGTTCGGAGTTCGCAAACAGCCGAACGGCCGATGTTCGTTGCAAACTCCGAACAGATCGAACCGAACAGCTCATCCCTAATGGTCACCAGACAATTTGAACACTGGCATATACTGTAATTGGTTAGGACACACCACACAGGTACCAGCTGCACACAAGAAGCGTACACATCTGCTCCTATTCACACCAGAAGGGATACAACATTTGCTTTGAATAACTGCCAGGGACTACCACATTTCGGAAGTCTCTGCACAGAAGTGGGGTGCCACGCTGTGCCAGAAGACAAAAAGGTTTGATTTAAATCTTTGCGATCATCTTCAAAAAAATACTTGTGCACAGACTGTTTGCAGCCTTTGCACAAATATTTTCCTTGAAAAAAACATTTTCATAAAGAGCTTTTAAAAAGGAAAACTTACCAGATGCCAGGGAAGAGAAGCGTTCCCCCAGGGTTGGTTCTGGAGTCAGTTGTGGGTGGGACTCTGTGAGGGTTTAAGGGGTTCACCTAAGTCCTCTGATGCTCGAGAATTTGTAGAAGTAAATTGAATATCTTTTATAAAAAAAAAAAAAAAAAATTAACAATAAGAAAACAAATCCGCCCTGCCAGAAGCATGGTAACAATACAGCCCAATCATAAATGTTCACAGCAGTGAAGTGAGGATAATCTCCTCCAACAAAACTTATTGATGATGCCTGCAACCTGATGTGTGCGCACAGCACCAGTGGTTTTTTATTTTTATTTTATTTATTTATAAAAGGATTTTACCAGGAAGGATACATTGAGATTTCTCTCGTTTTCAAGTATGTCCTGGGTTCGAGAACATTGAGTGGTTACAGAAATACAAAAAAATAGTAAAATGCAAGATATTAACACAAGACCAAATATACAGATTAACAGAAAAATAAATATGGAGCAAATAAAGTCATTATGTTACATGTTTACAGGTGCATTTCGTATTGAGGTATGTTAATAGGGAAGTCTTAAGGGACTTTAGACTGGGGGAAGATTTGATGGCGTCTGGGAGGTTATTCCATATTTGCGGTGCTCTGTAGGAAAATGAGGATCGAGACATTTTCTTTTTGTATTGCGGTATTGCAAGTAAGGTGCTGGTCCTGGATCTGAGGTTATAGGATGAGGGAACTGCCGGGGGAAGCAGCATATTCAGATAGGGTGGTAGCTTCCCAGAAAAGCTCTTAAACACCAGGTTGGAAAGGTGAAGGGTGCGTCTAGAGTCCAGTGATGGCCAGTTTAGTTCTTTTAACATGTCACAATGGTGTGTCATGTACTTACATTGTAGCACAAAGCGACAGAATGAGTTATACAATGTAGTAAGTTTCTGGAGGTGTGTTTGCGGGGCGGCTGCATACACTACATCTCCGTATTCGATGGCTGGCATAAGCATTTGTTGTACAATCTGCTTTCTTACCGCGGGGCTCAGGCAGGATTTGTTTCTGTACAGGGCATCTAGTTTGGGGTAGAGTTTAGATGAGAGTTTTTCGATGTGGGGGCCAAAAGATAGATTTGGGTCTAACCACATATCTAGGTATTTGAGAGAAGTGACTGTGGTCAGCGTGCCATTTGATTTTGTCCCAACACATAGATGGGGTGTTTGCAATTTGTGTAGTTTAGGTGCGGTTCCAAAGAGCATTGTAACAGTTTTGTCAGTATTTAGAAAAAGTTTGTTATTTGCGATCCACTTTTCTACCCCTGTGAATTGTTCTTGCAGCACTGCCTCCAGCTGTGGGAGATTTGGTTTGCTGGTATAGATTACAGTGTCATCTGCGTACATGTGTACAGTAGAAGCTTTGCAGACATTGGGCAGATCGTTTATGAATATTGTGAATAGCAGGGGGCCAAGTATCGAGCCTTGGGGTACACCGCACGTGTGGAGGGGGAGGGAAGTGCTGTCAGAAATGGACACAAATTGAGACCTATCAGACACCTATGATTGGAACCAGGTTAATGTACTATCACCAATACCAGAGTTCTTAAGTTTTTGTAATAGGATGCCATGGTCTACTGTGTCAAAAGCCTTGGCAAAATCAAGGAAGATGGCTCCAGTTAGATTTCTTTGTTCCATGCCAGCTTGGATATCATTACAAACTTTTAAAAGGGCAGTTGTAGTTGAATGGTTTGGACGAAAGCCTGATTGATCTGGGGTTAAATAGTTCTGATACTGATAATAATCACGTAATTGAGTGTAGACACATTTTTCCAGAATTTTTGACATTACAGGGAGCAGTGATATTGGGCGGTAGTTGGATACCAAAGTATTGTCTCCACTTTTACGGATAGGTACCACCCTTGCAGTCTTCCAGAGTTTGGGTATGTATCCAGTCGCCAGTGATTCATTAATCAGGGTTGCGACAGGTTTTGCAATTGCTGGTGCACTGATTTTCAGCAGCATTGCTGGGATTTGATCAGGTCCAGACTGGTATTTCATTTTTTGGTTACGGAGAAGTTTAGTGATGGCACTGACAGGCACTGGCCTAAAACTGAATTTCTCTGCATTACGGGGTCTTTGCACTGTTGGTGGGTCCTGACCTGCGTGCGGCCTTTCTGATTGCGTGTCATTTCCTAGCTTAGCAATCAGGGCGGTGGCGCATCCAACAAAATAATTATTAAAAGCATTTGCTACATCTTGGGGGTGTTTTACAGTTTGGTTGTTTACTTTTAAAGCAGCTGGTTGGGAGTGGCTGGGGGTGCTTGTATGTTATTTATGATTTTCCAAAAATTTCTGGGGTTTGATATGTTATTGTTTAAATTTTCATTGAAGTATTGGGCTTTAGCCATTTTTGTTTCTTTTGTGCATTCATTCCGGCATTTTCGGTATTCACAGTGATCGTTCATGGATCCAGTACTCTTGAACTTTGACCACAGGGAGTCTCTAAACTGGTACATATGCGTGAGGTCAGCTGTAACCCAGGGGAGATGGGCCCCTTTTACGCGCACTTTGCGCAGTGGGGTATGGGTGTTCCAGACTTTCAGGAGCTCGGTTTGAAAGTATTCAATTGCACAGCCCAGGTCTGGGATTAGGTTTATTCTGTACCATGGGAGCTGTTTGAGATCATTTAGGAAGGATTCAAGATTAAATTTCTTGAAAGACCTGGTGATTATTACCTTTGGTGGACATTTTATGGCCCTTATTTTGCGCACACAGTACACTAGGCAGTGATCACTGAAACTGTTAGCGAGAACGCCTGCCTCCTGTATTCGATCAGGACATGAGGAGAGAATCCAGTCCAGCAAGGTGTGGTTAGGGCTTTTCATATTAATGCGAGTGGGGGAGGAGATTAATTGTGTTAGCTGCAAAGCCTTAAACAGTGAGCAGTGTTTGTTTTTAGGATTCAGCCAATCAACATTAAAGTCGCCGAGGACCAGCAGTTTGCTTTTTTGGTTTTGAGCGACTAATTTACTAAGAATTTGGGTTATGTCAGAAAGGGATTGCACTGGGGAACTTGGTGGGCGGTAGAATCCAGCAACAATAATTGTTTTACTGAATGGGATCTCAATAGTACCAGAAAGGAAATCAAATGTGGCCGGGGAGCTAGGATTCTGCAATGGGGTGAACTTTATGGAGTTGTCAACATAGATAACAATTCCCCTCCTCTCTTAGCTCTGTCCTTTCTAGAGCATGAATACCCTTGTATTGCTATGGCAGAGTCTGGCACTTTAGGGGTCAACCATGATTCTGTCAGCACAATAACTTTAGGTTTGTAATAGAAGCACCAAGCTTTAAGCTCATCCAGTTTAGGGAGTAAACTGCGGATGTTGCAATGCACAAAGGAGAGGCCTTTTTTAGTGGGGAGATTAAATATGGTGTCAGCTATTGGACCAGGGTTGGATTCAACATCATTTGCAAGTGCAAGCAGCAGAATAAAAAGGAATTTGGACAGGATTTTCTTTTTGGAAAATAGTGATTGAAAGGTTTTAGAGCTCTGTTGTGTGGGGGTGGGAGGGCTGGATTTTAACACTCTCCACCAGCACTCAGCTGATAAATTAAAGGAGCTGAGCAAGCTATGGTGTATTTGGGTTTCTTTTCCAGCTTGCTGTAATTTGTAGGGTGTATAGGGAGGGAGGGTAGATTTAGAGAGAAGGGAGATGGTGGAAAGAAGCAGCAAGAGGGGGAAGAGAGGGAAAAACATTTCTAGAGAAAGGTGGTGTGGGAGAAGGGGAGGGAAAAAAGGAAAGGTAGAAGACAGGCAGGGAATTGATAAGGAAAGCAGAAGATAGAAGGGAGTGTGTTAGGTGAAATTCCAGAGTGGTGTAGGTTGGTAGCTGAAAATATCACATGACCAAATTAGTTGGGTATAAATGAAATGAGAACTGTGGGGTGGGTGGGTGAGGGGAGGGTGGGAACTAAGTCCAGGTGGGAGCTAAGAGGACACTGTGAATGAGGCTTGCCCTGTAAACTGTATGGAGTTGAGTATGCTGAAAAGACAGATTATTCAGAATCGTTGAAAACGGTCGCAATGTAGCCACTATGCCCCTTGACAAGTGACCATTGTGTCTAGAAATATAACAGGATCGAGATACTTTAGTATTGGGGCATTAGAGGCGAGTGCCCTCTTAATGCCCTCAAACAAATACGGCCCCAGCAAATCATGCAATTGTTTTTCATAATCTGCAAGATCTGTTTCCTCAGCTGGTCCAACCTGGTGGTCTGGGCGGACTTCATCACACTGATGATTTTCCTCCTTACCTGACAGTTGATGTCAAAGTAACTGCAAAGTAAAAAAAAATCCTTTTGGATTATAAAATTTTTATATAAAAAAAATTTAATAACATGTCAAACAGTATGTGAGCCATTGCACTTGTGCAGAATGATGGATTTGAGTTGCCCATCCATGCATGGAAATGATTCTTTGGCTGCCTCTCAGCATGCTTCCTATTGCAGGTGCTCTGAGAGAGGATGATGTCGGCATGCAGATTATGCCGACATCAACTGAATTCAGCTGTCGGGGAATTCAAAATCCATGCTGCTTGGTAATGCTCGGGTTTGCAGAGGAAACTCCTCCCCTTTACAAATCTAGAAAACGGGACTGGATTAGGTGGGGGGGCACTCAACGCAGCCTGACCAGTTTAAAATGCTAAAGTGGTCACGGTGTGTATAGTGTACCTTTCATGCAAACAATGACAACACTGTTATTCTTCCATAAAAGCAGTAAATTTTATAGCTATTCTCCATTCAGAAATGCTGTTAAGTTGTTTGCAATGCTGATGAATATGCTGCACTGTTGATCTACACTATATTGCCAAAAGTATTCGCTCACCTGCCTTGACTCGCATATGAATTTAAGTGACATCCCATTCCTAATCCATAGGCAGGGCCGCCATCAGGGCATTACAGCCCATGCTGGAGTAAGGGGCCCGGGCACTGGGGGGGCCCGCCGCCGGCAACTATGTTTACTTTAGGCTGCAGGCCTCGGAGGAGGTCCTGCGGCCTACCTGGGCCCGGTTGCCGGCGAGCAGGGACTCCAAGATGGCGGCTGGCAGGCCCCCTCTGATGATGTCAGAGAGGGCGTGCCAGACGCCTGTAGGCTCATGCAGTGGCGTAGCGAGGGGGGGCAGGAGACCAAGGAGGAAATTTCTGCATCTTTCTGTCCCTGTCAGAGATCGGGATTTGGAGCCTCTCGTGCTGCTGCAGTTGCTCCTCCCCTTCCTCCTCCACACAGCTCCTGCCCACTCCACGTGCCTTGAGGGAGGGAAGAGTTGAGAGCATCCGCGGGCCCAGGCTGTAACAGCTCTTTAGAGCAAACTGCAGGCTTGGAAGCTGCACTGCTTCTCTGCCACAGGGAGACACACAACCCCCTGTGTGCTGACAGCACTGGCAGTGGCTCCCAGGACCAAAGAAGGTAATGCAACACTGGAGGGGGTGAAGTGAAATCGGAGGGGGGGTGAAATGAAAACAGAGGAGAGGGGTGAAAACAGCAGGGGGAATGAAAGCGGGGGGTGAAATGAAAACATCAGGGGGAATGAAAGCAGAGGGGGGGGTGAAATGAAAACAGCAGGGGGAATGAAAGCAGAGGGGGGGGGTGAAATGAAAACAGCAGGGGGAATGAAAGCAGAGGGGGGGGGTGAAATGAAAACAGCAGGGGGAATGAAAGCAGAGGGGGTGAAATGAATTGAAAGCAGAGGGGGGTGAAATGAAAACAGCAGGAGGAATGAAAGCAGAGGGGGGGAAATGAAAACAGCAGGGGGAATGAAAGCAGGGGGTGAAATGAAAACAGCTGGGGGATGAAAGCAGAGGGGGGGTGAAATGAAAACAGCAGGGGGAATGAAAGCAGGGGGTGAAATGAAAACAGCAGGGGGGTGAAAGCAGAGGGGGGTGAAATGAAAACAGCAGGGGGAATGAAAGCAGAGGGGGGTGAAATGAAAACAGCAGGGGGAATGAAAGCAGAGGGGGGGTGAAATGAAAACAGCAGGGGGAATGAAAGCAGAGGGGGTGAAATGAAAACAGCAGGGGGAATGAAAGCAGAGGGGGTGAAATGAAAACAGCAGGGGGAATGAAAGCAGAGGGGGTGAAATGAAAACAGCAGGGGGAATGAAAGCAGAGGGGGGTGAAATGAAAACAGCAGGGGAATGAAAGCAGAGGGGGGTGAAATGAAAACAGCAGGGGGAATGAAAGCAGAGGGGGTGAAATGAAAACAGCAGGGGAATGAAAGCAGAGGGGGGTGAAATGAAAACAGCAGGGGGAATGAAAGCACAGGGGGGTGAAATGAAAACAGCAGGGGGAATGAAAGCAGAGGGGGGGTGAAATGAAAACAGCAGGGGGAATGAAAGCAGAGGGGGGGTGAAATGAAAACAGCAGGGGGAATGAAAGCAGAGGAGGGTGAAATGAAAACAGCAGGGGGAATGAAAGCAGAGGGGGGGGGTGAAATGAAAACAGCAGGGGGAATGAAAGCAGAGGGGGGTGAAATGAAAACAGCAGGGGGAATGAAAGCAGAGGGGGGTGAAATGAAAACAGCAGGGGGAATGAAAGCAGAGGGGGGGGGAAATGAAAACAGCAGGGGAATGAAAGCAGAGGGGGGTGAAATGAAAACAGCAGGGGGAATGAAAGCAGAGGGGGGGGGGGAAATGAAAACAGCAGGGGGAATGAAAGCAGAGGGGGGTGAAATGAAAACAGCAGGGGGAATGAAAACAGAGGGGGGTGAAATGAAAACAGCAGGGGAATGAAAGCAGAGGGGGGTGAAATGAAAACAGCAGGGGGAATGAAAGCAGAGGGGGGGGTGAAATGAAAACAGCAGGGGGAATGAAAGCAGGGGGCATGAAGTGAAAACAGAGCAGGGGCCATGAAATGAAAACACAGGAGAAGGGGGGAATGAAATGAACATGAGAACTAAGAGGGGGTGAAATGGACTGAAAAGGGAGGTGGGGAGATGGACATGATAAGGTTGGGGTCACACGAACGCATTTTTAACGTGCGTTTAGGCGCACTTAATCATGGCCGCAGCAAATGACGGCCAATATACGAAGTACGGCCGCACAAAAGTCCGGCCGTGCAACGCAAGCGGCAAACGAATGCATTTTTTCAAAAACGCAGAACCGCTAGTACTGACGTACAGAGTGCGCTGCGGCGGCATAGCGATGTGTGTGCATGATTAGATGTCAGACGCTGCTAATGTCCGGCCAACATCACGTCCAGACACAAAAAGGGTTTTATTGACGATCCGTAAAAAATCACGCGCGAAAATGCGCATCGTATGACCGTTTTCGCTCATTCCGTGAAAAAATACGTCAAAGCGTTCAGACGCACTTTTTGACGGTCGCTGCGAATAATGCGTTCATTTGACCCTAGCCTAAAGGAGAGACCCCCTGCCTATACCGTTAAATGTCTATTGCTGTGGATTCCTGTGTACGTTCATACTCACTGCCTTTACCGTGGGAGTTCTATTGCTGTGATGCTTAACCAGTGGAATAATATACTATAATAATACTTTTATGCTACATTGTTTGCACTAATACACATTTTATGTGATTTTAAGGTATTGGGAGCAACACTCTGTAATACGATCTTGATTCATATTATTTTTAATCACAATTTCATACTGTCTTAAATTATTTAAACCAGTTAGATACTATATGTTTGTTAAATGTGCGAGCAGTATGTGTGATTTTAAGATATTGGGACTAACACTCTGTAATGTGACCACGATTCACAGTAAATATTGATTTCCTATGGGAAGAAGGGATCGGGGGGGGCCATTCTGAGGGTTAGTAAGGGGCCCCAAAATTTCTGATGGCTGGCCTGTCCATACGGTTCAATATGACGTCGGTCCACCCTTTGCAGCTATAACAGCTTCAACTCTTCTGGGAAGGCTGTCCACAAGGTTTAGGAGTGTGTTTTTGGGAATTTTTGACCATTCTTCCAGAAGCGCATTTGTGAGGTCACACACTGATGTTGGACGAGAAGACCTGGCTCTCAGTCTGTGCTCTAATTCATCCCAAAGGTGTTCTATCGGGTTGAGGTCAGGACTCTATGCAGGCCAGTCAAGTTAATCCACACCAGACTCTGTCATCCATGTCTTTATGGACCTTGCTTTGTGCACTGGTGCACAGTCATGTTGGAAGAGGAAGGGGCCAGCTCCAAACTGTTCCCACAAAGTTGGGAGCATGGAATTGTCCAAAATGTCTTGGTATGCTGAAGCATTCAGAGTTCCTTCCACTGGAACTAAGGGGCTAAGCCCAGCTCCTGAAAAACAACCCCACACCATAATCCCCCCTCCACCAAACATTACACTCGGCACAATGCAGTCAGACAAACACCATTCTCCTGGCAACCGCCAAACCCAGACTCGTCCATCAGATTGCCAGATAGAGAAGAGCGATTTGTCACTCCAGTGTAGGGATGAGTGCTCGGTTCGGATCTGTTCGGAGTTCGAATCGAACATCGGCTGTTCAAAAGTTTGCGAACTTCAAACTTTTTTGGGACGTTCGCCAAAAGTTCGATTTTTTTTTAAAAAAAAAAAGTATAAAAAATGCTTAGAAAATACTAAAAAAATCTAGAAATAAAGAGACTCTTTACTGCAGAATATTATAAGCAACGGTTTATTAGATATTGAATTAAAACGGGAATATTTTTATCATTGAAGCCTATGGGATAAAACATTCTTGTTACTAAAACATAAGGCAGACAAGGCCCTCTAATCAGGCACTGTAGAGGGCAGCGTGCCGGGGCCTCCCAAGGATCCCCTTGAGGAGCATGCAGCCGCCGGATGACAGAGCTGCAACTGTGCGGACTAGCCGCCTGGTTGCATGTGGCAGAGACAGGCGGCGCAGGGAGGGAGCCACTGCACCTGTGGCCACGACAGACCCCCCCACAACCAGGATCCAGGGAGCCCCCACTGACCACCAGGCTAAGGTAAGGCGACACATTTCTAAAAAAAATAAAATCCGAGGACATTTTTAAATGTCTCCGAGAACATGAAATAAAACTTTTTTTTCTTTCTCTACCTTGCTGAATGTATTTAATTATATATATTAGATACATTCAGCCAGGTAGAGGGGGGTGGCATGTGGGCTGCGTGAGGTCTCAGGCAGTGGTTTGTTTTTTTGTGTGTATAAAGTAAGGGCAGGTATGTTCTTATAAATATATATATCAAGACTTGTATTACAAACACATTTTGGCAACTAATTGCCCCCCCCCCCATTTGACTGATCCCTCCAGAAGAAATGTTGAACCCGATAGAGCAGAGAATAATATATATATTCTCTGCTCTGTCGGTTCAACATTTCTTCTGGAGGGATCAGCCAAATGGGGGGCACATTTAGTTGAGATTGTCCACATGCCACCCCCATGTGCGTATGTGTATATATGGTCTGAGGTCTGTGGGTGGGTGTATATATATATATGCGTGTTGATACATACTGTAGAGGTCGGCAGGGCTGGGTCCTGGATGGACAATATGTTTCACCCCTATTTGGGTTGTGGACCCTTTAAGTGCAACCACAGGGTTAATCTTCCTGTCCAGGAAGAGTTTTAAAGCCAGCAACTCCCAGATAGGATTGTGGGAGTTTTTAGGAAAAAGTAAAGTAATCAGTGGAAGCTGTGTGTTTGTGTTCCAAAAGCAGGAGACGTGCTGTGCCTTGCTGGAGAGGCTTCTACATACTGGGGAAAGGATTCCCTAGGTTTGGGACTGTTTAAAGCATTGGTGAGCCACTATTATTTCTCTGTTTATTTGTGCTGCAGATCAGGACTTTGCTTTAATTTCGCTGAACCAAAGCGTGTACTTATTATGTTGCCTTTTTGACTGCCCTGAAAGGGTGAATAAAACTGTTTTGTTTGTGAAAGACATTGTGCACGTGCTCTGTGGGCCCCCAAACGTCACAACTGGTGTTTCGAATGTGGGCAGTCTGCTACCCCTCACACGCCAAGCAAGAGGAATTTTTGTGAAAAGGACAAAAAAAAAAAAAACTGACATTTTTAAAGGACAGTGTTCTGATTGCATGTCCTGGGCTAAGGCTGCACTGAAGTCCACAGCTATGGAGGAGCTGGTTAAGCAGATGGTCTTTGTCAATGTGCAGGCCCAGACTCGCCATGAAGAGGCGATGGCTCAGCAGCAACAAGCCCTGGCACAGGCTGTTGCTGCCCAACAAGAAAGCACCCATTTGCTGGCTGCACAACTTGCAGCACAGCAGGTAGCCACACAGACGCAGATCAATGCCCTGCGGGAGGCCATGCAGCAACTTGCACCTGGACGTGATCAAGAAGTGGTCACTGCTGGTAACCATGTCTCCATAAGGGCCAGTCATTTCCTCCAAAAACTGTCTCCCAGTGATGATGTGGAAGCATTTCTCACCACGTTTGAAAGGACTGCTGAGAGAGAGGGGTGGCCCCAAGACCAATGGGCCGGTCTCATTGCCCCGTTTCTGACAGGAGACCCTCAAAAGGCATATTTTGACCTGCCCCTAGAAGATGCAAAGAATTATGACCGGCTGAAAGCTGAGGTTCTGGCCCGCCTTGGGGTAACTGTTGCTGTCCGGGCTCAACGTGTTCACTGCTGGAAGTACTGCCCTGACCAGCCACCCCGGTCCCAGATGCATGACTTAGGACAGCTGGTTAAAAAGTGGTTGCAGCCAGAGACCCTGACTAGAGAGCAAATGGTCGAAAGGGTTGTGATGGACCACTACCTGAGGTCTCTACCAAAGGATCTACAGCGCTGGGTCAGCCATGGGGACCCCAAGACTGCAGCACTGGTAGTCGAGATGGTGGAGAGATACACCGTGGTGGAGGACCTGCTCAGACCAACCAGTCGTCGAGGACCAGTCTTGCCACTGCCTGTGAGGCCTGCTTCAGTTCCTCGGAGGGAAGCGTCACTGGACCTGGGAACCAGCATCCCAAAATCATCTTCCTCGGTTCTGCAGAGGCCTGTCGCTACCCGAACTGCTGGCGATATACAGTGTTGGAGGTGTCGTGCCTGGGGCCATACCCGGGCGCAGTGTCCGCTACAGGAGGAGCCCATGGAGTGTGGATCCGCTCGGAGAGTGTCTTTCTACACCCTCACAACGTGCACTACCCACCTTGACCTAGAGGGGGGTCAGTTTGAATGTACTGTGTGGGTGAATCACCGCCCAGCCAAAGCTCTCCTGGACTCTGGGAGTATGGTCACCCTGGTGCATGCCCGGGTAGTCGGAAGGCTCAGTCCAGTACAAAGAACCCTCCGGGTTGTCTGTATCCATGGGGATACTCGGGAGTATCCGCTGATCCCTGTCACCATTTCCGCCAGGAATACTTCGGTCACCCAAGAGGTCGGGGTGGTGAGTACTCTGATACATGATGTGATTGTGGGACGGGACTGCCCCTTGTTTGCTGAACTGTGGTGCTTGGCACAAACTGAACTGCCCATCGAACTTGGGAACAATTCAGGGTCACCCCCACCAAACATGACTGTGGACACTGTTGATGAGGAGTTGCTCAAATGTGTTCAAAATGAGAATGTTGTAACTGATGAGAGTGTCCTAGCTCCTCAACCTGAGTTGACACCCAAGGAGGGGGAATCCTCTCCCGTGCCGGTTATGGTAGGAGAGGATGAAGAGGAATTATCCCCTGTAGATATTACACTTGGAGTGGATGAGGGGGAGGGTTCTTCTTATCCAGTACACCCTGACTTAGATGTGTCCAGAGGTGCATTTGGCAGGGCTCAAATGGGTGACTCAATGTTGATAAATGCTCGCGAACAGGTAACTGTTGTCAGTGGGGTACCTCAAGCACCAGATGCAGAGAAAAGATTTCCTCACTTTGCGGTCAATAATGATCTGTTCTACCGGGTATCAGAAATTTGGAGAGAAATTGTGGAACAATTACTAGTAGCCCAGCCCTACCAGAGAATGGTGCTGGATCTGGCTCACAATGATGCTCTAGGTGGTCACCTGGGAGCTGGGAAAACCGAGGCCCGGATAACGGACTGGTTTTACTGGCCAGGTATCGGTGCCACAGTTAAGAGGTACTGTTCCTCCTGCCCTGTTTGCCAGTTAACTGCCCCAGCACCCCATAATAGGAACCCCTTGGTGCCTCTGCCAATAATTGAGGTGCCCTTTGAGCGCATCGCTATGGATATAGTGGGTCCCTTAGAGAAGTCTGCTCGGGGACACCGATATATCCTGGTGGTTCTTTATTATGCCACAAGGTATCCAGAGGCGGTTCCTTTAAGAAACCCTACATCAAAGGCCATTGCGCGGGAGTTGTTTTTTATGTTTTCGAGAACTGGCCTGCCAAGGGAAATTTTGACGGACCAGGGGACCCCATTTATGTTCCGGGTGATGGCAGATGTGTGCAAGTTGTTCCAAATCAAGCAGTTGCGAACATCTGTTTATCACCCTCAGACAGATGGTCTAGTAGAAAGATTCAACAAGATTCTGAAAATGATGCTTAAAAGGGTTGTGCAGAGAGATGGAAGAGACTGGGATCATTTGCCTCCTGCGCTGCTGTTTGCTATTTGAGAGGTTCCTCAGGCCTCCACGGGGTTTTCACATTTTGAGCTGGTGTATGGTTGCAGACCCCGGAGATTGCTAGATTTGGTGAAGGAGACATGGGAAAGTGAGTCCTCTCCACACAAATCGCTCATTGAACATATCTCTCAGATGAGAGAGAGAATTTCTAAAGTGATGCCTTTGGTACAGGAACATTTGCAGAAGGCTCAGGAGGCCCAGAAAAGGGTGTACAACCGGTCGGCCAAGCTACGGCAATTTCAGGTTGGGGACTGGGTAGCAGTACTTATACCCACGGTGGAAAGTCGGTTCCTAGCCAAGTGGCAGGGACCATATGAGGTGGTTGAAAAAGTAGGGGAAGTAAACTACCGAGTGCATCAGCCTGGGAAAAGAAAACCATACCAGATCTACCACATAAATTTGTTAAAACCCTGGAGAGACCGAGAGGTGTCTGCCATGGTTGGGGTGGGTATAGAGTCTGATGGTGTTGCCGCAGTACACATTGCTGCCACCCTGTCCAAACCCCAAACCCAAGAAGTTAAGGAGTTTCTGCAAAGAAACAAAGGCATGTTTTCAGGACTACCGGGACACGCGACCGGGATTAAACACAATATTGTGACGGAACCCCATGTAAAGGTTCGGTTAAAGCCGTACCGCATCCCAGAAGCCCATAGAAAGGCTGTTTCTGAAGAGGTTAAAAAAATGTGTTGTGTCAGCACCCAGTGCTGGTAGTCCCTGATTTCATGAGGGAGTTCATTGTACAGACGGATGCCTCAAGTGAGGGTTTGGGGGCTGTGCTATCCCAAGAAGTCAATGGGGAAGAGCACCCCGTGGTTTTTCTTAGTAGGAAACGGACGGCAGCGGAGAAAAACTATGCTGTGGTGGAAAGAGAGGGCTTGGCCATAAAGTGGGCCTTGGATTCTTTGAGATACTTCCTGTTGGGCAGGAAGTTCCGTTTAGTGTCTGACCATGCCCCATTGACCTGGATGAGGCAGCACCGCCACGCTAATGCCAGGGTTACCAGGTGGTTCCTGTCTCTCCAGGAGTTTAACTTTGTGGTGGAACACAGGCCTGGGAAACAGCACCAAAATGCTGATGCCCTGTCCCGGATGCATTGTGGGCTGTCTACTGTTGCCTCAAACACCTCCGCGTTGAGACAGAAGGGGGGATATGTAGAGGTCGGCAGGGCTGGGTCCTGGATGGACAATATGTTTCACCCCTATTTGGGTTGTGGACCCTTTAAGTGCAACCACAGGGTTAATCTTCCTGTCCAGGAAGAGTTTTAAAGCCAGCAACTCCCAGATAGGATTGTGGGAGTTTTTAGGAAAAAGGAAAGTAATCAGTGGAAGCTGTGTTTGTGTTCCAAAAGCAGGAGACGTGCTGTGCCTTGCTGGAGAGGCTTCTCCATACTGGGGAAAGGATTCCCTAGGTTTGGGACTGTTTAAAGCATTGGTGAGCCACTATTATTTCTCTGTTTATTTGTGCTGAAGATCAGGACTTTGCTTTAATTTCGCTGAACCAAAGCGTGTACTTATTATGTTGCCTTTTTGACTGCCCTGAAAGGGTGAATAAAGCTGTTTTGTTTGTGAAAGACATTGTGCACGTGCTCTGTGGGCCCCCAAACGTCACAATACGTATATATAGGTCTGCGTGTTGATATATACGTATATGTCTGTGTGTGGTATCAATGCATCCCTACTCTATACACAGCGCTCCATTTCCCTATAATATATATGATCAGGGGTTACCTTTTTTTTATACTTTTATACTATTCCTATTAAATTAACAGTAATTTTTGATGTATTTTATTCAGTAGAAACTTTTTTTTGCCTATATAACATGTGCTTTGTGAAAATAAAATGGTTTTGTGTGTACATTTTAATTTAGTTAGTGGATTCCTGTCCAGTGCAATGAGCAGCAAACGTAATGCAGTGTAGACAAGCTGCGAGGCGGAGCGGAGTGAAATCAAGCCTGAAAAATTGTTTACTTCTCTTCGCTACGTTGTGCGTCGCTACACGCTCAGTGTGTCTCAGCCTTTATTCCCACATCGCTAGCTTACTGAATCAGTTTGTATACTTGTTACTGATCCTGCTTGTTCTGAGAACCCGATCTGTTGTCGACTTTGCCTGCCATTTGACTATTCTCTTTGTGTATTCTCTGCCTGTTCTGTTTGCTTCCTGTTGCTACTGGTGTGTGCCGATTCTCACCATATACAGTAGCGCAGTACAAGTGCCTGAACATTGCTGACCCGGTTTTGTTATAGCTGCTGATGTAACTGAATAGATCGGGGATCTCTTCTGCATTACCAAAACCTCCACCACTGCACTCTTCCACAATACCTCAGAGGGGTTACGGTGTGAAGGCACTTGCTGCCACAAAAGGCAAAATATTTGGGAGCACTGACGCCCGTACCAGATTCATATCATTTTAATATTTGACCGCAGGGTCCACCACTGCACTCTTCCACAATACCACAGAGGGGTTACGGTGTGTAGGCACTTGCTGCCACCAACGGCACAATATTTGGGTGCACTGCTACTGATGCCTATACCAGATTCATATTGTTTTAATATTGGACCACAGGGTCCACCACTGCACTCTTCCACAATACCACAGAGGGGTTTCGGTGTGCCGGCACTGTTGCCGACACAAAAGGCCCAATTTTAAAGCACCTATTGTTACTTTCATCCAAAGTCTGCATAAGTTTCACCATAATTTAGCCAAAAAAATCACTAAACTTGTTCTGCGTATCCTAAAATGTCTCCTCTTTTCATACAGGCTGCCGCCCCAAGCAGTTGTTTATGAATAGATTAAAGGAAAACCATTTACCGTCATTTGAAATGTTGTTTTTTTGTTTTTAAATGTTTCTATACATCCTACAAATCCGCCACTTCATGGACAAGTTATGGGGACCTCCTAGGCACGATATTTGAAGGAATTTTTTCGTTTTTATTCTTAACCTTTATTTCATGGAAAACTCACTGTTCCTTTAAAAACGTTTTTTTTAAAAACTTTTTTCCCTTGTTTCCTGTCCTCCAGGGCACTACCTGGACCCCCATACACCTTTTATGGTAAATATCTTGCATATATGCCTTCTTGGAGGGCACTCTAAAAATCTTGACTTGAATTGAGTACGGTTCGTGTTCGTGTTCGAACTCGAACTTTTGAAATTGTTCGAGTTTGAATGTGAACCGAACATGGGGTTGTTCGGCTCATCCCTACTCCAGAGAAACACGTCTCCACTGCTCTAGAGTCCGGTGGGGGCGTGCTTTACACCACTGCATCCAACACTTTGCATTGCACTTGGTGATGTATGGCTTGGATGCAACTGCTCGGCCATGGAAACCCATTCCATGAAGCTCTCTGCGCACTGTTCTTGAGCTAATCTGAAGGCCACATGAAGTTTGGAGGTCTGTAGCGATTGACTCTGGAGAAAATTGGCGACCTCTTCTCACTATGCGCCTGAGCATCCACTGACCCCGCTCCATCAGTTTACGTGGCCTACCACTTCGTGGCTGAGTTGCTGTCGTTCCCAAACACTTCCATGTTCTTATAATACAGTTGACTGTGGAATATTTAGGAGCGAGGAAATTTCACGACTGGATTTGTTGCACAGGTGGCATCGTATCACAGTTCCACGCTGGAATTCACTGACCTCCTGAGAGCGACCCATTCTTTCACAAATGTTTGTAAAAACAGTCTGCATGCCTAGGTGCTTGATTTTATATACCTGTGGCCATGGAAGTGATTGGAACACCGGATTCTGATTATTTGGATGGGTGAGCGAATACTTTTGGCAATATAGTGTATATAGACGTTCCATACAAATTGTGTTGGAAAGACCATTTAAACCTACAAACAAATGCTGCAGAAACTAGGAAGAGTATAATAAAGTTCACTGGAGTGAAGCTAGCGTTCTTTCAATGACAGGGGTAGTTAATGAACAATACCTTAAAAATGATTAAAAAGTTATATGAATTCATGTGGTGTACAGCTTACCCCAGCAGGCCTAGACAGTTTGTAGCTGTGCTGGAGCCGTGGCCCTGATCACAGCAGCCTGCACAATAGATCAGCTGAAGACACTCAACCTGTTGATAAAAGTACCCCTGCCATGCCTAAACAAAGCGGCACAATTGTATTCTCACAATCAGGTTGAATGTCTTGAAATGTTCCCCCAAAGATTGCACAATGAAGTTGTAATACAGGGATTCTTAAGAAAAGAACATTATGGTGTGTTTAGTGTTCATTTTACAACGTGTGTGTATTGTGTAACAAACTAGTACACGTGTGGTACATGTATGTCATGTGTTGTGTATATACTAAATTATTCTTCTTGGTTCGACCATTCCCACCAACCGAATTCACCGCATCGGTCACCTTCGCCCACAGCCCACTCTTCTTGTCCTGACTGGTCTTCATAGCCGCTGGTCCAAAAATATAGTTGTGATACTGGCAAATCTCCACCAGTATGTCATGCTCCTCGATGGTGAAAAATGCATTGCGTTTCCTCCCAACATCACTATCCCCTTGGCTAATCTTTTTTTCTTTTGCAGGGGTTTTTGCTACCTGTTTCCAATGTGGAAGCAACATTCTCAACAAAGATGCACAATTAGCTCCTCTGTATTTAAGGGACTTTCTTTAATTCCAAAAATAGATACATTTTTATTGATTTCACACTTCCTATTGGCTATTTTTTTTTTCAGTTCGGTGGAATACCCTGAGGCCAATTCAACGCTATTCGTTGCATTACGACAACTTTTGAAACTGCTTAGATGACTCTAGTTTTGAAGCAATATGGTGACCATTTGGTGAATAATGAATGCACACTATCTTTGCTGAAATGGAATTGCCAAATTGTGGCAAAATGCGCTGAAATTAAGAGCACCGAAATTGTACTCGATTTCAGTCCTTAGTGAATAACCCTCTCTTACTGTTTAGAGCTAACACGTTTTATATTTATAATACTTATCTAGTTTTACTAAACCTATGTCAAACACATGTCTGCTTACATGATTACCTATTAACAGACAGATTGTTCATGGTCTGTTAACAGGTTTGACTACTGGAATATTGAATTCTAAATTACCATTGATGCGGTATAAAGGACGCGTGCAATCAAAGTATGACAGAGACCAACTAAATAAGTTATGATTAAGAATTATGTTAGTTCTAACAATAATGGAACAATGATTTTCATCGTAAACCCTTTAATACCAAGAACGTTTGTTAAAATAAATGCTAACAGTGTTATTCAGAGAGTGGTGAAAAGCAGGAGAATGGAAAATTCTAGGTCAAAATAGCCAATTTGGAAAGTGAGATGAATGGGAGAATTTTTCTGGTTTGGCTAATTTAACCTACAATTTTCCATTCTCCAGTCATTCTCCTGCCGTTCACCATTCTCTGAATAACCCTGTAAGTATTTATTTGAAACATGTGATATGTAGTTAATACAGGATAAATAATTCTCCATATATACTGGGTTATTCAGAGAAAGGTGAGACTCTGGAGAACTTTTGGAGAAGTGAAAATTCTAGGTCAAAATAGCTGACTTGGAAAGTGAGATAAATTCAAAGAGAATCGAAAAGTCATTGCATGTTCGATGACTTTTCGTTCTCTTCAATTCGGTGCGATTTGGTGATTCCATTTCTGTGACCCTGCGGTGTATTCAGCAAGCACCACAGGGCCGTTGTAGTGCAGGGAAAATCTGCCGCAAACCCGACGAACACTCACCGCAAAACCCCGCGAACTCGCACCGAAACTCGCAAAACATCTGGATTAACCACGCCGAACATGCCGGAGAAACCCGAGCAGCCGCCGATCACAGTGTAGAGCAGCCACCGGAAAAACCCGACACCACAGACGAATGGAGTAAAAAAACAAACAGTACGCTTGAATGTTTGAAACGTGAAACGCAAAGAAACTACAGAACGAAAATAAGATCCAGTGACTGATAATATAAAGGGCTGTTACAGAAAAAAAAACGATTTAAAAAACAAACGGAAATTTTTTTTCGCAAAAAAATCCTGAAAAATGCCTAAAAGATCCTAAAAAATCTATAAATAAAGAGACTTTTTACTGCAGAATATTATAATCAACGGTTTATTAGATATTGAATTAAAACAGGAATATTTTTAACATTGAAGCCTATGGGATTCGCCTTAATAAACCTGTCGAATGAAACCACCGAACAGCAGGGCACTTCGGCAACTTTTCACTGCTGGTTTGTGTTCTCTGAATAGACGAAGCATTGCTTCTCTATGGGAATTTCACTGCCCTCGAACAGTCACCGTGTGTGCAGGCAATTCGCCAGGATTTGGCAAACTGCCTGCTCTCTGAATAGCCGAATGGCCAGGAAAGGTAACCGTACGCTGAATTTCACTGTTCGGCTACCTTTCGGCCACAATTCGGATCTCTTTGAATAACCCTGATGGAAATTACAGTAACACCGTGTATCTGTGCTGTACAGGGTTTTAGCATTGATAACCCCTGAGTCTTATCCCTGTAGTCATTCGGTCCTTAGTAAATGCATATAATTCAATTGCTTTTAATTCACAAAAATCCTAATATTTTTTCTTGTTTTGTAGAAAGCATGGAGCATTTAAACCTACTGTACAGCGGTGACACAGGCAAGGTGAAAGATAAGTGCAGTTGCATAACTTGCAACTCAGCCTGGAATAGCAAGTTGACCATTGGTATTTTTGAATGGAACATCATCTGTTAATGACTAATTTAACTCTAATGGCGCATTTAAAACAGGAGTTATTTTTGGCTGCGACAAAGCTTACAGGCCACTATATTTTGATGGCAAATATCGCCTAGTTCCAAGTAACCAATTGAATTACAGTAGGATACCAATTGAGCCAATTGAATTAAGCTTCTACATTCTAAATCATGCCAGCCTATAGGTATCACTCTGTGCTGTGCTATAAACAACTGTAATAAATGCTCAGGTTTATGACTGTTGTAACATCTCCTTCTCAGTTAAATATCTACCAGCATTTAGAACTTGGCATTTTGATTAATAAATGAGAATTTCTTAAGTTTAGCAGCAATCACGTTGCCAAGAAAGTGTGCACTGTACTGCAGAAACTGACATGGTGCTGCAGAGGCACCAGTACTCAGCTCCTGCGCTATAAAGTTAATACATTTTTGCTGCCTTGAGTTGTTAATAGAAGAAATGTTTTAAATAAAATAACTATAATGGACTTGTTACAATGAGAACATGTTCTGTTTGCATTAGGGAGAAGATTGCTCTCTGTAAAACACCGCTGGTAAGGGGAGTAGCCACTAGAAATTATTTATAACCCAATGACCAGCTCATTTGGTTTCATGCAGTCTAATTGCCAGAGCAATAATGGCCACTGAACTTTTGATCCAATTATTTGTTAATGAGTGGTTTGAGTAGCAAATAAAGGACTTATTAGGTTGGGTGACTGTCTTTCTTTGATACTAAAGGTCAAAATTTTCTGCCTGGCAGAGAAGTACAGTATATATTCTTTTCAAAGAGAGGGGAAAAAAAGAAACCTTGAGATCTGAACTAAACTGTAATCAAGCTCCCTGCTGTAAAGGGTGATACAATGTAACACCCTGATGTGACATAAACTTAAATTGTGTTTTGTTTATCTAATCTAGAAATGTCTGCAGCAAATTACCATGCTGTTTGTAATACTTGTTAAGCTCATTTACAATTACTTAATGTATGGGTTTAATTCAGTAAACATCTTTGATCACAACATGCTCTTATTATATATTCAGGTGTCAGCTGTCAAATTTGACACTCATTTGCTATGTGTGTCCTGGTGAAACATTAAACAAATACATGACTAGATTGAAAAGCCATTGCTAGTTTAACTAATTTTATAAAAGCAGTGGAATTCTGCCCTATATTGATTTAACTATTTCATTGTACTGTGCAAAAGCTATAGCATAGCAAAATCTTAGTACAATAAAACACTAAGACAGACAGAAAGGATTGAAATACTATTGAATATATGACAAGAGTGGGTATCTGTGGAGGCGCTTAATAGGTAACTGTGCTTTCCTTAATAAAGGGGGGGGGGTTGCTGCCTACAAGGGGTTGCACATAAATCTCAACCAAAATGTGCAAATAAAATGTATAAAAAAGGTGAGGGTCCTAGTGGCGCAGTGGGTGCTTCCAAATATGGAGCAATCTAGATGAATATTTTGGGTGCTAATATTATGACTCAACTCTATTTATCAGGTGGTGATAGATGAAGGTACTCCAGTGAGTCAATGTTACACTAGTATTGTGCAAATAGCAGTTCTGTGCAAATGAGCAACCTTGTGCAAAATAAGCAACAACAATGGTGATAAATCCTTAAGTCATGCGTACAAATCTGATCCTATAACACAAAGTGTATAATAATCCACATGTGCAAAATGCATATAAAGTGCATATGCTCATATATCCTATTCCATTCATAAAGTCCAGACACAAAAATTGTGTTGATGTGACATCAAAAAGTCATAAGGCAGTCCTTAATGATCTTAACATGTACAGCTTGGAAAAAAGACGAGAACAGAGGAGATATGATAGAAACATTTAAATACGTAAAGGGAATCCACAAGGTAGAGGAAGGGAGTATATTTAAAAGGAAACAAAATAGCAAAACAAGAGGACATAGTGTTAGATTAGAGGGGCAAAGGTTTAAAAGTAACATCAGGAAGCATTATTTTACTGAGCGGGTGGTGGATACATGGAACAGTCTTCCAGTAGAAGTGGTAGAGGCCAAAACAGTAATTGAATTTAAGCAAGCATGGGATAGGCATAAGGCTATCCTAAACAAAGATAAATCCAGGTAAAGTATCCATGTAATTGGGCAGACTAGATGGGCCGAAAGGTTCTTATCTGCCGACATTTTTCTATGTTTCTATGTTTCTATCTGATAGTCTCTGAATGGCCTATGACTGTATAAAGTGCACGTGAAAAAGTGCAAATCTCAATGTAAACAACTCCTAGTCACCATACAGTATGTAGGTCACACTTCAGACAAAATGTCCATAAATATTGGGACATCGACACAATTCCAACATCTTTGGCTCTATATACCACCACAATGGAGTTGAAATTAAACAAACACAATGTGCTTTAACTGCAGACTGTCAGCTTTAATTTGAGGGTATGCACATCCAACTCAGGTGAACGGTGTAGGACTTACAGCAGTTTGCAGATGTGCCTCCCACTTGTTAAGGGACCAAAAGTAATGGGACAGAATAATAATCATAAATCAAACTTTCCCTTCTTAATACTTGGTTGCAAATCCTTTGCAGTCAATCACGGCCTGTAGTCTGGAACGCATAAACATCACCAGACGCTGGGTTTCATCCCTGGTGATGCTCTGCCAGGCCTCTACTGCAACTGTCTTCAGTTCCTGCTTGTTCTTGGGGCATTTTCCCTTCAGTTTTGTCTTCAGCAAGTGAAATGCATGCTCAATTGGATTCAGGTCAGGTGATTGACTTGGCCATTGCATAACATTCCACTTCTGTCCCTTCAAAAATTCTTTGGTTGCTTTTGCAGTATGCTTTGAGTCCATCTGCACTGTGAAGCGCCTTCCAATGAGTTCTGCAGCATTTGGCTGAATGTGAGCAGATAATATTGCCCGAAACACTACAGAATTCTTCCTGCTGCTTTTGTCAGCAGTCACATCATCAATAAATACAAGAGAACCAGTTCCATTGGCAGCCATACATGCCCACGCCATGACACTACCACCACCATGCTTCACTGATGAGGTGGTATGCTTAGGATCATGAGCAGTTCCTTTCCTTCTCCATACTCTTCTCTTCCCATCACTCTAGTACAAGTTGATCTTGGTCTCATCTGTCCATAGGATATTGTTCCAGAACTGTGAAGGCTTTGTTAGGTGTTGTTTGGCAAACTCTAAGCTGGCCTTCCTGTTTTTGAGGCTCACCAATGGTTTACATCTTGTGGTGAACCCTCTGTATTTACTCTGGTGAAGTCTTCTCCTGATTTTTGACTTTGACACACATACACCTACCTCCTGGAGAGTGTTCTTGATCTGGCCAACTGTTGTGAAGGGTGTTTTCTTCACCAGGGAAAGAATTCTTCATTCATCCACCACAGTTGTTTTCCGTGGTCTCCCGGGTCTTTTGGTGTTGCTGAGCTCACCGGTGGGTGCTTTCCTTCTTTTGAGAATGTTCCAAACAGTTGTTTTGGCCACGCCTAATGTTCTTGCTATCTCTCTGATGGGTTTGTTTTGTTTCTTCAGCCTAATGATGGCTTGCTTCACTGATAGTGGAGGCTCTTTGGATCTCATCTTGAGAGTAGAGAGCAACAGATTCCAAATGCAAATAGCACACTTAAAATGAACTCTGGGCATTTTATCTGCACATTGTAATTGGGGTAATGAGGGAATATCACACACCCTGGCCATGGAACAGCTGAGAAGCCAATTGTCCCATTACTTTTGGTCCCTTAACAAGTGGGAGGCACATCTGCAAACTGCTGTAAGTCCTACACCATTCACCTGAGTTGGATGCACATACCCTCAAATTAAAGCTGACAGTCTGCAGTTAAAGCACATTGTGTTTGTTTCATTCCAACTCCATTGTGGTGGTGTATAGAGCCAAAGATGTTAGAATTGTGTCGATGTCCCAATATTTCTGGACCTGACTGTATATGAGGAAGACAAAAAGAGAGACAATAGTGCAGACTATTGTAATTTGTGAAGTGAATATATATATATGAAAACCACTCACAAATGAAAAAGGAGGGGAGGGAGGGGTGAAGAGAAAAATTCCTCTGCTTTCACCTTCAAAATAATATCCTCACTCTAGAGGGATAAAATAGTAAGGGGGTATCCCATGACAAAGTAAAACCAGAGATGAGAATCAGGTCAAAATATCAAAAATGTATTCCAAAAAAGTGTGGGGGGGGGTTACTGGACTTGTTTCGGCACTTCACCTGTGCCTTCTTCAAGCAGTATAGCATATGGGGTAAAACTCTGGTTTTACTCTGTCATGGGATACCCCCTTACTATTTTATCCCTCTAGAGTGAGGATATTATTTTGAAGGTGAAAGCAGAGGAATTTTTCTCTTCCCCCCTCCCTCCCATCCTTTTTCGTCCACATCTGGATGGTAATACAGAGCTGGAGACAGAAGCTGAAAGGCTTGCAGGAGAGAGGGGTAAGGTACTCACCTAATTAAGAAGTACCATTCGCCCTTAAGCTGAGCCTGAGAAAACCGAGGCTCCAACATCGGTGAGTTGAACTAAAACTGCAATTATTCAGAATATACGTACTGTGTCACGCTATGGGAGCGCTGTCTCTCTGTATGTATTTTATTTGAGGATAACTGGAAGACCCAGGAAAAGGGGGAACGTCACCCTGTATCTGACGTGAGGCATTCCAACCTAGAGCCAGGACTAATTAGGCTCTATAATTTGTGAGTGGTTTTCATATACTGTATATATATTCACTTCACAAATTACAACAGTCTGCACTATTGTCTCTCTTTTTGTCTTCCTCATATATGCAACGGAATCTACCAACTGAGGAGAGGAAGCATAACGTTGGGACATTTTGTCTGAAGTGTGACCTACATACTGTATGGTGACTAGGAGTTGTTTACATTGAGATTTTCACTTTTTCACGTGCACTTTATACAGTCATAGGCCATTCAGAGACTATCAGATAACCCAATAAAAGGACTGCCTTATGACTTTTTGATGTCACATCAACACAATTTTTGTGTCTGGACTTTATGAATGGAATAGGATATATGAGCACATGCACTTTATATGCATTTTGCACATGTGGATTATTATACACTTTGTGTTACAGGAACAGATTTGTACGCATGATTTAAGGATTTATTACCATTGTTGTTGCATATTTTGCACAAGGTTGCTCATTTGCACAGAACTGCTATTTGCACAATACTAGCGTAACATTGACTCACTGGAGTACCTTCATCTATCACCACCTGATAAATAGAGTTGAGTCATAATATTAGCACCCAAAATATTCATCTAGATTGCTCCATATTTGGAAGCACCCACTGCGCCACTAGGACCCTCACCTTTTTTTAATTGAATATATGATTCTGGTGTCATAACTAGAAGCAATCAAGCCCATAATACTGGGGGCCTATTTCCATGCGAGTTATTAAGTAAACAATTTGAGCTAGTATTCATAAGGGTATAGACAACCACATAAGTCAGGTGACCTTGAATAACTGTAGTCACCTCTCTCCTACCTGAAGTCTAGGAGAACAGACCTGTTCAAAAGGATTGATCAATAACACTGATCTGCAATTTTTCAACCTTTTTCTGCTGTTTTGAAATGAATAGGTGTATCTGAATGGATTTTTTTGTGCAGATTCCGAAAATGACCTTCAAAATTCCGTATCACGTCAGGTTTTTTCACAAATGATGGAAATGTGAAAATTTAATTTGTTTTTTTATTTTTTAACGACATTGCTATATGGCAACGTTTGTAACGTGTGAAAATGTTCTCTGGAGGGGCGGAATGATTGTTTAAGGAATAGATAAACATAAATACATATTCAAGAGCAAACATACCTAACATTTGCCACTGGGCTCCCCTTCAAACTTCCTCTTTTTGGATTGTCTTCGGTGTGCGTCCGTACAGTCTCTGTTCAACATCCAACAATAGTCGGCCATCATATGTACAGTCCACTTTCCTTGGTATCTCTTTTCCATCACTTTAATATCCTGATGGAAGCGCTCGCCATGTTCTTCCGAAAAATCACCAAGATTGTTAGGAAAGTAATTTAGATGAGCATGAAGAAAGTGAACTTTGGCGCTCATGTTGCAACCAAGCAGTTCATAGGATTCCAGCATATCTTCGACTAAAGTGGTGTAATTTGAAGCCTTCGTGTTCCCCAAAAAGTTGTATACCACATTTCTGAATGCAGTCCATGCTCGCAATTCGCACGCACTCATGGATTCCTCGAATATGTTGTCTGCCATTAATTTTCGTATTTGAGGGCCAATGAAAATGCCAGCTTTAATTTTTTCAGACGTGATTGATGGAAATTTACCACCAAGATACTGAAAGCATTTACTGTCCCTGCTTAAAGCTGTCACGAATTGCTTCATTAAGCCAAGTTTGATGTGTAAAGGTGGCAACAGTATTTGAGGGATCAACCAGTGGAAGTGAAACAATGTTTTTTTCGCCAGGTGTGAATGTACTTCTGACTGGCCACTGCTGCCGAACCCAATGTTCCGTCCTTGCTCTGGAGTCCCATTCACGCAAAAAGCAAAGAAATTTGGTGTAGCCTGCTTGTTGGCCGAGCAATATTCCAATCACCTTGAAATCCCCGTACAAAGACCATTCATGAAACGTTTTTTTAAATTTTCACATTTCCGTCATTTGTGAAAAAACTTGACGTGATACGGAATTTTGAAGGTCATTTTTGGAATCTGTGCAAGAAATCCATTCAGATACACCTATTCATTTCAAAACAACAAAACCTTGCATATTGGTTTAATTTTCCCATGTGTCTTTTGTCCTTTTGATTTTATAATTTTCTGGTGTTCACACTGAATGTCTCTTATTTATACCAATAAAGTACTATTTACTGATTTTTTCCGGCACTCCTGTTCTTAGTCTGGGGTCCCTTATTTTTTGTTTTCTTGTTTAGTGTAAATTTAAAAGGAAACAAAATAGCAAAACAAGAGGACATAGTCTTAGATTAGAGGGGCAAAGGTTTAAAAGTAACATCAGGAAGCATTATTTTACTGAGAGGGTGGTGGATACATGGAACAGTCTTCCAGTAGAAGTGGTAGAGGCCAAAACAGTAATTGAATTTAAGCAAGCATGGGATAGGCATAAGGCTATCCTAAACAAAAGATAAATCCAGGTTAAGTATCCATGTAATTGGGCAGACTAGATGGGCCGAAAGGTTCTTATCTGCCGACATTTTTCTATGTTTCTATGTTTCTATAAGGGTATAGAAGCAAAGCTTCTACCCGGCGTCACCTTGGACAGCTAGTTAAGCCTCCATCTGTGAGCTCCTATACTTATCATGGGTTATTTGTCACATATCCACTGGGTGGACTTAACATTTTATGACTTTACTTACCCCACAATAAAACAAAAGCTACAAGTTTTCCGAAGCCTGTATTTTCCAAATTAGATTTTTTGTGACCTGTATAGTGTCTGTGGCTACCTATTAACTGCTCTGTTACAAGTCTGCCACTTGGAAATGTATTTGCTGGGGTTATACATATTAACAGACCTTCTTGTCTTTTAGTTGAGGTAAAGCAGGAGGCTGTATGGTACCATCAGGTTAGGATCCACCTTGAATGCTTGCCTTGTTGTGGCAGGTGGGCTTGACACTTTGGGCACTATTACAATCCCAATGCTAGCGTAAGTGCTCAGCGATTTTAACTTTAACATTAGGTTAAATGGCCCTAACGCATGCCGCCCACATTACAATCAAATGCTAAAAAACCCATAAGCACATCGGAGATTGTGCTCGCTTCTGCAAGCTTACTGTACTTTTGCTCTCTATGCTTAAGAAGAGTATTTAGTGTTAGGATTAAAAAGTCCTAACGCTAATTATGGCCCTATGCGGTTAACTGAAAAGTTAACCAGAGTTAGAAGCTGGTGCTAACCGATTCTGCTTCTGCTGAATCAGTTATCACCAGCTAAATATCCTCCCAAAAATCTGATACTCACCTCTCATTCCACGGCGACCCGATCCGCCACTTCTGGCTGCTGGGAGCAGAGTGAGACTAGGGGAAAAAAGTCCCCAGTCTCCCTCCACGATTCACTCCATGGACCTGCAGGATCTCGTGAGAGTGAGATCCTGCAGATTTTAGGACTAATTCACATGTTAAAAGCTGAATCAAATGTTCACTCTGCATGCATGTTTCAACAACCTTTGTACATCCTGGGTTGAGTGGCTGTTCCATAATTTCTTATTTAATATGGTAAATCGGTAACAATTTTACCTCTCAAGAACTAATAATAATAAACAAAAAAAAAGTTCACATATGTCTTAACATTTTGTGCTCCCAGTTACAACAAAGTTGATGATCTACCGGTTATCAGTGGGTGAAAATATTTGCTTTCCCCTTGTAACTTCACAGAACCACTGCGTTGTTTACATTTTCTAGAAAAATAAATGTTATCTGATGTAATGATTATCCATTTGCCTAATTTTATGCTTTCCTGCTTCAACACTTGAATTTTGAGCAGGTAATGGAAAGCGAGAAGACACAAATACTTGGTTTCATGAAAATCATTCAATGCAGTTTACTTGAAATAAAGGATGCACATCAAACATGTAAAATTACTAAAGACATGGAATTCAACCTTTATTTTTCAGTTCAACAAAAAGAGTAAATGGAAAACAAGTAAAGATTTTCTTAATTAAATATGGACTCTCCTATGGTTGGGCAAGAAAGAGAAGGCTGCTAATGAAAAACATCAGTATGAGCCATTAACCCTTTCGCTGCGGTGGACGCGCTCAGCGCGTCCAACCGCATGTAGCGTTCCATGCGGTGGACGCGCTCAGCGCGTCCTCTCTTTGGGGCCAGCGTTCGGCCAGGTTCCGGCCGATCGCTGGCCCCCCCGGTGCGGGCTGACATCCTCGATGTCAGCCCAGCACCCGGAACCGCCACCAGAGTAATTAGGTGTCATCGCGGGGGCGCTATGACACCTAATTCAGGTGCCCCCCCGCATGTGCGGAGGAGGCGCCTGAAAGGGAGGGGAGGAGGTCCTTTGGACCTCTCTCCCTCCCGATCGCCGGCGTTGCGGGGGTTAACCCAGGCACCGTTTGGAAGGGCACAGCCTGCCCTTCCAAATGGTACCTGGCATTAACCCCATGGGGGCCGGATCACGAATCGGCGTCGAAAAGCGCCGTTCGTGATCCTTTCCCGGAGCTGGCCGACATCTTGGATGTTGGCCAAGCTTCCGGGAATGCCCCCTGAGGACTGGCGTCATCGTGCATAGCACGATGACGCCAGTCCTGGAGTTAACCCCTAACTGCCACCAATGGTGGAGATAGGGGGTTCATTGGAACCCCCTATCTCCCGATCCGTGGCAGTTAGGGGTTAATGTTTGGTATTGTTGGATCGGCCAGAGCATGGCCGTTCCAACAATACCAAACTTGACTATGAAAAAGCTTTTTTAAAAAAAATTAAAATAAAAATAAAAAAATATTTTAAACAAAATTATAAAAAAAAAAAAAACAAGTTTTTTTTTCTTTTTTTTGGTTTGTTAATGCAGCAATATTGTTCCCATTTCAATTATAATGTGAACAATGATGCTGCACTAACGATTTTTGTATGCGGTGCGTTTGTTAAAAATCGCGTAATCTTCCCCAAAAAAAATGTAATGAGACCCCATCTCTAATTTTTTTAACAAGCGCACCCCATACAAAATATAACCACAATTGCTCGCATGTTAAAATGTGAAAAAAACACTTTACACGTTGTAAATTATTGAAAATTCATATTCTATTGCATTTTTTGTTATAATATACAGACAGGTCATGACGTATACATATAATAATGACATATTATGAATCTGCCGAGTCTGACGGAAAGAATGATATATAATATGTCTGGGTCATATACTAAAATAAGCCTTCAAAACGCGTTTAAACATGATGAGCAAAATCGGTAAAAATGAGCTCAGCACAGAGGCGGAAAAAGCCTCAGCAGCGAAAGGGTTAACCATAAGCAGCTCACTATTACCGGCCCTATCAGGAGTGAGTAATTAGGTTAGTGGCTTGACTCTTACTAATTAGGACCTGCTAATATACAAGCAGAAACTCCGCGTACCACCACTGTATCTCCTCACTTGCATGCTTCCTGTGCAAATTTGCATAAGCGGGTCACACAGAGTCAGCACAAATGACATTATTTGCTCATTATTCTTCTGCTATGGCTAAAGGAGGTTGTGGATTGTGCAGTCTACAGCTCCATGGGCACCACAGACATCTACTAGTGGAATACACCAATAATGGGCCCATAGTGGTGACTAGGGATGAGCTGTTCGGTTCGATCAGTTCGGAGTTCGACTCGAACATTGGCAGTTCGAAAGTTCGCGAACTTCGAACATTTTGGCGAGTTCGAATTTTTTTTTTTAAAAAAGTATAAAAAATGCTTAAAAAAATACAAAAAAATCTAGAAATAAAGAGACTCTTTACTGCAGAATATTATAAGCAACGGTTTATTAGATATTGAATTAAAAAACTACCTAATGTGTAGGTGCAAAGATTCTCACCTCTAAATGACCTGTGCTCTCAAACGGCGTAAACAACAGGCGTTTAATTAGTGTTTGGAAATAACATGTGCTTCTAATTAGCAATTAGAATTTGATACATTGCCTGCAGACTGGGTGGGGGCTCCTGCACATGTATGAACAAACACTGTGCTTGTTTTGAATTGTAAGAAGTGTTCATTTCTACTACATGTTTCTCTGATATGCTGTTTAACCCCTTAAGGACCAGGGCTCTGTAAAGCCAATCATTAATGATGTAGATGTTACTTCATTTGTCATCAAGGGCTTAATAAAATCTTTATCACACTCCTTAGATTTAAATGTAATATTCCAGTATTTGTATGTCATGTACCTCTCCCGAAGGGCCTATGTGAGCATACAATTATTATTGTGTTAGAAATGTCTATCAAAAAGCGTACAAGCTGAGTCCCTAGAGTCTCTGACGATCCATTGTCATATATACCTTGCTTTATACATATAATACATTCCCTCATATAACAGGATAGTAGCCATTCCCTATGCATTTTAACCCCTTAAGGGTGGCTAGGTGTCGTGAGTGGGTCTCTGATGGCGATGTCTCTATACATCCTACAAATCCGCCATTTCACGGGCAGGTTATGGGGATCTCCTAGGCACGATATTTGAAGGAATTTTTCGTTTTTATTTTTAACCCTTATTTTATGGAAAACTCACTGTTCCTTTAAAAACGTCTTTTTTAAAACTTTTTGTCCTTGTTTCCTGTCCCCCAGGGCACTACCCGGACCCCCATACACCTTTTATGGCAAATATCCTGCATATATGCCCTCTTGGAGGGCACTCTAAAAATTGAACTTTTGAGTCCCATTGACTTGCATTGAGTTCGGTTCGAGTTCGAGTTCGAACTCGAACTTTTGAAATTGTTCGAGTTCGAATGAGAACCAAACACGGGGGTGTTCGGCTCATCCCTAGTGGTGACCTCCCCCACCCCCCTTAATTCCATGCACATGGCTTATTGTCAAAATGGCTCCCACCCACCCTTAATTGTAATGAGGTCTAAATAGCTTGTTATACAGGGGAAGAAAGAGAGGACTTATTGGCTCAGTAATATTCCTGGGCTAAATTTAAATTTTCTGATGGACTCTAATATCCAGAGTTGTAATGAGCACAAACACTCATAACACCTTTGATTAGATGAGTCAATAGTCCCCCAAACGAGAAATCTCAAGATCAAGAAATGTAACAGAGCTACTGCTGATGTTATAGGTAAGAACAAACACTCATAACACCTTTGATTAGATGAGTAAAAAAAATAATAAAAAAATAATAATAAAAAGATAATATATATATATACCGTATTTTTCGCTCCATAAGACGCACCTGACCATAAGACGCACCTAGTTTTTAGAGGAGGAAAACAGGAAAATAAATATTCTGAATCAAATAGTGTAATAATGGATATTGCCCCAGCTCCTCTCATGGATTTTGCCCCAGCTCATGGATATGCCCCAGCTCACACATGGATTTGCCCCAGCTCACACATGGATAATGCCCCAGCTCAGACATGGATTTGCCCCAGCTCATGGATATACCCCAGCTCATGGATATGTCCCAGCTCACACATGGATAATGCCCCAGCTCACGGATATGCCCCAGCTCACACATGGATATGCCCCAGCTCACACATGGATAATGCCCCAGCTCACACATGGATAATGCCCCAGCTCACTCATGGATAATGCCCCAGCTCATGGATATACCCCAGCACACACATGGATTTGCCCCAGCTCACACATGGATATTGCCCCAGCTCACACATGGATATGCCCCAGCTCACACATGGATATGCCCCAGCTCACACATGGATATGCCCCAGCTCACATGGATATGCCCCAGCTCACACATGGATTTGCCCCAGCTCACACATGGATTTGCCCCAGCTCACACATGGATATGCCCCAACTCACACATGGATTTGCCCCAGCTCACACATGGATATTGCCCCAGCTCACACATGGATATGCCCCAGCTCACACATGGATATGCCCCAGCTCACATGGATATGCCCCAGCTCACACATGGATTTGCCCCAGCTCACACATGGATTTGCCCCAGCTCACACATGGATATGCCCCAGCTCACACATGGATTTGCCCCAGCTCATGGATATACTGCCCCAGCTCATGGATATGCCCCAGCTCATGTATATGCCCCAGCACACACATGGATATGCCCCAGCTCACACATGGATATGCCCCAGCTCACACATGGATATGCCCCAGCAGCTCATGGATATGCCCCAGCTCACACATGGATATGCCCCAGCTCATGGATATGCCCCAGCTCACACATGGATACTGCCCCAGCAGCTCATGGATATGCCTCAGCTCACACATGGATACTGCCCCAGCAGCTCATGGATATGCCTCAGCTCACCTGCCGCCGCTGCCGCGTTCAGCTCCCTCTGAGCGTGCGTCCGGCGGCAGGAAGCTTGGGCACTCGCCTGGGGGAGCCACGTGACCGCGATCTCGCGGTCACGTGGCTCCCCCAGGCGAGTGCCCAAGCTCCTTGCCGCCGGACGCACGCTCAGAGGGAGCTGAACGCAGCGGCGGCGGCGGCAGGTGAGCTGAGGCGTATCATGGGGCATTCGCTTCATAAGATGCACCCACTTTTCCCCCCACTTTTTGGGGGGAGAAAAGTGCGTCTTATGGAGCGAAAAATACGGTATATATATATTTTCATCCACGATCTCTGCACTCCATCTCTATAGCCTGCAATGCTTCAGTGCTCCGGGGCTGGGAACTGGCTGCCCAGATACACTCACTCACGATATCCTGCCACACAGAGACTCCAATAATTGTAATACTTTATTAAATTTGAAGTTTCTGTCCATGCAGGGACTTTTTTCAAGATACAAAACATGAACACCAATTGAAACTAAATACACCCCATCACCCCAATGATCTTACCAAACCGCAGCCCATGTGACCATACCTGTCCTCACCTTCTATTTTACATGGAAGCAGATGTCGCTCTCCAAGTTGTCTAGGTTACATAAATACACAAAGCAGCATGGACACATTCAGCATCAAACCAATCTACACGTCGGGCTGGGTCACATGATGATATGGAGGAAATTACAAAAAACGAACAATATTAAACATTTCTAGCAAAAATAGAAATATCGTGTAGAAAAATATGTACAGTCATGGCCGAAATTGTTGGCACCCCAGACATTTTTCCAGAAAATCAAGTATTTCTCACAGAAAAGTAATGCAGTAACACATGTTTTGCTATACACATGTTTATTCCCTTTGTGTGTATTGGAACAAAACAAAAAAGGGAGGAAACAAAGCAAATTGGACATAATGTCACACAAAACTCCAAAAATGGTCTGGACAAAATTATTGGCACCCTTTCAAAATTGTGGATAAATAGATTGTTTCAAGCATGTGATGCTCCTGTAAACTCACCTGGGGCAAGTAACAGGTGTGGGCAATATAAAAATCACACCTGAAAGCAGATAAAAAGGAGAGAAGTTCACTTAGTCTTTGCATTGTGTGTCTGTGTGTGCCACACTAAGCATGGACAACAGAAAGAGGTGAAGAGAACTGTCTGAGGACTTGAGAACCAAAATTGTGGAAAAATATCAACAATCTCAAGGTTACAAGTCCATCTCCAGAGATCTAGATTTTCCTTTGTCCACAGTGTGCAACATTATCAAGAAGTTTGCAACCCATGGCACTGTAGCTAATCTCTCTGTGGATGGACGGAAGAGAAAAATTGATGAAAGGTTGCAACGCAGGATAGTCCGGATGGTGGATAAACACCCCCAAACAAGTTCCAAAGAAATTCAAGCTGTCCTGCAGGCTCAGGGAGCATCAGTGTCAGCGCAAAGCACATCATTCTACTGTTTACCGAAAATGGAATGAGGCCTACAAAGAAAAGAACACAGTACCTACAGTGAAATATGGTGGAGGTTCAATGATGTTATGGGGTTGTTTTGCTGCCTCTGACACTGGGTGCCTTGAATGTGTGCAAGGCATCATGAAATCTGAGGATTACCAAAGGATTTTGGGTCGCACTGTAGAGCCCAGTGTCAGAAAGCTGGGGTTGCATCCGAGATCTTGGGTCTTCCAGCAGGACAATGACCACAAACATACAACAAAAAGCACCCAGAAATGGATGACAACAAAGCGCTGGAGAGTTCTGAAGTGGCCAGCCATGAGTCTAGATCTAAATCCCATTGAACACCTGTGGAGAGATCTTAAAATTGCTGTTGGGAAAAGGCGCCCTTCCAATAAGAGAGACCTGGAGCAGTTTGCAAAGAAAGAGTGGTCCAAAATTCCGGGTGAGAGGTGTAAGAAGCTTATTGATGGTTATAGGAAGCGACTGATTTCAGTTATTTTTTCCAAAGGGTGTGCAACCAAATATTAAGTTAAGGGTGCCAAGAATTTTGTCCAGCCCATTTTTGGAGTTTTGTGTGACATTATGTCCAATTTGCTTTTTTTCCTCCCTTTTTTTGTTTTGTTCCAATACACACAAAGGGAATAAACATGTGTATAGCAAAACATGTCTTACTGCAATACTTTTCTGTGAGAAATACTTGATTTTCTGGAAAAATGTCTGGTGTGCCAACAATTTCGGCCATGACTGTAAATGTAAAATACAGAGGAAATCCTCCAGGAAGCCAGAGAGTACCTATCTTACTTTATCTTATTGGCAAAAAACAATGAAAGGAGTTCCTTTTATTCAGAACCTTGGGAGCCAAAGAATCTAACTGTGGATCCAGAAGGATTCCCTCTTCAATAATTGCTTGGCTCTATCTCCATCTTGGGGTAAAGGGGGTATGTGATCGATACCAATCACCCTCATAGACGACAAGGGATCTTGTAACGGTACATACTCGCCACCCAGGACATACTTAAAAACGAGAGAAATCTCAATGTATCCTCCCTGGTAAAATCCTTTCTCAAAAAAAATAAAATGGGATGGCGCCTTTCAGAGAAGTGCCATGCCACTGGTTGTGCACTTAGTTTACCATCCAGAGCTGCTCTGATCGCTGTTTTATGGTTGGCCATATGCTCTCGAAGATCATTAGTAGTCTAGACAAGCCCACATGGACACATGATGCGGTAAACAACAAAGCTCATAGTACACGTAATACGATGACAAATATGAAACACTCTGCCGCTATATAGATGTGTGAAGCATTTGCCTGGAGTAATATAGTTGCAGGTAGTGCAATTTATACATCTGTAGCAACCAGGATTCATAGGTACATTTTGCAACATCAGACTATATTGATCTGTGTGAACCAGGTAATCCCTAAGATTCCTCCCTCTTTTATAACACATCACTGGAGGTGTTGCGAAAACGTTTGACAATTTACTATCACTGTACAGAATGTCTCAGTGTCTGCGGACACTTTTAAGAACCTTCCCTCATTGTGTATTGCACGTTTGTATAAATTTCAGACTTCTCAGATTTCTCTGGAGATTTAATATGGTTCTGATCACCACTCTCAATCTGATCTCCAGATTCCCCCTGATTTAGTCCTAGCCACCTGCAATGCCTCATTCATTGTCTGCTCCTCATAGACCCTCTCTAAGAACCTGTCATACATGTCCCGTAATTTCTTAGGCAAGACACCTAACGGTACACACTCGCCACCCAGGACATACTTGAAAACAAGATAAATCTCAATGTATCCTTCCTGGTAAAATACTTTCTAAAAAAAAAAAAATCTACCAGCTTGTAAAATATTGTTTCTGTTTGTGGACTTCCTGACAGTATTCCAAATTCTCCCAAACGAGAAATCTCAAGATCAAGAAATGTAACAGAGCTAGTGCTGATGTTATAGGTAAGCACAAACACTCATAACACCTTTGATTAGACGAGTCAAGTTAATATTTCAAAACTGTCCAATAAATAGTCAATCCTGTAAAATAAAAGTTTAACGTTAAAATTAAGTTATTTGTTTCTAAAATCAAGAAGATGTGAAGATGAGGAAAAAGAAAGAGATGGGTTGCTTTGCAGCCCAACAGATCAAAACATTTTGTTAAAAAATTTGTATAAAATAATAATAATAAAAAAATTATATATATATATATAAATATATTTATATAAAAAAATAGTGGAGGGAGGCACTCAGACTTAAATTTATTAATGTTGCATTTTTAAACCGACATTTCGGCCCCTAAAGGCCTTTATCAAGGTGACATACTATGGCATACAATAAGGATTAAATAGGCAGAGGAGCCATTACTCACCCAATCCCAACACGAAACACAAAGCACCGCGCGTACATAGAACCTGGAAGCGCCGGGTTCGTGAGCGTGGTGAAGTCATGAGGGCGTGGCCAAATGCTGCGTTGCCGTGGTAGGCATAGATTAGGGGCGGAAACGACGTTTTTTTTTAATGCAACATTAATAAATTTTGATTTTTTTTTAGAGAAGTCCTCCCTCCACTATTTTTTTTTATACATATGCTTATCCCATAGGGGAGCTAAGCACCGGGACAAGCAATAACTTAATCTTTCTGGGGGCCCCCTAGGGGTTTGCCAACCGTGGGATACGAGTGTCCGGCCTTTTCATTATTTTCTAAATATATTATATATATATATAAATAGAAAAAAACACTGTCTTCACAAGTTAGAGGCAATAAAAGGTCCCATGCCTCAGTGCTAAAGCCCTGCAATATGCATATACAAATTCATACATGCTTGTTAGGTTTCCTCCTTATTTTTCCTTCCCCTCCCTTTTTTTCAACTTGTTCCTTTCTTCAGTTTACACTACTTAGTCCTTTTGCCATTTCACAGCTGTATTTTTCTCCTGCATAATCTTTATTTGGGGGAATGCAGTTTTTGGATTCAACAGTTTATTTTATTCTTATACAGTATTTCTCATTGTCGTGATGGTTATTCCATACTCTTATGCATACTTTTTTCTTTAATTACCCCATGTTGTAACCTGCTGGCTCTGATCTTTAAATGCATCTAGGAGTTTTTTTATAGTTTGGAAGCAGTACATTTGCTTGTAGAGAACAGAACTTTGATTAATGTATATTAATGGATGGGTTTCCGTGTCATAGCTTCACCTGGTCGCAGGGCATAATGTCTTCAAGTTCAGGTTCATGAATGCTCTGACTTCGTGGTTGGCATGGCATGCTCCCCTGCGTCGCACAGCAAAATGGGTTGGTGCGTGCTCATTTTCTCTATTTAAAAGTCCATGTAATTGTGTTTTATTACCTTGAAAAAAAGCTTTCAGAAGCCGAAACGTTGGATTCCTTATGGTTTTGGAATGAAGTTATATTTTATTTATTTATGAAGTCCTCGAGTGCTGTGCTCCCTAACAGATATATATATATATACACAGTATATATATACAGTATATATTGAGCAAGACAAGGAAAAGCTGTTGCCTGTTCTCCGGACCCTCACAAACCTTGTGACGTTGCCTATTCTCAGTGCTTTCACATACTTTTGCTCACTATTAGTATACAGGGTAATGCAGACAGACCTCGTGCTCGAGGTGTCTAGAGAGGTACCTGCTATGCCCTCCTGATGAGGCCTTAAAAGCCTGAAGTGATCGTTGGGGACTGCCTAGGCCTTTCAGCTCTTTTTGGGTGATAGCGGACTGATTTGCATATTGTTCAGCCTCCCCTGTAATAACAACATTGAGCTAACACCTTGTGAGACCTGAGCGTTTACCGCAGTAGGGCAGGCCACGTATGCTGTAACGTGTTCTCAGGACCCTCAAAAACCTTGTGAGGTTGCCTGTTCTCAGAGCTTTCAGTTACTTTTGCTAACTATATGTATGTATGTATAAGTGTATGTCAGGGATGTGCGATCAGGGGCGGCAGATGAGGCAGTGCCTCACTGTCAGGAATCAGTCCCAGACTAAACCTGTGACCGCACCTAATCCCTGGCAAACCTTTATTTACCTGCATTTGCTTGTCATTCACCTGCTTATGTTTGTATACAGGTTTCAGGATTCTCTCTGGCTGTTCATCTCCTATTGTGGTGCCTTCAGGTGTATGCCATGACTCCTAATGAAGCCTCCTTAAAAGAGGGATCCACCCTTACATCAGGGCTTCAACATTAACGTTCTGGAAGTGCAAGCAACCGGTCCTGTTTCTGAAGCTCTATGCTATTTGAACCTGAACTCCTCCTGTGTTCTTGGAAAGTGCACCACTGCTTTCAACCATCCTCACCGGCAAGTGCACCCCTGCCTTTGAACATCCTCGCTGGCAAGTGCACCCCACTCTCAAGACTACTCGCTGGCAAGTTAAACTCTGCTTTCCAGCAAACCCTGGAACCAGCATACAGTCTATTACTTGCTTCATATAGACTCTGATCCCTTTATTTCCTGTTGTGTTTATGCTTTAAATAAACCTTTTATGCCTGGTAACCTACGTGACTCCTCCAATCACTGCATCATGGGCTCACCTCACCAACCGTCGCGCTCCATTCCTGACACTCACCTGCCATTAAGGGCTGCAGTCAAACTCACCTGCTCACGTTCCCACGCCGGCTCCGTCCGTCTTCTCACATTCTTTCTTTTTATTTTCTTGCAGCAGTGAGCCTACGCAATTTGCGTAGCAGGACACTACGCAAATTGCGTAGTCTGCCAAGAAGTGTACAGCATGGCACGTTTGTTCAGAGGCCCTGGGAGAGCAATGGAACAGCTTGGACCAATAGGAAAGCGCCATTGGTTCAAGCCATTCAAAAAATGCCTGCATTGGAGGTATGCCTCCCATGCATTGATTGTGCGAGACAGGACAGTCACATGACAGTCCTGCGCCAAACAGTGGGTGCAGGGCTGTGCTCGGGGTGTGGCCTCAGTGTCACACTAGGGCCTGCCTGGAGGACGACTCAGAGATCCTGGGGAGCACAGAAACCTCCCAGATCTTGGGGAGCACAGAAACCTCCCAGATCCTGGGGTGCCCTGAACATCCAGATCCTGGGGAGCCCTGAACATCCTGTTCCTGGGAAGCCCTGAACAGTCAGCTCATGGGGAGCCCTGAACATCCAGTTCCTGGGGAGCCCTGAACATCCAGTTCTTGGGGAGCCCTGAACAGCCAGTTCCTGGGGAGCAATGAACAGCCAGATCCTGTGGAGCCCTGAATAGCCAGATCCTGTGGAGCCCTGAATAGCCAGTTCCTGGGGAGCCTTAAGAGCAGCCAGTTCCTGGGGAGCCCTGAGAGCAGCCAGATCCTGGGGAGCCCTGAGAGCAGCCAGATCCTGGGGATTATTGAACCTACATAACCTGTATATATCTGGCTCTGATACTAGCCAGTGTCTCCCCAGCCACTGACCTCACCACATGTCACTGGTGTATGTGTTATATCAAAACATTTTAAATTACCTTCCGTGATCTCTGATCCCTTGTTATAACACTCTTATGATCGCAAATATAGTTATGCAATGAAAAAGGGGTTTGTTGCGTACAACCAGTCACCTAATAAATTCATTCATCTGAATTATTAAAATCAGCCCATAAGAGGAATATGCTCTTCTCATTAGCACATTTTTGGAATCCTAAATTGTCTAAAGAAGCTAATCTTGTAACAAGCACCTTCACTCTTAATGTGATTGGTCTGTTTCACCTGCCACCATTTTCAAATTTTGACCACTAAGTTGGCACTGAAGAAGAATAATTATTATATACATAATTCTTACTGCTAAGGCTAAAGATTAAAAGTAACTGCACTGAAAAACTTGTTTTAAGTTTTTAAACAGGAAGATATCAACACAAATAAAATACATACTAACTCCATGATCTCCATTGTCACTTAAAGAGTTATTCACAGAGTGCCGGTATTTACTAGTCTTACAAATACTGGCAAAATCTGTGGTATTGCAGTGCTGAACAGATGTCATCAATGCACAAAACTAAAATCCATAGAATAACAGGGCAACAAGAGAAGCTTTACTTTGAAACTTTTGCTCTACTCTTAAATTTTTTTGTGTGAAATCCTGGCATTTGTCAGCACTGCAAAACTGTTAATTTTTGATGTTGTATCCCCAACCCCACTTAAAGCTATTGCACACTGTCCACATTTTTTTGCTTCCTCTTCCTGAACAAGAAGTCTACAAGTTATTTATGATCCTCTCATCCCTCTAACTACCTCCTCGAACCAGTCCCCTCACATATTACAAAAACACTTTCTGTTTCTCTTCTACCGTACTTGACCCACTCCTTTAGTCTGTCCTTAACCTCTGGGGTCTTTCCTGCTCCCCTCAAAAATGCTACAGTAGTCCCAATCCTATAAAAGCCATCTCTGGATTCGACTGCTTCCTCCAACTACCGGCTTGTGTCCCTGCTCCCTTTTACCTCCAAACTCCTTGAAAAGCTTGCCTATGCCTGTCTGATTGACTACCTCAACACCCACTTTCTCCAAGACCCTCTGCAATCTGGCTTTCACTCACTGCACTTGACAGAAACGTCTCTTGCGAAGCTGACCACTGACCTTGTAACTGTTAAATCAAATGGGTGCTATTCTCTGCTGATCCTTCTTGACCTCTCTGCCACCTTTGATACAGTTGATCACTCACTCCTCCTTCAAATTCTTAGTGATATAGGCCTTCAAGGTACTGTTCTTTCATGGTTCGCTTCCTAACTAAAAATCAATCTTGCTAAAACTGAAATTCTCGTTGTTCCTCCCTCCAAGAAAAAAAACTGCAATCTCTCTAAGAGTAAATGTAACGCTAATTAGCCCGACGCCTCAAGCTCGCTGCCTTGGTGTCACTTCTGAACTAACGTTCTCTCCCCACGTCTAGAGAGTGACCAAATCCTGTTACCATCAAATCAAGAACATTGCCCACATCCGACCCTTTCTGGTGCAAGAAACTACAAAGGTGCTGGTTCATGCGCTTATCATTTCGTGGCTTGATTACTGCAACTCGCTCCTTCTTGGCCTCCCAAATGCCCGCATTGTCCCTTTGCAATCTGTAATGAATGCAGGCACCAGGGTTATTTTTCTTGAGGCACCTTGCGTACCTCCCCCCTCTGCCTGTCCCTCCATTTGTTTTCCTGTATGTTTCAGGATACAGTTTAAAATAATGACGCTCACCTGCAGGTTTCCACGTAGCATCCCCATTTTAGCATTACATTCCATGGAAGGTGCTACCTTGGCACCTTTCCCCCGAATGCAGCTCTGCCCTCAGTGACGCTCATTGTAGCGCTTCCACACCACCTTGCTGCGAGCCCTGTGCAATCTCACTTCCGCAAGATCGAATAACGCAGTAGATTGATTGCGTAGGAAGACTGGGAACTATTTGTCCCCAGTTTAATTTTGTCCATGGGCCACAGAAGTGGTGGATCGGTGTCCGCTGAGAGGTGAATATCAGATTTATTAGGGGGTTTAGGGGGTGCTGAATGATTTTGCAACAGCAGAATCAGTTAGCACCAGCTTTCAGGTGTCGCAAAAAAAATTCTAACCCATCGCTGCGGAAATTAGTGTTAATACTTTGTAATACCTTACTTATCCTAATACACTAATTACTGATTTTTAAGTATGGGATTTGCAAAGTACAGTGAGCTTGTGGAAGCAGGTGTAATCACTGATGCGCTAACAGATTTACAGTCATGGCCGAAATTGTTGGCACCCCAGACATTTTTCCAGAAAATCAAGTATTTCTCACAGAAACGTATTGCAGTAACACATGTTTTGCTATACACATGTTTATTCCATTTGTGTGTATTGGAACAAAACAAAAAAAGGGAGGAAAAAAAGCAAATTGGACATAATGTCACACAAAACTCCAAAAATGGGCTGGACAAAATTCTTGGCACCCTTAACTTAATATTTGGTTGCACAACCTTTGGAAAAAATAACTGAAATCAGTCGCTTCCTATAACCATCAATAAGCTTCTTACACCTCTCACCTGGAATTTTGGACCACTCTTCCTTTGCAAACTGCTCCAGGTCTCTCTGATTGGAAGGGCACCTTTTCCCAACAGCAATTTTAAGATCTCTCCACAGGTGTTCAATGGGATTTAGATCTGGACTCATTGCTGGCCACTTCAGAACTCTCCAGCGTTTTGTTGCCATCCATTTCTGGGTGCTTTTTGACGTATGTTTGGGGTCATTGTCCTGCTGGAAGACCCAAGATCTTGGATGCAAACCCAGCTTTCTGACACTGAGCTCTACAGTGTGACCCAAAATCCTTTGGTAATCCTCAGATTTCATGATGCCTTGCACACATTCAAGGCACCCAGTGCCAGAGGCAGCAAAACAACCCCAAAACATCATTGAACCTCCACCATATTTCACTGTAGGTACTGTGTTCTTTTCTTTGTAGGCCTCATTCCGTTATCGGTAAACAGTAGAATAATGTGCCTTACCAAAAAGCTCTATCTTGGTCTCATCTGTCCACAAGACGTTTTCCCAGAAGGATTTTGGCTTACTCAAGTACAATTTGGCAAACTGTAGTCTTTCTTTTTTATGTCTCTGTGTCAGCAGTGGGGTCCCCCTGGGTCTCCTGCCATAGCATTTCATTTCGTTTAAATGTCGACAGATAGTTCGCGCTGACACTGATGCTCCCTGAGCCTGCAGGACAGTTAGAATTTCTTTGGAACTTGTTTGGGGCTGCTTATCCACCATCCGGACTATCCTGCATTGCAACCTTTCATCAATTTTTCTCTTCCGTCCACGCCCAGTGAGATTATCTACAGTGGCATGGGTTGCAAACTTCTTGATAATGTTGCGCACTGTGGACAAAGGCAAATCTAGATCTCTGGAGATGGACTTGTAACCTTGAGATTGTTGATATTTTTCCACAATTTTGGTTCTCAAGTCCTCAGACAGTTCTCTTCTCCTCTTTCTGTTGTCCATGCTTAGTGTAGCACACACAGACACACAATGCAAAGACTAAGTGAACTTCTCTCCGTTTAATCTGCTTTCAGGTGTGATTTTTATATTGCCCACACCTGTTACTTGCCCCAGGTGAGTTTACAGGAGCATCACATGCTTGAAACAATCTTATTTATCCCCAATTTTGAAAGGGTGCCAAGAATTCTGTCCAGCCCATTTTTGGAGTTTTGTGTGACCTTATGTCCAATTTGCTTTTTTTACTCCCTTTTTTAGTTTTTTTCCAATACACACAAATGGAATAAACATGTGTATAGCAAAACATGTGTTACCGCAATACTTTTCTGTGAGAAATACTTGATTTTCAGGAAAAATTTCTGGGGTGCCAATAATTTCGGCCATGACTTTATTTACGGATTATTATTTTTTTTGAGAAAGTATTTTACCAGGAAGGATACTATAGCGCTGGTTTTAAATTCCCTGTCGTTGTAGTACTTGTTTTTGGCCACCGGAGGGAGACAAGCGCGATGTAAGACACTGAAAATGGGACTACATTTTCCAGCATGCTTTGCGGGCGGGAACAGGAAGTGCGGGGGAGAGAGACACTGACATCCGCAGCCTCGTGGAAAGAGCCGGCAGAGTGCGCAGAGGAGTGAGAGGAGCAAGACGCAGAAGAGCATAGTGTGGTTACGACCAGGCCAGAGCACAGGTGCGGCCTAGCAGAGCTGGAGATCGGGTTTCCCTCATTATTAACCGAAGACCCAGTGATCCACCGCTAGTAATCTCACACTGATACCTAGTAAGCTGAAGGACCCCGAGTTAGGAGAACCGCAGACGATCTAACAGGGAGTGCAGGCGGTGAGCTGGACATCTTGTGGCCGATACAGAAAAGCAAGACAGCGGATCCGGTGACACAGAGAATCCCAGTCAAAATCGAGCGGAGAGACGTCCGGGGTCGAGCGGAGCGCAGAGTATCTGGCGGATGGGTGAGAGGCCTTCCAGGCCACTGTAAAACACTAAAGCACGCTGCAGTTTGTTCAAAACCTACAGGGCCCCAAAGTGACTAGTCGAAGATACCTCATAAATAATTCACTGGCCAGTTGAATATTGTACCCGGGTACCAATGCACACATACACATACATTCCTTGGGACATAACCTGTACGGGACTCACACTCCAACCACTAAGGGGGTTAAAAATACTTTTTTCCTTTTCCGCTGCGCGTTTCTCGCATTACGAAGTATTGTATTTCTTTTCCGCTGCGCGTTTCCCGCATTACGAAGTACTGTAAATATATATACGTATACCGTGTTACTCATTATATGCCAGTTTATTCAGTAAACTATATAATTTATAAAATCCACGACGGTGCTGGAGTATATTTATTCCCTAGTGCGGGAAGACTGACCCGAGGTTCAAATTCAGCGGCTCCTCCGGGAGTGAGCGCTACAATACATTGAGATTTCTCTCGTTTTCAAGTATGTCCTGGGTGGCGAGTATGTACCGTTAGGTGTCTTGCCCAAGGACACTTACGGGAGAAGTGCTCTTGCTGGAATCGAACCCATGTCTCCACAGGCTCTCTCCACGCAGAGCAGTGATGTTACCTCTACTCCACCCAGCCGAGTTACCGTCAGGATGCGTTAAAGTCACTTATCCCGGCATTAACAGGTACTGTATGTAATTTAGCCCGAATTCTTTTGAGCTCTTTAAGCTTCCTATCTTATCATATTCAGATGCCAGCTCTTATCTGGGTAGCATGCAAAACACAATACCCTTATCTAAACATTCCCACCTCCACCCCACTGACTGTTAAATACTGTATTGACATAAAGCACATTCACTAAGTAAAACTCACCATTATATTTTGGTAAATATAGATCATGTGAAAAATGCACAAAATGGAAACAAGAGATGAAGAACCTAATTGTATTTTTCCTTTTACATGCAATTACTTCAAAGAAAAAAAAACAGCAGCATGTGTTTTTTATAAGGTGCTTTTGTTTGCAATGCACAAGTAATCTAGTTGCAGTTTATGTAAGTGGAGGTGTCTGTCTTTCTATGCCCCTTTGTAACCTGATCTCAGCTTTTCTTACCAGTCTCTTGGTAACACATAATGAAGTGCAAAATATGTCAGAATTAATACTGGTTTCATTGATGCTCCCTGCATTTGGTATTAAAATGTGGCACCACATATAAAAAACATAATTTAAAATACCAGTAGGAACCTTGAAGCTAATGGTATTTTCATGAACCTCTGTTCTTATATTGTTGCTGGACTTATGGCCCTAGGGAGCATCATAGAATGTGCCCTGGTGCTTAGTCAAGAAACTTGCAATATCACAAAGGAAAGTTTATTTACACCGTAACTGTATTTTCCACTTGGAAAACTGAACCAAAATTCATATAATAGGAGGGAGCTTTTTGAAGGCCTAAAAGTGCAAGGGAATGTTTTCTGTCATGTGTAAATACTATATACACCATGCGCATATGACTTAAACATTTTTGGTTTGACAGAAAATTATACTGTACATGTAAAATAACACACCCATCTGTAAAATGCCAATTCTCTGGTTTATCTAATATATATAAATATATATATGTATGTATATATGTGTGTGTAAAGAGAGAGAGATTTAATTGTAATTATGATCGTTACATTATATTTATTAGTAACTTAAATTTGGGACAGACATGTTTCTCGTAATATACACGCATGCCTATGTCCCCTGCTGTTGAGTGCACTTGAGCCAGGAAGAAAAATATTTAACAAAAGACAAATAAAGGAGTAAAAGCATATGGGGAAAAAAATACAATCTTCGAAGAGGCAATATTGTAGAAGGAATTCTGGTAAGGGTGACCTGCCACCTGCACTCGCTGAAAATAGGATTCAAAGATGACATTGATCGATTTAACAGTAGGAAGGTGTTAATGATATTCAGCTCCGATGGCTGAGCAACTTCACACTCATTTGCATTTCCATTCATCATCTCAGCATTTATCATTATGAGGCGAATGCCAGATCTAATTAAAGTCTGGGATAACAGGGTGACATGGGAACTCAGACGCTACTTATACTGAAGAAAACATGGGAAACTTTCCAGCAGGAAGTACACCAACCTTACACCAAACCCAATTAACTTAATTCCTAACTAAACCATTTGAGGCTCCTTCATTTGAATTAACTAAAAGGCTAGAATCGAGTTGCACAACATTTTTCCTTGCTGGCATCTGGACTGCTCAAGAAGCAAAACCCCTTAAATTAACATCATTAGCAGGGATGCTCCATTGCTCGCTGTGAACACGGTCATGTAACTAAGTGCATGTGTTATATCGAAACAGTTTAAACTATCTTCTGTGATATCTCATCCCTTGTTATAACACTCTTTTGGTAAAAAATATAGTAATGCAATGTGAAAAGGGTTTTTTGCATGTTTTATTACAGTACAACCGGAAAGACAGTAGTGTATATATATATATACCTCATTTGCATGTCCTACCCAGAGTTCCTTGCTGCATATGGGGAATGCAGCACATGAGCTCTGTGAAGCAGTTCTCTGAATTGCTGGGATGTGTAAATGTCTTCTACAATTGTAAACTATATATACAGTCATGGCTGAAATTGTTGGCACCCCAGACATTTTTCCAGAAAATCAAGTATTTCTCACAGCAAAGTATTGCAGTAACACGTTTTGCTATTCACATGTTTATTCCCTTTGTATGTATTGGAAAAAAACAAAAAAAAGGAGGAAAAAAAGCAAATTGGACATAATGTCACACAAAACTCCAAAAATGGGCTGGACAAAATTCTTGGCACCCTTAACTTAATATTTGGTTGCACACCCTTTGGAAAAAATAACTGAAATCAGTCGCTTCCTATAACCATCAATAAGCTTCTTACACCTCTCACCTGGAATTTTGGACCACTCTTCCTTTGCAAACTGCTCCAGGTCTCTCTTATTGGAAGGGCGCCTTTTCCCAACAGCAATTTTAAGATCTCTCCACAGGTGTTCAATGGGATTTAGATCTGGACTCATTGCTGGCCACTTCAGAACTCTCCAGCGCTTTGTTGCCATCTATTTCTGGGTGCTTTTTGACGTATGTTTGGGGTCATTGTCCTGCTGGAAGACCCAAGATCTCGGACACAAACCCAGCTTTCTGACACTGGGCTCTACAGTGCGACCCAAAATCCTTTGGTAATCCTCAGATTTCATGAAGCCTTGCACACATTCAAGGCACCCAGTGCCAGAGGCAGCAAAACAACCCCAAAACATCATTGAACCTCCACCATATTTCACTGTAGGTACTGTGTTCTTTTCTTTGTAGGCCTCATTCCGTTTTCGGTAAACAGTAGAATGATGTGCTTTACCAAAAAGCTCTATCTTGGTCTCATCTGTCCACAAGACGTTTTCCAAGAAGGATTTTGGCTTTCTCAAGTACATTTTGGCAAACTGTAGTCTTGCTCTTTTATGTCTCTGTGTCAGCAGTGGGGTCCTCCTGGGTCTCCTGCCATATTGTTTAATTTCATTTAAATGTCGACGAATAGTTCGTGCTGACACTGATGCTCCCTGAGCCTGCAGGACAGCTTGAATTTCTTTGGAACTTGTTTGGGGCTGCTTATCCACCATCCGAACTATCCTGCGTTGCAACCTTTCATCAATTTTTCTCTTCCGTCCACCCACAGAGAGATTAGCTACAGTGCCATGGGTTGCAAACTTCTTGATAATGTTGCGCACTGTGGACAATGGCAAATCTAGAGTTGTCCATGCTTAGTGTGGCACACAAAATAACACAATGCAAAGACTAAGTGAACTTCTCTCCTTTTTACTTGCTTTCAGGTGTGATTTTTATATTGCCCACACCTGTTACTTGCCCCAGGTGAGTTTACAGGAGCATCACATGCTTGAATCAATCTTATTTATCCCCAATTTTGAAAGGGTGCCAAGAATTTTGTCCAGACCATTTTTGGCGTTTTGTGTGACATTATGTCCAATTTGCTTTTTTTCCTCCTTTTTTTGTTTTGTTCCAATACACAAAGGGAATAAACATGTGTACAGCAAAACATGTGTTACTGCAATACTTTTCTGTGAGAAATACTTGATTTTCTGGAAAAATGTCTGGGGTGCCAACAATTTCAGCCATGACTGTATATATATATTGCATAAACCTTATCTCTACTAGAAAGCCACAGTGTGGCATAGCATTGATTTTAGGGCTCTGTGTAATAACAGACCCAGGATGCATAAAAGTGAGACAGATGTAATTTGCATATCCTACCCAGAGTTCCTTGCTGCATATGGGGAATGTGGCACAGGAGCTCTGGGATGCAATTCATCGAATTGCTGTGATGTGCAGGTGGCTACTGCAATAATAAACACACTATATATATATACATATATATATATATCCCCAGATTTAAAGTTCAGAGTGACATGAATATCACAAATTCTGAAATTTGCAGAATCGACAAAATAGAGTCCAGCTGTCGTACGTCTACAATCTCCCACACTACATCGCTAATATTTAACTTTATAAAGCATTGCCGTTGTCATAATATCTAGATATCCAACCCTCTCATAGAACAACTAAGTACAACCCACAATGCAAAGGAACTGTTATGCTTGCTAAGCAATACTTCAGTCCTGTGTTCTGTGTGGTGTGTTTTGTTATTTTGTAGTACCCACCATGATTCTTGTCTTCAGTAGTTCTTTGCAAGGACACATTATCTGTTCATTAATCAGAACACCTCAATATTTAATCCATCACTGCCAAAATCAAAAAAAAATTGTATTCAAAGTTAATTAGATTTTCATTATGTAAAAAATAAATCATAGGTATATATGAGAAGGATTAGACAGGAAGGTACAGGATACCAAACACCAACAGGAAATAACAGCGTTATGAGGCACATGTTGAAGGTGGGCAGGACGTATCATATAAATGAAATAATAAAATAAAAAAGTACCCCTCTCATTAGGGAATATAGATTGAGGAACAATTTGAATTGTTATTGCTGGGATAACTAGACTGGAAAAAAGATGCTCTCTGCAATATGAGGACTAAAGACCGGCCGGCTACAGAGTGATAAATCACTCCGGGTCACAAACGTGCTCACAGGATTGGCGTCACTGGAACAAATACCGGAAGCGTAAATGGAAGTTAAGCATGGAACGCATGCCGATACGTGTGGAATGGAAGAATGAAGGGAGGTGTTATAAATTGAATACTGGGGAACTCTCTGGGACATAACTGACCGGGCAAGCCTGCAGATAAGAAAAGAGAAACAGGTCTCAGATTATTTTTATTATTTTCGTATCTATTATATATTTTATTTTGGTACCTTTTATGTTTTTAGTTTTATTTTAGCAAAATTTTGAGAAATAAATTAGGGTTTTTTAATTACTTGTATTCTCCATTGGTAATTCTATTTGTAAAAGAGAAGCTGAAGCTGAAAGACCTGGTATTGGGAGAAGTAATGGTTAATCTATTCAGAGAATGCCGAACAGCCCGGAAAAGTTGACGAAATTCCCAGATTTTTGGTGGTTTCATTCACCAGGTTTAAGCAGGTGACTCCCATAGGTTTCAATGTAAACAAAATGCCCTGTTTTATCAAATATTTATTCAACCATTTGTTTTTTTAATGTGCAGCAAAAAGCCTTTATTTATTTCATAGGATTTTTTAGGCTTTTTTTTGGATTTTTTCTGCAAAGTTTTTGATTCCGATTTTTTGTATATGGAGTTTTTTTCTATTTTGTAGTTTACTAGTTTGTTGTTAAAGTTGCTGTTTTTTTTTCTGTTCGGCAGGTAGTTGGCTTTTTCTGATGCGTTCGGGTGTTGGATCGGCGGATTGATTCAGTGTTTTTTGGTGGGATATCAGATCGATTCAGTGGTTTTTCAGATTCATTCAGTGGTTTTTCGGATCGATTCAGCGTTTTTTTTCGAATTGCTCTGTGTGTTTTTGCCGGTTTGCAGCTGTGTTCAGCAGGTTTATCGGCAGCGTTTGGTAAATTGATTAAGAGCACTTCGGGGACCCTGCGGTGAATGTTGAATTCACCGGCGGGTCAGCGAATTAAGGGTGCCGAAGTGACCGAAGGAGTTTCGCTGAAATTTTGGTGCTCTCTGAATAACTCCTAATATGAATGAGCTCCAAAGTGGTATTTAATGTCGTAAGTTTGTGTTAGAGTACACAATTGTGCAATATACCTGTATTGATAAAAAACAGTGGTGTGACAGACGCAGCTGTCTCTGGGGCAGTTGTTTTAAAATAAAGAGTCAGTCTAGCTTTTTACGCTGGTCGTGCCTGGTGATTTTAGGGAGGTTTTGGGCTTAGAATCCTGGATGTCGGGGTCCAGCTTGGAGAAAGGTAGAGTTTGACCGAAGCACACAGTCGGTATGCCAGGCAGTCTGTCACAAGTGGAAACACAATTCTGGCACACTTGACCAGATAACAGGAATTTGACACAATGGTTGATACAGTAAAGTAGTTGAACTGACCTAACACATAATCAAGCCAAGGTAAGGACTAATGATATCAGGATGGTTACAATCCAGTATGAATAAAATAGGAACCCAGTTCACAAGATTTATATATATATATATATTTATATATATGTGTAAATTCAATACTATTTATAACATTGTAATTGTTAACATTGTATAAACATTGCATACAAAATACCATTTCTACTGTTATATTTACCTTTCAAAATAATTGTTCCTATAAATTGATTTTGAAAGCAGCTGTTTTAATTACCTTTGCAGTTCTTTTTAATGGAAGAGATTGCCTTTTCATATAGTATAAAAATAATCCCTTGGCCAGATGGAGCAGTAAAATATCATATCATTGACAAGAATTAATTCAACATTTAGTTTTATAATGTCTCTCATTGCACGTGAAATGAAGTGTGCATTCTTCTTCTGTTCAAATTAAGACTTAAATGACTTCTGGGAAAAGATACAGTGACATCGCTTTCATTCTTGAAGGAAGATGTTATAATTATTCTTTTTGAGCTATCTCGTAATTTTCTTTAATGTTTATTCTAGGAACACAATAAAAAAAAGCATAGCTTATTATAGCATAAATTGTACCTTTCTTCCTTGGAATTTTACACGTCTCTGTTTTAAAATAGTTCACATTTAAGTGTGCAATGCTCATGCATTGTTAAATTCTCACTGTATATTTTTTAGGTCTCATCACATTAAAAGTCACAATATGAATTTGCACTTATGACTGTAATTATACAATTACTATTATCTACACTGACGGCTTTGCTTTATTTACATATACAAAAAATATTGTGATTATCTGGATGTAAATTTATTCATTGTTTATATATATTACAGCAGAGTTACATGTACATTAGTGCTTAATTCAGAAACACTGGAGCAAAATGGAGAGTATTGCTGAGAAGGAAGGGAGGGAGATTGTAGATAAAAACCTACACCGGCGTACAAGAAGATGCAGGATTATTTTCTAATTTAGGAATTTAGAAACTATTAATATTATAGTGAGTGATCCAATTATACCCCACCTTAGTGAAGAATTACTGAACATGATATATTTCACTCCACACTTTCCCCTACTGTGTTGTTGTCTTCCCAAAAATATATGTCCTTTTCTTGACATATACCCAAGTAGGGACCTTTGGAGGGCAAAAAATTTGATTAAAAAGCTCCACACAGCGAATAATAAAGTTTATTATTGCAGAAGTCATTTACACATCCCAGCAATTCAAAGAACTGCATCACCGAGCTCATGTGCTACATTCACCATATGCAGCAAGGAACTCTGTGTAAGACATGCAAATGACGTTTGCAATTTCTCGTTTTTTTTGTATCCTGGGTCTATTTTAACACAGAACACTCTTACCAATGCAATGCCATACTAGATGTCTTTTTATTAGCAAAGGTCAGGTTTATGCAAGAGGTCACAGGCACTCCTGTACGGCTGTTTCAGGCTTATTATGCCCTCATCAGCAGGAGATAGGCAGTGGCCAGTTGCATAATCCGAACCTTTGCAAAAAAAATTCCATTTAGTATGGCATGGCACTGATGGTAAGAGGGTTTTGTGTTTGTCATTGCAGACGTGATTTGCATATCTTACCCAGAGTACTGTGCTGCATATAAGGAATGTAGCACATGAACTCTGTGATGCAGTTCTTTGAATTTATGGAATGTGTAAATGACTTCTGCAATAATAAATTTTAATATATAAATATATATATATTATTTTTATTATTGCAGAAGCCATCTACACATCACAGCAATTCTAAGAACTGTATCCCAGAGCCCCTGTGCTGCATTCCCCATATGCAGCAAGGAACTCTGGGTAGGATATGGAAATGACCTCTGTCTCACGTTTATTGCATCCTGTGTCTGTATTTACACAGAACCCTTAAATCAATGCCATGTCATACTATGGGCAGTATTACAATGTTGGTGCTAACTTAACCAGAGCTGTTGTAAACTTAAAAACCTCCATAGGCTATAATGGCTCTGGTAAATTTACAACAGCTCTGGTTAAGTTAGCACCAACTATGTAATATGGCCCTATGGCTTTTTTTTAGCAGAGATCAGGTTTATGCAACTGGTCAAAGCCATTCAAAGATGCAGTTCTTTGAATTTCTGTGAGGTGCAGATGGCTTCTGCAATAATAAAATAACCATTATAGCGTGGAGGGTTTTTATCTCACTTTTTGTCCTCCACCACAACCGTTGTAAGTACTGATTTGCCCTACGGGTCCAAGCATCCACTGCAACTGGTCATGCCTAGCTCCTAGCTGATGAGGGTCCAATAAACCTGAAACAGCGCTGTCATAGGAGTAGCTTTGACCAGCTGCAGGTGCCTCAGGACCCTCACAAACCCCCCTTTCTCTCACTATAACTATACAGGGTCATCCAGACGTGGACTCTGTCATGCCCCCATCTGCACCCCATCCTCTGTGGCTCCTGGCGGCATAACTTCCTATGTTGCCCTTGTTCCTGAAACCTGCATTCATGCATAACACCTGCAAGCAGTGAAAGAGTTAGCACCCAGCAGTGAACCAATTAAACACGAAGCACGTCATAACACACATTCAAAATAAAGGGCTCCGCACCAGGTACTGCTTGGCTGTTCATTCCAACTCATTCCTTGACAGAGCAAGTTCAAACTCCCTGTTAATCCTGAGTTACCCAGCTTGTCTGAGACCCAAACCCTCTACCTGTTCCTGATTACCGGATCCCCACCATCTTACCAGATTTCAGCAGCCTCCTCTCCTTCTGCAAAACCAACACTGGTTAGACATTCATCCTCCATACTCCACCCTTCTGTCTGTGCAGATCACTGCACACTGGGCTCACCACATCCCAATACCCTGGTGCCACCCCAGTACCATCCGGACGACCCTGACAGACCCCTTGCTTGATGTGCCTAGAGGGGTGTCAGCTATACCCTCCTGACGAGGCCTAACAAGGCCAAAATGATCTTCGGGGGTTGCTGCACCTCTCGTGCAGGGATGACATCCTTGGCAATCAGTACCGGCCACCCTTTTTGGGTGAGAGCAGGCTGATTTGCATATGGAGAATTCATCCCTGTAATGGTACAAGCAAGCTAAAACCTTGTGAGACCTGAGCGGGCACCCACCGTAGAGAAGACCACTAGTGTTGTTGCTCGTCCTCACGACCCTCACAAACCCCGCTTTCTCTCACTATAGTTCTGTTAATGAATAGGTTTACAGACAATGGTTTATAATGGCACTGTATATATTTATATAAAGTTAATCAGATCCCCTCTAAGGAGCCGTTTCTCTAAACTAAACAGGTTTAAGCTTGTTAGCCTTTCTTCATAACTTAACCCCTTAACGCCGCAGGACGTACAATTACGTCCTGCATTAGGCGGGCTTTGACGCCGCAGGACGTAATTGTACGTCCGCGGCGTTTGCAGCCCCCCCCGGCAGATACTCACCTCATCCAGCGGCTCCCTCGCTGATCTGAGTCCCACGGAGAGTCGTAAGCCAAGGTTCCCAGATCTTTGTGCATTGTTGGAGCGTGTCATGTAGTTGTGCTGTTAGACGTTCCATTTTATAGAGATACCACACCTTCGCAACTATCTCCGGTACAGAGGGGAGGTCTCGTTTCCAGGAGCGAGCTATACAAATGCGGGTAGATGTACAAATACGGTGGGCTAGTCGAAGGGAGGAGCGTGATAGACCATGTCGTCTAGATGGGCTATTAAGTAAGTCCAAAGCGGGATCAGGGGGTACTGACAAACCTAGAGCAAGGGAGATCATAGCGAAAACTGAAGTCCACAGGACAGTTACCAGCCCACACTCCCACCACATGTGGTAAAACGTACCACGTAAGCCACAACCCCTAGTGCACAAGCCAGTTAGCGTGGGATAGATTTTCTGTAATCGGACCGGGTCCAGATACCACCTGGAGAGTAGCTTGTAACAATTCTCTTTTATCAGAGCACATGTCGTTATCCCCATCGTGGACTCCTTTATCGCCTCCCATTCCTCCCGGGTTAGTTGGCGACACAGGTCTATTTCCCATAGGTGCTGGTACGAGCACGGGCACTCGAGAGACGGGCGGAGGAGAAGATTATATAATTGGGATATCGCTCCTGCCGTGCTTGAACCTCTCATTACCAGGCTTTCAAATGAGGTCACTACAGGGGTGCCCATAGTTAAGTGGCTACATACAAAATGTCGAACTTGAGAATATCCGTGAAACTCCCGTAAAGGGATATCGTGTGATTCTCTAAAGTATTCCCAACGGGGGAATTTCCCCTGCAATAGCACCGCTCCCAGTGTCGTAAAGCCCTTCCTTTGCCACCAATCAAAAGCTCGGCCCTCCTCCCCATTCCATGGGGGAAAGAGCGGGTTATCTCTCAAGGGTAGCAGACCAGATGTAGTGGTGGTTAGGGACATACGATATTTAACCTAAGACCATATAGACAATGAATGAGTGGTGGTGGGCAATAAACGATCTCTTTCTGTCGAGGAGATCTGTCTCCAGGGTACCTGTGATAAGCATGAGGGGGCAATACAGTCGTTCTCTATATCAACCCAACAGACCTTACCCCTTTTAGAGGACCATTGGAGAAGTTGCGTCAATTGTGCCGACTTATAATACAGAGCTAGGTCAGGGACCGCAAGGCCCCCATGTAGTTTAGGATGGCGTAGTATCAGTCTGGATACTCTCGGTTTCTTCCCCTGCCATACATAACGGTAAAAGGCTGACTGGAGGTCGTGTAAGATCGTCAGTGGTAAGGGAACCGGTAAGGTGCGAAAAAGATACAGAAGTTTCGGGAGTGCTGTCATTTTAAGAGCATAAATGCGGCCCATCCAGGAGATGGAGTAAGAGGACCATTGCCTTAGTAGGGATTTAATGTGTTTAATCATGTCAGGATAGTTAGAGGTATAGAGCTGAGATATGTGAGCGGTGAGATAGATCCCCAGGTATTGGAGTCGGTGGGGACACCAGCGGAAGGTAAATGAGTCCCGTAGGAGTGTTACAACCTCTTGAGGCAATGAAATATTTAAAGCTTCAGATTTGGCGATATTAATTTTGTAGCCAGAGAGGGCACCGAAGGAGGAAAGGCAACTGTATAGGTTCGGTAATGAAATAAGGGGTCGGGTTATCGTGAGTTAGATATCGTCTGCGAAAAGGCTAAATTTATAGTTTTTGTCGCCCACTGCTATTCCTGAAATATCCGGGTGACGTCGTATCTGCTCCGCCAGGGGTTCAAGGCATAGGGCAAACAGAAGTGGGGACAGGGGGCAACCCTGACGCGTACCATTTAGAATGTCGAATGGTCGTGATCTCCTTCCCATAGTCGTTACGGAGGCCGTTGGTGATGTGTAAAGCGTACGAATACCCCCGATCATCCCGTCACCCACACCAAACCACCTCAAGACCTCCCATAAATATGTCCAGTCCACTCGGTCAAAGGCCTTCTCGGCGTCGAGGGAAAGCAGTAGCGATGGTTGTTTGGAGGCGTGCGCTATAGAGAGTAGGTTCACAGTGCGGCGAATATTATCAGGGGCTCCGCGAGACGGGATAAATCCGACCTGGTCAGGATGTACTAGGGATGGCAGATGGCGGCTCAAACACGTAGCTAAGACCTTTGCGTAAATTTTCATGTCTACATTCAGTAGTGATATTGGGCGGTAGCTAGCGCAAGTAGAGGGATCCTTCCCTTCCTTGGGGATCACCACTATGGAGGCTGCCAACAGCTCTTTGGGTGTGGTTCTGCCTTCTAGGAAGCCGTTATACATATTAGCTAGGAGTGGGGCTAATTGAGTTCGGAATTTCTTATAGTATAGGGGGCTAAACCCGTCCGGGCTTGGGGCTTTAGATGTTCGGAGTTCTTTCAGTAGTGGGAGGATCTCCTCAGCAGTAATTGGGGTCGCCAGTGTGGTCGCCTGCGGTCGGGTCAGCGATCGTAATGGTAATTGTTCCAAAAATGATTGAATCTTTTGTTGTTTCTGGTCATCAGGTGGGGCTGTTGTGCCGTCATACAATTTAGTATAATAACGCGCAAATTCTTCCGCTATTTCTGTCGGAGCTACTGCTGGGGAGGTCCCTAGTCTCTGGATTTTCGCTATGGAGTTACGCTTACACAGTGCGCGCAGTTTGCGAGCTAGCATTGCGTCTGGTTTGTTACCCTTCTCAAAAAATAGCTGTCCGACTCTACGGAGATCACCTAGAGCCCTCTCTGTCTGTAGGGAGTTCAGTTCTCCTCTAGTAGTCACTATTCGGTTCCAGATCAATGGGTCAGGTTGAGCTTTATGTGACCTCTCTAAATTAGCGAGAGTAGTGGTCAGATCAGTCATTTTGGTGCGCAGTTGCTTATAATGGGCCGCTTGTAGACCTATTAACCGGCCCCTTAGGACTGCCTTATGGGTAGTCCACAGCAGATCTGGAAGGTAATGTGCGGGGTTGTTATCCAGAACGAAGTTCGCTAAAGCTAAGTCCAATTCAGTTGCGACTTCCGGTCACAGCAACAGGGCGTCAGGGAGACACCAGGGAGGGCGGGGAGAGCCCCTGGACCCATCCGCCAAGACCACACTGAGGGGGGCATGATCCGACCAGGTTATCTCATGGATCTTCGCAGATAGCACCTCCCTTGCCACCCGTTGGGGGACAAAGACAAAGTCAATTCTCGTATATGTCATGTTCGGGTGGGAGTAAAATGTGTAGTCTCTTGTCGTGGGGTGCAGGAGGCGCCATGCATCTACTAGATGTGCTTGTTGCAAAAAATCTTTAAGGAGTGGGCGGTTAGGGTGAGAATCAGACTGAGTAGGGGTAGTAGATCTATCTAAGACCAGGTCAAGGGTGGAGTTAAAGTCTCCCCCGATGATCACCTCCCCCCCCGGGAAGGGTTCTAGCAAAGTCAAGAGCCGGTCATAAAAAGCAGGGTCCCTGGTGTTAGGGGCGTAGACGTTGAGGAGTGATATCGGTCTATTGTCAACAGTGCCCTGAAGAAAAAGAAACCTTCCCTCCTTATCCGACACTTTTCTACAAAGTACAAAATTAACCCGGGAGCGGAAAAAAATAGAGGTTCCCCGGTGTTTCATATGCGCACAGGCATGGTAATGCAGCGGGAATCGTTTATCAAAAAATCTTGGGGATTTACCCTGAGCGAAGTGTGTTTCCTGGAGGAGGAGAATGTCCGCTCCCAGAGAAACGTAGGATCGCATCGCCTTACTTCGTTTCATTGGATTATTAAACCCTTTTACGTTATGCGAAATTACATGTAGTGGCATTGATGGGAAGAATATAGGGGAAGCAGCTGTGAGCTAACAGTCTCTGCCGGGGTCAGACAGGGCAGAGGAGTTAAGGCATGGGAAAATGACAGTAAGAAACTTGGAACACCTGTGCGGTATAATAAATCACATTCAGTAACAAATGACCACAGTTTACCTGACCTTTCGAGACCTTGATCAGAAAAGAAAAAGGAGGAGAAAAAGAAAAAATGAAAAAAAGAAAACCAAAAAGTAAAAACGTCTGCAAAAAGGAGGAAAAAAGCAAAAAAGGAAAAAATAAATAACAAAAAAAACATATTAACTCGGATTGAAAAAAAGTACAATCCAACTAGGATCCCATCCATGAGGGAAACAGTCTCGGGTCTCATCCAACCCCCGTAGTCATCCACTTCGGGGGGGAAACCGAGAAGGGCGCCCAGAGCCCTGGGCGGAGGGGTGGTCAGCGACATTACCAAGTGGCGTCACCAAGGTCAAAATCCAGGTCTCGTTTGGATCCAATCGGAGGTTCATCATCCCAATGAGGCTGTAGTTTAAAAAACTTAGACAAGATCCGTATCCAATTGTGTTACAATACCGTCAGGGTCCCTGCAACCTCGTGTAGGCCCCATGTGGCAAAGTGAAGAGACGGCGTTCATGGTGGAGGGGGTGGTGAGGAACGCGGCCGTCGTTCTTTTGGCGAGGCCTGAGACCATTCAGTCTCCATCCTTTGCGGTGTGAAGGACTCCTCTCGTGGTGGGGAGGGTCGCGTGCCTGCCAGGCCCAGAGCATGAAGAAAGCGGTCAGCCCACTGCAGATCTTCCAGAACATGCGTAGTGCCGTGATGGGATACCACAAAGTTTAAACGGGAACCCCCAGCGATATCTGATGTTATGCGCAATCAGTTGGTCCGTGATAGGTTTAAAGGAGCGGCGATTTTGTAAAGTAGTTGGAGAGAGGTCAATAAACAGTTTCAGCATAACGTTGTCGATGGACAGAGTTTGCGTTCTAGCGGCTGCGACCACCGCGTCTTTTACCCCATAATAATGAAATCTAGCAATAATATCTCTAGGACGATCCCCTGGTCGTGGTCTGGGTCGTAAGGCTCTGTGAACCCTGTCAAATAAGCAGTGTTCTGGGGGTGTATCAGGCAAGAGACTGAGCAGGTACCTGTGCATAAAGTCCTGTAGGTCAGTAACATCTTCTGGGACCCCTCTGAGGCGCACGTTGTTCCGTCTGGATCTGTTATCTTGATCTTCCTGGGCTCGCTGGAGTTGGTGCACTTCTTCAGTGAGAGCCTCCGAGTGTTGAGCCATTTCGTTGTAAACTTTTGCTGAGGCATCGTTTGCCCTTTCTAGGGCGTCCGTTCGTGCCCCCACCGCATCAATTTCAGCCCTCACTGCCGCCAGTCCCTCCTGTATGTCTCCCTTGATGTCAGCTCGAAATGTGGAGAGTAATCTCTCTATGTCCCCTCGTGTAGCCGGGCCGCTGTCTGGTGAGCGCGGGGTGGCGGCCGCCATCTTAGGTGAGGCAGAGGATTCCCGGCCTGGCGTGCGGTCGCCAAATAGAGCGGGGAGGCGGCCCGGTGGTAGAGTTTTTTTTAATTTTGGGGGCATCTCCAGGTACCTGGTGCAGTCCGGGTGCCGAGGAGAGTACTCAGTGCCAGGGACGATCGGGCTGGGCTGCAGCATTGCTGTTAGCTGGGATGAGCTCTGCACTCTATCTTTTAACCAGTTACCTATCCAAGAACAAGAATTTTACTCTAGACAAATTTTTCTTAATTTAAATAGTAACCTCTTGTGCAGAACTGTGTCAAAAGCTTTGGCAAATCCAAGTAAATCACATCCACTGCGACCCCTGTTCTATACTACTTCTTTATAGAATGCAATTAGGATAGTTTGACATGATCTGTGTTTCATAAAACCATGCTGATTTCTGCTAACTAGATTATGCCTCCCAATGAATTTCTGAATATTATCTATTAGTAACCTTTCAAATACTTTCCCAGCTACAGTTGTTAAGCTCACGGGTCTATAATTCCCAGGAATACATTTTTAACCTTTCTTGAATATAGGGACCACATCAGCTTTTCCCCAATCCTCTGGTACGATTCTTGAAAGATTAAAAACAGAGGTTTACATATTTCAACACATAGCTCACTCACAAGTACAAGTGTGTGAATTCTATCCTGCCCTGGGGCTTTATTCACATTCACTTTGTTTAGTTGCTGCAACACCTTTTCTTGAGCCAACCAATCATATTTTATTTGTAAGATTTTGTCAATGAATTTCATGTCTCCTGTGATAGGTTTCTCTTTGATAAATACTGAAGAAAAAGAAAAATTTCTGCCTTATCTCGATCTTCAGTTAATAACAGATGACTCTGGTTTCAGTGAACCTAAACTTTCACTATTGGGTTTCTTAGAATTTATGTACTTGAAGAATCTTTTGCAGTTGGTCTTGCTCTCTTTAGCTATCTCTTTTTCATTTTCTAGTTTAGCCCATCTAATCATGTTTTACTTCCTTTATTGGCTGCTTTATATGCTTTATATGATATCTCAGATTTATCACCTTGCTTGAGGTTTAATGCTGTGAAGCTCTGTGATACGTTAATACACATGGCACATTACTGCGAGTTTTATTTGCTGTTGATTTCTGTTATAAGCTCCTACACGCCACACATTACTGTGAGTTTTGCTGTGATGTTCTATCCCAGGGGTCAAGTCCTAAAAAACTAAGTGTGGGAACTCGCCAACATTTCTGTACATTCTGGTCTCAAAGAATACGGGAGCTGCAGCACTACGTTATGCATGAGAATACTATTCTTTTGGCAAACACTGAATAATTGTCATTCCTATGCCTTCCCAATGTACTTAAGGCCAGTAAAAACCCTTAAATAAAGACGATTTTTTAAAATTGTGTCTCTATAGAAAGGTATTGCAGTTTCCCAGTATATCAGCCAAAAGGGAACTAAGTTTCTCCTGCTAAAATAGTGAACTGCGTTCCCATACGTTCCTGCAGGACTTGACCCCTGTTCTATCCCCATTTCAGCCCCTGATGCTCTCTGTTCTCTTCCGTGCTCTGTGTGCGTGTGTGTGTGCTTAGGTGTACGGTGGTGGGTATGTGTTTGTGTGTTTAGATGTGTGGGTGTGGTAAGGTGTGTGTGTAGATGTACATATAGGTATATATTAGGGTTGTGTAGGCACACATATTGGTATATAATAGGGGTGTGTAGGTGTAGATATAGGTATATAAAAGTGGTGTTTAGGCACATGTATAGGTATATGATAGAGGTGTGTAGGAGTATGTATAAATATATAATAGGGGTATGTAGGCATACGTGTAGGCGATTGTACAGTGGTTTGAGTATTATGGTGCCTATCAAGGTGTATATAAATATATGTGTACATGTGTATTTCTGTATAGTGGTAAACAAAAGTGGACTGCTCACTTTAAAATGCCCGAGGCCTAATTTTTGTCCCAGTCCCGATGTGATGTATAGATGGAGTGCTCAGAATTTTGTATGTTGTGTTCATCAGTGGTTCGGTAGCACCGTTATGAGATGTTCATGTTTAATTTGAGTGCAATCCTTTGGTTGCGTGTATATACAGTATCTCACAGAAGTGAGTACACCACTCACATTTTTGTAAATATTTTATTATCTTTTCATGTAACAAGACTGAAGAAATTACACTTTGCTACAATGTAAAGTAGTGAGTGTACAGCTTGTATAACAGTATAAATTTGCTGTCCCAAAATAACGCAACACATAGCCATTAATGTCTAAACCGCTGGCAACAAAAGTGAGCACACCCCTAAGTGAAAATGTCCAAATTGAGCCCAATTAGCTATTTTCCCATGTGACTCATTAGTGTTACAAGGTCTCAGATGTGAATAGGGAGCAGGTGTGTTAAATTTGGTGTGTATATATATATATATGAGTATGAGTGTCTGTTGCATAACCTGGCCTTTGCTAAAAAAGCCATTTAATATGGTATGGCATTGGACAAGACGGGTTCTGTGTTATTACAGAGCCTAGATGCAAAATAAGTGAGAAGCTATGGACTTCATTTGCATATTCTACCCAGAGTTCTTTCCATTCATATGGGGAATGTAGCACAAGAGCTCTGTAAGCGGTTCTCTGAATTGCTAGGATGTGTTAATGTTTTCTGCAGCTATAAACTTATATATATAACAAAAACATGGAGAGAGCACTCCAGACAAACACATTCAAAAACCTGCAACAACAGCTCCATGCATGGGTACATAATACCAGCTTTTACCACATGGTGAAAATCTCATAACTCTGAGCTTTGCTGAATAAAATGGTGGAAATTTGGTTCGCAATGAACGGCCATGAATTGCTTAAGCCTGCCAACAGCGTCAATGTAATCCACCCTCTGGCAGGTCCTACTCTGCAAACCTAATGACTGCCCATAATGGGATAAACTCACTTACTGAGGAACAGGTCCCTTCATGGAGCTCCCGCAGATGAAGGTTAAATAGAACCTGGAGGAGGAGTAACTTATATATATATATATATCACGAGTATAGCAGTAATAAACATTAGGACATAAAGGGTCACATGGGTGGGGGGGTTAGATGTCGTAAAGAGTGAGAGTCAAATGGTATGTTCAAAATGGGAAAATGAACGCATGAGGGATCTTGGGCCCATAATAAAACAGAGATAAGATCATACAACTTGTACCCGAGTGGGACATCACTTCAATCTAACAGGCCACTCCATCCAAAACCTCAAAATTAAAATCCTCAAAGGACGTTTTAAAGACCACCGTGAACGCAAAACATATGAAATGAAAATGATCACATATTTTAACACTATAAATGCTGGGTTCAACGTGGACTCTGGGTTTTTAACCCATTATCATAACGTCACATAACATTAAAAATTCTGGCTGATGCTTGTCTTTTTTTTTCATGTCTCTTTCAGCCTTCACTGTTTTAGTTTTTTTTTTTTCTTCCTTTTTTTTTTTCATTCAAGTTGTATGATCTTATCTCTGTTGTTTTATTATGGGCCCAAGATCCCTCATACATTCATTTTCCCATTTTGAACATACCATTTGACTCTCATTCTTTACGACATCTAACCCCCACCCATGTGACCCTTTATGTCCTAATGTTTAATTCTGGGAACTGATCTGTAAGCATCCAGACCTGAGGAGGAGAGTAATACTCTCGAAAGATTGTCTTTTAAATGTTACGTTAGTCCAATAAAAAAAGGTATCACTACGTACTGCTATACTTGTGATTTTGGCAAACTGGACTAACACGGCCTATCAAATTTATTATATCTAGAATCTAGACGCACCCTTCACCTTTCCAACCTGGTATTTAAGAGCTTTTCTGGGAAGCTACCACCCTACCTGAATATGCTGCTTCCCCCGGCAGTTCCCTCATCCTATAACCTCAGATCCAGGACCAGCACCTTACTTGCAATACCACAATACAAAAAGAAAGTAGCTCGATCCTCATTTTCCTACAGAGCACCGCAAATATGGAATAACCTCCCAGACGCCATCAAATCTTCCCCCAGTCTAAAGTCCCTTAAGACTACCCTATTAACATACCTCGATACGGAATGCACCTGTAAACATGTAACATAATGACTTTATTTCCTACATATTTTTTTTTATGTTAATCTGTATATTTGGTCTTGTGTTAATATCTTGCATTTTACTATTTTGCATTTCTGTAACCATTCAATGTTCTTGAACCCAGGACATACTTGAAAACGATAGAAATCTCAATGTATCCTTTCTGGTAAAATCCTTTATAAATAAATAAATAAATAAATAAATAAATATATATATCTACAGATCTTTGCAGTGCCTCTTTAAACCTTGAACTGCAGAGAGCCCAAGGAAGTGGGCTAATCTCATTAGAGCAGTTTTTAGGTTAGGAAGGATAGGACCTGTCACGATGGGGTACATTGATGATGAAGCAAGCTTTTATAATCATATTTTTACCCAAATTCCAATAGTCAGGTGTTTTTAAAATGTTTTAATCTTCAAAGCTATTTTATAGTGGGGTCCTCTGAATTCAGAATGTTTAATATGTACATATACAGTATTATAGTACATATTTCATTGAACAACAATCTGTGTATTAAATTCTGCATTGTACTGATTAAATTTGCTGATCATTTTTTCCATGGTTCAAACAAATGTTAAAATAACTAAATTACAAAACTTCACCTAATCTTTAACTGGTCCAGGTGGAAAATAATTTGATTTTGGTAATCTTTTTTTCAGGCAAACATCCAGAGACTGGTGTAGCATACCAGATTATATATTAATTAGTTAATGACAGGAAAAATAGTGACTGCATTAGTTAAATTGTATTAACTAAACAGACTCAGTAGTAAAGTTTCTGATCAAGAAGTAACATTTTAAAGACGGACTGTGAATTGCTCACTGTTTTTATTATTATAATTAGTAACATTTTACTTTACAAAAATCTAGAAAATTGATAAAAAGAATAGATATGTTATTTTTAATCAGTAAAAAAATTAACATGAAAAATATTAAAGCTTTCAATGGGAGAAATTAACACTTAACACAGGAAATGCTATAGCAAAAAACTGTTTGCTGTGCTGTCATTGTCTACAGTAACTTCAAATGTATTGACTGTAAACGTTGGAAACACTTTGTTGTTGTCGTCATATTCAACAGCCTTATAAGTGTGTAAAGCAAAGCTTTTTATCTTGGTATTTATGTCCACACAAGTAGCATAAATAATGCAATAAAACCTGAGGAAATCTGAACACCAGAAGAAAAAAAAAACAGACGATGCAATCGAATAGAATAAAAATGACATGCAGGTTTGTAGATAAGTAAGCATGTCTACACAGACTGCAAATTATACTGGCTGCTGGTACTTTACTCTGCAGTGGCTGTGGTTGTGCAGTCATTAAATGTAACAAGCGAAGGGAACAAAAAAAAAAAAGAAAAGTACAAAGTCTTTCTTATAAAAGAGAAGAAACAACTTTAAACAACTTGTTTTCCCTGGCTGCTCTTTGTGATAAGGGAATAGTCTGGCGAATGCTGTCAGCCTTGTGCCATATGTTTTAGGAAACCAGGGACCCTTGAAGAAGGAGAACTCCTGAATTATTGATCAATGATTAGCAAATGCAATCGAAATAGTACACTTGATGTTGTGCAGGGATTCATAATTTATGAGTGGACAAAATAGGAGGTAGCAGAGGTAGCGGTAGGTGATTTCAAACCCCATATTGATTACTTAAAACATCAGGAGGTAAGTGTAGTGTGACAGACAGAACAAAAACTGACAGCTCACTGCCTGTCCATCACCACAGATGGAGAGCTGAGGGAATAAGCTTTCTAGAGGTGCAAATACATTTCTATTGTGTGCCTTTGATCATTATGCTGTTCTGCTAAACTAAAGGACATATTAGTAGGTAATTTATGTATTCTCTTACAATAAAAAATTGATAGCGTCCGATTAGGTACCACTAGAGTTAAATATCCAAGCAGTTTGTATCGTTAACAGTTGGACAAGCATTTCTGTATAGGTATTTTGCTGTGAGTTGAAACGAGTACTGAGTTGCTTGACAGCACGGCAACTTAAGGGAAACGTATTTTGTCGATCGCAAATTATTCTGCACATATGCATTTACTGGGGTTAAAAACCTATAAATATTGCAACAACATGCAGTTTCATTTTTAACACTGAGATCTAGATATCCATTTACCAACTTTTATGGTTTTATGATTTTGACATCAAATTCACTCAAACTCCAAGTTTTAATCTGGTGATTCCACTGTCATTCTTAAACCGACAATTTACACCTTGTTTTTTAAATGTTAAGTTGATCCATTAAATTTACACTTGTCAGAAACAAGATTACATTTACTGCAAGACATAGCATAATAGCAATAATTAAGGGTATTCACGAAGATATTTTCTCAAACCACTTAAATTGTGTGCAATTTCAGTGCTTTGATTTTTGCCGTACTTTGGTGCACTACAGTGATTCGATTTCTCCAAAAATATGGTGAATTCACTATTAACGAATGGTCCCTGTATTTTTCCAAATTTGGAGTCACCGAAGTAGTTATTGGATGGCGGTGAAAACCGCCAAACAGCCCCGAATTGGCATTGGCGAATTCCACTGAACTGCAAAAAACTGAACTCTCCTATTTTCCTAATAGGTGTTTAAACCAGTAAAAATGTATTAAAGCGTGTCTAAATAATAAAACGTTCCTTTAAAAAAAATAAAAACGTCTGTTTAAAATGAAATTTAGAAAAATGTCTTTTTAAAAAATTTGGAAACAAAAATTTTGTTTAAAACAATACAAAATTACAAAAAGGTGTTCTAAAAATATAAAGGATTTTTTCTAAATGAAAAGAATAAACGTTCTTTAAACAGTTATAGCTACAAGTTTTTATAAAGCGCCAACAAATTCCTTAGCACTGTACAATGGGAGAGACAGAATAACAAATATACATACTGTACATGTTACACACACGAAAAGAAAATTAAAAATTATATTACATTTTTACATTGAATCCTATGGGATTCGCTTCTTTAAACCTGTTTAAATGAAACACCAAAAAGCAAGGCAGTTCACCGGAATTTCATTGCACTTATGCGCTCTCTAACTAGAAGACACAATAGTCTCCTATGGCGCAATTTCAGTGTCACCGAATACCGCTGAATTTCACTGAAGTGTGCTGTCAATTCACCCGTATTTGTCAGATTGACAGCTTAGCGAATGGATGAATTACCCCAAAATTGCACTGAACGGTGAAATTCACAGTTTGTTGCAAATCGGTGGCAAATTTGGTGGTTAGTGTATAGCCCTTTAGGTCAATGACTGGACTGCCACATCCAGACTACTGCAATCATGGAAGTCCTTTAGCCAGCCCTTTTCAATATCTACTTTTATCTCATTAATTGCTATTATGCTAGACATGTCAGTTTCTAAATTCCAAATGGCTTCACCATCTACCAGATACCAATCTTGATGATCTTTTGCACAGCTTCCTCAGCTGTACGTCACAAGCTAAAAGCTGTCAAATGCCAAATAATGGAAAATTAGATATTACTGTATACTGGACTTATTTTTTTGTCTACGGACAAAGCTTAATGGAGAGTCGGTGAGCCATCCTATTCCAACCAAGCTTCATACTTCCTATACGACTCAACTGTTATGGCTGTACATTAACATGTCCCGTACTTTGCATAGAAATTGCTAATGTGGAGGCAGCATGAGTATAAAAAACAATTCCAAGGTAAGGCGATATTCTTCTTAGCAGCCGGTAATGACAAAAAATTACCAGCTGCAAAAAAAAGATGGTGGTAATTGATTTTGCTGCACCAAAACCACTTAAGGCAATAATTGATATAAAAAAAATATATACTGCCTGCTCCCTCTCTTCCCCAACAAATACTTCTAAAGTGTCATTTTTCCAACCTAACACAGTCAAGCAAAAGTCTTATGGACTCCGGGAGAGGATACCAGTGCTATCGGTATGAGCAGTTCCCAAATAAAAGAAGTGTGGCTGCTAATATAGCAGCTTTTTTCATAAAAGAAAATAAATATTAATAATTAATGCCTAATGGTGCATGTTGTTATCCATGCCAGGTCTTCACTCTTCTATGCAATCTCACAAAATGCAAGTACCCTGTTCCTCAGGTGTTGTCTACAATTGCAATAGCAGGTTGAGTGGGCATGCAGAATGTGGGCGTTATGATCAGGCATACATGTCAAGCAGTTAGAGACAGGCACGAACCAAGGCTGTGGAGGATATTTTCCATAGTACAGACATGAGTGATGGACACCAAAGTGCATGGCAAATTAAAACTATCAAAATTTTTTATTTCTTGTCAATTCACCTGTGTTAGGCAAATTGACAGTTTAGTGAATAGACAAATTGCCCCGAATTTGCACCTTACAGTAAAATTTTCAAGTTCAGTGCTTCGTGAGCAAGCCCCTTAAAGGTTTGTAAACCTCTGTATATCTTTAAGAAAATAATTTTGGCATGACATATACTAGGGCTTTTTCTATTCTGCACACTGGCATATGGAGTTTCTCTATCCTCCTGTCCCTCAGTCCCCCTCTCTGTGTGCCTCTCCATCCTCCTGTCCCTCAGTCCCTCTCTCTGCCTGTCTCTCCATCATCCTATCCCCCACTCCTTCTCTCTGTGTGTCTCTCCATCCGCTGTCACTCAGTCCCTCTCTCTGTGTGTCTCTCCATCCTCCTGTCCCTCAGTCCTTCTCTCTGTGTGTCTCTCCATCCACTATCAATCAGTCCCTCTCTCTGTGTGTCTCTCCATCCTCCTGTCCCTCAGTCCTTCTCTCTGTGTATCTCTCCATACTCTGGTCCCTCAACCACGCTCTCTGTGTGTCTGCCCATTTCTCTGCACATCTGTGTTTTTTACATTCCCTTTTCTGTCTTTTTTCCTCCTTTCTGTGTCCTGCTAATTCCCATATCCCCATCAGTCTTTCTTTCTTCTTTCCCACTGAACCTCTCTCCTCCTGCTCCCCCTCCTGCTCCCCCTCCTATGGCTCTACTCACCTCAGATTTTCCATCCCATGCTTCCTGCCTGTCGAGGCCTCTGCTCTGTGTGCAGCAGAGAGCTGGTGGGGAGAAGGCAGAGTCAGCACACAGGGCATGTGCGTCTTCTGGGGTTAGAGAAGCCATGCAGCTTAACGGAGGCAGGGCTGTATGTGTGGCCCTGCCTGTCCTGCTCCTCCTTTCCAGATTTCACTGTAGCCTACCGTAAAACGGGTGGCCACAGTGGCGGACTGTGCAAGGGCCCCTCACGGACACCAGTGTCCATGTATGTACACTTTGTCAATCCTTGCAAGTAGTGTGATTTCTTTTAGTATATTGTAAGTTTTTTTTAGTGGCGTCCCAGATGACTTGTTCAATATTAGGGATGTTTTGGTGGGAGGCATCCACCATAGGAGGCAAGAGAATGGGAGGTTTCCTTTGTGTTTTCCAACCTCTGACCAGTAGGGTCTACCTGAGAGGGTTATGTGACTTTTCACCATCCCTATATACTGTTGGTCACTTTACTGCCTGCTTCAGAGTGTGGCTTTCTGGTTCGTACTGTTTTTTTTAGTGCTTTCCATGGCATTCTCAACCTCAGCTTTCACCATAATTTGCAAAGTATTGCTGGTTGTTCTGACCATATGGCTTGTCTTTATATACTGTATTTTTGGATTCCCTTTATACCTTGCCTTGATTTTGTTACCTCTACAGTCTAGGTTCCAGCCTTGATATGTAACAGATAGGCTCCTGTTACAGTAGGCCTCAAGATGACCCTTATTATTATGTCTCCACAAAAGACTAGAGTTTGAGTGGTATTGCCTAGATTGATGTTTCTCCTTCCACAGAGAAAATAGAATGACACAGTGAAATGCAAACAAGGCGTATTAGTCAAAAACAGAAAGGCAATTCGATTTTCTTGAGTTGCGTTTAAGGGCAAACAGCTTCTTCCACATCTACTTAGCAGGGCAACTCCTGACTATACAGTAAGACTCTTGCATAATTCTACAATACGGCAGGGGTCATTCAGCCACCCAGGTATCAACCCAGCTTTCTAGGGGCTTAGTATTGGGACAAATAACTTCATAAAAGTGAATAAACTTGTTAACGCCAGTTATAAATTGTGTACCAGAGCCACAGAAACAAGATGGTATGTCTATATGTTAGTGATGATGGTATTCACTCAATACTGTCCATACACAGGGAACAATTAACACCAGGGAGTGGTGACATATTACACAATTTTTAAATGTTAAAAAAAACCTCAAAATATCCAAGGTGGCAGTTGTTCAATATCTGTTTCCAGTCAGCCAAAAGCACAGACTATATATAACGTCACCTGAATTTAACCAATATTGTCCAATATTTACAATTTATATAGTCTTCTGAGCACCAGAACATTTAATCCACCCTTCCTAATATTATTACAAATGCCACCAATTGAGAATTCCATTCACCGTTTCTATCCCGAGTCCTTCAGACAGCTCCAGTCACCTTGTAATGACTAGTCACTCTGTAATAATCTTTGTTTTCCTGAAAACGGTATAAATGGAATTACAACACAATTGCCTCCTTTTATCTGATGAATGTGAAGCAGTAATATTATGTTAGAAGGCTTTTTTAAAGATCTATTGGACGTTAATAAAATTTGATCAATGCATTTAAGTCAAATTGAATTATATGTAAGTGGATAGGGTTGACATATGTTTCAATATCTGCAAGTGATACATTATTCTCCAGCGAGCATAAAATTTAATGAAATATAAATACCCATTAATCCTCATGTTTCAACCAATCATTCACCGCTGCTTCTGCCTGCTGTTAGCAGAAAGGGGCCCAGAAAGTCATCTGTTTTATCTAACTAGGAACTTCAGACTGGAAAGACATCAGAGAACGAGGGGAGGTAAGGAAGCACTGGGTCAAGGGAACCTTGCCAAATCAATTGTTTTCTACTGTGCCACTTAAAAAAACATTATAACACCATAATTAATGCTTAGTATCATTAAAGGGTAAGGTCTTTGCATAGGTGTGAAATGGGTTATATAACCACTGATATGTGGTCCCACGTACAATAATTATTATTTTTGTTATATCTATTATTTGTTAATTGCTGATACAAGAAAATATGACATAAATACCAACTCATGTTACAGGGCAGGTATCTGTGCAGTTATTTGCTAACTTTTAAACTTCTGGTGGCCCAGTTAGCAAAGTTTCATTACTATTAATCTATCAAGATAACACAAAACAAAAAAGTATTGTTTATTAATACATTATGTAAATATATTACTGTTCTGAGATGGTTAGTTACCATGTGTCAGAACTGGAGATTGTAATCTTTTTCCAAGACCATATTAATTTGTATTTAAAATTAGCAAAACTAGTTGGCCCAATTGACAGGTTACCTTTCCCTTTATATAGGCCAGCATTTCTTCACTGACCTATATACAGTAATTTAAAAAAACCAAGATATTTTCATTCAAAGATTCCCATTCTCCAATGGCACTGAACCATATTGCGGGGCAGGGGCCAGTGTTCCCTACAGGATGCCCTATCAAGTCCTATGGAAATCCCTATGGTGGAGATAAGTGTGTCCTTTGGACCCCAGTGTCTCCCGATTGGTGGCAGTTCGAGGGTCATGTTTGGTATCATTGGAAAGACCAGAGCATGACCAGGTTATGTGTAAAATAAAAATAAATAAAAATGTAATTAAAATTTAAAAATGTTTTTCTTTATTAATGCAGCACCACCGTACACTTTTCAATTATAATGCGAATAATGATGCTGCACTAGCAAAATATTTAGTTTTTTCAGTCTTAGCTAAAATCGCGTATTTTCTCAGAAAAATACAGTAACGGGTTCCCATTTCTAATTTTTTTAATAAGCGTATCGCATAGAATATATAACCGCAAAGGCTTGGACGATGAAATGTCAAAAAATAATTGAAATTGTAATGGAAATTCAATTTTTTTGCATTTTTTGTTATGGCATTCTGGCAGGACATGACTTATATGTCTGAGTCGTGCAATATTGATTTCAAATTGTGTTTAAACATGATGAGCACAAAATGATCAAAATGAGCTCAGCACACAGAGGTGAAATGTCTCAGCGCACATTATTGTGAGTTTTATTGCTGTTGAGCTCTGTGATACGCTCATACACACTGCACAATGCTGTGAGTTTTATTGCTGTTGAGCGCCATAATGTGCATTGTGTACAAGTGATCAGTATTGTACAGCATCTTATAAACCTGAAAAGTGAATGGTAGCTTCCCAAGTGTGCTACAGGGTCATTCTGTGCTGCGGCACAGTCTTAGCTGCAATGAGTAGACTCATGGCTGCTGCAACAGAATGGTGGTCGTCTGGAGGGGACACAATGGATTCCCCAATTCACTGGTGGGCCTGAATGGATTTTCTTAACTCATTAAAATAATTATTTTGAAAATCCTGTGAAGTCGTAAATACAACAACACAACACTGTACATGTGACTGTTGCATTGTATGGATGGGGTTTTGTGTGAGTGTGGCCTTATGTGGGCATTACACAAGGGCCCTGTGATCTCCTAATGCCTGGGGGTTGAATAGTTGTCAGCGATGCCCTGGTCTCAATCATCAAATATCATGTTTTAGAAAACATTTCTATCTTATTTACGGTCCATTCAAACATTTCAACTTCAGCTTTTCAGTACAGCTGTCAAACTCTGTCCCCTCAGATATTTCTGAACTGCAACTCCTATGATTCTGTTTCCACCTATTGCATTCAAAGATTTCAAGGGAATGTAGGTCATCATCAGCATCTGGGGGACGGAGTTTCACATCCGTACTTTAATGAGTCACTTCTTGTACCCTAACCTCTTCAGCTTATTTCCTCTGCAGTCTATGTGAAATAGACCAGCTTGATATTATATTTTGTAAGGGTAAAACAAATGTATAACTTAAATAAGTATTATTATATAATCCTGCTCTAATTATCTATACAAAGTAAAACATGGAAAACATCAACTGATATTCTCAGGGTACCTGCTGGTGCAAACGAATATCAATCTATGAGTTTGCTAACATGCAGCTTGATATGATTACTATTTAATTATGAGTCACTACTATTTACATACTAATGACAGCTCAGGACAGTAATTTAATAATGATTCCATTAACATGAACTTCAGCACTCCTACACCCTTAAGTACAATCAGTACTGTGAGCTGGGAAACAGGTACCGGGTGCAATTGCTCTCTGGGGTGAGCACTCTTGAAAGGTTCAGAGACTAGACCAGTGATTTGCCTTCAAACGGTGGTACATTTATTGCAGCAACACACAGGTTATACGCACACCACGCTGTACAGTGGTCAAAAATAAACACTTCAAAAGACAAAGAAAATTCCTAGCCGTGTCCCGGCACTAGCTAAACATACAATAGCCCTGACTATCAACCTGTGCAAACCTATTGTTTGTCAGGCATCAGCAAACCAACCTTGTGCTCCAGCAGATAGAGACTGTCTGCTCCCCAGACTCCAGAGCGATTTCTGTTTGCCTCACCTGCACTAAATTGCCACTGAGGCCAAGTGAAAAACCAGGTGCTTAGAGGTTCCGGAAGGTGTAAGAGAGGAATCTGGGTGACACATAAACCCCGGACAAGACCTTTCCTTGCTCTCTACATGATGCCCTGTTACAGTACTTAAAAAATCGTGCATGTTAGACTTGAAACTCACTGCAGCCCAGTGCTGGGGGACACCCAAAAGAACCCTACAATACAAAAAGATATAGCAAAATGCACAGGCACAATTATATATATCACCAAAATCTCCTCTTTTATTTAATCCATCTGCAAATCAATCAGATCAAAGGATAATATAGTGCAGTATATATATATTACAACAATATAAAGTTTAAAATACAAAAAACAAGCTTACAAACAACTAGCACATACAAAATGTGCATATGCGTTTTTGCCACAGTGGCTCAAACCTCCCGATCGTAAACTCTCCAGTCTCCAACTGCAAAAAGTGGTAGATTGCGGGTTCCGTGCGATCCAAGGTACTGTCCAATCTTCCACTTATTGCGGTTGTCGAACTGACACACTGTTGAACTGACACACCAAAAATCAGGGCATTTCGCCAACACTTCAGGGCAGTTCGGCGTTCTCTGAATAGTTTAATCATTACTTCTCTATGGACAATTTTGCTGCTGCCGAAGAGTGCCGAAGATTGCCAGTCTACAGGGAACTTCACCATATTTCGCTGTCAATTCGCCTGTATTTGGCGAATTGACAGTTTAGTAAATAGACGGACTGCTCGGAAATTACACCGTATGGTGAAATTCACCATTCGGTGCAATTCGATGGCAAGTTCAGTGGTACCGGCTGAGTGGAGTAGAGGTAACATCACTGCTCTGCGTAGAGAGAGGCTGTGGAAACATGGGTTTGATTCCAGTAAGAGCACCTCTCCAGTAAGTGTCCTTGGGCAAGACACCTAACGGTACATACTCGCCACCCAGGACATACTTGAAAACGAGAGAAATCTCAATGTATCCTTCCTGGTAAAATACTTTCTCAAAAAAAAAAGTTTACCGGTTTGTGAATAAACCCTTAAATCTTTCTGTTACATTTTGGCATAGTGCATTTCATGAATAAAATGAGTTTATATAACGCTGACCGTGGAATTTGCTATTAATTTTTAATAAAGTACACAAACCTCCAAAACTAATGAGGGGTTAATAGGTTTCATCTGTATTATTTTCTACTTTTATATGTTTAATCAAAAATGGTAAAGATAAGACAATGCGAGTTTTTATTCACAAATTTATTTACCATTATATCTTTCGGGGATTACCTCTGAAAATAAGAATTAAAAAATATTAACATATTACAAAGGTTAGCTGTCAAGAAATACAATGTCCAGCATGATTAAATTCAGTCACCCTAGAGTTAGAAGCCCGTATGTGCATCTTTCATAACCTCATTATATAAAGGTATTTTCCTGCCATTTACCTCACTACAAATGAGTAGTTACTATAACAAATTACACAACACAATATGACACTTCAGTCACAAAATAATTTTTAAAATAATTTCAGTACTTGAAAAGTTGTAAAATCCTTTGTAAAAGTGGTCGTTTTTAATCTTGTCAAACAGCTCAGGCCTTCTAGAGAACAAATAGGGCAATGTTTATTGGACTAAGGGCAGGAATTATTAAGCATTCAGTAGGGGTGCCTGCTATCAATGTGAGACCTCCCACCTAATTCACTAAGAACGTGGATCGCAATGCGATCTACTCATGGCATAGCATGATCCTAGAAAAAGGAAAGCTGGAATCTCAAAACATCACAGCCGCAATGTTTTGTGCCTCTGCTTAAACTGCCACTAAGGATGAGCTGTTCGGTTCAATCGGTTCGGAGTTCCATTCGAACATTGGTCGTTCGAAAGTTTGCGAACTTCGAACTTTTTTGGAAGTTCGCCAAAAGTTCAAAATTAGTTTTTGAAAAAAAGCATAAAAAATGCTTAAGAAATACTAAAAAATCTAGAAATAAAGAGACTCTTTACTGCAGAATATTATAAGCAACGGTTTATTAGATATTGAATTAAAATAGGAATATTTTTAACATTGAAGCCTATGGGATATAACATTCTTGTTACTAAAACATCAGGCAGACACGGCCCTCTAATTAGGCACTGTAAAGGGCAGCCTGCCGGGGCCTCCCAAGGATCCCCTTGAGGAGCATGCGGCCGCCGGATGACAGCGCTGCGACTGTGCGGGCTAGCCACCCGGGTGCATGTGGCAGAGACAGGTGGTGCAGGGAGGGAGCCTCTGCACCTGTGGCCACAGCAGACCCCCCCACAACCAGGATCCAGGGAGCCCCCACTGACCACCAGGCTAAGGTAAGGTGACACATTTCTAAAAAAAATAAAATCCGAGGACATTTTTAAATGTCCCCGGGAACATAAAATAAAACTTTTTTTTCTTTCTCTACCTTGCTGAATGTATTTAATTATATATATTAGATACATTCAGCCAGGTAGAGGGGGGTGGCATGTGGGCTGCGCAGGGTCTCAGGCAGTGGTTTGTTTTTTTTGTGTGTATATTTTTAGCAAATTTATAGGGGAAGGTAACGGCAGGTATGATTATATATATATATATATATAGATAGATAGATAGATAGATAGATAGATAGATAAGATAAGATATATATCTATATTCTCAAAAATATATATATCCAGACTTGTATTACACACACATTTTGGCAACTAATCCCCCCCCCCATTTGGTTGATCCCTCCAGAAGAAATGTTGAACCCGATAGAGCAGAGAATAATATATAAATTCTCTGCTCTGTCGGGTTCAACATTTCTTCTGGAGGGATCAGCCAAATGGGGGGGGGCGCATTTAGTTGAGATTGTCCACATGCCACCCCCCCATGTGCGTATGTGTATATATGGTCTGAGGTCTGTGGGTGGGAGTATATATATATCTGCGTGTTGATATATACGTATATATAGGTCTGCGTGTTGATATATACGTATATGTCTGTGTGTGGAATATCAATGCATCCCTACTCTATACACAGCGCTCCATATCCCTATAATATATATGATCAGGGGTTACCTTTTTTTTATATTTTTATACTATTCCTATTAAATTAACAGTAATTTTTGATATTGTATTCACTAGAAACTTTTTTTGCCTATATAACATGTGCTTTGTGAAAATAAAACGGTTTTGTGTGTACATTTTAATTTAGTTAGTGGATTCCTGTCCAGTGCGGTGAGAAGCAAACGTAACGCAGTGTAGATACGCTGCGAGGCGGAGCGGAGTGAAGTCAAGCCTGCAAAATGCTTGCTTCTCTTCGCTTTGCTACGCTGTGCGTCGCTACATGCTCAGTGTGTCTCAGCCTTTATTCCGGCATCGCTAGTTTACCGAATCAGTTTGTATACTTGTTACTGACCCTGCTTGTTCTGAGGACCCGATCTGTTGCCGACTTTGCCTGCCATTTGACTATTCTCTCTATGTATTCCCTGCCTGTTCTGTTTGCTTCCTGTTGCTACTGGTGTGTCCCCCGATTCTCACCATATACAGTAGCGCAGTACAAGTGCCTAAACCTTGCTGACCCGGTTTTGTTATAGCTGCTGATGTAACTGAATAGATCGGGGATCTCTTCTGCATTACCAAAACCTCCACCACTGCACTCTTCCACAATACCACAGAGGGGTTACGGTGTGAAGGCACTTGCTGCCACCAAAGGCACAATATTTGGGTGCACTGCCACTGACGCCTATACCAGATTCATATCATTTTAATATTGGACCGCAGGGTCCACCGCTGCACTCTTCCACAATACCACAGAGGGGTTACGGTGTGAAGGCACTTGCTGCCACCAAAGGCACAATATTTGGGTGCACTGACGCCTGTACCAGATTCATATCATTTTAATATTTGACCGCAGGGTCCAACCCTGCACTCTTCCACAATACCACAGAGGGGTTACGGTGTGACGGCACTGTTGCCGACACAAAAGGCCCAATTTTAAAGCACCTATTGTTACTTTCATCCAAAGTCTGCATAAGTTTTACCATAATTTAGCCAAAAAAATCACTAAACTTGCTCTGCGTATCCTAAAACGTCTCCTCTTTTCATACAGGCTGCCGCCCAAAGCAGTTGTTTATGAATAGATTAAAGGAAAAACATTTACCGTCATTTGAAATGTCATTTTTTAAAAAAAATCTTTCTATACATCCTACAAATCCGCCACTTCACGGGCAGGTTATGGGGACCTCCTAGACACGATATTTGAAGGAATTTTTCGTTTTTATTCTTAAACTTTATTTCATGGAAAACTCACTGTTCCTTTAAAAACGTTTTTTTTTAAGCTTTTTGTCCTTGTTTCCTGTCCCCCAGAGCACTACCCGGACCCCCATACACCTTTTATGGCAAATATCTTGCATATATGCCCTCTTGGAGGGCACTCTAAAAATCGAACTTTCGAGTCCCCCCATTGACTTATATTGAGTTTGGTTCGTGTTCGAGTTCGAACTCAAAATTTTGAAATTGTTCGAGTTCGAATGCGAACCAAACACAGGGGTGTTCGGCTCATCACTAACTGCCACCAGGCAGGTTGTTGGCAACTTGAAGCTAACAGGCAAGAGGTTAACATTTATAGTGAGTAGGCCACAATGCTGCACACCAACTCCCCATCTAAAACACCATGGCCTTTAAGGGGTTAATTGCATAGGGGGGAACTCAGGTGCCCTTCTGGATGATTAACCCCACAAAGTTTCATTTTGACCCCCTACCATATACAGTCTAAAACAAAAATAAGCGTCTAAAATTAAATAATACTCTACTAACCCTATCCTAATTGAGGTCCTAACCCCCATTAACCCTAATCTAACTAAGGTCTTAATCCCATTAAAATTCATACTTGCCCTTCGACAATCAGTGATGCTATGGAGGTTATCCAATGCCAGGGCACTATCAGCAAAAAAGCTGATAGGAACTGGGCTATTTAACAAATTAGGAATTTCAAATCAACGATGGGTCTTCAGACGTTAAGAGCCCATCCACTGGCTGCAGTATTTGGCCATGTAAACAGATTTTGGACAGTCAGAGAGGGTGTTCTGTGATTGACCAAATGTGTAGACATGGCCCCACTGTCATCCAATCAGAGAAGAGGTGAAAAAGACATTGAAAGTTTACTGTCCCTTTCCGGATTTTACTGCACGGACTTTGCAATTTGAGTAAATGTGCAATTTCCATACAGTGGGATTAAACACGCAAACGCTATACAGTAAAGTCCTCAAAGTTGCAGTAACTTTGCAGACTTTATTGTACATAGGTTGAGCATTCCGTGTCATAATAATTTCCCTACTTGTTCCTCAATGTGTGGCATTGGGCATAGAATGTATTGGTCAGGCGCCAACATCCAACTCAATGCATTGTATTGTGTTTTAATTCACTAGGGCGTAAAGTAGAAATTTTTGAAGCTCCCTGCCTTATTCCGTTCAGTTGACATCTCTTATCTCGAGTAGCATAGACAGAACAATAGACCCTCTGCAGACTGATCTAAACTTTTCCTCCACCACCCAATTTATTTATTTATTTATGAAGGATTTTACCAGGAAGGATACATTGAGATTTCTCTTGTTTTCAAGTATGTCCTGGGTTCAAGAACATTGAAGTGTTACAGCTACAGAAATACAAAGTAATACCATGCAAGATATTAAAAAAAAAGCACAAATATACAGATTAACAGAAAATAAATATGTAGGAAATATAGTCACTAGGTTACATGTTTACAGGTGCATTCTGTATTGAGGTATGTTAGTAAGGAGCTCTTGAGTGACTTAAGACTGGGGGAAGATTTGATGGCGTCTGGGAGGTTATTCCATAATTGTGGTGCTCTGTAGGAAAATGAGGACCGAGCCACTGTCTTTTTGTATTGTGGCATTGCAAGTAAGGTGCTGGTCCTGGATCGGAGGTTATAGGATGAGGGAGCTGCTGGGGGAAGCAGTCTGTTCAGGTAGGGTGGCAGCTTCCCAGAAATGCTCTTAAACACCAGGCTGGAAAGGTGAAGGGTGTGTTTAGACTCCAGCGATGGCCAGTTTAGCTCTTTTAACACGTCACAATGGTGGGTCATGTAGTTACATTGTAATGCAAAACGGCAGAAGGAGTTATACAATGTAGTAAGTTTTTGAAGGTGTGATTGAGGGGCCGCTGCATACACTACATCTCCGTAATCAATAGCCGGCATAAGCATTTGTTGTACAATCTGCCTTCTTACCGCGGGGCTCAGGCAGGATTTGTTTCTGTACAGGGCACCTAGTTTGGGGTAAAGTTTAGATGAGAGTTTTTCGATGTGGGGGCCAAAGGATAGATTAGGGTCCAACCACATACCTAGATATTTGAGAGAAGTGACTGTGGTCAGCATGCCATTTGATTTTGTCCCAACACATAGATGGGGATTCTGCAATTTGTGTAGTTTAGGTACTGTTCCAAAGAGCATCGTTACAGTTTTGTCAGTATTTAAGAAAAAATTGTTGTGTTTGATCCACTTTTCTACCTCTGTGAATTGTTCTTCCAGCACGGCCTCCAGCTGCGGGAGATTTGGTTTGCTGGTACAGATTACAGTGTCGTCTGCATACATATGTACAGTTGAGGCTTTGCAGACGTTGGGCAGATCATTTATGAATATTGTGAATAGCAGGGGGCCTAGTATTGAGCCTTGGGGTACACCGCAAGTGACTGGGAGGGGGAGGGAGGAGCTGCCAGAAATTGACACATATTGTGATCGGTCAGATACATATGATTGAAACCAGGTTAGCGTGCGATCACCAATGCCAGAGTTTTTCAGTTTTTCTAACAAGATGTCATGGTCTACCGTGTCAAAGGCCTTGGCAAAATCAAGGAAGATGGCTCCAGTTAGGCTTCCTTGTTCCATTCCAGCTTGGATATCATTGCAGACTTTTAAAAGGGTGGTTGTAGTTGAGTGATTTGGACAAAAGCCTGATTGATCCGGGGTTAAGTAGTTCCAATATTGATAATAATCACGTAATTGTGTGTAGATGCATTTTTCCAAGATTTTTGACATTACAGGGAGCAACGATATCGGACGAACAATTGACTGTTCACTACTGGATACGCTGTACTAGAGAAGTAAAGGGATGCTTTTGCTCATATTTTTGGTAGGTATTGCATTATGCGAAAAATCCACTGTGACGGAAAAAGTTCGGACACATCCACAAAATGGAAACAGGAGATAAAACCTAATTACTTCAAAGAAAAGAAAAGAAAAAACATAAGTAGTTACAGCTTATGTTAGTGGTAGTGTTCCTTTAATGCAAAATGAGTTTTTTTATATATAACTATATTTTATCTCTAACAATTCTTAACCCTTTCACTGCTGAGCCATTTAAGCCCTGTGTGCTGAGCTAATTTTTACCGCTTTTGCTCATCGTGTTTAAACGCAATTTGAAGCCACGTTTTATTTTACAACCCAGACATATTATACATCGTTCTTTCCAGCAGACTCCGCAGATTCATAATATATCATTATTATATGTATACGTTATGCCCTGCCTGTATATTATAACAAAAAATGCAATAAAATTAGATTTCTTTTAAACATCTACAACGTGTAAAGTTGTTCTTTTCACATTTTATCATGCGACTTTTGTGTTTATATTTTCTATGGGCTGCGCTTGTTAAAAAAATTAGAAATGGGGACCGTTATATTTTTTAAGTGGGAATTACGTGATTTTTAGCAAATGCACCCCATAGAAAAAAATCATTAATGCAGCATCTTTGTTCACATTATAATTATTTTTTTTTTATATATATATTTTTTTATTATTTTGTTTTTACAAAAATGGCGCGATGACGTCATTTACATAGAGCGGCCCTTAAAAGACATGTCTGACTTCCTTAAAGTCAGAATGCCGCGGAACCCCGGAGGAGAGAGGTGAGTATCTCTCTGGGCTCCTGCCGAGCGGACGACTTGTGGGGAACGCATATAGCAGGAGTCAATGAGGACATTCCCCACACATCCTCCGCAACCAAGGGATTAAAAACAATTTCAAGTCATGTACCTTTGTAGGACCAGACAATTTATATATCCTTATTTTGAGCAGACTCGACAGATTCATAATATTCCATTATTATATGTATATGTTATGTCCTGTCACAATGCTATAATAAAAAATGTAAAGAAATCTGAATTTCCATTCAGATTTCAATCATTTAAAGCCTGTAAAAAATGTTTTTTTTCACATTTTATCATGCAAGCCAATGTGGTTATATAATGGGGTTTAAAATAAAAACTAGAAATGGGAACCTGTTACTGCATTTTTCTGAGAAAATATGCGATTTTAACTAAAACTGAAAAATCTGATTTTTCTCTTGTATTTTGGCGCATTGTGTTTTATGAATATTATGACTGTATAAGACACTGACTTTGCTCATGGCATGGCAAATTAAAAGGTGAGTAATGGCAGTGGTATTGTTGCTTTTATATGTGACAAATGAACAATGCCATTGCTTTGTGGATTTTCCGATTGACTTTATTTTGCAAACTTTGGAATTAAGTCTTTTCTTTAAACTACTTCAGATTTGAAAATAATTTTTATATACAACTAAATGGGATGTCATTGGGAGCAGCCATGCCGCCCATGTACACCAATGCGTTCGTTTATTTTCTATGACCAACAATACATTATTCTAGCCATGCAAAGAGGTCTGCAGAAGTATCTATGCTTCATAGATGATAGTTTTGTTGATATGGGATGGCAGCATAGACAAATTCTCTTCCATCAAGCAGGACTTCGATCTTTTTCTCACCACAAATAGGTTTACCTACTAAGCCAGCGTTAGCTGGGTTACGTTTTTGGAACTGGTGATCTTGTGTTCAGGTGTTCACTTGAATATAGTCTGTTCAGAAACGTTACTGACAAGAATACTATCTTGCGAACTGACAGTTTTCACCCCAGAAGGTTGGTGGAGTCGCTACCTATTTCCCAGTTTTTCAGTGTTATGCATAATAACACTAATAATAACTCTCTGACTGAGGTCCATGAGAGACAGATATTGGAAATGTATTTCAGGTTATAGTTTGGAGACACTGGATACGGCTTTAAGTGAGAAGTAAGATGATGACAAGGGATGCAAAGGTCCACCCTAATGTACACAGTCAGAAGGGAGTGTTTGGAATTTGTACAGACTTTTAATACACAGTCCGAAGTATTAGTGAGGAGTGTCTGTAGACACTGGGATATTCTATCCAAGGATGGGAGATTGCCAAAGTTGTTTGCAACACCTCTAATGATGTGCTTCAGATGAGGTAAATATTTAAAAGACTATTTGTTGCATACTGACTAGTATAGTTTGGTAAAAACAATCACAATGTAGCGCTGATCGGATATATGTGGAAAATCACTAAAACACTTAAATGGTCCTTGTTACTCAACCATCAACATAGGAATACAAAACAGAGGTAGTGTAGCGATAACAATGTTCTTCTTGAGTATGATGGAGAAACTTTTCGTAATCCTCTTCAGAGTATCCCTCAAATGAAGAGAAGAAAAGAAGACATCATAGTGCGACCCATATATCACTTAGTGGAAAGGATAGATGAATAGATCTCACTCACATGAAGTGGAACCCTCCTGGTTCTGGGTCAATCGTTTTTAGGGTCGTTCACTGGCCACCCAAATGCCCCTCTTAGAAAGGATCGGTTCTCCTGGTGAGGATAGATATCCCGATGTCCAGAGGTTACTGAATCCAAAGAGTCCACTCGAAGGGGCCCATAAAAAACTCCAAAGAGTATAGGGTAAATGAAAACATTAAAAATGTTTTTAAATGAATAAAAAAAATTAATAACAAATAAAAACAAAAACAATAAGCCAGGACGCGTTTCGCCAAGATAGATAATGTATCAAAAGGCTTCCTCAGCTGGCTGCTGTTTGACATGAATTATACACTGGTTTAAATAGTCATATTCATTTACCCTTAGCCAATCCCCCTCCACTTTTTGGCGGGAAAATTAGCAGTCAGTGACTGTTTATCTGGCATCTCCTCCTGGATGGCCTCCCACCACCTAAAGATCAACATGTCAAAGACTGAACTCCTACTTATTCCTCCCTCCAATGCCTCCCCACCTCCTGACTTCTCTATCACGGTGGAGGGTATCACCATCTCCCCATCAAACCAAGTTCGCTGCCTTGGAGTTACACTTGACTCTGCTCTTTCCTTCATCCCCCACATCAAGTCTCTTTCCTCCTCCTGCCGATACCAACTGCGTAATATTTCCAGAATTCGGCCATTTCTTACCGCTGTCACCACAAAACAACTCATACACGCCCTGGTAATCTCCCGACTCGACTATTGCAATAATCTCTTATCTGGCCTCCCTCTGTCCCGCCTCTCCCCCCTACAATCCATCCTGAACGCCTCCGCCAGGCTAATTCACCTCACCCGCCGCTCTGTCTCTGCCGCTCCCCTCTGCGAGTCCCTTCACTGGCTCCCCATCCACTGCAGAATTAAGTTCAAAATCCTTATCCTTACCTACAAAACCCTCACTAACTCAGCTCCCCACTACCTGTCCTCACTAATCACCAAATACACCCCAGCCCGCTCCCTAAGGTCAAACAGTGACCTGCGCCTAGCTTCTCCCCGCATCACCTCTTCCCATGATAGACTGCAGGATTTCTCACGCGCAGCCCCCACTCTCTGGAACGCTCTCCCTCGTGCTGTCAGACTTTCCCCTAACTTCTCTTCCTTCAAACGCTCCATGAAAACATTCCTATTTAGGGAAGCCAACCACCCAACTCACTGACGCAACCATCAATCACTCTCACCTTACAGTCCTCTCCTCCTGTTTCCAACCCCAACCCTCCAAGATTGTGAGTTCCTACGGGAATAGGGCCCTCATCTCCTCCTGTACTGTTTGTCAAATGTTGTTCAATGTATTGTAACCCTGTCTATACTGTGCTTATTGTACAGCGCTGCGGAATATGCTGGCGCTTTATAAATAAAGAATAATAATAATAATATACATTGTAAAAATAACAATATCGATTATGTTATATACCTGTATATAAAAATGTAGATTCACCAAAGATATTGTAAAAATAAAATTGGTTTATTTTTCAGTATTATAAAAATAAATAAGCTTTCTTGCATATCTGGTATTTTTTTAAGTCTTTCTATCTTAACATTAACAATTTCAGAAACAAATCAGATTTTCAGTTATTGTTAAAAACATATGGTTATTATTCATATAATTGTCAGCTTTAGGCTTCTGCTGAAAGGCATTTTCTATAGTAACTAAAATAAAAAACACAAGTTACCGATAAACCATATACAAGAGTGTGTATACAAGCAAGACAGCTAATCAAAGTCAATCTTGAAACATTGCTTTTGGACTCCCACAAAGAGTTTGTGCATCTCGGAGACTTTTTTTTTTTTTTTGCTCATGATCAAAACAAATACAGAATATAAGAAGAAATAAAAATATAATGTCCTCTTGAAGTACTTTCTATAAACCTGTCAGGATTCATAACTGTGTTGCATTTTCCTATTACCTACTTGAGCTGTCCCCAACATTTGTTTGAACTTTAAAAGCAGGGTGGTTCCTTTCAACCATATATTTCTGGCAGTTTTTTGCTGTCTTAAGTATGAATGTCTGACAATGTAGGACGATACAAAGTGAACAGAAAATAAGATAGCAATGCTATTGTTTTGGACTGTCATACTTAGAGTGACTGCCGCTTACCCAACAATAGTATTTTAGCAAGCAAAGGCCTAGTTAGTCCTTGAAATGGCTTCTTCACATCAATCATGTAGTACAGAATTTCAATTTTATGTTTGCTGGTGTAAATCTAGAAGGGCCTTGATTATACCAGGCTCCAATTCAAAAGAAAACTCACAGGGAGTAACATTAAACGTGTGCAATGTCAGACAGGTCAAGCTGGCAAAGGCAGAGTAATTGAAAGCATCTCATAATAATGACACTTTGTTGTAGTGAATTGAAATGGTGTTCACCTCATGAGCTTGGAAGTTTTTCCTTTTAAATGTTATAATTAGTTGTGAAACAAGAACATGTAGTCTTCATCGAGGCTTCTTTTATCTTGTTGGGTATCTGTTGCAGGGTGTTAAGAACAGGTACAGTGTTTTGTAATCAATATGTTGGTGTTAATGTCCATATCATGTAGCACTGTAAATATGTCTATAGCTTGCATAATGAAGCCAGGAAACTAGAACCTCACTGTATTATAGAGATTACCTCTCACTAATGCTTTGTAAACTACAGAATCCATAATAGGCTGATTTTAATTCTCATTGTTGATTTTGTTGTATAAACAGTAACTGATAAATTATTCCTAACGTTAGGAGATGGCATCAGGTGTTTGTGCAACTGCATTTTCCCTTATCTTTATTTTGCATCGTGTCTCTGTATTCTTTTTAAAGTTGCATTACCTTTTCAAGTCAGCGTAAAAAAAAACTAGAGTTCTAAAACTGCAGGGTAATTTGCAGGTAAAAGCGTTTTGTGCAGAGCAATCATAAATGGAGATCAAAATTACATTTCCCTGTGAATGTTCCACATACAGCATTTCGATCAAAGAGTGCATCAGATATGGCTCAATTAACATGATCCTGTGTTACATGAGATACATTTTTTTCTTGTATCTTCTTTCTTCTTTACAAAGATATTTTCAGTTTAGATATTCTGGAATGAAGTATGCAGATATACCATCGATTCTACTAAATTTTGGATTTAGAGACTAATTTATATACTGTAGGCAATTCAGTTTGAATATCAGGGGAGTCCTTTGTTTTATTGAGTGGGATGTTACAATCAACACCTTCACTACTTAGTATGAGTACACTCGATCCTCAAAGCATCTGCTGGCGCCACAGTATCAAGTATATCTGACTCGGTGTAATTCTGGAGCAATGCAAAAATATTTCATTTATTGCAAATCAAATTCTTTTACAAATGGGCTACAGAATGTGCCAAAAAAGTGTTCATACCTCAGGCATGGCACTCGACATGCTATAACAGTTTGCACAGCTGGGACTCTTGTGCCTAGAACACAGAGCCCGAGCTGATCCAGCACAGAGTCGCAGCTGCAGTAGTGCAGTTTGGCCAGCAGCTGGCGATACCTGCCTGTCAAATTTGGCTATTCCAGTAAAAAATGTACTGAGAAATTTTCCTATTATTTTTGACTGTGGAATTAATGAAAAGTGATTTTCCAAAAAGCACTGGTTTTTGATTGTGGTTTATGGAAAAATCACTTGGTAGTGAAGGGATTGATGGTGCATTCATTAAAGGTAACAGACCCTTATTTTTTATTTACATAATTATTAAGATGGGCCAAAACTACTATTATTTCTTCTTTCATCCTTTTTGGAAATGGGTGATTACATTTTTTAGTAAAGGATTGGATCTAGGGGCTTAGGTCTGCAATATGAGAAGCTATAGGAAAGGGAATTTCAGGAAATTCTGTGGATTCTACTTTGGAATCAGACATTAATGCCTAGAGGCTTGATTTCATTTCAGCTATTAACTCTTACGTGTCAAATATATCACCTCACTGATAAATGGTAATGGCTGTCCTGCTATTCTGAGATGGGCACAACAATGATGCGTTCTATATATACACCATGAAAACTTTGGTCCCTGCTGAACTTAATCAAAGGAATCCTTTAAATTGTTTCCTTAATCAGAGAGTATACGTGGTGCTTATGTTTTGTTCTTATTTGACATTCTTCCTGTTATGCTTTGGTTATTTATATTTGTGAGTTACTAGTTTAAGTTTTATATCTTATGTAGCGTCACAGGACAGTGATCTCTTGGATTTATTTGATTTATACATTATAGTGAGGATAATATTTTTATGTGCTTTATTTATATTTTTATTTTCTATATTCTCATGTGACAGGGTTTTTTCACTGTTATTTTCCAGACTAGAATATGCCTTTACATTGATTTATATGATTGTAGTTAAAGGGTTCTCTGTGTTCTCAACTATATATAGATTGGTTTCTATACAGGTGGATTTGTGAGATATATATATATATATATAATATTCCACAGGTCACCATCATTTCGGGTCTTCTTTAAACAATATTTCTGTCGATGTTTCAGTTCTGCCTGGGAACTTTCCTCGGGACATATTTTAAGTAAACGACTCATTTATTTAAAGTGTGTCCTGAGGAAAGTACCAGGTGGAACGGAAATGTTGACAGACATATTTTACCTACTTTAACTGAAGAAATTAAAGTTATATTTAAAGAAGTGTTAGTGAATTGAGGGGGGAATATATGTAAAAAATATATATAATGTATATAATAAGAAAATATAATATGTATATATATAAAAAAATTCCAGCCCATTAGTTAATCTTGTGTTTATTAATAAATTATGGATGGTAATTTTTTGCAGAGGCAGAATAGTTTTACACTAACAAACTGCCTTTAAAGTCCTTCACTTCAAAAGATCGTTCGCGCTGCAAGGTTACTGACTGTAATTTTACCAAAACAAACAAGTGTAGGATTAGCTTTTGTTCAGGCTCCATAAATGATATAACACTAAGGGATTTGTTATGTACACTCATATAATCTTTTGAGCCCATTTGTATCAATTAGATAATGCATCAGGATTTAAGCCATATTTATTTAATGACAATAAAATGCATCAACAGTTAACTGTGATTGTTTTTGATCTACCATTGGGATGCATCTTTACTCTTAATACTAATCATGGCTTTGTATTATTTAATAAGCATTTATAGCTCATCCACATTGGTCATAGTATAAATATTGCAATACATTTTCTAATAAAAGTGTTTAACAATAAATTGTTTAATAAGAGGTAGTTTGATGAAAAGATATGTTTCCTGCCAATTAAGCATGTCTTAAATGGATGGTTAGTTAATTTTTATAATTCATCTGATTTCAGTTTATTGAATAGTGCCCACCACAGTGTTGACTCTCAGCATCTAGTATAATAAATCTTTATCATTCCTTTGTTACATATAATTTAGACATTGGATTGAATGCATTTAAAAAAACAAACTTTTGGAATAGGATTGCACAAGCTGTTAAAACTGAATGCACACACATAGCAAGTGACTTTAAATGACCTGGCATTTGACTATCACAAAAGTATAACGGCTCACATACGCTCATCTTTGGAACTGACAAACACAGGCTTTGACACTGAGAATAGGGATTCAAATGTTTCACTCTTTTTAATCAGTATAATCAGTATAATTTCAGTTACATGTCAGGGTATTTTTGTCCATATAAAGACAGGAAAAACCTCGCCATTCTATGGAATGTGTCAAAAATTGAAAATATCAAATGATTAGAAGTAAGTTATTGATAAGCTGATGCATTGATATATGCTCACTTTAACCCTTTCGCTGCTGAGGCATTTCCCGCCTCGGTGCTGAGTTAATTTTTACCGGTTTTGCTCATCATGTTTAAATGCGTTTTGAAGGCTTATTTTAGTATATGACCCAGACATATTATATATCGTTCTTTCCGTCAGACTCGGCAGATTCATAATATGTCATTATTATATGTATACGTCATGACCTGTCTGTATATTATAACAAAAAATGCAATAAAATATGAATTTTCAATAATTTACAACGTGTAAAGTGTTTTTTTTTTACATTTTAACATGCGAGCAATTGCGGTTATATTTTGTATGAGGTGCGCTTGTTAAAAAAATGAGAGATGGGGTCTCGTTACATTTTTTTTTGGTGAAAATTACGCGATTTTTAACAAACGCACCGCATACAAAAATCGTTAGTGCAGCATCATTGTTCACATTATAATTGAAATGGGAACAATATTTCTGCATTAACGAACCAAAAAAAAGAAAAAAAAAATTGTTAATTTTTTATTTTTTTTTTTAAAAACTTTTTCATAGTTATGTTTGGTATTGTTGGAATGGCCATGCTCTGGCTGATCCAACAATATCAAACATTAGCCCCTAACTGCCACGGATCGGGAGATAGGGAACCCCCTATCTCCACCATTGGTGGCAGTTAGGGGTTAACTCCAGGACTGGCGTCATCGTGCTATGCACGATGACGCCAGTCCTCAGGGTGCATTCCCTGAAGCTTGGCCGACATCCAAGATGTCGGCCAGCTCCGGGAAAGGATCACAAACCGGCGCTTTTCGGCGCCGATTCGTGATCCGGCCCCCATGGGGTTAATTCCAGGTACCATTAGGAAGGGCAGGCTGTGCCCTTCCAAAGGGTGCCTGGATTAACCCCCTGCACCCCGGCGATCGGGAGGGAGAGAGGTGCCTGAATTAGATGTCATTGCGCCGCCGCGATGACATCTAATTGTGCCTAGCGACGGTTCCGGGTGCTGGGCTGACATCGAGGATGTCAGCCCGCACCGGGGGGCACAGCGATCGGCCGGAACCCGCTGAGCGCTGAGCGCGTCCTCCGCAAGGAACGCTACCTGCGGGTGGACGCGCTGAGCGCGTCCTCCGCAGCAAACGGGTTAAAATCCTTTCTTCAAATTAGATATGTCAGTTGTTTAAAACATCTGGAGAACAAAAGGGCAACTTGTTTTGTACTTCATGTTAAAAATAATTTCTTGTATAAATTACTGGAGTTAGAATGCTTGTAGCATATTTACCTTTGTTTCAGAGCCTGGAGAGAAAAATGATCCATGCCAATGTACAGTGTTGGATTTACATAGCGGCTATTGGAGCTGTAGCTCCAGGCTCATGACCCAAAATAGGTCCAGTAAAAAGCTAACAATGTCAGCACCATTGTTAAATATTATGACCCTTAATATTCTGTGTCTGTAGGAAGTCATCCAGTTGTTTTTTAAAAGTCTGTACAGTCTCTGACCCAACCACCTCAACAGGCAGAGAATTCCACAGCTTTATTGTTCTCACCGTAAAATAACCCTTCCTATGCTTTAGGTTGAATTTCCTTTCATCCAGTCTAAATGGGTGACCTCGTTTCCTGTGTATAGTCCTGTTAATGAATAGGATTCCAGACAATGGTTTATAATGGCCCTGTATATATTTATATACAGTTATCAGATCCCCTCTAAGGTGCCGTTTCTCTAAACTAAACAGGTTTAAACTTGTTAGCCTTTCCTCATTGCTTAAACCTTCCATTTCCCTTATTAATTTAGTCGCCCTTCTCTGCACTTTTTCTTGCACTATAATACCCTTTCTTAAGACAGGTGCCCAAAATTGCACGGCATATTCAAGGTGCGGTCTTACCATTGATTTATAAAGAGGCAAAATTATGTTTTCATCCCTAGAGTGAACTCCCCTTTTAATGTATATGATTATTCCCAAATCCTTCTCCTGCTTTATTTCCCCAACTCAGTACCATTTAGGCTATGAATTGCTTGTGTGTTCTTCACTCCAAAGTGCATAACTTTGCATTTATCTACATTAAATTTCATCTGAAATTCAAGTGCCCCGTCCCCCAATGCAGTCTCGCTGATGCAGTGGGTCGGTCAGAATAAAGCTGTCACTAATGGATAATAAGTCGCAACAGCAAGTCACTAATGGATAACAGCTCGGGCACAATTTATTTATTAACGAGCCGCTATTAACGGCTCTGGTGGAATCAGACACTATGTATTGGAAAATTCAATAGTTGTTGCATTATAATACATGAGTACAGTATTCTAACACAATGATTTTAATTTCAAATATTTATGTTAAGCCAGTTGTTAATGCTACATTCTTTAAATGTGGCGAGATTTTAGGGAATCATTGATTTTTTTCAGCTTTTCTTTTGATAGAATTTGGTCAACATTATTTCAGGCAAATTGTTATTTCTTTTATAGAGCCATGAAATAGAATGACAGTTAATGGTAACTATGGTGTATAAATAGTTAGCGAGTTATATAGCCCAGTGTTATTTTAGCAGAATTTAAAAAGGTGATAATTTAATTATAGCATTTCACTGGAAATGTTGATAATGACATTTAACAAAGCAGTATACTACATGATTCCTATGAATTCTTTATATCTTCGCCTGACACATTTTATTAAACCACCATTATTACGCGATTTTGGTAACTAATATGTAAATATATGTCATTGTAATTTTCATTTTATTGTGTTATTGTTTGATTGCCAAGTGCACAATAAACACCAACCAATAAAGAAATAGCTTTAAACACATTTCTGTTATCTGCTTCAGGAAACAGAGGTGAGAGGAAGTAACGGAAGATAAATGTAACACTAACTAGCATAGTCCATAAGTATCTCTGTCAATTCTTGTGAAGTGAACTGGGACAACACAGCTGGATCTCTACATTAATTTCTTAATAATTAATGACTAATCTATTAAAGTTTAATGATGAGTTGAAAAGTAATGGTCTGGATGCCATGTCACTTGATTGTAAATATAGCAAGTTGTGTGGAAATGTTCATTTTAGAAACTGTGCTTCCTTTATCAATTAAGAGTAAGCAATAAAATGGTTAAACTGGTTAGCAATGCTTCATTAGGCTACGTGAACTTTTATTTTTTTACCTTTTAAAACTTTGTTTATTTTTTCAAATTGGTGATTAAGGATATTTTAACAAGAAGTAATTGTATCTTAAGAGTGTATTATTTTATGTTACACAAATGCAACGCATTACAGGTAGTTAAAGAGTTAAAGTTATAAAATGCTTACGAGACGTTTTGTGTAAGAAATGTGCCTTGCTTTTTCTTTTGCTATATGACTTCCGAAAAAGCATTATCTCTGTAACAACCTTGGAGAATGAACAAGATGTGGCCTTCTCTAATCACCATATCTACCCTAACTTATTTCCTTTACTATCTTTATAAAAGCCTTGAATTGTACCAGGATACAGGCTTAACGTGTCAGCATTCTCCTAATTGTCTATTCTTTTTTGAAACTTTGTATTTGAGTATTTTCCAGGAAATATGTGTAAAACGACTGTGATTGGCTTGCTGATATTTGCGGCCTGTAACTTAAAACTATCACGGTTATCCAAAGAGATCCGAATTGCTTGAGAAAGGTAACCAAACGCTGAAAATCAGTGTTCGGTTACCTTTCCTGGCCATTCGGGTATCAAGAGAGCATTCAATTCGCCAAATCCTGGCGAATTGCCTGAACATACGGTGCCTGTTCGGTGCCTGTTCGAGGGCAGTGAAATCCCCATAGAGAAGCACTGCTTCGTCTATTCAGAGAACACAAACCAGCAGTGAAAGGTTCCCGAAATGCCCTGCCATTCGGTGGTTTAATTCGGCAAGTTAATTCAGGAGAATCCCATAGACTTCAATGTTAAAAATATTCCCGTTTTAATTCAATATATAATAAACCGTTCATTATAAAATTCTGCAGTAAAGAGTCTCTTTATTTATAGATTTTGTAGGATATTTTAAGCATTTTTCTTAATATGTATATATTTTTTTAAAAGTCCGATTTTTTATTTTTTTTTAAGTTTACTTATTTTTTCTGTAAGCCCTTTTTATTATCATTCCCTGGACCTCATATGTAAATTTCAGACATTTTCGCTCAGTAGTTTCTTTGCAAACAGCGTTTCATTTTCACAGATTTACACAAACTATTACTAATTATCTATTGCTATTCACCTCCCTCGTCTGCGGTCTCAGCTGCTTCGGCTGCTTCGGCTGTGTTTGGCTCCTGCTCGGGCTTGGTTTTCGGCAGGTTAATCCAGATGTTTTTGTGGCTTTTCTGCGTGCATTTGGTGGGTTTTGCGGATAGTTTTCGTCGGGTTTGTGGCAGCCTTTCCCTGCAATTCGGGGACCCTGTGGTGTTTGCTGAATACACCGCAGGGTCACCGAAATGGGATCGGCAAAAGGAACCGAATTGAAGAGAACGAAAAGACACCGAACGTGCGGTGACTTTTCTAATCTTTTTGAATAACCCTGTATGTAATCCCAATTATATTGACAGCTCTTGAAGCTGCGAATTCAGAGTACAGCTCATGCTGAGGTTTGGTGATAAACCTATGGAAAATGATGAATGTGATAGAACTGAATCTTTGTAATAATTTAAAAACACAATATAGAATTATAATTGTTTTTATAAGTTGCAGGGCTATCTTACGATCCTGTTGTTAAGAAAATGGCTATTATTATCGTTATTTGCCCATCAACTCGATGAGGACCTCTCTGTTATAAAGGAAATGTAATAGTAGATTTGACCTGTGTATGTACATAGGAGCAACGAGGCTGATTCTTGCGCGGAAAGTTTGATAACAGATTGGACAGCAGGTGAGGTGGACATCTCCAACCGGGCTACTGGCTCAAGCATTTCTGACTTGCCTCTTTTATTAAGCTGCAGCTGTCTTTTTGGCCTTGTATGATTTGGCCACAGTTGACACAAAGGAACACCATTTCATCTAATTCATTGCACTCTGTTACCAGGAATCAAGATTGATGTCAAGTGGTTTGAGGGTTTGTCAAGTGGCTTGATGTCAAATTTTGAGGTTGTCTTTAAATTGCGTCATTTGGCCCCCATGAGATCACTGACCATGCTGCTGTTCATTTTAAATGATTCTCTTTGGTACTCGAAGGTTTGAAATATGGACCATTGTACGCAATAGTACGTCCTAATGTAAATAATAGTACGTCCTGCACATCTTCTACCTCCCGCCGATACTCACCTCCTCCGGCGGCTCCCTCGCTGATCTGACTTCCACGAAGTCAGTTTAGCGGTTTTATCTCCTCCCGGCACACTGACGTCATCGCGCCGGGGGCGATGACGTCAGTTTCAGGCATCCCCCTTGCCAGAGCAGGGGTAGCGCCTGAAGGGGAAGGGGGGTCCTTTGGATCCATCTCTCTCCCCATTGCCGGCGGCTAGCTGTTAAAGCCAGGCCTCACCGGAAAGGTCACAGGATGTAAGGCATTATCCCCTTGCTAGTAAGGCTGCAATCCGGCAGCAATCAGCGTCAGATCACGGCCTTTTTTTGGTGGTGCCGCCATCTTGGATGGCAGCCCTACCTCCGGGTCTCCCCTTGTCCACTGACATCATCAGGCGCAATGACGTCAGTTTACCAGGGAACCCCTAAGGAAATACTGTAGCTGAGATAGAAGGGTTCTTTGAACCCCCATATTTCCCGATCCATGACAGCTAGAGGGTCATGATTGATATCCCTGGAAAAGGCCAAAGCATAGCCTTTCCAATGATACCAAACATGACCATGTTAAAAGTAAAAATACAGTTTAAAATCTTTTAAATAAAAATAATAAAAAAATTAATAAATTTTAAAAATAAAAACTTGTTTTTTTTATTATTAATGCAGCATTATTGTTCACATTTCAATTATAATGTGAACAATTAGTCCTGCGCACCAATTTTTTTTCGGTTCGTCTTGATTTTTTAAATTTTCGTTTCGGGTCGTTTCGGACGATTTCCGTTTGGTTCGGTTCAGTTCGGCTCGTTTTTCGTATCGACTTTTTTTTCGTGATATCGGAAATTTTCGTTTTTTTCGGAACGTCTGTTCTCCTCGTTTCAAAGTGTCTATTCGTTTTGACTTAAACTAATGGTTTTTCAGATCCATTATTTCTGTCGATATGATATTTCTGTCGATACAGTAATTCTGCCGATTCTATCGTTTTTTTATTAAATAAAGATCCTTTTTTTCTTATGAATATGCATTGCACAACTTTATTTAATCATATTAAAATGGTATGAATATGAAAGGAACAAATATGAACAAAACGATTTAAAAAACGCAAAACTGACCCAAGTGGTCCGTTTCAGATTCGACCACGGTTCGAGTGGAGGGGTGTCTCAATACCTTCGGCAATATAGTGTATAGATATACCATTTTTTCCAGTCTGCATTATTTACGTGTTATTTTTTGGATTTGGCAGAAAACAGGAAGGCAAAGGCAGCATCTCATGCCCCGGGGACCAGCACCTCCAGTGCCCCAGTGGAGGAGGGGGAGCCACGGGCGACCACCAGCTCTGGTATATACTGTTTTATTTTGCAACGACTTTTGGTCAAAAACAGAAACCTTTTTTGTTTACTGCATTTTCATTTAATTTTTTTATATATAGCACAAGAGGTGCAGGAGGAGGATGAGAGGGAGCCGGAGCCGCAGGAGGCCGCCAGTTCAGGTTTTTTACTGTTGTATTTTGCAACGACTTTTGGTCAAAAACAAATCAGTTTTGTTGTTTACTGTATTTTTTCTTTCTTTAATTTCTTAGATATAGCACCGGAAGAGGTGCTGACAGTGGTGGTAGAGGAGGAGGAGGAGGAGGGGGAGTCGGAGCCTGAGGAGGCCGCCAGCTCTGGTATATACTGCTATATTTTTTAATGACTTTCAGTCAAAAATAGAAACCTGTTTTACTTACTGTATTTTCCTTCTTTCATTTATTGGATATATAGCAGGAGAAGCCAGACCAGACAGGTCCAGCCTGAGGATAGCAATTGCTGAACTATGCCAGGTTGGCAATAATCTGCATGCCATCCAGGAGTTGCTAGAGGAGATGCGGGAGCATCTAAACAACGCTGTGGACGTCCTGGAACGGCTCTAGACCAGCCTCCTCCTCCCCTATGTTTTGCCCAGTTGGGCAGTTTGCCATGTGGCAATGTTTATAAATATATTTTATATTTTTTCACTATTTTCCTGTGTTTGTGTGCGTTGCTTTTCCTTACTTAATATGTATTGCTTGGTTTCCTCACTGTTAAAATTATATGTACATAAATTTATTGACATTTCTATGGACCCTTTGTCATAAATTTTTCAACATATTTGTGGCTATGAATGTGACTGTGCACATTCTACACTGCCTGCCTGGCCAAAAAATGTCACACACTTTAACACAACCTTGTACTGCCTTGAGATTTGATTACCGACGTGGCATGGTTTTGGTAAGCTTAGGCAATGTCACAACATGGATTTTTGTCCACAGGCACATTCATTGTATAACCAAGAAATTATCAAAAAATATTGATGGCAGCACTGCGTGAAGTCTTCTCCGACAAAACCCAAAGATTCTCAGTGCGGCTCAGGTCTAGTTTAGTTGCCCCTGTTAGCGGCTCCACACACGCTGCACGCTTCATACCATACCTCCCCCCCGCTTCTCCCAGCTATGAGCTCTCTCCCACCACTGCCGGCTAAGACGCTGCCCGCCAAGAAGGTCACGTCTTTGCAGGAAGACAACAGCGTGGGGGAATGGCAGCTGCCGACAGTCCCAAGACCTCATTGTGTGAGGGGTGGGGGGTGTGTGAGGGGCGTGTGGTGTATGAGTGGTGAGGGGGTGAGTAGTGAGGGGTTTGGGGCGTGTGAGGGGTGTGAGGCAGTGGGTCCCTAGCACAGGAGGCAGCAATCGGCCGGGTTTCCGGCCGATTGCTGCGCACCCCCGGTGACCATGTTACGTTAAAAGAAAAAATTATAAAAAATGAAAATATAATAAAAAAATATTTAAAAAAATAAAAAAAATGTTTTTTTGTTTTGTTAATGTAAGCAATATTGTTCCCATTTCAATTATAATGTGAACAATGATGCTGCACTAATGATTTTTGTATGGGGTGCATTTGTTAAAAATCGTGTAATTTTCCCCCAAAAAATGTAACAAGTCCCCCATTTCAAATTTTTTTAACATGTTGTAAATTATTGAAAATTCTAATTTTATTGCATTTTATTGTTATAATATACATACAGAAAGGATATAACGTATACATATAATAATGATATATTATGAATCTGCGAAACAGAACGATATATAACATGTCTGGTTCATATGATAAAATAAGGCTTCAAAACGTTTTTAAACATGATGAGCGAAACCGGTAAAAATGAGCTTAGCACACAGGCGTGAAATGCCTCAGCAGCGAAAGGGTTAATTTTTTTGTTTTAAATCATTTTATTTTATTTGTTCTGTTTTGTTTTTTTTTTGTTTCAGATAATTTTGATCAACTTTTTTCCGTTTTAAAATCTTTTGTTCTGGTTTTTATTTTTACAGTCAGAGCATTTGGGTCAGTTTTGCGTTTTTTAAATCATTTTGTTAATTTTTGTTCCTTTCATACCATTTTAATATGATTAAATAAAGTTGTGCAATGCATATTTATAAGAAAAAAAGGATCTTTATTTAATAAAAAACGATTTATTTAATAAAAAAAGACTGTATCGACAGAATTACCATATTGACAGAATTACTGTATCGACAGAATTACCGGATCATTGGAAATGATACAAAATTACAGAAACAGCGATATAACCGAAAAATACGATGTCCGAAATTACCGAAATGGAACCGAAATCACGAATGGAACCAAAACGAATTGCGATTTTACACATTTCAAGTCCATATGAAAATTACGAAAACTTTTAGTTTTGGCTCGGAATTCTTTTCCTATCTGCCGTTTTCAGATCCAATCCATTTCGGAAAATCGGCCGAATCTGAAGCCACGAATTGGGACGATTCGTGAAAAATACGAAAACCGAAACGCACATCCCTATGATCAATGATGCTACACTAATGATTCTTTGGGGGTTTTGCTAAAATCACGTAATTTCCCCCCAATAAAATGTAACGAGTTCCCAGTTCTAATTTTGTTAGCAAACTTATCCCATAGAATGTATAACCGCAAAGGCTCGGATGATAAAATGTGAAACGCTGGATGATTGAAATTTTATTGAAAATTCACTTTTTTTTTAGATTTTTTGTTATAGCATTCTGGCAGCGCAAGACGTATACATATAATAATGATAGATTATGAATCTGCTGAGTCTGCTAAAAGAAAAGGATATATATTATGTCAAATCTCGTTTAAACATGATGAGCAAAAACCGTCAAAATGAGCTCAGCACACTTCTACTTTTCGAAGAGTGCCGAACTCGTAAAATTGCCCCATTTTTAAGGGATTAAAAAGATGCTATGTAGGTTTGCTTGGGCAAGTAGCTCCAGTGTCCTGAATATTGTCCTGCTTCTGATTGTTGAGGTTTTTTCTTAGGCTTACATACCAGCTGAAACCGTTATTCCAAGCTTGTTGCAAGATTTTCATTTTTTTTAAAATAAAGCTTCCAAAAAAAAAAAATCTAAAATGTACCTTTAATCCTGTGTGCCAAAGGCAGTGCAAGCAGCGGAACACTGGGAAAAATAGTCCCCAGTGTCCTTTCACACTCTTAAGGTGACTAACATGTCATAAGCGAGCCCGTGCCGAGCTTGTTCATAGTTGTGATTGGCTCCATGCAGTTCAAAGGACTCCAGGAGTCGACACCAGTGGCGCAGCATGGCTCCATTGCCTGTATTTTGTAGTTGTTCTCACATAATCTATCTTAAACTACTAATACAGTGGCTTGGTCAGAAAGAGTTCGTAACAATGATACACTTACGGTTTTTGGTTTGCGCTGATTTTTTTCCTCAACAACTCCCTGTTTCTGTGGCTGGAATAGGGACACTTTTCTGGATTAAGTTGCTAAACCTACATAATGGGAAGGAAAAAAGAACAACACTGCTTGTGTGGGGCACAGGATTATGAGATTGGAAGATGATAATGAGTGGAAAGGTATGAGAGGAAACGAAAGTACAACATCACTTCTAATTTGGTTACATTACGTAGAATGACAAACTAATGAAGAATTTAAACAACTAACCCAAAAAGATGATTTTGCGTGGAATATGTTGAATAACCAATGTATATTATAAAATGTCTACTTCATAACCCCTTCACTACCAAGATCAAGTATACTCAATCTTCACAAACATCCACTGGTGCCACAATATCAAGTATATTCGACTTTATCTAATTCTGGAGCATTGCAAATTGCAAGCTAAATTAATTTGCAAATGGGCCTCAGAATTTGCCCCAAAGGTTTTAGTATCTTGGGCATGACAAACAAAGTAGTAAAACTGAACAGCTGAAACTCTGTGTCCAAACCGCAAATCCCTAGCTAATTCAGCACAGGACCCCATCTGCAGTAGCAATTTTTGACCAGCAGATTTTGCTGTCTTCTTAATAGGGCCACTGCAGTAAATAAAATACATTGTGAGCATTGACAATTATTTTTTACTGTATAAATAATGAAAAGTGATTTTCCAGAAAAACACTGGTTCCTGAAAGTAAAGGAGTTAATCTAATTTCAGAGCCACCAGGTGCATTCCTGCTCTAAACTTGAATAGTGGGAAAATTCACACTTAAAGGGGTTGACACGTGTCAGAAAGGCTATGCAATATTCAAGGGAATTACAAGGAGAAATTATTGATTTTACAGTGGATCTCCTAACCTTTGTAGTAACACATAACTATCTCCTGTTTAATAACAAATTTCCATCAGATACAGGGAATAGCGATGGAGACCATGTGTGCCCCCTCATATGCCATTATTTTCTTGAGCATACTGGGAAAACTTCATGTCCTTATCAACCCTGAAAGTAACCTCTTTTTTTGAGGATCCTATTCTGGCAAAGATTTATAGATGCTGTGTTTCTGATTTGGAGGGCATCTTTGGGAGAGTTCCTTTAATTTGTGAAGTTTGTAAACCATAATAATTAAAATCTTAGGTTTACCCATAACAGCAAGAGGACATCATTAGACTTTTTGGATGTTGAGATCATTCTCAATTCAGAAAAAAACTATGTCTATAACCATCTTCAAAAAGAAAACAGCATCTAACAGCCTAGAGAAATCACTACACAAATGTAGTGTTATGCAACATAATTGGTAAGAAATATTTTGTAACAATTAGTCACAGGAGAAACAGAGGTTTAACCCTTAACTATAACAGCTCAGGCCTGGTTTACTTGTTCTCCTGTGCTTGTGGAAAGAGGTATGTGGGAAAAACCTTTCTCCCATTTAAATTGAGAATAAGAGGACATATTCTGTAGGTCAAAAATCATCAGGAAACACCGGTAGCAAGGCATATACGTGAGTGTCAAAAAGGAGATGCCAGTTGCATGAGATTTTGTGGAACAGAGAAGGTGAAAGATCAAAGAAAAGGAGACATTGATCTCCAGTTGAGATTTAGGGAGAGTTTTTGGATATACACTTTGAGAATGCTGGCACCGGAAGGTTTGAAAGAAGGATTTACCTTCTCCCCATATATTCATCCATAGCTAACGTATTAAGATACTGCTTACTGTATAGCACTATGACAATATATATTTTGTTCTTTTTTATATTTAAGCGTTTGCACTTTGGGGGCGGTTTTATGTCTATGTTTGCAGTGTCTGTGTGGAAAAATTCACCAATGCAATATATGTCTCTCCTATCATTAAGGTCATTAATCCCATTGGGTTTCATTAATCGAGACTGTAACTTCAGGTCTCATTTAGCTACTGTATGGAGTGATAAGCATGGGAAGATCTTTAACTCTATTGGTTTGCTTTGTACTATAATGTATCTGTTTAGGAGGTTCCTGAGTAATAATATTGTATCTAACCACCTTAACTATTCTTCCTCCCTTTTTAAAAATACTGACTGGAAGTTCAAGGAAAAGGTGACATACAGCAATGGAAATATAAGTACTGGTGTTTTATTGAGCATAGTTGCCCTTTTTTATTCTACTGTCACAGTGAAATTCAGATAGAGCGGCTATGATTCCATTTGGAATGGACAATCCTAGTTACTGCCGGGGCTGCACAGTAACAAGCCGGAGTAGTCGGCTTCCCTGATTGTCAGAGTGTTGGTCACGTGGTCTGATGATGACTCTCAACACTATCCAATTTGGCTGGATAGGTTTGGGTTGCTTAGCAACGGGGGAAGCGTGTACCCATTTTTGACTAGTATTGGTCATGTGGACTGATGTTGATTGGATCGTGACGTTTGACGATGTGGTTGGTGCGATTTCCACTGCATGGAGATATAAGTGCTGGTATTTTATTGAACATAGTTGCCTTTTTTATTATGTTGTCAACAGTAGAATTAAGACAGTGCGTCTAAAATTCCATTTAGAATGCCATGGGTGATCCCAGCCACCGGGGCTGATCAATAACAAAATATTGTAGCATTGGAGTAATCGGCTACATTGATTGGCCAAGTCTTGATCACGAGGTCTGATGACGACTCTCGACATGGTCCAACTCTACTGGATAGTTTCGGGTTGCTTAGCGGCAGGGGAAGCGAGTATCCATGATTGGCTAGTACTAGTCACGTGGACTGATTGGACTGTGATTTTGGACTATACAATTGTGGGATTTCTAGTGCCTTCTCTGTATTGGGGGATTGATTTAGATACTGTGAATATAAGACCCTCATAGTTATTTATTTTTTGTAAATAAAGTGTTTTATTGCTTTCAATACAAAGAAGTGAGTATAAAGGGTGAGTGCTCCGCCTTTTTGTGCCTACAGGCTCCTGAGATGCAAATCCGGCCCTGTTTTTGGCCACCATGAGTGTAGAGAGTATGAGCAAAGTAGAGGTGTAAGGTGTTTGCAAAAGGTCGATACTAGTGTCTCACAGCGTAGGAGTAGCACGGCAGAAAAGTGCCCATGAGCTTGCGTGCATATTTCAGAGTAGCCGTGGGGCAGGAATTGGGCAGGCTGGTTGGGGAGGAATATGTAGGGTGGAGGAGTGGGCAGAAACAGCCCTTCTTTCTGATGATTACTTTGTTGAGTAAATGTTCGCCTGGTTAATCCTCAGTCTGAATATGGATTATGGGTAGGTCTCAGAGCCTCAAAAACAAAATGTAGACAGAGCATAGAACAGTACAGTTTTACCATTGGTGTGATATTTAAGAAAAGAGGAGTTACACTCACATGAGATGGTGTCTCAAATCAGACATTCAATGTAACGGCAGCTGGCAGCTTTAGTAAGGAATGCCAGATTTCCCTTTTGTTGTCTGAGAGGGTGCCAAATGTGGGGTTTCCAAAGGTGTCGGAATCTCAGCAGTCCTATCCTTCACAGGGAGTGGGTCAGCTGGTTTTCCAGGGTTGGTGCCACCTTCTTTGGAGAGTACAGCCTCAGCAGTAGTACAAGGAAAAAACGTTCACGCTTGTGATTTAAAACGTTTTATTCCTTTTCAATAAAAGTACAAATAAATCAATAAAATCAATAAAAGTTAAAGTAGCAAATACACTAAAATGTGTTTCGCAGTTATAACCGCTTCCTCAGTCACTAACTGCATGATGCCTGTGCAGTCATAACTGCCTAGTCAGTCCGTTTCGTATAATTTCAGACTAATACTGTAGCTTTGCTAGTGACTCTCTTTGAGAGAGCATTTTGAAGGGAAAGAGCAGAAATCATAAAGATTCAGGGTCAGCATTTAGCAGTTTCTTCTTTCACCCATTAGGGTCTATCTGGTACTTCTGCTCTTTATGCAGAGTCTTCATTTGCCTTTATATATAACCAGCTTTTGCCCGCGGCTTCGCTCGCATGGATTTTAGGATTTGTTAAAATAGTTTTTTGAAAGAAACTTGAGTTTTTTTTGGTAGAACCCCCCCTTTCCCCCCCACTTGGGATTTTTGGAAAATTGTAAAACATGTGTTTTTTTATTTTTCAAGAAGATTGCAAGTGCCAAATTTCACACCTGTAATATCTTTGGTTTTTGGAAATATAGGTATACTGATAAAAGTATTCAACCCCCCTTTTTCCCCCTCCCACTGGATTTTTGGAAAATGGTAAAATAGGTGTTTTTTTGTGTTTCTCAAGACAAATCTAAATACCAATTTTAACGTCTGTAACATCTTCTGTTTCTTAGATGTAGGTATCCTGTGTAAAAGTCCCCCTTTTTTTACCCCCCCACTTGGAGTTTTGTAAAATGGTAAAACACGTGTTTCTTTTTTTTCAAAATATTGTAATTACCAAACTTCACACCTGTAACATCTTGGTTTTTGAAATATAGATATACTGATAAAAGTATTCAGACCCCTTTCCCTCGACCCCCCCTTATTTGGATTTGTGGAAAATGGCAAAACACATGTTTGTTTTTTTCACGAAGATTGTAAATACCAAATTTCACACCTGTAACATCTTTATTTTTTGAAATATAGGTATACTGATAAAAGTATTCAACCCCGCCCTTTTTTCCCCCTCCCACTGAATTTTTGGAAAATGGTAAAATAGGTGTTTTTTTGTTTCTCAAAACGAATCTAAATACCAATTTTCACGTATGTAACATCTTCTGTCTTTGACATATAGGTATCCTGTTTAAAAGTATTCAGCCCCCCTTTTTTTCACCCCCCCACTTGGGATTTTTGGAAAATGGTAAAACACCTGTTTTTATCAAGAAGATTGTAAATACCAAATTTCACGTCTGTAACATCTTTGGTTTTTGAAATATAGGTATAATGATAAAAATATTCAGACCCCTTTCCCCTGACCCCCCCAATTGGATTTGTGGAAAATGGCAAAAAACATGTTTGGTTTTTTTCTCGAAGATTGTAAATACCAAATTTCACACCTTCAGTTTTTGAAATAGAGGTATACTGATAAAAGTATTCAACCCCCCTTTTTGCCCCCCCAAGGAATTTTCAGAACATGGTAAAATACGTGTTGTTTTATTTTTCACGATGAATCAAAACACCAATTTTCAGGTCTGTAACATCTTCTGTTTTGGAGATACAGGTAGCCTGTTTAAAATATTTAAAATATTTAACCCCCTTTTATCGCCCCCCCACTTGGATTTTTGAAAACCTGTAAAATATGTGTTTTTTTATTTTTCAAGACAAATCTAAATACCGATTTTCACATCTGTAGCATCTTCTGGTTTTGAGCTATAGGTATCCTGTTTAAAATATTCAACCCCCTTTTTCACCCTCTTATGGGTGGATTTTCCGAAAATCCTTCTTTAGTGGGCGCCTACATCATAAAAACAGTGCACCTTCAAAATTTCACGTTCCTAGGTTAAACGGTTTCAGCTGGGCGTTGATGAGTCAATCAGTCAGTCAGTCAGTCAGGACTTTCGCGCTTATGATAAAAGTATTCAACCCCCCTTCTTGCCCCTCCCAAGGAATTTTCAGAAAATGGTAAAATACGTGTTTTTTTATTTGTCAAGATGAATCTAAATACCGATTTTCATGTCTGTCAGTCAGTCAGTCAGTCAGTCAGGACTTACGCGTTTATATATATAGATAATAATGTTTTTCAAGGCATATTATTTTGACATCTCATTCATTGTTCCGATGTAGGCACATGTTGGTCACACACATTTTACCATTAAGTTGTATTTTCTTATTTTTAGTATTTGTGTTTATCTGTGTAATAAAAATTGTATTTAATGTACTTACCACTCTACTTTATAAGTGGCTGCATTGTTCAGTCATTTATCATATATATATATTTTTTGTTACCTTGCAGAGGTGGTTTTAATCCCATATGTAGCATGTGCTCCTTAGGCCTACTATCTTGTGTTAGAAGGTCTTGTCTTTTTTTGATTGCTAATCATCGCTATCTGACCATGTTCATTATCTATCTTTATGATATTTACTGTATCTGACAAAAAGTTGTTTCTGCCTTAATAATGCTGACCACATGTGTAATATAAGGGACACCGTCCAGAGATTAGAACTTTTTATCCCAGTACTGTAAAGTAAACGTAAACATGCCAAATTAAAAATGGCCAGTTATTTTAATCCTAACTATTTCAGAATAGTAATCTTTATACAAAATTGCTTTGTTACCTTGTATTCAAATTTCAACTACACATCACATATTTAAAATAAATGTTTTGATAATATTTTCTTCAACTAAAATAGCTTGGTAGTAAAAGGGATACAAAAGGTTATAACCCGCAGCCGTTGTGGAATTTAAACTTTGCATTGAAATGATGCTGGAACTCCAAAAAAATTCTGCTTCACTCTCATGTGAAAGCTTCTCTATTTCCTACATAGCATTAACAAATCAGGCACAAAAAATTATCGGGTCATTTATTAAATAAAAATATTCATGATTATATGGCATTTATTATATTATTATGTATTTTAACAGCTGTGTGTAACATGTAATGAACATAGCACAGATAAAACTCTGCTTTAATTATGCGAAAGATTCACTTATTTTATCATATGCTTTCACCAGTTACAGACATTCAAAGCAAGGATAATTAAGCTTATACCTAAAATTATATTCACCAGGAAAATATTACTTACAGCATTTTTTGCTATGATTTTAAGGTTTACTTGCTTGCCCTGTGATTCCATTAATGTGAGATCCTAGAAAGGTTGTCGGGATAACCTTGAAAAATACAAACACTTAGGCATTGTCGGCAACACATAAAAATGGAAAGAATCAATATGTGCTGTTACTTAAGCTTCTGGAAAAAAAGGTTAAAAGGTTTTTTAATGTGGAAAAAAATCTTAATATTCTTCTTCATTATTCCCTTTTTTGAAATTAATAAATAGCTACTATCAAAATTTTGTTTAATCATGCAAGCTGAGAGATAATGTGAACTGTTTCTTCTTAAATAACCATCAAACCCTGTAACTTTATTAAAATATATAGCTTTGCATTTCCATTCCAAGGTATTAACGATGGTGCCGCATTAATCTCCTAGTTGGAATACCTAATATTTCTTTCCCCCTTAAGTCTGATACACAGACGAATTGGCGAACTAATGCAAAGCTTTTACGGAAGCCTTACATCTTGTGACAACACAAAGAACCTTCAGGATACTAATACACCACGGAACTTTAAGCCTCATGCATTTTGCAAATATGACCTGAAAAGAGTATCCCATTTCTCGTCAGTACAAGAAGTCAATCTCTTTGAATTTGATGACTTACATAAAGAAAATTTCCATAAATTATTTTTAGTGATATTAAATGGCTCTTTTTGGACACATTAATATCACGGAATACCTTTTCTTCTGCTTTTAAATAGACAATATACATTTTACCTTTCAAAAATAATATATATATACTTACAACGGTTGTGGTGGAGGACAAAAAGTGAGATAAAAGCCTCCACGCTATAATGGTTACATTTATTATTGCAATTATAACCTTATATACTGTATATATATATATATATATATATATATATAATATTATAACCTTTCGCGTTTGATATATAAAAAATTACATGTAATTAACTCAAGCTATTTACAAATGCTATGTAATGTAATTTCATTTCTAAATGTTAATTTGTTAAATAAATGTTACAAGTTTATTGTTTATTATTTTATATATAGAAATAGGTAAAGAATTTACATAATTGCAAGAAGAAATATTTTTTATTTTATAGCTTATTCTTAATCCAACCAAAGGAATCAACACTTTTCATAACTTTGGAAACCCTAAATCATTAATGTGTATATCCTGGAAGATTATATGAAACCCGAACACTAATAGGGTTATTCAGAGAGAATCAAAAAGTCACCGCATGTTCGGTGACTTTTCATTCTCTTCAATTCGGGCCGATTCGGCAATCCCATTTCGGCCACCCTGCGGTGTATTCAGCAAGCACCTCAGGGCCGTCGAAGCGCAGGTAAAAGCTGCCGCAAACCCGACGAAAAGTCACCGCAAAAACCCGGCGAATGCACGCCGAAACCCGCAAAAACATCTGGATTAACCCGCTGAAGATCCCGGAAAAACCCAAGCAGGAGCCGATCACACGCAGCGCAGCCTCCGGAAAAAGCCGACGCCGCAGACGAGTGAAGTGAATAGATTACCAAAACAGTTTGCTTGAATGTTTGAAAAGTGAAACACTGTTTGCAAAGAAACTACTGAGTGAAAATGTCTGAAATTTACATATGAGGTCCAAGGATTGATAATAAAAAGGGCTGTTAGAGAAAAAATAAGTAAACTTAAAAAAATCTGACTTTTTTTAAAAAAAATAAAAATCCAGAAAAATGCTTAAAACATCCAAAAAAATCTATAAATAAGAGACTCTTTACTGCAGAATTTTGTAATGAACAGTTTATTAGATATTGTATTAGAACGGGAATATTTTTAACATTGAAGCCTATGGGATTCTCCTGAAGAAACCTGTCGAATGGAACCATTGAATGGCAGGGCATTTCGGGAACCTTTCACTGCTGGTTTGTGTTCTCTGAATAGCCGAAGCAGTGCTTTTTTATGGGGATTTCACTGCCCTCGAACAGGCACCGAATGTGCAGGCAATTCGCCAGGATTTGGCGTATTGCCTGCCCTCTGGATAGCCGAATGGCCAAGAAAGGCAACCGAACACTGAAAATGAGCCATTCGGATCTCTTTGAATTACCCTGTAACTGTGCCATTGTCTGGCCAACGTAATATAGAGAGGGTGTATTTCCATATGTTTAGATCTGTCAGGTTATTAAATCCAAAGATTTGCCTCCATATATATAATAATACGCTAAGAAAATGTTTGCATTTCACTCAGTTCTCAACTCTGAACCTTTTCTGTCAACCAGTGAACACTGACATATTTAAACTTTGAATATCCCTTAGGCACTGTTACTCAAAACTATCTTCATTGCGGGACTATAGCTTTCTTTTAAACTCCTGCATTAATTAATGTTTGTAGGGAGGCAGAATACTCTTTGCGAGCAAAATGTACTTTCATAATTTGATTTAAGATTGTAATTTGGTTTTCATTGTTGTACTGAAAGGTTGTGCTAATGTCAAGTCTTAAATTTTTACCTTAGACCAGGAATTGAGATCCCTGCCCCCTCCCCAGATGTTGGTGGGCTGCAATTCTCAGAATTCTTAGAGTGCAGTAGATGGCCAGAGAATCATTTGAGTTTTAGTTCAGAAACATCTTTGGGGGCTACAGTTTGAGATACTTGACTTAAACCTTGTATTATGGTTGAAACATGCAAAGTATCTATGGATGTTATCTTTCAATGTCAAGGCCTTAAATGCAATATACCTATCTATTTTATAATTGTGTTAATTTATATTTTGTTTTTCTAATTGCAAATTTGCCAATGTAATGAAGATGATTAGATCAGATGCAAATCAAGAGGTCCTTGAAGAATGAAGCATTTCATAACTAGGCAAGATTACAGGGGTTATTCAAAGAGCACCAAAATTTACAGTGGCAAGAAAAAGTATGTGAACCCTTTGGGATTACATGGAGTTTTGCATGAATTGGTCATAAAATGTGCTCTGATCTTCATCTAAGTCACAACAATTTGAAAAACACAGTCTGCTTAAAATAATGCAACACAAACATTATATGTTTTCATGTGTTTATAGAACATAACATATAAACATTCACAGTGCAGGGTGGAAAAAGTATGCGAACCCCTAGCCTAATGACTTCTCCAAGAGCTAATTGGAGCCAGGAGTGAGCCAACCTTGAGTCCAATCAGTGTGATATTTTTTTTTTTTTTTGTGAAATGATTTTACCAGGAAGGATACATTGAGATTTCTCTCGTTTTCAAGTATGTCCTGGGTGGCGAGTATGTACCGCTAGGTGTCTTGCCAAGGACACTTACTGGAGAGGTTGCTCGCTGGGATCGAACCCATGACTCCACAGGCTCTCTCCATGCAGAGCGGTGATATTACCTCTACTCCACCCAGCCGGTACTATTGGATGTGTTGCTGAAAGCTGTCCTGCCCTTTAAAAACACACACCAGTTTTGGGTTTACTGGTTTCAAGAAGCACTGCCTGATGTGAACCATGCCTCATAGAAAAGAGCTCTCAGAAGACCTACGATCAAGAATTGTTGACTTGCATGAAGCTGGAAAGGGTTACAAAAGTATCTCCAAAAGCCTTGATGTTCATGTGTCCACGGTAAAACAGACTGTCTACAAATGGAGAAAGTTCAGCACTGTTGCTACTCTCCCTAGGCGTGGTCGTCCTGTAAAGATGACTGCAAGAACACAGCGCAGAATGCTTAATGAGGTAAAAAAAGAATCCTATAGTGCCAGGTAAAGACTTACTTTTGTTGACACCTCTACAGTAAGGAAAACATTAAACAAGAATGGAGTACATGGGAGGACACCACGGAGGAAGCCATTGCTGTCCAAAAAGAATATTGCAGCACGTTTGAAGTTTGCAAAGGAGCACCTGGATGTTCCACAGCACTACTGGCAAAATATTCTGTGGACAGATGAACCAAAATTGAGTTGTTTGGAAAAAACACACAGCACTATGTGTGGAGAAAAAAAGGCACAGCACACCAACATCAAAACCTCATCCCCACTGTAAAACATGGCAGAGGGAGCATCATGGTTTGGGGCTGCTTTGCTGCCTCATGGCCTGGATGGATTGTTGTCATTGATGGAAAAACGAATTACAGAGTTTATCAAGACATTTTGCAGGAAAATGTAAGACCATCTGTCCGCCAACTGAAGCTCCGCAGAGGATGGGCGATGCAACAGGACAATGACCCAAAGCATACAAGTAATTCAACAAAAGAATGGCTTCAACAAAACAAAATACGCCTTCTGGAGTGGCCCAGTCAGAGTCCTGACCTCAACCCGATTGAAATACTGTGGCATGACCTTAAGAGAGCGATTCACACCAGACATCCCAAGAATATTGTTACACTGAAACCGTTTTGTGAAGAGGAGTGGTCCAAAATTACTCCAGATCGTTGTGCAGGTCTGATCTGCAACTACAGGAAATGTTTGGTTGAGGTTATTGCTGCCAAAGGAGGGTCAACCACCACAAAACAACTCATACACGCCCTGGTAATCTCCCGACTCGACTATTGCAATAATATCTTATCTGACCTCCCTCTGTCCCGCCTCTCCCCCCTACAATCCATCCTGAACGCCTCCGCCAGGCTAATTCACCTCACCCGCCACTCTGTCTCTGCCGCTCCCCTCTGCGAGTCCCTTCACTGGCTCCCCATCCACTGCAGAATTAAGTTCAAAATCCTTATCCTTACCTACAAAACCCTCACTAACTCAGCTCCCCACTACCTTCCTCACTAATCACCAAATACACCCCAGCCCGCTCCCTAAGGTCAAACAGTGACCTGCGCCTAGCTTCTCCCCGCATCACCTCTTCCCATGATAGACTGCAGGATTTTCATGCGCAGCCCCCACTCTCTGGAACGCTCTCCCTCGTACTGTCAGACTTTCCCTAACTCTCTCCTTCAAACGCTCCCTTAAAACGTTCCTATTTAGGAAGCCTACACCCAACTCACTGACGCAACCATCAATCACTCTCACCTTACAGTCCTCTCCTCCGTTTCCAACCCCAACCCTCCTAGATTGTGAGTTCCTACGGAATAGGGCCCTCATCTCCTCCTGTACTGTTTGTCAAATGTTGTTCAATGTATTGTAACCCTGTCTATACTGTGCTTATTGTACAGCGCTGCGGAATATGCTGGCGCTTATAAATAAGAATAATAATAATAATTATTAAGTCCAAAGGTTCACATACTTTTTCCACCCTGCACTGTGAATGTTTACATGTTCTGTTCAATAAAAACATGAAAACATATAATGTTTGTGTTGTATTATTTTAAGCAGACTGTGTTTTTCAAATTGTTGTGATTTAGATGAAGATCAGAACATTTTATGACCAATTCATGCAAAACTCCACGTAATCCCAAAGAGTGCACATACTTTTTCTTGCCACTGTAAAGCAAAAGAAATGCATGAAAATGCATGAAATTATTAAATAAGGTCCTATGAATAATAATAATAAAACGGTCTGTTACAGAATTAAAAAAACGCCATTTAAAAAATCAGAATCAAAAATTTCAGTGAAAACATCCAGAAAAATGCCTAAAAAATTCTAAAAAGAAATTAATGAAAATACTTTTTGCTGCAAATGAAAAGACTAACGTTTGGGGGGAAAAAAAACAGGAATTCTTTGTACATTGAAACCTATGGGATTCACCTGTTTAAACCTGTTGAACAAAAGCACTGAAAATCTGGGTATTACGCCAGTGCTGTTTGCCATTCTCTGAATAGATTAACAGGTACTTCTCTATGCGGAATTTCACTGCTGCTGAAGGTTGGCGAGTACACTGTATTTTGCCAGCAACTTGCCTATATTTCAAATTGCCAGCTTTCTAAAGAGCTGAATTGCTGCGAAATTGCAACATATGGTGAAATTCACCATTCGGTGCAATTCGGTGACAAATTTGGCACTCTTTGAATAACCCCTTATATTTCAGTTACAATTACATTTACAGTCACTTATATAGTGCCACTAGAATTCACAGCGCTTTGCAATAAGGGAGTACAGACATGAGACATAATAAAAACACATAAAAACAGACAGTCCTGCCCAGGGCTGGATTAACATAGGGGCTATTATAGCAGCAGCTCCAGGTCCATGCCCCTTAATAGGCCCAGAGAAAGGATAGTTATGTCTGAATTGATGGGCATTTGCACAAACTCCATAGCAGCTACAGGCTCATGCGAGTTATTACTGGAAAGGCCAGAGCATGACTTTTCCAATGATACCAAACATGAACAGATTTTATGTACCAATAAAAATTAAACTATTTTTTTTCTAACATAGCAATATTCACTTTTCAATTATAAAATCAACAGTGATGCTACACTAAGTCACAATCTCATTTCTCATGTCACTAAGTGTGGAGGTGATGGCATAATCCATTATTACGCATTGTTCCATCAAAAACCTAAACTGCTGCACTGCAGCGTGGAGCACTTGGGGGACTTTGGAACCCAGTGTCTCTAATATTTACACAGCACAAGGTCAAGTGAGGCGCCATTGGACTGGTCAGAGTCTGGCCTTTTCCATTGATACCAAAAATGACCATGTAAAATCTAAAAGAAAGAAAGAAAAATAGTTCCAAAGCAATGTCATTGTCCATTTGTCACTGAACTTGCTCCCAGTGAAGGAAATGAGAAGGTGAGTAATAGCAGTGGTATTGCTCATTTTATACTTCTTTATACATAGCTCTACTATTCATAAAACAACATCCTCCAAAACACAAGCAAAAACTGCAGAGTGCAGAAGCAGAGCCTGGGAGGGTGATGACTGTGAGTGGTGATCTGTATGAAGAAAAAGACACAGATTTAGGAGGAGTGGGCTCTGTATACAAGGAATTTACAACATGGGAGGGGATGGGGAAGCAGATTCAAGAGATCAAAAACGGAGGGAAAAATTTAAAAATAATTAATCAGTCTGTGAAAAATACAGAAATGACAATATAAAATAAGAACAGTGGGATTGGAGCAATGGAGTAGCTTGGCAGACGACATGTTGATAGCAGAATATCTTAGTTTTTTCAATGCAGATGCAAAGCCTGGGAAGGGTGATGGCTGTGAGTGGTGAGCTTGGTTTGTTTCAGAGTGCAGATGCAGAGCCTGGGGAGGGTGATGGATTCAGTGTACTGGTGACTTCCACAATTGAAGGTTAAATAGAATCTGTGATAGAACACACGTGACAGTAGATCAGTCATATGGAAATTATAAACCGTGTTTGTGTTCCCAAGTAAAAATTTATATCAATTGATATTTAACTGGTATTTCTATAATAAATTTAAAAAACTTTTTGAAAGAGTCTGTGTGACTGGGGGCTAGTATGTAAATAAAACTGGAGTTCACATTTGTATATAGTCATATTTATTTTATTATAGATGACACATGATTATTTAATCTTTTGATTTACATTACAGCACAGGTACTGCTCCTTGTAAAGAAATAAAAATAAAAAAAACATCATTAGACTTGTGGTCATGTTTATTTATTTATTTATAAAGTATTTTACCAAGAAGGATACATTGAGATTTCTCTTGTTTTCAAGTATGTCCTGGGTTCAATAACATTGAATTTTTACAGTCGTTACAAAAAATACAAAGTAATAAATGCAAGATATTAAAAACAAAACACAAATATACAGATTAACACAGAAAATAAATATGTAGGAAATAGTCAATATGTTACATGTTTACAGGTGCATTCCGTATTGAGGTATGCTAATAGGGAGCTCTTGAGTGACTTAAGACTGGGGGAAGATTTGATTGCGTCTGGGAGGTTATTCCATAATTGCGGTGCTCTGTAGGAAAAGGAGGATCGAGCCACTTTCTTTTTGTATTGTGGTACTGCAAGTAAGGTGCTGGGAAGTAAGGTGCTGGTCCTGGATCTTAGGTTATAGGATGAGGTAACTGTTGGGGAAGAAGTCTATTCAGGTAGGATGGTAGCTTCCCAGAAAATCTCTTTAACACCAGGTTGGAAAGGTGAAGAGTGCGTCTAGCTTCCAGCGACGGCCAGTTTTGCTCTTTTAACGTGTCACAATGGTGGATCATGTAGTTACACTGTAGCACAAAGCGACAGAATGAGTTATACAGTTAAGCAAGTTTCTGAACGTGTGTTTGCGGGCAGCTGCATACACTACATCTCCTTTTTCAATAGCCGGATAAGTAGCAAAACAAGAGGACATAGTCTTAGAATAGAGGGGCAAAGGTTTAAAAGTAACATCAGGAAGCATTATTTTACTGAGAGGGTGGTTGATACATGGAACAGCCTTCCAGTTGAAGTGGTAGAGGCCAAAACAGTAATTGAATTTAAGCAAGCATGGGATAGGCATAAGGCTATCCTAAACAAAAGATAAATCCAGGTAAAGTATCCATGTAATTGGGCAGACTAGATGGGCCGAAAGGTTCTTATATGCCGACATTTTTCTATGTTTCTATGTTTCTAAGCATTTGTTGTACAATCTGCCTTCTTACCGTGGGGCTCAGGCAGAATTTGTTTCTGTACAGGGCACCTAGTTTGGGGTAAAGTTTAGATGAGAGTTTTTCGATGTGGGTGCCAAAGGATAGATTTGGGTCTAACCTCATACCTAGATATTTGAGAGAAGTGACTGTGGTTAGCATGCCATTTGATTATGTCCTGACACATAGATGGAGACTTTGAAATTTGTAGTTTAGGTGCTGTTCCAAAGAGCATCGTTACAGTTTTATCAGTATTTAAAAAAAGCTTGTTATCTGCAATCCACTTTTCTACCTCTGTGAATTGTTCTTGCAGCAAGGCCTCCAGCTGCCGGAGACTTGGTTTGCTGGTATACATTACGGTGTCATCTGCGTACAGTTGAGGCTTTGCAGATGTTGGGCCGATCATTTATGAATATCCTGAACAGCAGGGGGCCGAGTATTGAGCCTTGGGGTACTCCGCACATGACTAGGAGGGGGAGGGAGTTTAGCAGTTGAGGAATTAGGTTTAGAGTAGGGATGAGCCGAACACTCCCCGATTTCGGTTCGAGCCCGAACCCGAACTTCCCATTTGTTCGGGACCGAACCCGAACCCCCATGCAAGTCAATGGGGCTGAAAATTCGTTTTTTTAGATAGAGTGCCCTCCAAGAGGGCATATATGCTACATATTTTCCATAAAAGGTGTACGGGGGTCCGGGTAGTGCCCTGGGGGACAGGAAACAAGGACAAAAAGTTTTTAAAAAAAACGTTTTTAAAGGGACAGTGAGTTTTCCATGAAATAAGGGTTAAAAATAAAAACGAAAAAATTCCTTCAAATATCGTGCCTAGGAGGTCCACATAACCTGCCCATGAAGTGGCGGATTTCTAGGATGTATAGAAACACTTAAAAACAAATAAATGACATTTCATATGACGGTAAATGCTTTTCCTTTAATCTATCCATAAACAACTGCTTGGGGCGGCAGCCTGTATGAAAAGACATTTTAGGACGCGCAGAAAAAGTTTAGTGTTTTTTTGGGCTAAATTATTGTGAAACTTATGCAGGCTTTGGATGAAAGTAACAATAGGTGCTTTAAAATTGGGCTTTTAGCGTCGGCAACAGTGCCGTCACACCGTAACCCCTCTGAGGATATGAATAGAGGCGTCAATGGCAGTGCACCCAGATATTGTGCCTTTAGTGCCAGGCATGCAAGTACTATCATACAGTAACCCCTCTGTGGTATTGTGGAAGAGTGCAGGGGTGGACCATGCGGTCCTATATTGAAAAGTGTTTTTTTTATCTGTTAATGGGCGTCAGTGCACCCAGCTATTGTGGATTTAATGCCAGGCCATCAAGTATCATCCTACAGTAACCCCTCTGTAGTATTGTGGAAGAATGCAGGGGTGGACCATGTGGTCCTATATTGAAAAGTGGTTTTTTTTCTGTTAATGGGCGTCAGTGCACCCAGATAGTGTGCCTTTGGTGCCAGGCCAGCAAGTATCATCATACAGTAACCCCTCTGTGGTATTGTGGAAGAGTGCAGGGGTGGACCATGTGGTCCTATATTGAAAAGTTTTTTATCTGGTAATGGGCGTCAGTGCACCCAGATAGTGTGCCTTTGGTGCCAGGCCAGCAAGTATCATCATACAGTAACCCCTCTGTGGTATTGTGGAAGAGTGCAGTGTTGGACCCTGCTGTTCAAAAAATTAAAATGATATAAATCTGGCACAGGCATCAGTGCAGCCAAATATTGTGCCTTTCATGGCAGCAAGTGCATTCACACCGTAACCCTTTTGTGGTATTGTGGAAGAGTGCAGGGTTGGACCCTGCTGTTCAAAAAATTCAAATCATATAAATCTGGCACAGGCGTCAGTGCAGCCAAATATTGTGCCTTTCATGGCAGCAAGTGCATTCACACCGTAACCCTTTTGTGGTATTGTGGAAGAGTTCAGTGCTAGAGGTTTTGTGCATGCAGAAGACATCCCCGATCTATTCCGTTACGTCAGCATCAGGGGATTGATAACTGCTGATCCAGGACTGATTCATTTTTATAAATGTCAGCCGGTCTACAGAGTCGGTGGACAGACGCACTCTTTTGTCTGTGACAAAACCTCCAGCGGCACTGAACGTCCTTTCGGAAAGCACGCTAGATGAAGGGCAACCTAGTAGCTGCATAGCATATTGGCTAAGTTTTGGCCAGTGATCCAATCTCAACACCCAGTAAGCCAGTGGATCATCTGCTGGAAAGGTATCCAGTTCTGCCCTTGCCCCTAGGTAGTCCTGCACCATATGGTGAAGACGCTGGCAATGGGTGCCTACATTTGACGTCCCTGGGCGTCGAGGACTAAAAAAAATTAAAAATGCATCAGTCAAGCGGCCCTGGCCTTCACCGCTATTCCTCTGATCACCTGCAGCCTCAGAAGCACGTGTGTCAGCACTTGGTAATCTAACAGTACCTGGAAAGGTGTTACACAAGTTTCGCTTTAGAGCGTCCTCAAGTTTTGGCATCCTGTGCTCCCTCTGTGCGGGCAGGATGAGCTCTGCAACTTTCCCCTTGTATCGTGGATCAAGAAGGGTTGCCAACCAGTAATGATCCCTCTCCTTGATAGCACGAATCCTGAGGTCCTTTAGCAGGCTTTGCATCATTAGGGAGCCCCTGCAGTGTAGGTTGGAGGTGGCATTAGCTGCCGAGTCTTCCTGGTCAATGAGGATGACCGTATCGTGCACTTCCTCCTCCCAGTCACGCACAAGCCCTTCTGTTTCTGGGCACACAAAACCCTGCCTTGAGGAATCCCCACCTTCAATGCCCCCACTACTTAAATAGTCCTCCTCCTCCTCATCCTCCTCCTGTCTGATCTGAGTAGGACCCGCTGGAATGCTGTCTGCGGAAAGACTGGGGCCTTGAGAGCTAGGGAAGGCCTTCTCTTCCTCCCGCTGCTCTGCCTCTAGAGCCACAACTATAATTCCCCGCAGAGTGTGCTCCAGCAGGAACACTAAAGGAATTGTGTCACTGATGCATGCACTGTCCCTGCTCACCATCCTCGTTGCCTCCTCAAATGGTGACAGTACAGTGCATGCATCCTTGATCATCAGCCACTGCGGGGGGGGAACCAAGTTGACCTGAACCTGTCCTTGTGCCATACTCACACAGGTACTCGTTGATGGCCCTCTGCTGCTTGTGCAGACGCTGCAGCATTGCAAATGTCGAATTCCACCTGGTGGGCATGTCACAGATCAGACGGTTTGTGAGAAGGTGGAATTCTCTTTGAATTTCTGCCAGGCGAACGCTTGCTGGGAATGACCGTCTGAAGTGGCTGCAGACTTTTCTGGCCTGGATGAAAAGCTCTGGCAGCCCTGGGTACTTGGTTAGGAAATGTTCTACCACCAGATTTAGGACGTGTGCTAGGCATGGTACATGCGTCAATTTACCCTTGCTTAGGGCGGAGAGAAGGTTGCTGCCATTATCGCAGACGATCATTCCCAGCTCAAGCTGGCGTGGTGTTAACCATCTCTGCACCTGCCCCTGCAGAGCTGACAATATTTCTGACCCGGTGTGGCTCCTGTCCCCTAAACAAACCAGCTCAAGCACAGTATGGCATCTTATTGCTTGAGCCATTGCGTAGACCCTGTCAGGCGTCGGTTTAACTGCCACTTCGCCAGAGACAGAGAAGGAGGAGGAGGAGGAGGAAGAGGTGGTGGTGGTGGAGCAGACAGACCTCATACAAGCAGCTTTCTGGAGGCATGGTGGATGAACAAGCTCCAGCACAGAGCCCCGTCTTGGATCCCTCCCAGCTGCAATCAGAGTTACCCAGTGTGTGGTGAAGGAAATGTAACGACCCTGTCCATGCTTGCTGGACCATGTGTCTAAAGTGACATGCACCTTGCTGCTGACTGCCTTTCCCAATGACTGGATAACATTGTCTTCCATATAGTGGACAACTGGATAACATTGTCTTCCATATAGTGCTGGTATAGTGCTAGAATGGCCTTGCGTGAAAAGTAATGGTGTTTTGGAACCTGCCACTGTGGTACAGCGCATTCAGCAAATTCACGGAAGGGAGCAGAGTCCACCAGCTGGAAAGGCAGCAGCTGCAATGCGAGTAATTTTGCTAAGCTGGCATTTAGACGCTGTGCTTGGGGATGGTTGGGACTATATTTTTTCTTTCGCTGCAGCAGCTGCGGCAACGTAATCTGACTGCGTAAATCTTCAGCTACTGGGATGATGTCACATTGTGAGGAAGGACCTGCCGGTACATCCATTACTGTAGCATCATCCCTGTCGGTGGAGGTTGTAGGCAATTGCATGGCAGGACATACAGTGTGGGTAGAGACAGATGAGGAGGAGGAGGACCTACGCAAAGTTTTGCCCCAACGGGATGTGTGGCACTTGTTCATATGTCGCCTCAAGCACGTGGTACCGAAGTGTCCAGTGTTTATCCCACGCTTCAGCCTCCTCTGACATAGATTACAAATAGCAACGGTGGGGTCTGCTGCACAGTTCTTAAAGAACTCCCAGACAGCAGAGTTCCTGCATGTGTTCTTTGAGACAACAGCGCTCTGCACCGGAGCAGCTCTGACATGTGATGCCTTGGACTGGCTAGTGCTACGGTTGGTCACAGAGGATGTTGTGCCTCGTGTTTGCTGTGCCTCCTCCTCCTCCTCCCCTCCTCCTCACTTGATTCCTCAGTTCGATCTGGCACCCAGGTGGAGTCAGTGACCTCATCATCATCAATGTCATCTTCACCCCCTATCTCCTCGTCACTGGAGCCAACTTGGCAGTATGCTGCAGCTGCTGGGGCAACATGAGTGCCAGTTACTTGTGTGTCATCACTGGCACCCCCTTCCTCTAGGTTGATTATATTCCCTTGCTCAACCTCAGAGATTGAATCAGAGCACTGTACTTGCTGCGCATCCTCAAGCAGCATGTCACTCTCATTGTAGTCAAACAATTCAGCTGACTCCTCCGTGTGTGATAGCGAGGCTACGGCAGGAGTAGCTGTGGACATGGAGGCTGCATTAGATGCTTTGGCAGCTGAGGTGGACTATAAAGCACTAGAAGCCTGGCTGGCAGAGGACTCGGAGGATGAGGATGGCCTGGTTAGCCAATCCACCAAGTCCTCTGTATGTTGCTGCTGCTTAAGACGGCCAGCACCAGTTAGAAAGGACAAGCGTGCCCCTGCAGAGGATGCACCACGTCCACCACGACCAGAGACACAGCCTCCCGACACAGGGGTTGCTTGCCCTCTTATCTGTGGCTGGGAGCGTCTGCCTGTCCTTTTTGTTCTTTCAGACATGGTGAGTGATATATAGATTAATATATACAGAACTCTGATTCAACTCTGGTATAAAGATTTAAATAACTCTGGTATAACTCAGTGAGACACACTGATAGCTGGCAGCCAGTGACAAGAGACAGATCACCTTAATTCACAAATGTTTTAAATAAATTAGTGAGCCCCAAAATACAGCGTGGTACTGTTTGTATGACGAGACACAGATCACCTTAATTCACAAGTGTTTTAAAGAAATTAGTGAGCCCCAAAAATAATTGCTGGCTGTGTGACGAGACCCAGAAGATCACCTTAATTCACAAATGTTTAAAATAAAGTTGTAAACCCCCAAAAAAACTTGCTGGCACAGTGACAAGACACACATCACCTAATTTCCCTGATATTTGGTATAAATGAGACCCAAAAAGACTTGCTGGCACAGTGTGACAAACCCAGAAAATCACCTCAATACACAAATGTTTTAAATAAAGTTGTAAACCCCAAAAAACTTGCTGGCACAGTGACAAGACACACATCACCTAAATTCCCTGATATTTGGTCGAAATGAGACCCCCCCAGACCCCCCCAGTAGTGTGGCAGACCGGCAGTAAGAACACACACAACTATCTTCTTTGAAATCTCCTCTTAAATGCGTGCAGAAGCACTGAGTTGAAACCTTATATAGTGTGCTGCGGGACTTAGCTCTGTGAGCCCATGATTGGATAAAATTTGCCCAATCAGGACTCTGAGCGGTGATTGGCATAGTGTTCAACCAGTCTTGCACCAGACCTGTGGTCAGGTGCAAGGCTGTAGCCAATTACGAGCTTCAGGCAGTGGGAAAATGCATTGTGGTCCATTGTGGTCGAACATGCGGTGAACACCCGGAAATGTTCGGGGTTCGCAATCTGCTCGAACAGCTCATCCCTAGTTTAGAGTTAGAATATCCTATGGGCACTGTTGTCAAAAAGTCAGAAATGGGAAACTGTTACTGTATTTTTCTGAGAAAATACGCGATTTTAACTAAATCTGAAAAAACAACATTTTCGTTTGTATTTGGGAGCATTGTGTTTTATGAATAAAAACACTCAGTATAAACCACTGACTTTGCTCGCGGCGTGGGAAATGACAAGGTAACTAACAGCAGTGTTATTGCTCATTTTACATATGACAAATGGACAATGCCATTGCTTTGGAACAAAAAAGTAAGAAAAAATAATTTCTATGTTTGTATTTTTCTTCTACATTTTATATGGTCATGTTTGGTTATCATTAGAAAAGCCAGACTCTGACCTGTCCATTGACACGTGACATGACTTTGTGAGTTGTAAAGAATGGAAATGCAGGGGTACAAAGACCCCCACACACCTCGCTGCAGTCTGCAGCTTGTGTTTTAGATGGATCAATGCATGATCACGCTTTGCTCCATCACCTCTACATTTGATCTCAGTGTGGGACATCTGAAAGCGAGCTAGAGCAGTGGCATTGCTTGCTTTACAAGTGAAAGCACATAATGCCACTGCCTTAGAAATGAGATAAGAAAAAAAAGTAATTTTTTTTTTTCTTTTTTTCTATTTTTACACATTACATGGTCATATTTGATATCATTGGAAGAGCCAGACTCTGACCTTTCCAATGACATCTCAACCTTGTGCAAAGTAAAAATCAGAGATGCAAAGTTTTAAAGGACCCCCAGCAGTCTTCACAGCAGTGTGGCAGTTTAGGTTTTCGATGACTCAATGCATAATAACACATTGTGCAATTACCTTCAAACTTGCTGGCATTGTGGGAAATGAGAAGGTGAGTTAGTGCAGCATCATTGTTCATATTATAATTGAAAAGTGAACAATAGCTCTGCATTATAAAAATATATATATATATTTATTTTACACAGCTTTTTGATCTTTGGTATCATTGGAAAGTCCATGCTCTGGCCTTTCCAACGACACCAAACATGACCCTTTACCAGCTATTGTTTGGGAGATATATTAATTTTTCCTGCAGAAGAATAAAAAAGCAGAGAAAATCTGTTTCATAAATGCAATTTTGAGGGTGCGTGTGAAATAAATGTAAACACATTCAGACATATGGATAAAATTTCTGAAATGTCCCATTTGATAAACACCTTTGTATGCTTACATTTGAAAAATATATATTTCAGGTTAAAAAATATGTGGGATAAATATTCAAAAAGCTCTGATACTTAAAGTTTTAAAACGGAGACCACTAAATTGTTGTTGTTTTTGAATTAAAACATATTTCTCTTATTCATCATAGGGTTTAGAGTAGACAAACAAGTGCTGGGTGATATTTGGAAACTTGTCTGTACATATTATTGCTGTCTAGCATGAAAATACCTCAGGGAGGCATCACTGACTTAGCTTAATGCCCATTAACATAACTTATCATATTGTTATTTAAATTTTTGAAATTGCTTGATTCTAATTCTACTCAATTTCATATTTAAATTATTTAAATGCAATATGACGTATCAGTCATTACTAGTTAAAATCAATCCCTGGTACAATGAAAATACAAATTAGACAGCTTTTTCTATTCTTTTTTATGATAAGACACAGCAAATAAGTCACTTTACAAAGTAAAAGCCACATCAATGCTAATTTTTTGGAAAAATGAAGGAAGCATTCACAAAAATAACTTGTGACTCTAAGGCAAAAGCCTTAAGCCAATGACACAGAAGGATAAAAGGGCAGATGAAGAATAAAAAAAGGCAAGTGACAGAAATTAAATAGAAACCTAGGGTTCCATGAATTATAAAAAGCATCAATAGTTTTGTGCAATTTGGGGAGTTTATTCATTATTTTATTATCATGGACAATAATCATGACATTTGATGGTTGTAGCCAGTGGTCAGGTAGGGTTGGTCTGGCTGCAATGTAAATTTAGATAAAAAGCTATTTTTGTTGTTCTGAAGAATATGCAAACCCACAGGATATAGAAAGTTGTTTACGGGGAACAACCAAAAAGACTTCCATGACTTGGGTTTAAATGGATGCTCTATGCAACTACGCGAGTCGCAAAACTTATCCACTGTATTTTTTTATCTGTGCCAGTTATATCCTACATCAATATCTTGAGGAATTGCAGTTGAGTTGTACAGACAGATTTTTTTGACCTCCCAGAAGTCACCGCAGTCCATTGCATCAATTATCAATCCAGGGTGCAGCTTTTACTTTTTCACATAGTAAACAACATAATCAATACTTTTCACAAACGTCTTTAGTGAAGTGTCTCATTTTTGTGATATTTGCATACATTTTTATATAAAGAAACTACATTCAAATCCAATAATCCTTTCAAAAAGGATGGTTTAGATTAGAATTTAGTTATGGATATTATGGTTAGCAGTCTCTGTTGTGGCCTTGCTAATTGCCTATGAAATATAATAATGATATAATTATAGTTTTGCAAAGTAATTTATTTATTTATTTATAAAGGATTTTACCAGGAGGGATGCATTGAGATTTCTCTCATTTTCAAGTATGTCCTGGGTTCAGCAACATTAAATTGTTACAGTCGTTACAGAAATACAAAGTAATACAATGCTAAATATTAAAAAACAAATTGCACAAATATACAGATTAACAGAAAATAAATATATTCACTATGTTACATATTTACAGGTGAATTCTGTATTGAGGTATGTTAATAGGGAGCTCTTGTGTGACTTTAGACTGGGGGAAGATTTGATGGGATATGATTAACCCTTTCGCTGCTGAGGCGTTTCACGCCTCTGTGCTGAGGTCATATTTACCGGTTTTGCTCATCATGTTTAAATGCGTTTTGAAGGCTTATTTTAGTATATGACCCAGACATATTATATATCGTTCTTTCCATCAGACTCGGCAGATTAATAATATGTCATAATTATAAGTATACGTCATGACCTGTCTGTATATTATAACAAAAAATGCAATAAAATATGAATTTTCAATAATTTACAACATGTAAAGTGTATTTTTTTCACATTTTAACATGCAAGCAATTGCGGTTATATTTTGTATGGGGTGCGCTTGTTAAAAAAATTTGAGATGGGGTCTCGTTACATTTTTTTGGGGGGAAATTAAGCGATTTTTAACAAACGCACCGCATACATAAATCGTTAGTGCAGCATCATTGTTCACATTATAATTGAAATGGGAACAATATTGCTGCATTAACAAACCAAAAAAAAAAAACTTGTTTATTTTTTTTTATAATTTTGTTTTAAATATTTTTTTATTTTTATTTTTAATTTTAATTTTTTAAAAAAAACTTTTTTCACAGTCGTGTTTGGTATCGTTGGAACGGCCATGCTCTGGCCGATCCAACAGTTTAACCTCTAGCTGCCACGGATCGGGAGATAGGGGGTTCATTGGAACCCCCTATCTCCACGTTGGTGGCAGCTAGGGGTTAACTCCAGGACTGGCGTCATTGTGCTATGCACGATGACGCCAGTCCTCAGGGGGAGTTCCCGGAGGCTTGGCCGACATCCAAGATGTCGGCCAGCTCCGGGAAAGGATCACGAATCGGCGCTTTTCAGCGCCGATTCGTGATCCGGCTCCCCAGGGGTTAATGACAGCCACTGTTTGGAAGGGCAGGCTGTGCCCTTCCAAGCAGTGCCTGTCTTAACCCCCTGCTCCCCGGCGATCGGGAGGGAGAGAGGTCCGAAGGACCTCCCCCCCTCCCTTTCAGGCACCTCCTCCGCACATGCGGGGGGGGGGGCGCCTGAATTAGATGTCATCGCGTCGCCGCAATGACATCTAATGTCCCCGTCGGGCTCCCGAGTGCTGGGCTGACATCCAAGATGTCAGCCCGCACCGGGGGGGCGCAGCAATCCGCCGGAATCCGCCGGAATCCTCTGAGCGCGTCTGTAGCACAGGAGAACCACTTGGCTGGACGCACTGAGCGTGTCCATAGCAGCCAAGTGGTTAATAGGTATGTCATACATATAATACAGTATGCATAATAAGAATATAATTATCTTCATTGTGAGATGAGAGCCAGACTAAATATTTCTGCTTTCTGAATATCTTGCTATTGTAACATTATTAAAGGGACACTCTAGGCAACATGACCACCTAAGCTATTTTAGGTGGTCATGATGCCCAGTGTATGCTGCCCTCTGTCCCCCCTCCCTCCGCTCAGCGGTTCAGCTGTAAATGCTGAAAACAGCTGAGAGAGGCGGAGAACTTTACTCCGCCCTCCCAGCTGTCAGTCAGCAGAGCGGGAATCATATTTCCCGCTTCTGCCGACTTTTGCCGAGTAGGAGACGTCATCGAGCTTTCAGCGCGATGACGTCTCCAACTCACCACAGAAGCTGGCGGCTCCCTCTGAGGGTTAGTGTTGTGCGCATCCTCTTGCGCGCAACACTAATCCTCAGAGGGAGCCGGGAGGAAGCCTGCCGATTGGCTGGCTTACGTGAGAGGCGCGCATGCGCACTTCTCACGTAAACCGAAAGGCAAGAAGACTCAAGAAGGATGGGAACGGAAGAGGAGGGAGGTGAGTATGAAAAAAAAAAAGACGCCGCTGGAAACAAGAGGATTTTAGGGTAAGTATTACAGTTAAAAAAAACGAACGATTTATTAAGGGAGTAGGAATATATTAAGGTTAAAAAACGGGGGGGGGGGTGATTTTTTATTAGAGTGTCCCTTTAAGTTTTAACCACCTAAAAATATTAGCCGATATCACTACCAAGTGGTTTTTCATAAACCAGGACTCAGTGGGTTTATGGAAAACTATATTCCATTGCCGGCAATCTAAAAATGCTTGTACCCTTTATAAAGTATATTTTAGATACATTTCAGAGCCAGTAAGTATATTTGACAGGCAGATGGTCCGAAAAGCGCTGCTACTAGACTTGTGCACAACATTTGTTTTTGTTTTTTTACACTTCGGAATCTTTTGTCCGTTTTTTTTTTTCTCGTTTCAGAAGATTTTGGGCCATTTTAAACAGGTTTTTTTCGTTTCAGGTCGTTCGATATTTCACCGGGACTTGTAATTTCTGACCGATCTGAAACATTGGATTGTCTAATATCGTTTCGGATCAATTTGGTTTATCGGAGCCGATTTATTTATCGAACCGATTCATTTATCGGATCCAGTTCATTTATCGGATCGGATCGGATTCATTATTATTATTGAAATGCTCTTTGCAAAAAACTACTGAACGAAAACTTTAAATTAAGTTAGGAAACCTAACATTTCCCCCAAAAAATCTCGAAAAATGGCCAAAAAAATCCTAAAGAATAAGTAAACAAAATGGCTTATTGCTGCTTAGGAAAAAAACAAACGGTTTCAGAAATATTTAATAAAAACACAAATATTTTTTTACGATGAAACATAAGAGGAAAAAAAGCCTTGTTTCTTTAAAGAGAGTTAGGAAACCTAAAATTTCACCCACAAAAATCCCGAAAAATCCCCAAAAAATCCTAAAAAATAAATAAACAAAATGGCTTATTGCTGAAAGTGAAAAAAATAAATGTTTTAAGAAATATTTAATAACAAAGGAGATTTTTTTTAACATTAAAACCTATAAGCGAATCCTATAAGTTGTGATGTTAAAACAATCTCCATTTTTATTACTTTGAAATAATTTTGTTCCATTTTTTTTACACTTTGTGTCATTTTCATTCTGTTTTTTTTTTCGTTTTGGAACAATTTGTTCAGTTTTGGGTCATTTTCGTAACATTTTTCTCGTTTTGGATCATTCTGTTATCGTTACGGTTCATTTTCAAATCGTTTGATATCGTTTGGGATCATTTTTGAATTTATTTCAATTCTTAATTTCTGCGAAGACGGCCGATATTAGATTTTTTGGAACTGAAAAAAATAACGAAAATGCAAATCTCGGACGAAAACTAAATTTTAATGTTACGAAATGCACATGTCTAGCTACTACATCTATAGTAATACAGCTAGAACTCCATGCAGATATGTCCAAGGTGCTGACAATTTGGGAAAACATTCTGGAGCCCAATTGCAAATGACTTACATCTGCAGTAAAGGAAATTCCTTTGTGTTGCTCTAGTGTATGCTCTGTCTAGTGTATGACCAGATTGCGTTTGCTAGATGTGTTGCACCTATAGGAGGTTTTGAAGACAGAACATACTCCTGGTAGTGAATGGGGGTAATACAATCTCAATAAAACATCAAAATAGTAAAGCTGTATTATTTTTACTTTATATTTATAATTTTTCGAAAAGTGTAAGTACACACAATACATTTAATGCCTGCTAGCAGTTGTGTTTTAGACATGAAGAATATATTAAAATTAATGTAATGGGTAGTCTAAAATATATTGCTAGACAGATTTAGGCTTCAGAAATGCAAGATATTAAATAAGCACATAATACAAATTTTAATATTGAAAACCCAGTGCACTTGACTGTAGGACTTCAAGGGAATATTGTAGCAGATAATTATGTACTCTTTGTATTTGATTTAAGACATGGGGGAAGTTGTAATTACTTTTATATGCTTTACCTAAATGGCTGACTTGTACCTCCGGGGCAATTTAATGATGTTTGGAAAGGTTATGATCAATAATCTGCATTTTTTTGCTATATTCAATAAAAATTATACTAATATGCAAAACAGTGTCCCTAGAAAGAAACCTAATTAACATTTATGTTTCATGTGGCTCCATGGAGAAAATTTAAATTGTTACACAACAGCACTAGAGAGTCTGGTGTTTTGTTCAATAGAAAAACAAAGTGACTAGCACCAACTATTGTGTCCAGATAGATATAAATGTTCCCTGCAAATAGTAATATCTTACGGGGTTGTTACATTAAACGTAGCTTGAAGAATTGATTCCACTGTAAGGGTCAGGAGAAAAAAACAAAAAGATAAGACCAATAAGAAAAATGCATATTAATATATTAGCATAAAATAATATACTGTATATTAATACATATTGTATGTTTTTGTTTTACCTCTTTTCAACTATGGTATATAGCCAACATCAGTGATTGTCTGTATTATCAGATTTTGTCGGTATAAAAGCCTTTTGCAAGATATTTGGTTTTCTGATTATTTATTCACACTTTTTGTATCATTATCTCTCATGCTTAATAATTCCCTTGTTCTGTAATAGTCTTATAATTTTTTATTTATTTATTTATAAAAGGATTTTACCAGGAAGGATACATTGAGATTTCTCTCGTTTTCAAGTATGTCCTGGGTAATATAAATAAGCGTTACAGTCCAAAAACACGTCAAGGCTTCCTCTAACCTTAAGTCCAGTTTAAAGGAAAACTATGTGCTGAAAATGGGGGGTTGTTTACTAACATTTCTTGGCACCCTCCCTAGTTTTCCCACCAACTCCTGGTTTTAACAAGAATATAAAATTCACCTTCTCTCCTGTGCTACAACCTGCCCTCTTCTTTTCCAGCTGGATAGCACCTGCTGCATGAAGTAGCATGGTGTCACATCCCTGATAAATGATGTATGCATAACTATCATGCACACAGAGAATCAGGTTCCTCTCCAGGCATTCCAGCAGAAGCTGAGTGACAGCTTTCAGGGAATAAGGAATACTTAACAGCTGAGACACAATGGTTGTTTGCAGTTTGCGTGATAAAGCAAGAGAGCCGTTAGTATTAGCAAGTGAAACCGTTATGCTTAACAGCTCATTTGTTTATGCTAAGGCTCCACTCATAATCCTCCTAACACCTTCCTTCAAACATTCTCTATTTTGGCTTGACTACTATGATGGTTTGCTGTACATTTGTGCTTCCTATTTTGTGTATTTTTTATAGAGAGCACAAATGTACAGGAAGCCAGAGAATATAGCAATTGCAATAATTGCCACAAGTACGTCTAACAAAAAGGTCAGTTTCCAAAAGCTGCTGTTAAGTGATTTTGTGTTTTGAAATTCACTTAACACAAAAGAAATAATTAGATAAAAAAAATCCCTTACCAACATAGATGCTCACACATAGTAGAGCTGGTAACAGGGAGCCACTAATTCAGGAGTCAGCAATCATGGCCCTCCATATTCTCTGGAATTAAAGCTTCCATAATTATCAACCATTCATTAGGATGGCAGAGACTAGTGGAAAATGTAGTTCCAAAACAGCTGGAAAGCCAAGATTGCTAACCTATGTGCTAATTAGGGATGTGCGTTTCAGGTTTCGGAATTTTAAAATTTTCACGAAATTTCCTGATTTGTGCATTCGGATTTGGCCGATTCTCCGAAAATTTTCGGATCCGAAAACGGCAGATCCAAACAAATTTCCGAGCCGAAACAAAAACTTTTCGGAATTTTCGAATGGACTATAAATGTGTAAAATCGAAATTCATTTTCATTCCATTCGTGATTTCGGCTCCATTCCTGATTTCGGTTCCATTTCAGTAATTTCGGACATCGTATTTTTTGGTTATATCGCTGATTCTGTAATTTTGTATCATTCCCATCTCAATGTATCCTTCTTGGAAAACCAGAGAAATCTCAATGTATCCTTCCTGGGAAACCAGAGAAATCTCAATGTATCTTTCCCGGGAAACCAGAGAAATCTCAATGTATCCTTCTTGTAAAACATGAGAAATCTCAATGTATCCTTCGCGGGAAACCAGAGAAATCTCAATGTATCCTTCTTGTAAAACATGACAAATCTCAATGTATCCTTCTTGAAAAACATGGGAAATCTCAATGTATCCTTCTTGTAAAACATGAGAAACTCAATGTATCCTTCCCGGGAAACCAGAGAAATCTCAATGTATCCTTCTTGTAAAACATGAGAAATCTCAATGTATCCTTCCTGGGAAACCAGAGAAATCTCAATGTATCCTTCTTGTAACACATGAGAAATCTCAATGTATCCTTCTTGTAAAACATGGGAAATCTCAATGTATCCTTCTTGAAAAACATAAGAAATCTCAATGGCAGAATTATCGTATCGACATAATTATTGTATCGACAGAAATATCGGATCCGAAAAACCATTAGTTTACGTCAAAACGAATAGACACTTTTAAACAAGGAGAACAGATATTCCGAAAAACACGAAAATTTCCGAAATCACAAAAAAAGTCAATACGAAAAACGAACCGAAATGAACCGAACCGAAACAAAAATCGGCCGAAACGAAAATTTACAAAAAACGAACGAACCGAACCGAATCGAACCGAAAAAAATTCGGTGCACAAGTCTAGTGCTAATGGTTACATGTTTGAAGCAAAAAGCCCAAGATGTGCTGTAAACAAAATATAGGGTGAGCACAAAAACATTCCTTGATTTCCAAGTACTTAGACAATTAAAACTTATTGGAATATGTTTATAAATATGGTGACTGCAGATACATTAAATCAAACATTTTCTTCTCCCTCCCACATTGTACATTCCTCCCACTGCGAGAGGGCAATGAAATCCAAGATGGTGCTCAACCCACAGCAATGTAGCTCGTGAATTTGCTAAAACAAACAGTGTTGTGACTGTGCAGTATGCTTTCAAATGCAAATATAACATGGATTGCTTACTAACAAGTCCATTTTGAAGTGGTACAACAATTTAATTGAAAAAGGATGCATCTGTGATCAGAGAAAGAGCTATTAAGGCCGATCATCAATCTCTGAGCAAGTTGTTGATCACATCAGAAAAGCCTTTTTGTGCAGCCCCAAGAAGTCAATGCGCAGAGCTAGCCGAGAGTTACACATCCCACAAACACGGTAAGCAAGATCTTACACAAACGCATGCGGTTTCACCCTTACAAGCTGCAATTGGTCCAAAAGTTACACCTGCAAGATAATGAACCGCGAATTGATTTCTGCAGGAATCTCCAGACGTTAATGGAAATTGATGATAACCTGTTGCCAAAGATCATTTTCAGTAATGAGGCTAGCTAGAAATAGCTGCTGAGGGTGGTGAACACCCTTTTCAGTAAGATGGGGCACCACTGGCATCTTACTGTGTGCAAATTTCTCAGTGACAAACTGCCAAACAGATGGATTGGCCGCGTGTTACAAAATGACCAGGTGTTATGCAAGAGGCCCTCTGAGATCACTGTAACGGTGTGTGACGTTTTCCTTTGGGGGTACGAGAAGGACAGAGTGTATGTACCTCTACTACTTGCAACCCTGGATAATCTGCTGGAACACATCACTAAACTCGATCACGCTGGATATGCTGCAGGGAGCCTGGTCAGAGCTAGATTATCACATCAATGTCTGCCAAGTAATGGGTGGAGCGCACATCAAGTGTGTGATCTACCAACTGATACCACATGAAACATTTGAGTTGATGTAGCTGTAGCCCCCAATGTGTAAGAATATTCCAACGAAGTTATATTCTATATCTGTCGTTAATCAAAAACATTTTTTTTTTTGCCCACCCTGTATATTATTGGGTCCTTCATAAGGGGCCGAGAATAAAACATTTAACACTATCATTTCATAAGATCATTTAAGAATGTGTGTTTAGGGGCGGAGTTAAGGGCAGTGTAGGGGTTAGTTGAGACAACTGGTGGCGAGTAACTCTTATGGCCTGGCTAGTAGCTCTGGACTTGAAATTTTGAGCCCTGATATATAATATATGTTTATATGACAAAAACTATAAAATAATTATCTGGTCACATACCAAGAAGAACAGATAACTAAAATAAGATTTAGTTAATATTTATTTTAGCGAACTGTTAAAAAATAAGAATGCAAAACGTCATAGTTTTTTTCATAGCGCGACACAATAAAGTTGTTTAATTCCCACGAGTATTTAAGAAGCTTTAGGGAGAAATGCATTTTGATTTACCATCATCAAAGTACGCAAAAGAGACCCATAAATCAATGCAAATTGTAAGGGTAAAATATTGTTTAATGTCCTGCTTTGCCAACAGGAAATGATTTTCTTGTCTAAATTAATAATCCTATCAACATCTTTGTTATCACCTGCAAAGCAGCATGCTAAAGAAAAGGACAGTCTATTACACTGGGGATTCTACCTGGAATTTGCATACACAATTAGAGACTATTCCTTAGATGGAAAATAATATGAGACGGGCAAGTGTTTAAATAATAAAATCTTCTATTAAGTGAAATTATGAGGAAACTGTGAAAAGTTATAACAATCATATGGCTTCTTCAACGCATTCTACTCTGTGAATATTTAAGTGGTCTTGAATCATTTATGCCTACATGCAGGAAACTGATAAATTTTGAACAAATTTAATTGAAATCACCCCTGGAGTGAGTTTGAAGGAAGGATTAAATTTAATGGTCTCACAGAGTGCTATAGCAGAAGACTGCTGGCTTCTGAGGTATATTTCTTTCTTCAAATAAAAGCTAAACCACAGCCAAGGCGTAAATTTGAGTTTAATCACATCTCAGAAATGGAAATCACTTTACTTTGCTATGTAATGAGACTTAAAGAAGATGTTCAACTACGCAAATCACAAAGTTTAGTTTCACTTAAACAGTGTGATACTGCGATATTTAAATCACATTATATGAAATATAATAATGTCTGATAATATGTGTAAGGGTCCATTTGATGATTGCTTGAAATTTCGTAAAACTGTTTAAAAACAGAGAAAGAAGTATCACTTTCAGATATATGGTACAAACAATAATATAATTTAGAATTCAAGCATTATAAATTGAAGTTTCATATACTGTGTCAAACAATGCATCTAAACTTTTTGAAAGGAATAATTAATTCATGTTTGGGAAAAATGCAGTGGATTTTGCTCTAACATGATCCAAAGCATCTGAAAGAAGTGGCAAATTACATTCATTTTTATTCTTTCTCATTGAACAATTTTCAGGTTATTTGAGATGAACAAATTAGTATATTTCCTCTCTTTTAAAGGTTTTTAAGTAGTTATCCCTGTGTGTGATTTTCCTCCCTACCAATATGCAGGAGTCTGTAATTAACCTGACAGGATGGGAATAGAAAACTATTGTTCTTACTTTAGGCAGCTGCCTGAAATTAAACTGCAAAGATTAAAATTCAATCATTATCACTAAGAAGATTTTTATGTTTTGTGAAATGTGCTTGAGCAGGGGTCAATGTGATAGGGGAAGGTAGTACGTGGGGGTATCCGAACATCATAGAATATCCATGTCCATGAGCATGTGCATCGTCAAAGTTATCCAAAACAATCTGATTAGTGACTGAAATGTAATGAAGAAAGAGATAAAATGTGATTGATGTGTGTTTTAAATATCTGCACTAAGGTAGAGCTCTGTACTGTGCTGTTCGTCCAATGGTTCTTAATGCAGAAGTATTAAGAGGCATCCAATTGGCTGAGAGCTTGAGTGAGCATTCCAATCACTGAAAATGATGCTTCAAGGTTGAAGCAATGCTGTCATAATAGAAGAGCACTGAGGGCCACTGGGAGGAACAGGAGTTTTAAAAATATTATTAAACCAGGGGGGAAAAGGAAGAAAAGGGGTCAGGTTTTATACAACAAAGGTGCACAAGGACAGTGAGCCCTATTCCCTTCCTCATGCTAAAATGGGGGTGCTAACGGGGAAAAACCTGTGCCTGCAGGTTTTCCCGTAACGTCCCTATTTTAGCGTTAAATTCTGGGGCAGGCACTATGTCAGCACCTTGCCCCAGGAACACAGCCATCCCTCATTGATAGTTGTGGTAGCAAGTCCGTATCACTATGAGCAGATCGAGCGGTGCCGCAGAGTGATCCCGGAGGGAGACTGGGGACTATTTAGTAAGTATCTGATGTACTGGGGGGAGTTAGAGGGTGCTAAATAATTCTGCAAAAGGGGAATCAGCACCAGCTTTTAGATGTGGAAACATTTTTGTTCTGCGCATCGGTGTGGTAATTAGCGGTAGCACTTTGTAATACCTTACTTATACTAACTATCATGGAACCAGATTCCATATTTGTTTTCCCCCTATGTTTTTACTTAAAACGGATCAGTCCACTCTCCCTGTTTAACCTTCGTTAGTTAGTTTGGTCCAGCCCCATTTCCTGCTTCTGCTACTGCTAATCCACCAGTCTAACCACAGAGGCAGTCAGCAAGCATTTGTCTGCACCGGGTGATTGCATCCTGTTTTTAACATCCTCCCATAACAAGGTTACCTGAGAAGCCCTCTCTTTCTACAAGACACCATTTATTTGCTGTTATTTTCCCAATAAAATGAATAAAATACAAAGGACTTTGTAAGCTTTAACTCATCCCCTTTTGAAAGCAATCTGGCTTCAATCCTCTCCTGCTTGTGACAATCACTTCTTGCAAATGACCCTGGGGTCCAGAATACTAACACTAATTATTGATTGCGCTCCTCATGTTAAGTATGGGATGCAGAAAGTGTAGTAAGGTTGCACAAGCACAGTCACTGTTGCACTTACAGATTTTAACCCCTTAAGAATGCTTGAGTGGTGCCCATAAGGGGTGGCTTTCGCCAGCGAGGCATACAGGGACACCTCACCGACAGCTGCCGCGTGGGCCACTGATTTCGGCCCACCCCAACAGCAGAAGCAACATTGACTGCAGGAGGATGGCCTGAGTTCGAGCCTGTGAAGAGAATCCTGTAGAGAGAGATAGCAGTAAGATAAAAAGTCACACAATGGACATAATGAAGTTTGTTTAAAAATCTTGTACCACATATTTGAATGTAAAAGAAATGTAATGATAAATTGCATAAAATTATTGAAAAGAGAATCCATCACTCATTATAAATGCAAGCTCAAAAATAACACCCTAAACAATACACTAATGTGGATTAACCAAAAAGGTCAAATCCGCAAAATGAAGGAGTGAATGAATATTAAAACATAACTTTTAATCAATTGATAAAAAAACATAGTATACCTCCCAGAAGAGGCTTAATTTAAACCACAAAGAAAAACCAACGAACATTAAATAACTAAAGACATGCAACCTATCTGTAAAGAGCCCCTACGGGTTAATTAATAGATTCTAAAACCATGAAGTATGAATATTAAATGCTAACTGATGATATTAAGCCAAAAGGGTTACTTAGTGGATTGTTGCAAAAAAGTAATATTTCACCAGAAAAGATTAATTTGTACTTTATTAACTGGCAATCTTCCTATATCAACATCGGCTACCACTCACTTGTGAAGATCCATACATTCATACTCAGTATCATCATCTATACTTGACCAGTCTCACCTTATTCAAAAATACTTAAGCTCTATCCGATGGTATTGGCAATCAATCTAAATATCGCTAGCCCTATTATGAAGATTTTGTATTATTTCCCTGCTGCAACACTAAACAAACATTAACTTAAAACCAATAGCTGCTCAACATGTGTTTTGCAGACCGCATGTTGACTTAATCGGGAGCTAATTTTAAACTAATAGTATGCCACATCTCTCCTGGTTAAATGGGAAGTCAAACTCACCAGAGATTTCCTCTTAACCAATCCACTGCTTGATACTTCCCTTACTGGGTGGTCTTAACGGCATTTTTAAGTAGAAATGAAAATGTCAATAGTTAGCGGCATCCGAGTGGTGGAATTTGATTATGTGGTAACTCATTGAATAGATTGGCCTATTATGGTACAAAGGGATTGGATAATAAAGGTCATGTGGTTTTCTTGAGATATAATTGGCTGGTTGGCTATTGGCAAGTTTCAACCTCAAGACCACACACTAAGGACTTCCCATTCGCTGCATTCTGGGGTGAGGTGCCAAGGTAGAACCTACCCCGAAATATGTTGTTAAAGTGGAGACGGTAAGGGAAAATCTGCAGGCGAAGATTTTCCTGCTTACCGGCTCCATTTTAGTGTCAAGTATTGAATAAGGTCCAATGTAGATACTTTCAGAATCCACAACATTTGGTATCCAACATTTTCCAAGTTGTGACATAGAAAATAAAAATCATAGTCGTCATCTTGCCTGACTCAGTGCATTATATTTGAATAACGTAATATGCTATGAGGTTAATTTGTTTGGTGAGTCACAGAACACTGCATTACACATTAATTACAATTCACAGTTATAATTTGTAGTTTGTTAAATTGCATAACCCAGTTCAGAGCTCTCCATTACATATGTTTTCTGCATCTGCAATGTAAGCTTGCTCAAATTGTTCAGTAGTCTCTTGTTTCTATTTGCATAATTATGCTTATTTTACTGTATGTAAGTGCTGTTACTAAAGTTTATAAATATTACATATAATTTAACAAATAAATTCCAAATGTAGTAGGAACTAAAGAGCTAATAGTATATTATTCTACACTTGGTTGAAGAGTGTTAGTATTGATTGTAGAAAGTATATTTTAAGCGATGGGAGTGAAGTATGTGTATACATACATAGTATGCAAACTATTATTATAAATAATAGCAGCATTATAATAATAGGTTTCTTAAGTAAATAAACAAAACTTGTTTTTTGGTTTGTTTTTTTAAAATGGTGTTATTTACTTAATAATCCTAATATTATTATAATGCTACTATTATTTGTAATACAATCTTCTAATAATAGCAGCATTATAAATATATATAAAAGGCACAGGGAAAAGAAGTATATTTTAAAAAGAAATGACTATGGCCATACACAGTATCGATCCTGGGACCGCATGTTTGCCAAAGAGGGACTTTAACTTGCTGAGCCACCAGCTCAGGGCGCACGCACAAAAGTGTGATCGGCACTGTCGCTGCATCACGCGGCTGCGACGGGCGCTGGTAAGTGCTGGCGCACGGACGCACTAGTCTGACGCGAGCCTTAGCAGATCGTCCCCACGACCTTATAAATTGTGGCCACGCTTTCATTTTTTTTTCCTTCCTGACACCGGCGGGGCTCCGTAATTATCTTCAAACTAGCACAAGAAAAATACACATCTAAATATTTACCACTGGGTAATCAATATAAAAGAAGCAAACTGAAACTAATGTGTCTCAGAGGGAGGGTAGCACAGGGAATGAAAAATAAAAAGAAGGTATTTAAGGTGTTTAAACTGGATAAATCTGAGGCGTCCTATAAATCATATAAGGTAGCCAATAAAGCATGTAAAAAAGCTATTTGATGGGCTAAACTAGAAAATAGAAACATAGAAACATAGAAAGATGTTGGCAGATAAGAACCTTTCGGCCCATCTAGTCTGCCCAATTACATGGATACTTTACTTGGATTTATCTTTTGTTTAGGATAGCCTTATGCCTATCCCATGCTTGCTTAAATTCAATTACTGTTTTGGCCTCTACCACTTCAACTGGAAGACTGTTCCATGTATCCACCACCGTCTCAGTAAAATAATGCTTCCTGATGTTACTTTTAAACCTTTGCCCCTCTAATCTAAGACTATGTCCTCTTGTTTTGCTACTTTGTTTCCTTTTAAATATACTCCCTTCCTCTACCTTGTGGATTCCCTTTACGTATTTAAATGTTTCTATCATATCTCCTCTGTCTCGTCTTTTTTCCAAGCTGTACATGTTAAGATCATTAAGCCTTTCCTGGTAACTTTTCTCCTTCAAGCCGTACACCATTTTAGTAGCCCTTCTCTGAACTCTCTCTAAGATGTCTATATCCTTCTGGAGATACGGTCTCCAGTACTGCACACAGTACTCCAAGTGAGGTCTCACCAGTGCTCTGTACAGTGGCATGAGCACTTCCCTTTTCCTACTGCTAATACCTCTCCCTACACAACCAAGCATTCTGCTAGCATTTCCTGCTGCTCTATTACATTGACTACTTACCTTTAGATCCTCTGAAATAATAACCCCTCAATCCCTTTCCTCAGATGTTGAGGTTAGGACTGTATCAAATATTCTATATTCAGCCCTTGGGTTTTTACGTCCCAGGTGCATTATCTTGCACTTATCCACATTAAAACTCAATTGCCACAGCTCCGACCATTTTTTTAGTTTAAGAGATAGCATATAGAAAAAGAGATAGCCAAAGAGAGCAAAACCAACCCCAAAAGATTCTTTAAGTAAATAAGTTCTAAAAATTCCCAACAGTGAAAGTGTAGGTTCACTGAAATTGGAGTTAGAGTTGTTATTAACTAAAGATTAAGATAAGGCAGAAATTTTGAATGCTTATTTTTCTTCAGTCATTATCAAAGAGGACCTATGACAAGAGACATGCAAATCATTGACAAAAACTAACAAATAAAATGTGATTGGTAGACTAAAGAAAAGCTGTTGCAGCAACTTAACAAAGCAATGTAAACAAAGTCCCAGGGCCGGTTAAAATTTACCCACAAGTACTGAGGGAGCTAAGTGTGGAAATAAGCAAACCTCTGGTTTTAATCTTTCAAGATTATTTTCTTTCAGGAATGGTATCAGAGAATTGGTTCAAAATGTCGGTCTGGAAATTATAGACCTTTGAGCTTAACATCTGTGGCTGGGAAAGTATTTGAGATGTTGCTAAGAAATAATATTCATGAATTCATTGGGAGGTATAATGTCATTAGCAGAAATCAGCAGGGATTTATGAAGCACAGATCATGTCAGACTAACATTGCATTCTGTGAAGAAGTAAGTAGAAGTATTGATCAGGTGGTCACAGTGGATGTGATTTACTTGAACTTTGCCAAAGCTTTCAACACAATTCCGCACAAGAGGTTACTATTTAAATTAAGAAAAATTGGTGTGGATGAAAATTCTTGCTCTTTGATAGAACATTGGCTAAACGATAGAGTACAGAGTCGTAATACATGGCACATTTTCAAGATGGACACCAGTGGTAAGTGGTCTGTTATAGAACCACTTCTATTCATTCTATTTATAAATAATCTTGAAATAGGCATCAACAGTAATGTGTCAGTGTTTGCAGATGACACAAACTAGGAAAGGTGCGGGAGAGTGTTTTGTGGGTTCGCTACACTATTCACATATTTTCTAACACTGAACAGCTTTGTTAGAATGAAGAAAGCAACTACTACTACTACTTTAATGTTGGGTAGCAATGTAAAAATCTATTATAACATCATATAAAAAAAAATAATATAAAGTTAGTAATATGTATATGAATTAATTTAGGGGATATAATATATTATATTTTAGCTTCTTGATTGTTTCCACTATAGAACATGTCTTCCACAAAAAAATTCTAATAATAGCAGCTTATTTCCGGCTTGAGATCTTTTTTTTAACTAAGGCAAATGGAAGCATATACAGTTGCATCTCAATAAATTAGAATGTCGAGGAAAAGTCTATTTATTTCATTAATTCTACTCACATTGTGAAACTTGTGTATTAAATAAATTCAATGCACACAGACTGAAGTAGTTTAAGTCTTTGGTTCTTTTAATTGTGATGATTTGGCTCACATTTAACAAAAACCCACCAATTCACTATCTCAACAAATTAGAATATGTTGACATGCCAATCAGCTAATCAACTCAAAACACCTGCAAAGGTTTCCTGAGCCTTCAAAATAGTCTCTCAGTTTGGTTCACTAGGATACACAATCATGGGGAAGATTGCTGATCTGACAGTTGTTCAGAAGACAATCATTGACACCCTTCAAAAGGAGGGTAAGTCACAAACATTCATTGCCAAAGAAGCTGGCTGTTCACAGAGTGCTGTGTCCAAGACTGTTAACAGAGAGTTGAGTGGAAGGAAAAAAGTGTGGAAAAAAAAGATGCACAACCAACCGAGAGAGCCACAGCCTTGAAAGACTTGTCAAGCAAAATTGGTTCAAGAATTTGGGTGAACTTCACAAGGAATGGATGGAGGTCGGGGTTAAGGCATCAAGATCCACCATACACAGACGTGTCAAAGAATTTGGCTACAGTTGCCATATTCCTCCTGTTACGCCACTCCTGAACCACAGACAACGCCAGAGGCGCCTTACCTGGGCTAAGGAAAAGAAGAACTGGACTGTTGCCCAGTGGTCCAAAGTCCTCTTTTCAGATGAGAGCAAGTTTTTTATTTCAGTTGGAAGCCAAGGTCCTAGAGTCTGGTGGTGGTTATTTGTTAAATGTGACCCAGTGTTAAGTTTCCACAGTCTGTGATGATTTGGGGTGCAATGTCATCTGCTGGTGTTGGTCCACTGTGTTTTTTGAAAACCAAAGTCACTTCACCCGTTCGCAAAGAAATTTTAGAGCACTTCATGCTTCCTTCTGCTGACCAGCTTTTTGAAGATGCTGATTTAATTTTCCAGCAGGATTTAGCACCTGTCCACACTGCCAAAAGCACCAAAGGTTGGTTAAATGACCATGGTGTTGGTGTACTTGACTGGCCACCAAACTCACCAGACCTGAACCCCATAGAGAATCTATGAGATATTGTCAAGAGGAAAATGTGAAACAAGAGACCAAAAAGTGCAGATGAACTGAAGGCCACCGTCAAAGAAATCTGGGCTTCCATAGCACTTCAGCAGTGCCACAAACTGATCACCTACATGCCACGCCGAATTGAAGCAGAACTTAAAGCAAAAGGAGCCCCTACCAAGTATTAAGTAAATTTACATTAAATGAATACACTTTCCAAAAGGCCAAGAATTCACTAAAAAAAAAATGGATTGGTCTTATGAAGTATTCTAATTTGTTGAGATAGTGAATTGGTGGGTATTTGTTAAATGTGAGCCATATCATTACAATTAAAAGAACCAAAGACTTAAACTATTTCAGTCTGTATGCATTGAATTTATTTAAACACATGTTTCACAATTTGAGTAGAATTAATGAAATTAATTAACTTTTTCACGACATTCTAATTTATTGAGATGCATCTGTAGATCCACAATGTAGATCTTAAATCTGCAAAATGCAGTTAGCAAAGATCAACATGGTTTGGAACAGGATGCATATCAGATAGAATAGCACTTATAACAGAAAGAAACAACGTAGTAAACACACATGACTGTGAAACTCATTGGTGGAAAGAGTCACTAAAAGTGTAGTATAAAGTCAAAGTTATCAGGCAATAAAGAATAATATATTGATACCTGAGGATAACCGGTATAAAAATATGGATTTTAGGCACAAATTGGAAGGCACAATGCCTTATACTTTAGAAAATGTTTTTTGAAAAGAGTATATAGGAATCATCGTGATCGAGAAGAGATATAGAAAGAAAAAAAGGAAAAGAAGAGGAAGGTTGCAGAGAAAAAGGGACCATAGAAGAGGAAGAAAGAGGAAAGGAAGGCAAAGGGCTGGTTGATGCCACCCATGATGGAAATCCAATAAAGGAAACCAGATATGGCAGAAAAATTATAAGATGCATGCGTTCCAGACACAAGGGGTCCCAGCCCGACCCCACCCACCTCCCCGGCTGCCCCACATTTCCCCATCACCACATCATTCAGAGCCATCCAGGTCCAGATAAATCCTTGAAACTACCACCCACCCGTCCCTCATAGTTATTGAAGATCCAGGATCCAGAGCACCAGCAGTTTGGCCTAGTATCTACAACCGGTTGCTGCATCGGGCAGAGGATACATAACAATTCCAATAAAACAAACTGGGAGTGTGTGTATGATGCTCTGGATAACACTTAACAATTTAATGATATCTGTGTGCAGCCCTAATGTGTAATTAACCAGTACCTGTTAAGGTGATAATGTTAAAACCAAAGAATAGCTATATGCTGCTCTGATGCACTTCCTTAACAATAAAATTGAATGAACAAGAAATAAAATGAATTGATGAATACATATAATTTTATAAAGGGTACAAATAATAAAAATAATGAAGCCGGGACCTTATGGTGAACCCATATGTTATTGTTCGCCCAGGGGATCCTACAGGATTAGGACACTAAAGTCACTAGGTCACGAGAGTCCAAAAGTCCCAGTAAAAAAAGGATCTAGAATGATGTACTGAATAATTTGTCACAGAGGTTATTGATGATCCCCTCTGACCATCGATCAAATGAACAAAAAGAAATTACAGAGAACCATAACAGCTGTAAATCATATATAAGGCAGGCTAACAAAAATGCTAACAATCATAATATGACCACGGAGGTCTGTCACCATCACCTCCATGTCAACTTAGGGGGCAGTGCCCAGGCCTGGGCTGGGACAAAAAATAGACCCTGCCATTTTGGAATGAGCAGCCCACTTTTTTTTTATACTACAAACCACATATTACTGGGAGTTTTATTTCTGTGGAGCTCTATGATACAATAATGTGTGCTGTGTATGAGCGTATCAAAGAGCTCCACAGCAATAAAACTCACAGTAATGTGCAGTGTGTATGAGTTTTATTGTTGTGGAGCTCTGTGATACGCTCATTCACACACCTCACATTTCTGTGAAGTTTTATTACTGTGGAGCTTGTGATACCCTCATGCACATCACATATTATAGAGTTTTATTGAGGTTTCCAGGTGGGCAAATTGTTTTTTTTCTTTCATTCTGGGGGCCATTTTTTTTATTCAGGGTGGGGGGGCTATTCCCCCACAGTGGTATATAGTGTAAATCAGTTTTTGGGCTTTTTTTATGGTTGGAAAGGTAAATTTATTTATTTTTATTATTATTTCATTGGGGGGTAAATAATGCAAATGGGGGGAGAAAACAAACCACATTATTCTGGGGTGGGGTCGAAGAGGGCAGCTGAACCAGGAGTCACCTTGCCTGACAGGTGGACCCTTGGTCAGCTCCATCTTCTCCCTCTCAGAGTGCGCTGGTCATTGGGAACTGCCTGGGATGCCAAGACCTGGGGACTTCAAAAGCCAGACAACTGGCACGCCCTATGACATAATCAGAGGGAGCCGTCTGTCTGACCCCCCCAATTGATTATGTCACAGGACGCGTGTCACATCTGCCGCCGGGGCATAGGGCAGCAGACGTCACACGGCACCCTGGATAGCCGGCCACCATCTTGAAGTCTCTGCCAGGCCCTGGCTGCAGCCTAGGGAACACAGTCTGTGTTCCCCAGTCAACCACAAACAAGAAGGCCAGCGGCCTACCGGGCAAATGCCCAGTATGCCCGATAGTCAGTCTGGGCCTGGCAGCGCCTTAATCAGACGTTCCAGGTAGCCTATGGTTTCCATCGGTTCAGGCAGCGCCATTCATTTTTTGTTGCTGATGCGCCATATTGGGGACATCTGTCATGACTACAGCCTGTCTGTCCAGCATTAAAAGATTGTCCAGGGGTCTCATACTTGCCAGAGTGTGTCAATGGGGGTGTCCATCTTTCAGCCGTAACATTTCAGCCACACACCATGTCAGGTGCTCTGTGAAAATGGCTGAAAAGTTTGGAGGGGACCAAGGAGCCCCGACTTCATGTGGACATCTTGAGTGCAAGCCAAGACATGCCCCCCCCACTTAGGATTTTAAAGCAATTATTTTTATCATTTTTTCTTTTCTTTTTTTATTTGTCATACTTGAGAGAATACAGGTGTTTTTTTCTGATCTACTAATGCATCAGTCTAGATGCGATTCTTCTTCTCTCCCTGTTTGTATGTATTTATGTTTGCTTGCATACATAAATGCATATATATATGAGGGAGATTTCTATCCAGCTGAACCTTTGATTTCTGATTATTGGGCTTGGTTTCAAAGATGATGTGCTCCAAGTTACTGACTAAGTTTTCTTGGCTCTTGATCAGGGACACCTGACAGATGCAGGCTACCTCTCCTGTCACCTTCATGTAATCCTTCATGTTTGGTATCAAAGAATACCTGCAGTAGTTGAAAGAATAATTACCTCAGGGGAATTTATGACAAATACTATAATTCCTTTTAATTTTGAATCTGATTAATCCACCAGCACATTAAATAGCCTATAATTCAAAGAGGAACGAAACGGCCATTATGTGTAAGATCAAATTATTTACTTGAAAGAATAAAATTAATCCTTTAATTACAGTTTAAAACGTATGGTTACCTTTTTATCATTGCTTAAATAGAAGTGCAAGTGGTTTAGGGAAATAAATCTAAACTGGGATACTAAAGTTATTGTCTCATTAATATGAGAGAGAGACATTTGTCTTTCAGTACATGTAAAGTATGAAATAAGTGTCATTGTTTCACAGCTGAGATAAAAAAAATAATTCATTGCTATGAAACCAAGAAAGGATGTTTTCCTTGAAATACAGTAATACTAGATTTGTTTTTTATTTTGTTCCTATTTTAGTAGTATAACACATAAGGGACAATATCGTGTGCCTGTAGCTAAAACAGGGACGCTAAGCGGAAAAATTTGCACTCACAAATTTCCCCTTAGTGTTCCCATTTTACTAACACATTACGAGTCAGGCGCTGAATCCAGCAGCCTGCCCATAACGTAGCCTGCTCCATTGGGATTGAAGGTTGTTCTTCCAGGCCATGTGATCTAGATAACGTGAGACTATGCATGGCCACGAAGTGATCGTGGAGGGAGATTGGGCACTATTTGACCCCAATCTTACTCTGCTCCCAGTGGCCAGAAGCAGCAAATCGGGCCACCGTTCTCGCCATGGGATGAGAGGTGAGTATATGATTTTTGAGGTTTCAGCTGGTGCTGACTGATTCCAGAGACACGGAATCAGCACCAGCTTATAGCTGTGGCTAACTTTTCAGTTAGCATCAGCAGTGAGTAATTAGTGTTAGGACTATGTGATCCTAACGCTAATTACTCCTTGCTTACTCTTTGCGCTTCCCATTTTAAGTATAGGGAGCGCAAAGTAAAGTAGGCTCACGCTAGAATGCGCTTTTACCAATGCACTAACGCAGGGGTGGGAAAAGTATGGCCCGCAGGCCACATGCGGCCCGCCAGAGAATTATTTGTGGCCCGCCAAGCTCGACTCATTGCCAGCGGCCACGTGGTTTTACTACTACGCGCGGCCACTGGCATAAATCTCTGACGATCCCCTGGGATCCAACAGCGAGCCGCATTCTCGCGAGATTGAGGAGGTCACGGGAACTCCGCGATGCGAGATCGCGGCTGGCTGTTGTATCACTGGCGAGAAGCAGAGATGCCAGCGGCCGCGCATAGGAGGAGAACCACGCGGCCACTGGCACTGACTGGGAGAGTCCTGGTAGACCAGACAGCAGAGGAAAGGTGAGCTGGCCTGGGGCAATATATCATGTGAGCTGGGGGCAATCTATCCATAAGAGCTGGTCTGGGGCAATCTATCCATATGAGCTGGACTGGGGCAATATATCTATATGAGCTGGACTGGGGCAATATAAACATATGAGCTGCACTGGGGCAATAAAAACATATGAGCTGGACTGGGACAATATATCCATATGAACTGGACTGGGGCAATATAAACATATGAGCTGGACTGGGGCAATATAAACATATGAGCTGGACTGTGGCAATATATCCATGTGAGCTGGTCTGGGGCAATATATACATGTGAGCTGGTCTGGGGCAATATATCCATGTGAGCTGGACTGGGGCAATATATACATGTGAGCTGGTCTGGGGCAATATATCCATGTTAGCTGGTCTGGGGAAATATATCCATGTGAGCTGGACTGGGCAATATATACATGTGAGCTGGTCTGGGGCAATATATACGTGTGAGCTGGTCTGGGGCAATATATCCATGTGAGCTGGTCTGGGGCAATATATCCATGTGAGCTGGACTGGGGCAATATATCCATGTGAGCTGGTCTGGCGCAATATATCATGTGAGCTGGTCTGGGGCAATATATCCATGTGAGCTGGACTGGGGCAATATATCCATGTGAGCTGGTCTGGGGCAATATATCCATGTGAGCTGGTCTGGGGCAATATATCCATGTGAGCTGGTCTGGGGCAATATATACATGTGAGCTGGACTGGGGCAATATATATATGTGAGCTGGTTTGGGGCAATATATCCATGTGAGCTGGACTGAGGCAAATATATCCATGTGAGCTGGACTGGGGCAAATATATCCATGTGAGCTGGGGGCAAATATATCCATATGAGCTGGGGGCTAATAAATCCATGTGAGCTGGGGGCAAGTGTCTGGCTGTAATTAGTTCTGGGGGCAAGTGTCTGGTTATAATTAGTTCTGAGGGCATGTTTCTGGCTATAGTAAACAAAATATATATGCGGCCCTCCCGATAACAATAAAGTTTTCAATGTGGCCCTTGATAGAAAACGTTTGCCCACCCCTGCACTAACGGATATTTTAACCTGTTAGCGATCGGGATCTGATCTGGGCGTATCGCTATCACCTAAGTTAACCTAACACTAACGTTCACTTACGTGAGCGCTAGCATTAAGGAGGTGATAGGGCCCAAAGGGTTATTCAGAAAGCACTAACATTTCAGTGAAATTTCAGTGCATTCTGGTTTGGCGATTCCACTTTGCCATATTCACCGCAGGGAGACCCAAAGTGCGCCAAACATGGAGCCGCTGACGACCTCTGAACTTACCGCTGAACGCTGTCGAAGACCACCGAACTGACTGTTGAATGCCACTGAACAGACCGCCGAATGCTGCTGAATTGAAAAGAAATAAATGGAACATTGTTATTCTTCTAATAGGTGTTTGAAACAATAAAAATGAATTAAAATGTGTCGAAATAATAAAAATGATTCTTTAAAAATAATAAAAGGTTTAGAGAATAAAAAAAATCTTTGAAAAAAATTGGAAATCAAAAATTTTGTCTAAAAAAATCTAAAAAATACATAAAGGTGTCCAGAAAAATAAATAAATAAAAATACAGTTTGCTGAAAATGAAAAGAATAAAAGGTTGAATAAAAAAAAAATAGAACGATAATATTTTTAACATTGAAATCTATGGGATTCGCCTGTTTAAACCTGTCGAACTGAATCACCAAAAATCAGGGCATATCACTGACACTACGGTGCAGTTCAGCGTTCTCTGAATATATTAAACATTACTTCTCTATGAGACAATTTCGCTACCGCTGAAGACCGCCGAATTGCGGCGATCTGCACCATATTTCGCTGTCAATTCGCCAGTATTTGGGGAATTGACAACTTTCTGATTAACCGAACTGTCACGAAATTGCTCTGTATGGTGAAACTCACCATTCATTGCAATTCGTAACTAAGTTCATCGTTTATTGAAGAACACCTTAAGAGAAAATAGATTACCTTCAACTCTTTTAATGTAATTGGAAACATTTTCTATTTTTTCCATCCCTAAATAACTTGAGATGATTTACAAAAATGTTTAAATTAATATGCAGATTGGAAGTGTACATATAATTTGTCAGTGCCTTTAAGTGGCTGATAAGACATGCAATCAATGCTTTAGCATGAGCATAGCCATATAAGTGATTACAAAATCTATTTTACAGAGTCAATGGTATAGTCCAATGTTTCCTAACACAGGGACCACCAACAGACAATTGCAAGAAATCTGAATTATTATAGAACAGGTGATATAATTTGCTTCTCAGTGATTACAGTATTCAGTCTACATTTCCCCAAGGTATTCCTAAAAATCTGGCCTATTAGTGGACCCTGAGGACATGGGCTCTATTCCATACCTAATGCTTATTCCATACCAAGTTTAATTTATAAATGTGTTATTAAAATATGGGTAGATACAGTATATAGAAATATTTACAGACAGCAATGATATACTTGTATTAAATGTGCTAAGATATTTACCACACCAAATAATCACCACCACCACCAGCAATATTTCTCAGGTCTACTACTGCAGGAAAAATACTAGTGGTGGAATGTAATGGAAAATACACTAAGCTTCATGATTAATTTTTCATTTTTTATTCAGAGAAAAGGCGTTGTTAGTGTACTCAAAGGCAAAGTACATCAGCATTATGCTTCAGTTTAAGTAATGGACTATTAACACTAGAATATTCATGTATTGCGTAGGTTGGTTATTTTGATGTTGCCTAACTTTGCTTGATCACAGCATGAATTTTATTGAGATATGTAACACCTTCACTACCATTTTCAAGTATACTCTTTCATCAAAAGTGCCTACAAGTTCTCCCCAAGATCGACTACAGCCGATCAAGACTGAGTTTGGAGCAATGCCAGTGAAATATGATCAATTGCAAACAAAGTTGATTTGCAACTGGGCTTCAGACTGTGCTCCTAAAATTTCAAAACATCAGTCATGACAGCAGATGTGTTAAAATTATTTGAAAAGCTTTGAGAGACATTTTCTTGTCATGGAAACTGAACCCTATAAACCATATAAGTTATAATGTAATGTAATTTTGGCCATCAGAAGGGAGCTCTCTGCCTGTCTAAAAGGCCTATCTACAGTGAACATTTACGATAGAACACATTTGTATATATTTATTTACTAGGTGGGTAATGGAAAGTTATTTTCCATAAACCTACTGGGTCCTGCTAGTGGTTTTATAGAAAATTGCTTGATAGTAAAGAGGATAAATGTTGTGTAATTTCTTCCTTTCTAAGCTTTCAATATTAAGCATACAGTTAAATAACAGCTACAAACTATGAAATGCAAAATGAAATAAGGTGACAGAACAAAAATAGCAAAAAACGTCCAATCAACAAAGTGTGGGTTTTACAGCTTTTTTTATTTGAATAAAAATCTTTGGGCCATATTGCGATCTTCCCGCTAAAATGGGGATGCTAACGAGGAAAATCTGCACATGCCGGATTCTCATTAGGTTCCCCGTTTTAGCGTGATATTACGGGGCAGGCGCTAAACCAGCAGCCTGCCCCGTAACATGGCGCTAAGCCTCAGGATACTCGAGGCAGCGTTAAACACCATGGCGAGCATCCTCTCCATGGAGTCCTTAGGACTCCATTGAGGCTTCCACTGCCGGCCACATGACCGGCAGGATCTCACCTCTCACGAGATCCGGCAAGTCGGCGGAGTGATCGTGGAGGGAGATTGGGCGAAAAAAGTCCCCCAATCTCCCTCCGCTCCCACCTGCAAGAAGAAGCGGATCGAACCACAGTTCTCGCTGCGGGATGAGGTGACTATGCATTTTTTGCAATGTTTTTCAGCTTGTGCTTACTGATTCCGCAGAAACGGAAACAGTTAGCACCAGCTCCTAGCTGTGGTTAAGTTTTCAGTTAACCGCAGTTGGAAGTAATTAGCGTTAGGACTTTGTAATCAAAACGCTAATTAACACTTTCGCTCCTCATGTTAAGCAGAGGAAGCACAAAGTACAGTAAGCTCACTTTGAATAGCGCAAGTTCCGAATCGCTAATGTTTTTTTTTTAACCCGCTAGCGTTCGGATTGTAATATGGGCTGAAAACGCTAGGGCCACTTAACCTAATGTTATTGCTCACACAGCTGAGAACTAACATTAGCGTTAAAAATGTAGTAGGGCCCTTTGTCTATTAAAACTTAGGTAAACAATGAAAAATGTAGCCCAATTTATCTTACACAATTAAACAAAATAAAGCACTATATAGGAATGGAAATCTTATTGTAATGGCTGGTGGAAATACCATAGTTTCTACTTCAGTTTTATTTAGCTGAAAATCCCGCTTGGCACTCATACGTATGAAAATATTTATCTAGATTACTAACTGTGAATCTCTGTTGCTATCCATAATGTATACGCATAAATTAATTTCAACAGTCTTTGAGAACAAGATGAAAGGAACAAATACTGAAGCTGTTAGCGCCAATTAAACTACCTTCAGCATTTTGGTTTACAGCCAGCTCAATTTATTAGACTTCATAAGAACATCTATCTTGTAAATGAGTCTAAAGAAAAATTAACAAGTAAGATCATCATTGTCTAGAGAATCCTGTGTAGATGTCCAGATTTTTTATCAGCTGTTCTTGGCTTTCACACAAATGGATATTGAGGAAACAAATAATTACTGTAACGCTGCTAATTTACAGATTGTGAATTAGAGTTCATATACGTTAGGAGACAGGGTTATTGTCTTACCATAAATATTTTAGCTTAATCAGACTATTTTTTAACAGTGTCTAATTTTTATTTTTAGGAGAAATATCTATGTAGCCCATTATGACCTAGAATCACAAAACATAAAAATGTGTTGATAGTAGAGCTGCAACTACCTGAAACCCACGATGAACACCATCAGGATAGCATATCCTCACTATTATAAGTACAGGTGTCCGCACTCCAGTGGTGTATTTCGGTTTTGTGCTGCCCTAGGCCTGACTAAACCGTGCACCCCCAATTCAGATTTGACACGCCACTTCCTGTGAAGACCTCACCTCTTCCAGTTTAAACACCACCCTTCTTATTCAGGCTCCACCTTTTCCTCTTAGAGCCCCACCTCTTCCTCTCTGTATATTAACCTCCCTGTCGGTCTAATTTTGTGAAAAAACGCTTCTAAAAGCAGTCTATATTTTTTTTTGCCCCCCTAGCGGTATTCCCGAGTGAGGCTCGGGGTTAAATTCCTATGTTGGAAGTGGTAACCCCAAGCAACACTCGGGATGTCGCTGGATACATCACCTCTCCCTGCGCTCCCTCGATGTCCCCAGCTGCTTCCTCTGGCGACCGCGACCTTATACTTCCTGGTTCCTTCCTCGCAAGAAGGAATCCAGGAAGTAAAACGCTGCAATCGCCGGAGGAGACTGCAGAGATCAGCAAGGGAGCGCAGGGAGAGGTGATGTATCCAGCCCGCATGTGTCGGGGTTACCGTTCTCAGCGGTGAAATTTAACCACGAGACACACTCAGGATAAGCGTCAGGGAGGTTAAAAGTGGATACCAAGTGCCTACTTCTATATTTTGCTGTTTTGTATACAATTTCAAATGTTGCATCTATTATTTTAAGAGATAATCATCAAATAAAATAATTAAATGTGTAAATTCAAGCATTTTTCATCAATAAATACAAGAGAACCAGTTCCAATGGCAGCCATACATGCCCATGCCATGACACTACCACCATCATGCTTCACTGAAGAGGTGGTATGCTTAGGATCATGAGCAGTTCCTTTCCTTCTCCATACTCTTCTCTTCCCATCACTCTGGTACAAGTTGATCTTGGTCTCATCTGTCCATAGGATCTTGTTCCAGAACTGTGAAGGCTTTGAAGGTGTTGTTTGGCAAACTCTAATCTGGTCTTCCTGTTTTTGAGGCTCACCAATGGTTTACATCTTGTGGTGAACCCTCTGTATTCACTCTGGTGAAGTCTTCTCTTGATTGTTGACTTTGACACACGTACACTTACCTCCTGGAGAGTGTTCTTGATCTGGCCAACTGTTGTGAAGGGTGTTTTCTTCACCAGGGAAAGAATTCTTCGGTCACCCACCATAGTTGTTTTCCGTGGTCTCCCGGGTCTTTTGGTGTTGCTGAGCTCACCGGTGCATTCCTTCTTTTTTGAGAATGTTCCAAACAGTTGTTTTGGCCATGCCTAATGTTCTTGCTATCTCTCTGATGGGTTTGTTTTGTTTCTTTAGCCTATTGATGGCTTGCTTCACTGATAGTGACAGCTCTTTGGATCTCATCTTGAGAGTTGACAGCAACAGATGCCAAATGCAAATAGCACACTTGAAATGAACTCTGGGCCTTTTATCTGCACATTGTAATTGGGGTAATGAGGGAATATCACACACCTGGCCATGGAACAGCTGAGAAGCCAATTGTCCCATTACCTTTTGTCCCTTAACAAGTGGGAGGCACATCAGCAAACCGCTGTAAATCCTACACCGTTCACCTGAGTTGGATGTACATACTCTCAAATTAAATCTGACAGTCTGCGGTTAAAGCACATTGTGTTTGTTTCACTCCAAATCCATTGTGGTGGTGTATAGAGCCAAAGATGTTAGAATTGCGTCGATGTCCCAATATTTCTGGACCTGACTGTATATATATATTATTTGGCCTCCCTGATGTGTGATTGTGCCCTCATTCATACATACATACCTGCATTTTGATGCCGGTTCTCTGTGCAAAGTGTGTCTCTCCCTGCTGACAGTGTGCAGCCCGCCATGCTGGGTGGGCGCAGTGTGTCTGGCTTTCCTTGTGGGACGCTGGTTGCTAATGTCGGGGCTCTCTTCCTTGTCACGCACACACATGGCGGGCCTCATACTCACTTCCTGTTTTCAGTCTGGGCACTTGCAGAGGCTCCGAGATACCCAGGAGGCAGGAAAATGCATCTCAGCCAACTGCACCCGCCTCCTACTGCACCAGAAGTGGGAATAACATTCCGTTCGTCACGTAAGCACAAATCAATCATTGGGGAAAGCAGAGAAGATTGTGCGGAGAGCATTGAGTGGCTCGGGCTCCTTCCCGCTCCCACAGCAGCAAGCGTCTGTTGTCAACGTGGTGATGGCGTGCTGCATCTGCGTCTCACCTCGGCCGCTGGCGACAAGGAGGAGCTAAACTCCCAGCTGGACAGGGAGTATTGCCATTTTTGCTGCCCCACTGGAAAGTGCCGCCCTAGGCCTAGGCCAAGATACAGTACTGCCGCACTCACCAGTAGAACTGAGCTGTCCAAACTGAAGTTATGGTCAAAACCCAAAAATGAAATTAGCCTGTCAAAGTTCAAACACAACAAATAAGGCATTAAAAAATGTCTCAACACATATGCAAATGTTTAAAATGTATGTTCAGAAAAAACATACAAATATAAGAAAAACTGACCACATTGCCGAATCCAAAGTGCAGAGTATCAACCACAAGGCTGGCCACAGAGTAAGGCAAATGTACACTTAATGAGTATCAGCACCATTCCTTTCACCACTGTGCGAAAACTGAGGAACGCCCATTAAACTCCTGTGTCCTGTCCATCAATGGATGAATGATGACAGCAATGCCATGTCAATAATTAAGAAGACAACCAAAGAAAGTTGGAAAGATGTGCAGTGGCCCAGTCATAGCACAGGCCTTAACCCCATAGAGAGGCAGTGGAATGACCTCAAGAGAGCTGTTCACAACACACATCCTAGGAATAGGGCTGAGCTGAAGCTGTTATATAAGGAAAAATGCTCCCAAATTCCTCCCACAATTCGTAGTGCTTTGAGAATATGGGAAGCAGCTTTTCAACAATTTTGGGCACATTGTGACTTTTTGATCCTTCATCCAATAGACCAGTGGTCCCCAACCCAGGCCCTCAGGGCCCACTAACAGGCCAGATTTTGCAGATCACCATGGGGAAATGCAGACTGAATCCTGCAATCACTGAGCAGCAAATCATAACACCTGTGCTGTGCTTCAGATATCTGGCAAACCTGGCCTGTTAGTGGGCCCTGAGGGCCTGGGTTGGGGACCACTGCAATAGACCATTTAGAGGTCAAGCACTGTTGGACAGAAAGCCTGGCTTGCAATCATCTATCCAGTTCATCCCAAAGATTTAAAATGGGGCTCTGTGCATGTTACTCAAGGTCTTCCACACCAAACTCAACCATGTCTTTATGGACTTTGCTTTTTACAATGGGGCACAGTAATGATGAAATAGAAAAGGGCTTTCCTCAAACAGTTCCCGCAAATTTGAAATGATTTCATTGTCCAAAATGTCCTTGTATGCTGAAACATTAAAAATAAATTCACTGGGGTCCTAGCCCAACCCCCTAAAACAGCCCCGAATCATTATTCCTCCTCCACCAAACTTTACAATTGGCCCAATGCAGTCAGTCAAGTAAAGTTCCTCTGGCATTTGCTGAACCCAGAGTTGCCCATCAGACTGCCAAACAATAAAGAGTGATTCTTCACTTCAGATAAACACATTTACATTGCTCCAGGTTCCAGTGGCAGTGTGTGTTACACCATTCCATCTGACGCATGGCATTGTCCTTTGTGACGTGAGGCTGGTATGCAGCTGCCTGGCCATGGAAACCCAATCCATGATGCTCCCGCCTCACAGATTTTATACCGCTATTAATGCGAGTGGTAGTTTGGAACTCTTCAGCTTATCAGCTTAGGTATCAGTAGAGTGTTGACGACTTTTACACAGCAGATACGCCTCAGCACTTAGTGACCCCATTCTGTGACTTTATATGGACTTTTGATTTTTTGCCTGAGTTGCTGCTGTTCTTAAAAGTTTCTACTTTCCAATCATATCACTTACAGTTGACCGTGGAATATCTAGCAGGCATGAAGTTTGATGAGCTGGCTTAATGCAAAGATGACATCCTATCCTATCCTACAGTACCACACTTCAATTCACTTCAAAACGACCCATTTTTTTTTACAAATGATTGTAAATGTAGACTGCATGGCTGCTTGATTTTATACACCTGTGGCAAAGGGTCTGATTTAAACATCTGGCTCACACCAGCCCAAGTTTTTCCTATTAGATTAGTTGCCGAGGCAGACTGACCATCCTGCTTTCGATCACTGCCCGAGAGCTCACAAGGGTAGGGGCCAAGACCCGCGGCCCTGTCGGGGAGCCTTGATAGGCTGATTAACCCTCCCGTGCATGGATGTGCATGGAGCACCATAGGGATTCCCTCCCTAGTGTGGGGGATGCTCCACGCATGACCTGTCTTAGTCCCTGCTCGGTGCCGATCTGGCTCCAAGCAAGGGCCATAACGGGCTGACATCCAGGATGTTAACCCTCGCTGTGGGACTGCCCCCTGCCTGCGGGAGTCAGTGTGTGTCCCCCCAAATTACCCCTGCTGTTTTCTATTCTTGTTTGCATTTTGTTATCCCCGTTGATTACTTGTCGTATTTAGCTGACTTTAGTTTTTTCTTTTTTATATACTGACTGCCTGACGACATGTTTTGGCCCGGCATGCGATGTCTTTCGATTTTTGTTTCCTCTAGCCCCTCGATGTATCAGATGTTTCCGGCTGTCCCCCCACCCCCTCCCCTTTACTTTTTTTTTGCCCCAGATGAGACTCGTGTTTTTATGTCTATAACCCCCTACTTTTTGTTTTTATTTTCTATTTTGGCTTATACGGGTTATCTTGGAGTGCCACCATGGCCTGGTACCCGGCATGGGCCACAAGTACCTGGGCCTGGTGCCATTTGTTTCCATTGGTCTCCCATGGTCCTTTGGATTTACAGGAACTCATCGGGGACATCACAATTCTGGCCTTTGCCTCTACCCCTTTTTATGTTTTTTTCTTTTCTCCCCTCCCCCACCCTCATTATATTATATGTCTTCAGCTGACTTTTCTATGGTTTATTATTTTTCTTACGCTGAGCTTTCGTTTTTGATTTCTTGTGGCCCTGCGAGGCCCTCTCTTTTTGGTTGTATGCTGACTTAGTTACAAAATAAATATTGCAAATTAAAGGGGTTATCAGCAAAATTTCAGTGCTTTGCACTTTGGTGCCCTTCGGCGCACTTCATTGATTCCACCTTATGGTGAATTCACTATTCACTGTAGGGTCACTTTAGTGCACTGAAGATGGAGTCACCAAAGACTGCCGAACTGGCAGCCGAAGACCACCAAACTGGCCGCAAAGACCACCAAACTGGCCACCAAACACAGCCGAACTGTAGAAAAAAGTTCTTCTTTTCTCCCAATACGTGTTTAAACCAGTAAAAATGTCTTAAAATGTGCTTGAATAATAAAAAGATCCTTTAAAAATAATAAAAGGTCTGTTACAGAACAAAATAAAAACCTTTTAAAATAATTGGGAAACAAAAATTATCAAAAAAAATTGAAAAGGTGTTCTAAAAAAACAAATAAATAAAAATACTTTTTGCTAAAAATGAAAAGAATAAGGGCCCTATTAACCACTTCACGCAAAGGTTAACGCAAATGCGTTTGTGCGATGGTATGCGGATGGTATTACAATCTATGCGCAAATTTTAACGGACGTTTGCGTGCATAATTTTAACGTCTTTTAAAAGCTGGTGTTAATGGCAAATCTGAACGTCCTGGCCGAACCCAAATACACCAGCCCGAAAAAAATAAAAATGCAGCAAAGTATAGTTACACATTCTACGCATACCCAAACAATAAAATGGAGAAGTTGTGCATGTTTTTATTATTGCTGCAGCATGTACACACAGATTGATTTTGACAGGCGCAAAATCTGAACGGGAGACAATTGTGGTTCCTAATTCTGATTGGCTGAATAGTGTGAAAAAACTGTTTGCACACTTACTTCTGCACGCAGCGTTAATGTGCGCGTGTTATTGTGCGTCTTTTATATTAAGAGCGTAAATTTTTGGCGGATGGAAAAATGAGCTCGGATTTTAATACCATCGTTATTTTTCACGTGTTAACGTTTAACGCTGAGTGCAAAAAAAATTGCACTGTGCGTGCGCTTTTGCGCAATGAATTTAATAGTACCCTAAGTGTTTTTATAAAATAAAAATAATATTATTTTTGTTACATTTTGTACGTTGAAACATTTAGGATTCATCTGGTTAAACCTGTCACACTGAAACACCAAAAATCATGGCATTTTACTGACACTTCGGTGCAGTTCCGCGTTCTGTGACTAGATTAACCATTACTTCTCTATGGGACAATTTTGCTACCGCCGAAAGTAGACGAAGATCGACAATCTGCAGGGATCTGCGGAAAACTGCACCATAATTTGCTGTCAATTCGCCAGTATTTGCAAAATTGACAGTTTAGTGAATAGACGAACTGCCCCGAAATTGCACCATACAGTGAAATTCACTATTTGTTTAAATTCGGTAACAAGTTCGCTGCTTAGTGAATAATCCCTTATAGGAAAAATATGTTCAATTGACAATAACTATATAACGAAACAGTCAATTTTGCTATCAGTTTTATACTTCATAATTTTCATTTGTTAATTACTTTTTCAGAAAATATAACTATGCCCAATTTGAAATTTCATGCCTGTGCAGGTCTAACCTCTAGATCAAGGTTACTAAAAAGGCATACACCTTGCAATTTTCATGCATGTTTTTGTAGATTTTCACACCCTTTATTTTCACAGATGATTAACAGGCAGCAACCATAAAAAAACATTATCAAGTAGAGCTGTCATGTCCTCTTCTCTCTAGTCTCTGCATTTGTTTCGAGAGTTTAAACAAATTCCTTTGGTCGGGTCATCGCATTTGGGTTCATCTAACAAACAAGAAATAAAGAAAGAATCAATACCATTACTTCAGAATGTGTAAATTGCACAATGCTTCTATTTGGGGCTTATATAGAGGATGTTATAGACTTAAAATCCATTATTTGTGTTAGATTTTGCAGAAACTATTATAAGATACTATTGAGTGAGATAACAAATAGACTCCCGGTCCAGAAAGACGAGTGGGTAAGATGTTGCAAAATACATTATATAGACATACAACAGTAATGTTTGCGCTTCACTAACCCCCTGAGGCCCAAAGCATTTTAATTTAACATGCAGAACTTTGTCAAGGGCTAATAGTTGAACTAAAGTCGTGGAAAGATAATCAGACAACAAAACTTTTCTTTACATCTTTCAGTACACTTAAGAGACATTATTCATTATCAGCTGTGTACACAACACTGCAACATTGAGCTGAAAATGTTAAATCCTTTAAATTTTCCAAACGTTCTATGTCCTATTCACTTTGTTGTAGTATAATTACTGGCCCTAAAAATATATACTATAAAAGAGTAAGGCTTGGCGTGTCCGTCACCAAGCCTGTACTGCGCATGCATGCGCAACCAGCGGAGGTTGGCTGCGCACGCATCCAGTCAGCCAAACACTATGACGGCGGAGTGTCGATTGCGTGCGCAAACGCATTCTACGCTCCGCCGTAGTACTGTTTGGGCGGTTGTTTGCGCACCCAGTCTCCCCCAGTCCGCCAGCCATATTACCAGTCTGCTAGCCTTATTACCAGTCTGCCATGCACAATACCAGTCTGCCAGCCTTATTACCAGTCTGCCATACACAATACCAGTCTGCCATGCACGATACCAATCTGCCAGCCATATTACCAGAATGCCACGCACAATACCAGTCTGCCATGCACAATACCAGTCTGCCAGCCAAATTACCAGTCTGCAATGCACAATACCAGTCTGCCAGCCATAATACCAGTCTGCCATGCACATTACCAGTCTGCCAGCCATAATACCAGTCTGCCAGCCTTATTACCAGTCTGCCATGCACAATACCAGTCTGCCAGCCATATTACCAGTCTGCCATGCACAATACCAGTCTGCCAGCCTTATTACCAGTCTGCCATGCACAATACCAGTCTGACAGCCATATTACCAGTCTGCAATGCACAATACCAGTCTGCCAGCCATATTACCAGTCTGCCATGCAAAATACCAGTCTGCCATGCACAATACCAGTCTGCCATGCACAATACCAGCCTGCCAGCCTTATTACCAGTCTACCAGTTTTTACCAGTCGGCCATGCACAATACCAGTCTGCCAGCCATATTACCAGTCTGCCATGCACAATACCAGTCTGCCATGCACAATACCAGTCTGTCAGCCATATTACCAGTCTGCCATGCATAATACCAATGTGTCATAATACTAGTGTGCCTAGCTACCAGCCTGACATGCCATGCATACCACTTGCCATTATATATACGCATAAAGTAAATATACGCATAATGTATACGCTACAAAAAAAATGGCCGCCCAAGCCCAACACAATCTAAGGGGCCCCATGAGCTTACAATCTAAGGGGTCCCATGTGCTTACAATCTAAGGGGTCACATGAGCTTACAATCTAAGGGGTCCCATGAGCTTACAATCTATCCCATGAGTTTAAAATCTAAGGGGTCCCACGAGTTTACAATCAAAGGGGTCCTGTTCCTGTGAGTTTACAATCTAAGAGGGTCCTGTTCCTGTAACCTTACAATCGAAGAGGGTCCTGTTCCCGTGAGTTTACAATCTGAGGGTCCTGTTCCCGTGAGTTTACAATCTAAGAGGGTCCTGTTCCCGTGAGCTTACAATCTAAGAGGGAAGAGGAACCTGCTCTAATATATAAATGCCTTTGTAATGCGCTGTCAGCTGTGTGCGCACCCATCAGAGCTGCTCAGTTGGCCCTCCTGTTGCGGATGGGATGGCGATGGACGCATTACAAACGCATTTATATAGAGAGATACTCTTGGATAGGACATTGAAAAACAAATATGTGGACATGAATTCTGAGCTGGCGACAACAACAATAGACTGCCCTCTGGGCAGGCTTTCCACCTAGTATGTCAATAAAAAAATCAGCTCCTCAAATTGGAGAGACATTACATTTCTGATAATCAGTTCATCTTATAGCAAGATCATATTCAAGTAATGATAACTCAATGATTATTGGATAATTACTGTTTTGCTTTTCATTTGAGTAGAAGTCTCTGGAATATTGTCAATTATACAGGGTGTCCATAAAGTTTCTTTATAATTTCAAAAATGCATTACAAAGGCAAATGAAAAGACAGATAAATGAAAATTATTACAAAATGAGACGTATATATTTACGTTTTTTTGCCTCATTTAATACACCTCTATATGGGCACCATTAGTTGCATGAAGCACATCAAGACGGTACTCGATTTCTTGCTATGTTCGCCGTAGCATACCCTCATCAATGGTAAAGAGACTTTATGGACACCCTGTATATGCTAACTTGAAGTGAAAGAATAGTAGTATGTGTGAAGAACCATTTTGCACTAAAATACTAATAGTAGGAAAGTGATCTGCATTTACTTGACTACTTATAGTAAAATACTAAAGTAACAGAAATTATAGTTTTTACCTTTCACAACCACCAACCAATTTGACAACTAGGGAAAACATGGTTTGGAGAACCCCAAAAATTTCCAAGATTCAAAGAGGATTAGGATAACCCTGGTTTCCAAGGAAAGTTCAACAGACGCACAGTACACATGCAAACAGTCATCATCTTCTTCTGTTCTCTGTCACATTACCTGTAAGTAGTTCCACCATCTACTAATACAGTCCTTATGGCAAGATAAATATTAGTATTATTACTATTATTATCATTATTATGTGGTTTAAAATATATTTTCAGTTTTATTGAAATGCATAATTATAAAAATGCTTTCTTTATGTTTTCTATATTTTGAATTTCACGGTTAAGATTATTTGACAATTAAGTTAATGTGAGAGCAACAGAGTGACAAGTTTTGAGATATTTTGTAGATATTTCTTAGAATGCATTTTCTTTACATTCCAACAAAATAAAAAGCACAACAAATATAATTTTATATATACAGTTATAATGTAGACAGTTTTGTAGAATTGTGCATAATTAGAAATAAAAAGTGTATTGATAATCGTATTTTTGATCAACTTTGTTGTCTTGCAGAGCAGCAACAGTGCTCCAGAAACTTTACATTAAGTATCTTGGAAACTAAGTTTTGTGTTCAAAAATGGTGGAGCTGCACTTCCAATATTCCTGCTTAATATGACTGCTGAATTTCAGTTACAACGGAGAAATAAGATTGCTTTGTTTGTTGTTCAGCAATAGCCCTTTCACTACCAGGCACGTTTTGTTGAAAATATTTATCATACAATTTATTTGAAAGATGAGGGGCTCTATCACCTCCTTCAAGCTAACGCTAGCGCTAGCGTTAGTGCTAACATAAAGGAGGTGATACCACTCCGCACAGATCACCTCCGATTTGCTAAGGTGTTAAAAAAACCATTAGCGAATCGGTATTAGCGGTTTATGCTGTGAGCTTACTGTACTTTGCGCTCCCTATCCTTAACATGGGGAGTAGAAAGTAAAGTAGTACAAGCAGAGATTAACTAGTGTTAGGATCACAAGGTCCTAACGCTAGTTACAAAGAGCTGTCGATAACTGAACTAGCTCTGAGCTACTGCAAACTGATTCTGCTGCTGCAGAATCAGTTAGCAGCAGCTGAAAATCCCCTTAAAAAACCAATACTCACTTATCCCGAGGCAAGAATGGCAGCCCGATCGATTGCATCTGGCCACCGGAAGAAGAGTGAGATTGGGGTAAAACAGTCTCGTCAGAGGCGAGATCCTGCCGGTTATGTGCCGTTATGCTAGGGACGGGGCTCTAGCGCTGCCCCGAGCATCCGCGAGTAGGGATGAGCCGAACACCCCCGAGTTCAGTTCGCATTCGAACTCAAACTTTTTAAAAGTTCGAACTCGAACACGAACTCAATACAAGTCAATGGGACTCAAAGTTCTATTTTTATAGTGCCCTCCAAGAGGGCATATATGCTAGATATTTGCCATAAAAGGTGTATGGGGGTCCGGGTAGTGCCCTGGGGGACAGGAAACAAGGACAAAAAGTAAAAAAAAAAGTTTTTAAAGGGACAGTCAGTTTTCCATGAAATAAGGGTTAAAAATAAAAATGAAAAATTCCTTCAAATATCGTGCCTAGGAGGTCCCCATAACCTGCCCGTGAAGTGGCAGATTTCTAGGATGTATAGAAACATTTAAAAGCAATGTCCGTGTCTGGGTAGTGCCCTGGGGGACAGGAAACAAGGACAAAAAGTTTAAAAAAAGACATTTTTAACCCCTTCACTGCTGACGACGTGTGGGACACATCCTCAGTTACTCCCGCTGTATGCTGAGGAGGACGTGTCCCACACGTCATCAGCTTTGCGGGACCCCCGGCCGAGATACTCACCTCTCTGTCCGGGGTCCCGCGGCATTCTGACTTCAGCATCCTCAGACGCTGAAGTCAAGCTCCTCCCGAAGTAAATGACGTCATCGCACCATGCGCGATGACGTCATTTCCAGGCGACCCCCCAGCAATGCTGGGAGATTGCCTGGAAGGGAGGGGGGATCCATCCACAAAAAGAAGCCAGGCACTGCTTAAAAGGGGAGAGTCTCCCCTTTTAAGCGGTACCTGGCTTTAACCCCTTAGGCACCGGGTCGCACTTCAGCGCCTTGTGGCGCCGAAGTGCGGCCTAGCTCCAGTGGTGGCCGCCAACTTGGATGGCGACTCCACCCCCGGGTCCCCCCTCACTGCCTGACGTCCTCACGCATATCGTGATGACGTCAGATAGCCGGGGAACCCCTAGCTGCCCGGAATCCCCTGGTGGAGACAGGGGGTTCATTTGAACCCCGATATCTCCAGAACCGCTAGCGAGAAGGGAACCAGGCAGCAAAATGCTGCGATCGCCGGAGGAGAATGCGATTGTGGGGGTCGGCGAGGGAGCCCAGGATAGGTATGTATCCAGCCTGAGTGTGGCTCGGGGATACCGTTTCAGCACTGAAATTTAATCCCGAGCCACATTCGGGAATACCGACAAGGGGGATAAATAATACTTTCATAATTTTGCATACTATGAAGAATAACATAAGCTGTTAATCACTAATATAAAATAAAATAAGAAAGTTAAGAATGCACACAGGTATGTCGCATAACAGAAATCAAGACTAAACACAAATCATTAATTAAATAAAAAATAAATGCTTAATTCATTTGAAATAGTAAACTATGTTGAGACAGGTACATTTGGTTTAACCGCACTTATTGCATATTGTATATATGAAACATTAAGATATTTCATTCTTTTTTCCCACATAACAATAACAAAATGAGGAAAAATTATTAAAACACAAATAAAAGATTTTTACCCACGGAGCATCTCACAGTATGGCTTCATTACTTTAACCTTACTTTGACACATATTAAATAAGCTGTCCTATTTTGTGACCAGAACTCCTCAAATTGGTAATATTAGCCGCTGTTTGGTGAAGAGAAGATCCTTTTTGTTAGAATCAATCACAAGAGAATGACCCAGGTCACTGATTTCCTCAGAGCTATGACTTCAGAAAACCACGACAAAAGCTAGTGTTATCCTAGGCTTGCATTGTTCACCTCTCCGACCATTTATGGGATGTGTAGTACAATGACTGGAACCTCTGCGCTCTGCATGGGCACCTCTTCATGCATTAATAATACAGGTACTCAATAAAACCCTCATCTGCTTGCAGCTGACAATTGTTTAACTTTTCTTTACACAGAGTCTCATGTTCTTTTTGCGGTATGACAAAGCTTAATGGAGGTTGTTGTGAAATGTTTTAATTGAAGGCCAGCTTTAATTATGGATGGCCTGAGTGAGAAGTCTTTCTATAGCATATGTTTCTACACTCTAGCTACACAGTTTAAATCATCTAGAAATTGGATGTTTCAAAAATTAAGATAGTTTTTAATCACAGGGACAAAGATGGACTATTATAAAGCTTTTTTTATTTGGTGATATTCTATTATTTATTGGTACAGCAGAAAAAATATTTAATTTTTAATTACTGTCTGATTTTTTTATTTAAAGAAACAAATTAACTTGCAATACTAACCAGGGGAACAAAATATAGTAATTTAGAAAATATCACACAATGTACACATTTATTTTACAATGCAGTATAATTAGAAGATATGCTTCTGGAACCTAATTTTAGTAGTTAACTAATAACTGAAATTCCACTGAAGTTATAGATAAAAAAAGTCCTACAATCTACTAAGTAGAATGAAAGTAAAATTTAGAGTAGTGAAGTCAATTATATTTCAGGCTGGGGTAAAGTCTTCCATGAGTTAATATTTAAAGTTAGTTGAGCTGTGCCAAAACCGGCGCTGAAAGTAAACTAGAAAGAAGGCTTATCTGTGAGGAACAAATACTATTTATGGGAAGGGTAAAAAGGGCAGGTAAGGGGTGGTGTGTGGTGTTTTACAGCCTCGCTGTGGAGGACGTGCTAAGCGCGTCATCGACCTTCACGCATCTGTGTGGACAATGCTCTCAGTGCAGCTTTGTGTTCCCGCACCTCTGCAGTGATCTGACACTGATCCTGGCCACCAAAAATAGAGTGCCGGCATTCCAGATATCGGGCCTCACTGTGGGATCACGGGAGGCGCTATGACGTGAGTTTCAAGCACCTCCCTGGCAGGGCTGAGAGAGTGCCTGAAAGGGAGAGCAGCTCCATTGGACCCCTCTCCCTCACGATCGGAATAAGTTAAAGAAAAAAGAGAGGCATTGCTGGAAAAGTCACAGTCTGATCTTTCCAGCGAAGCCTCTCTTTAACCCCTTAGATGCCAGTCCACGATCTGGTGCCAATCGGCAAAACCTCCGGGGCCTCCCCTGTCCTCTTTCATCATCGTGCATGGGCATGATGACATCATTTAGGGAATTAACCACTAGCTTCCCATTAGGTGGAGATAGGGGGCTCCTTTGTAGCCTCGTATCTCTTAATTGGTGGCAGCTAGAGAGTCATGTTTGGTAGCATTGGGAAGGCCAGAGCATGGTCAGGGTAAGTGTAAAACAAACCAAAAAAATACATAAAAATTAATTTTTTTCCAATATTAATGCAGCACTATTGTTCACTTTTTAATTATAATGTGAGCAATGATGCTGCGCTAATGAAAAATTTACTTTTTTCAGTTTTTAGTCAAAATCGCATATTTTCTCAGAAAAATACAGTAACGGGTTCCCATTTCGAATTTTTTTTAACAAGCATACCCCATAGAATATATATCCGTAAAGACAAAAAGGGGAGATGGTGTAGCGATATCAATGTCCTTTCACAAGATGGAGTCAGAGTCACGTGGTTTATATTCTTAGCCTTCTCCTCTTTGTGTGCTCCTCAAAGAAAACACAAGGAATACATCATAGTGCGACCCATAAATAAACACACGTGTGTGGATGGATAATTGCACTCACATGTAGTAGAACCCTCCTGGTTCTGGATGATGTGCCTTAGGGATATTATAGGCTTCCCAATTGCCCTTTCAGACGAAGTTCACTGGATCCAATAGAAGGTCCAAGGTGAGATAGAATTCCGTATCTGTTTCCAATGATGTGGAGTTCCCCCAAAAAAAATTAAAGAGAAACTCCAAGGCAGAGTTAAAAAACTTTTAATAAGATAAAACAAAATAAAAGTAAACTCCAGAACGCGTTTCGCCAATACAATAGTGTATCAAAGGCTTTCTCAGCTGGCCACCATCTCCCCTTTTTGTTGTTACATATTGATGGTTGAGAAACAAGGACCATTCAGGTGTATCAGCGATTTCCTATACTCATTTATCTGCGCTACCTAACCTCTCTTTGTATATTATATATCTGTAAAGACTTGGATGATAAAATGGGAAAAAAATAATTTCACATGGTGTAGATTAATAAAATATGAATGGAAATTAACATTTTTTGTTATAGCATTCTCACAGGACACAATGTATACATATAATAATGATATATTGAGAGTCTTCAGAGTCTGCCGTAAAAAAGGATGTATAATTTGTCTATGTCCTACAATAAAACATGACTTCAAATCATGATGACGATGAGCACAAAGTGTTGGAAATGAGCTCAGCACACAGAGGCGAAATGTCTCAGCAGTGAAAGGTTAAGTGTCCCTATAAACCATTCAAACAACTACAGGCTGAACGGCCTTTGATTTGCGGTAGGGGTAAAGTTATACGCAAGTACATATTTACTGAGATTGAACTGTGCCAAAACCAACGCTGAAAGTAAACTGGAAAGAGGGTAAAATTCTGCAACTAAACCAAACGTATTAAAATGTATGAGACTTAAACGCCTCGCTTAAATGCACAGCTGATTATGACTAGAATTGTGAAGCACAGGAGAAAAGTGCCTTCTGCGGAGATGAAGGGACATATGGAGGAACAATTTAGGGAAGGGATGAGGTGGAGAGGTGGTAAGACAAAGCAAATGATAGGTAAGAACTTACAGGTTTTGTGAGTCAGGTGTAAGAGATGTCACAGGAGATCTAGCACCGCAGGAACTAGCATACTGGAACATTAAACTGGAAATGAGCAATGGCCTGGCAGTAAGGATTGGACAGGCAGGAGTGGGACCTGTACACTTGGAGCAACAGGTAAGATGAGGCATAAGGTGTTTAAATCGCCCGATAAACCCCTCCAACAAATACAGGCTGAACAGTCTTTGATATAGGCCTGTTTGTTAAAAATATATAAAGACCCTGGCAAGCAGAACATCAACGCAAATTGGTCAGCGATTAAAGATGGCATAGGGTTCAGGTTCATCCAGTTGTAATTGAGTAGACCTAGTCTGGGTGGGATACACAGAGGGAATTCACAGCAAAAGTTCCTGTTGTTTAGGAAGCAGCCACCAGCAACGATCACATATTAATGGCCATTATTATAACTGCTACTAGTCTCATGCAACTGTAATCCTAACACCTAGTTGAGACCTCTTTGAGAAGTACTGCACATTTATAGAATGTAAACGGATACACCTTACATGTTCTCATTACCTTTATGAGGCTCTCTTGTTAGTGTTTGTGAGGAAGCCTTTGACTGTCTTAGCTATGATCAAATTTGGCCTTGGATGAATAGAAGAGTCTAGGTGATTGGTCCTTATCGTGCAAGTGGAGAATGCCTCATTAGCAAGCAAAAGACTCCAGAGATTTCTGCATTTGGAAGCCCTGGAGCAGAAGAAGAGGGGGAGCCAAGTGCCCTTGGAAAAAAGAAAAGTATTTTAACCCTAACAAAAAATATATATTAGAAAAGTTATTGTGCAGATACTGTCAACTGAATCTGGACAATTATTAAAGGGGAGTAGAAAAGGGGTAATATACATATTAGGGTAGAGTTTTCCTTTAACCCCATAAGGACCACTGACGTACAGTACATAGTACGTCCTGGGGAAAATTCTCATTAAGGACCAAGGGCGTACTATGTACATCATGGTCCTTTAATCCCCTCCCTAACTATACTCACCTTTCTGGTCAGGGTCCCATGCCGGACTGACTTCCTTGAAGTCAGTCCGATGGTTTCATGGGTCCCAGTCGTGCGCAATGATGTCATCGGCAGGCGTCCCCTGGCGTCTGCAGGGAAGAAAGTGAACGATGAGGGGGGCTCCTTGGATGTCAGCCAAGCCTCCGGGTCACCCCCACCCACTGACGTCATTGCCATATGTGTAATGACGTCAGTTGGACAGTTAATCCCCTAGCTGCCAAGTGGAACTAGGGGGATCCTTTGGATCCCCGTATCTCCCGATCAGTGGCAGCTAGAGGGTCATGTTTGATATCATTGCAAAGGCCTGATTATGGTCTTTCCAATGATACCAAAAATGACTAGGTGTGGTGTAAACATGTAAACATTGGGTATTTCAAATTTCAGGAAGAAATTCTAAACTATTTAGCTGGGGTTTTATTTGGCGGTTATAGATTTTGGGGATTAAAGTTCGAAAAAGTATGTTTTTTTCCATTTCGTCATCATATTTCCTATTGTTTTTTTAGTAAATTATATGATATGATGGAAATAGTGGTATCTTTAGAAAGTTCATTTAATTGCAAGAAAAACGGTATATAATATGTGTGGGTACCATACACGAGTAAGAGGAAATTTAGACCTAAACACAAACAGCGTAGAAATGTAAAAACAACAGTGGGTACTTTCAGACAGACAATGGTAAAACCGTCTGGTCACGATGGGGATAATAATATATCATTTGAGCTCCAACAATACATTTTAAAGAAATTTGAAAAGCACAATATATAGATATATTTACATAGGCTTTATAGTAATGCCATGTCGTTGATAGACTGAAACAAGCACTCTAAGGAAATAGTATACATTTACAGAAAACAGCTTTTAGTTCTCTCGAACTAAAGAAATTTTTGTTAAACTGTAAAAGGACCATACTACAATAACCAATGATAATCAGAAATTATTAAATTTAATTATTAATGAAAATATAAAACACCATTTTATAGGAAACACTTTTTGAAGGATTTCTACATTTCTGTGTTTGACTCTAGGCTTTTATCAGAGGTCTGATTTCACATCTCCATTAGCGGATGTAAGCTCTGTGATTAATTATTAACATCTTCAATGGGATCATTATTTGCAATGTAATAATTAGTGTCATAATGGCAGTGTACATTGTTCAGAAAATGTCAAACTCCTTTTCATGAAGATAAAGATAATGTGCAATAACAAGTAAACATGCACCAAGTAAACATAACTTGACATACCTAGTAAAATGTATATTGTGTTCTCTATCATTACAAAAATATCAGGAATATAATATTTATATATATTTTGAATGCCCAGTACTGCTACACAGGGAAACACATTATTGCAAAAAAGCAAAACAAACATACATATATATATATATATACATACCAAACGTAGTCCCAGCAACTCCTTTCCATTCTCTCAAGGAGACCAACTTAAAGTGCCACGGTGCCTGCTTCCAATTGAAAATTTGTAGTATCAGCGTAGATGGAGCCGCACACGTGTCCTTGTTAAAAACAATAAATTTTATTGATAACATAAAATAAAACCGACGTTTCGGCTCAGACACGAGCCATTCTCAAGGTTAACATACACACTTTACACCAACATATATATAGTGATGGTAGAAAGGTACTCGCCATTCCGATTGGTGCACCCTAATTGTTCACACACCTAGAGTGCATACATTTAATTTTCCACCAGGGCATTGTATTTGCATACGTAATCCTACGCATGACGTGTCTGGTGTCCATGGAAACCACGGCAACTAGCCAAAAACAAACAATTTAAAAGCAATCATGGAGGAAAAAGTAAGAAAAAGTAAGAAAAACATGAAAAAAATACCAAAAAAGCAATATACAGAGTGCGCAACGTGAAAACGATGCATTGCTGAAAACCGACCACTATGGGATTTGTCAGGAATTCTGAAAAAACTATATTATAATGTCATGTAGAATAACTGAATTATCTACATCGGGTTTTAACGATGCTCTACTGTAAAGAAAACAATGCGGTTTACCAACAAAATATTGTCCATTGTAGTAAATGTATAGAATAGTACAGGGTCTATCGCTCTTGTAGAAAACACGAGAGAGCATTGTACTCATTAAGACCCCTGGGTACCAGGGTGTCAAGTTTTTTAATCCAAAATGCTTCACGTTGGAGCAATAACTGTGATCTATTCCCTCCTCTCCTTAATGGTGGAATGTGATCAATCCCGATAAATCTCAAAGAAGGTAAGCTATGCTGGTATTGTAAAAAATGTTTTGCAACAGGCTTATCTGCTTGAACGTCACGATACGCGGTATTAATCGCTGAACGGTGTCCTCTGATCCAATCTCGGAGCGTTAGATCAGTTTTTCCCACATAACATAAGCCACATGGGCAAGTTATTAAATAGATGATGTATTCTGTTTGTCACGTTATCTGATACTTGATATCAAATCTCTGTCCAGTCCATGGATGTACAAAAGTAGCACCGGCATTCATATGACTGCACGTGACAGAATTAAGGCATTTAAAACAGCCTTTCTTCAATGACAATGTTACCGGTGTATATGAATTAACGGGGTCAGTGTGTACTAATAAATCCCTTAAGGAATACATCATCTATTTAATAACTTGCCCATATGGCTTATGTTATGTGGGAAAAACTGATCGAACGCTCCGAGATCGGATCAGAGGACACCGTTCAGCGATTAATACCGCGTATCGTGACGGTCAAACCGATACAATACCAGCATAGCTTACCTAGCGATAGACCCTGTACTATTCTATACATTTACAACAATGGACAATATTTTGTTGGTAAACCGCAAATACAATGCCCTGGTGGAAAATTAAATGTATGCACTCTAGGTGTGTGAACAATTAGGGTGCACCAATCGGAATGGCGAGTACCTTTCTACCTTCACTATATATATGTTGGTGTAAAGTGTGTATGTTAACCTTGAGAATGGCTCGTGTCTGAGCCGAAACGTCGGTTTTATTTTGTGTTATCAATAAAATTTATTGTTTTTAACAAGGACACGTGTGCGGCTCCATCTACGCTGATACTATATATATACATATATACATACATATATATATATAATACACGGGGAGGGGTAGCACTCAGTGTGGGTGCATCTCAAGACAAACCAGGAAGAGAGCACTCCAGTCAACACACTTTGTATTTCTTTACCTACTGTAACAATTCAATGTTCTTGAACCCAGGACATACTTGAAAACGTGAGAAATCTCAATGTATCCTTCCTGGTAAAATACTTTATAAATAAATAAATAAACACACTCAAAAGACAACAACAGCAGCTTTATACGTTTAAACATTTAAAGATTTTACTAGATGTTAACCCTTCAAAGTTGCCAACAATTCTTACCACCTCAGGAAGAGAGCACTCCAGTCAATGCACTCTAAAGACAACAAGAGCAGCTTTATACATTTAAAGATTTTACCAGATTTTAAGCCTTCAACCCTTTAACAACTCTTACCCCCTTCAGGATAACAACAGATCTTAACCCATTCAAGACTTTCTACAGGTTTTTAACCCTAAACTCTGTTGAAAATGGTGGAAATTTAGTTCACAATAAATGGCCATGATTTGCTTAAGCCTGTCAACAGCACCAATGTATTCCACCATTTTACAGGTCCTATCATTCTTACCTAATGACTGCTATTATGGGATTGACTCGTTTACTGAGGACTGGGTACTTTAAATTATGGTTAAAAACCTTGCAAAAACCTTCCATTACCTGAATTACCGGAAAAGAGGTCCAGAGAATCATGAAAGTCATAATTTAGCAACATATTGGGGAACGGGGTTTGGCATCCCTGCTCTAGAGAGAGAGAGAGCTTCACTTCACTAGAAAAATTTGTTATTCCATAAATGTTACAAGTACTTTATTTCATGTCGTGCTTAAACCTTAAGCAGCATATAGAGTCCCAAAAGGATGGTACCAAGGTAAAGTTCCAAAAGTATCTGAGTTCCACATAAGTGATGTGTGCTAATCTCATAAAAGTGTAAACTGGGTTATGTTAGAGAGGACCTGATTAAATGGGGTTCATTGTAGTTCTGGTAGGGGTCAATGCAATTTTTTAACCCCTATACCGTCCCTTTGTTTAGCTAGTGCTAGACATTTTTAGAACTCTTGTCGCTTCTAATAAAGTGAATGCCAATGACAAGAAAAAAGGAAAAACAACGTTTGCTGGTAGATATAAGCAAGTGCTTTTTCCTAGCTATTACCAATAAATATCAAATTTTATGAACATATTGACAGTTTGGACAGTGTTATTGTTTCCTAAAAAAAAATAAAAAAATTCTCATCTATGGCTGAATGAATAAATATTTGACCTGACAAGTGAATTTGGTCTTTCTTTATGTAAAACAATCAATAACACTTAACACCTAATCTTTATTCCAGCTTTTAGGCTTTTGAATGCACCATTTGTTTCCTTTTATCACAAAGACAAAAGAACTTGATACAATAAAGTAACATCACAAACCTAGAGTACAAATGGAAAATCTTTGCTTGCATGGCTGGTTTTGCACATGTGTTTATGAAATTGAAGTGATGACAGGTATAAATTAGACCAACAGCTATCACACATATAACAAATGCTCTGAAAGCACCTACATGCTCACAAATAGGCACACACATATGTTTACATACAGTGTAACTATGTCTGTCTAACATTATAATTACAAATATGTATAAAGCTGTACAATTTGTGGGAAAAAAAACAAACATGAAATTAATGAATACATGTGACACATGTAGGACGGTAGAAAAAGATAACCTGGCGCGTCCCATTGACTTACATTGAGTTCGGATCGTGTTCGAGTTCGAACTCGAACTTTTGAAATTTGAACACGGGGGCTTTCGGCTCATCCCTAATCTCAATATCGGGGCCTGGATGGTACCTTTGAATACCGAGATATATTGGTAGTGAAGGGGCTAAAGTAATGCATTTTTAGTGACGTCTTGAATTACTGGAGGCATGGGGAGTCAAATGTTGGTAACACAAAGTAACATGACTTCCATTATCAGCTATGTGCACAACATGCATACACAAACAATATAGTACATGTAAGTCGTGGCTTATGATAAAACTATATTTAATTTAACTCATTATGTATTAATATTATTTACCATAAATAATCAATTATAATATAATATAATCAATTATAATATATAATATGAAATCACACAAAACGGATTGCAGAAGGACAAAAGTAAATATTTCCCTGTATTATGTGTTTAGCAACTTACGTCTTCTTCAGTCCGTTTGAGTCACCAGTCACTAAGGGTAAAGGTTATAGAAAATAGAAACAAATGTGATGTGGGGTTATTAAGTAAACCAAGACTGTTATTGTTAGCAACCGATGCTTTCAGACCATTTCCTGTCACCAGGATGTTAGGTTTTCTTAACATTTGAACTGAAGAAAAGACACGTCACTTTGAGAATTTAATTGTAATAAAAGGGTCAAATGATTTTGATAGTTTTCCCACCACATGTGACATTAGATCATTTCTAAAATCAGTTGGCACTTGACTGTTGTTTAACCCTTTCAGTGATGACTTCTGAACCATTTCATTGAATTAGGTTTAAGGATATTTAAGTGATTTTCAACAGTTTTACTTTGAGGTGCCTTCACATTTCACAGCTTGCTATGTTCAGCATCCCAGCCTCTTTTAGGCAGTATCTTTAATTTGTATATTTACTCAAACATTGAATAATTACACCTTATCATAGCTACATTTTTGTGTAATGTTCAATAGCATGCAGCCTATGCAACAGCATAGGAAACATTAATTCTTAAATATTTCAAACACACACCTGGTGTCTCTTCATCTACCTCTCACACTTTTAAATAGTTGAATTATGTGCTTATGTCTTTTTTAAAAGCTCTCATTGGTCTTTTGATGATACAATTTTATCACCTTGTATCGCTTCTGTTGAAGCTTGCAAATTATATAGAAAATATGTAGGGATACAATATGCAATTTCATAAATATTGGTTAAGTTTCGGAACTGTCTGACATGTGCTATTTGACACTGTATGGATGGTTATATACATGTTCAAACTTACTCAGAGTAGTAAATAATAAAGGAAAAACACAAATCAAGAAACTGTATGAAACACAGTCACATAGTAATCCTAGATGAAATTCTATTTATTTTTATACTCATCCAGTACTACCATAAATGGATGTATCTATAATTGTAGAATTATCAAAAAAACAGGGATATTTGAGCCCCAACAGCAAACCCACAACAAAATGAAGTCATCACCAACAGGATTTTCATTATCACTGACAACTTCATGAAAAAGAATCAATATTTTCTTTTCAAACCTACCTTATTGTTATTAAGCTAAGACTTTTGTCACCAACCACAAATAGAAAGGCAGAAGTCGGAAATTATAAGAGGGTTTTACCAGCCTAAACACCAATCCCTGCTCCTTCTATACTTGAGGGTTCCATGTTTTGTACCCTTCAAACTTCTTCTAATTTCACTTCCTTACAACGTCTCAACCACTGGTATTCCCTCTATTTTCTAATTATTGGCCTTACTCAACAGTCAGTTCTAGCACACTTCAGTTGACATTTTCTTTTCAAATTGTTACTTTAATTAAAGTATCTGAATAAAAGTTATTAAGCTATGCCTTTTGTCTCCAACCATAGATATATATATATATATATTTATATATATCCCTTGACCGCTTGCTCCTAAGCATAAAACCCCTTCTACAGTCTGTCTATAATAATGAAACTATCATTGGCATGCGTACACCCTTTTATCACTTTAAGATCTTGGTGTCTGCAAACTACCCGATCTCCTACCTAATGAATAAAAACTCATGTCTCCCAGCTTTATGGCAAGACATTTTAGACTCTCCTGTTCTCTCTAATATTAACCCGTTCCCAGGGCATGCTATGATGTCCTCGCGGTGGGTCTAAATGCTGCAGGGCAGCCTAGTATGCACGAGCGGCTCTCTATACTCGCCTATGCCTCGCCTCCAATATGCAAACACCGAGTGTATCATTGGCTACCATGGGACTGCCTGAAAGCTGTCCCGTGGTAGCCAATGATTCACTCAGCCTGCCGGGACAGGAGGCGGGCTGATGAATGACCTCAGAGCCTGCGGGGGGTACTATGTCACCCCTTCGCCTCTGAGGAACACTTTGCTGCCAGGAGGTCCACGGCTGCAAGGGGTTAAGAGTAATGTACACAAATGTGAGGCTTTGCCAGAGATTCTCTACTGGTGATTGGGGCCACAATCAAGTCATCCTTGATATCAACAATACATATGACAAACGGGTCAGCTGAACAAGGTGGTTATAGCCCCAACATACTGTAAGAGTTAGGATGACTCTGTGCATGATCTCATGACCAGGAAACCATTAAATACTCTTTTTATTCATGTAAAATCAATTTGTATGTTCTTACAGACCATTCATCTTGGTGCTTTTATTGACTTGTGTGTTGAAAAGTAGCATTTGCAGTGTTTTTAGCTTCTTCAGGATAACCAGTTTTCTTTGTTTTCAAATTTGCAATAGCTGATGCAGGATCACTAACCTCACTTTGTCCCATGGTTTCTCACAGCAAGTGTCAAAAGGAGTTAGCATTTTTTAAGTGTGCCTTTGAGAAGAGCTGACCTCAATGTTACGGCTCGGGACTCTGGAGTTGTCGACTTTAGTTCAGGAGTTGCATTTCTTTTATTGCACAGTTCACATTTCCTTTGTGTTAGAGACACATTTTCTATCCCTTGACAAAGACGTTTAGCGTTGAAACGTTGGGATCCTTGACTCCACTCTCCTGCTTACATTTTCCCAAGTGCTGGGTAATTTATGCTAATGGTTCACTATCTTTAGTATTTTTCCCTTGAAGGGTTTATTTGCTTGTGGTGAGTTACTGCTCTTTGATTATATATATGCATATTTCTATCATGTGTTTTTTGTATTTGAGAGATTAATAAAGTTTATTTTATTCTACATGAGTGCATCTCCCTAGTTGTTTGTGTTCATTGTTAGAGACACATTTCCCCCCATGTTTTATTTGCTTTTGATTCCACCACATTAGGTTTATTTTATTGGGAGGAGAAGGTGAGTGGTGCCGCAGTGCCACATTTTGCCTAACGCATGAATCATCTCTCAACTGCTCAGAAATCACTGCTTCAGCGGGCTGACTTTTTTTGGTGACTTGGATTTCTCCACTGGACTACGCCGCCCATGTATCATTGTCTTTCAAGGAATTGTATTTCACGGCCTGGATCACAATCTTATGTTACAATTTTAAAATCAGAAAAATAATAACAGAATTTTCCTATTCACCTCAGAAAATACATAATTGCTTGCCAGTTCACAAGTAATATAGTTCCTGGCTTCATGCAGCTTGGATCTAATTGGCAAGTTTGACTATCTGCCACTCTTGAAATTTATCATGGATATCTCTGTCAGGATCAGCTATCTATGCGTATGTATAGTTTTTTTACCCTACACATTTCTCAGTTGGCAAACAATTATCTCCAATAAGAATGTCCATGACATATGTCTATCTTTCCCTCATCTCTTTCTATGTAGTGCTGCGTCAATCCTTTCTCCATACACTGCAATTTTAGTTGCAATGTGTAATAGACTTTTAAGAGACATTTTAAATACCTTGCTCAAGTTAACTGCTATATGGATGCAAGAAAATGACTGATTTCTTTAAGTAGCATTAATCATCAGCAATCTCATCTCTCCGTTCAATTTCTCCACATGATCTTCTGCCCTTATTATAGAATCTACTTGCCATCGCTATCTCCACTCCATCTATAATTTGGTTATTACTACTACAAATTTATATAAAGTGATGTTATACGATTCTGCATAAATCTGAACACTGGTTTACATCATTGGTCAAGGGTTTCAGTTACAAGTGTATTTCTTATAGAAACTATATACTGGCTTCCACAATTCGGATCTCTTTGAATAACCCCATATTTCTAATAAATTGTATATGGTAGCTTGGCTAAATACCATGCAAAAAAAAAGTCCCTAAGGATTTGGTTATAAACCTGTAGATCTGGGGTAGACAACTTTGGCTCTCCAGATGTTTTGAAACTACATTTCCCAGAAGGCTAAGACAGGTTGTCAATGAGTGACTGAACATCAAGGGAAATTTAGTTCAAAAACATCTGGAGGGCCAAGGTTGCGGCTTGATAAATGCTGCAGCTGCAAATGAAACATTGCCTAAATAAACATCCACCTCCTACTTATTAATTTTTGATGTTCCTGACTGCCTTTTCCCTTTTTTTGAAGTTGGTGTTGGGTTGGTAACCAAGGCAATTGGAGCACACACATTTTGTTAAGGTTTGTAGGTCCATTTTTTTTCTTCTTTAGGTGCACTGTACTCCTTCCATTTTTGGAGATCTGGAAATTATGACCATACATTAAAATGTATTCAATTTTATACATTAGAGATTATTAATAGTTTTTATTAAATTGATATAATTGTCACAATAAGAGCTATGCTTGGACTCATTACAAAATGCTCAAGAGAAGTTTGCTGTTGTCTTCGGGATAAGCACTTTACTATGCAGACCTCTTTAATCTGTTAAATAACCTTTTGGTGAGAAATTATGGGACTTTCATTACTTTCTAAGTGGCTCTGTTTGGTCTCTCTTACAGTTATTTTAAAGACTAAAGAAAGTTCAGTAAAGGGTCACGCAAACAGTGATTAACCCTGAAACCACTTGAAGGCTTTGGTGCTTATTTACAAAAGAAACCATCATGAATAGAATCAGAAGTGCTGTAAAGAGTCTGAAACCTCTTAATCTACCCAAGTGAAAGTAGTGGAAAAAGTTCTTAGATTTTTGTTGATGATTTGAAACAAAATATGGAGTAGCCTTTTTCAATAAGGAATGTTAGCACTAATGCAAATATTCAATTTGCTGAAGTAATCAATGTGTTTTTATGCATCTTATTTCTATGGCTTGTTTGAGATAGTCCTAAACCAAGACTAGCGAATGGAAATGCTAAGAAACTTTTGTGACTTTGTAAAGCGCCTCCACAAATTAATTTGTTTAATCGTTAGTTATGGTTAAAATAAAGATAGTTTTTATACTCCATTGTACCTTTGTACAGCACTGTGGAATGTGTTAGCGCTTAACAAATACGTAATAAATAAATAAATAATAATAAAACATGCCTTGAACTGTAAAAATTGTGTTATACAAATTATGCAATGTATGTTATGGATTCATAAAAAAGTTTTGAAAGTTGAACATGAAAATTGTCTATGAATTTATTGGCAATTAGAAGTGTACAAGGTGTGTTTAGTAAATATGCCAATTGTAATCATATACTTTGATGAAAAATGAAGATGTCATTAATAAGTAATGCTTGTTGCATATGATGCTACTATTACTATCAATCTATTCTTCTAATAATATGACACTATTTAATATCGGTACTAGAGGAGTCATCACTCCCAATATAGAAAGTGACATTCATTGTGAAATGAAATAAGAATGTAGTTGTAGTTCATATGTTTATGCATGTAGCAGAAACTGGCAAAAATTCAGCCATTATTACTATAGCTAGAAAAAAACAAGTAGAATGTTGAAATTATATATAAACCATCAATTTGAAAAAAAAATAATTGTAAACATTGCAATTATTTTATTCGATTTCTGTAGTATATTTGCATCAGGGTAACTATACTTACATATGTGCAAGCATCTGGCCTGTTTTGAATGTAATCATGTTACCTACAAAATGTTATCACTGATTTGGTTTTTTTTAGAAACTTTTTAAGGAATCAGTGATAAAGGCTAACAGCTGCTCCATTTATTGTGATACCAAACAGTGATGATTAATATGAAACATTAATATCAGCCAATTAATTTATATCAGGGATCTCAAACTCTGCCTTGCGGGTGTTTTTGAACTACACCTCTCATAATTCTCTGGCAATCTTTTGCATTCAAAGAATTATGAGAATTATTGGCCATAAAGATCTGAGGGGCCAGAGTTTGAGATCCCTGATTTATGTTGTGAAATGTATGTAGGATATGTTATTTTGATGTGACCACATTTAAAATTTTCACGCACACCTCCAGCTCGGTCAGCTCCCTCAAAAAATGATAGTGAGATTACTTGTCACCCACACCTAGGGGTCGATTCTACCCCCTATGTACTGTGAGTGGCTGTATAGAGGATGTATGGACTCTGGAGAACCTGGTCACCGGGGTGGAGGACAGACTGGAGGCTCATCTCCATAAAAGGTATCACTGGTGCTTTTACCTGTCCCCTTGCTGCTCTCGAGCGCTGAGAATGCAACCTATTGTACTGAAAGGTTCTGCCTGGTGCTTGTTGCTGCCCCTGGTCTTCCCTTCTTGCCATGTACATGCCTGAATGTTCTAACCGGGGCTGTTGCTATCCCGATGTCCTGACGACCCCCCCCCTCTGTAGGCTGCACGGCCCTGTGTAACCGGTCTTCCACATATCCCCTCCACTCTTTTTTTTTCTTCTTTTTCTCTTTTTCCTTCTTTCTCTCCTCTCTTTCATCTCCTCTTCCCCCCACCTTACCCTCTTATACCCCTTTATTCCTCCCCCTCCTGCACTCAGGTGCCCCACATGATTACACCAAAAGCAACAGCAGATATCCCCCTGGCTCGATGTGACCTCTGTTCCATGGTTTGCGGGTGGTGTAGTCTTTGGAAAAAATCACTACCACGAAGGTAGAGCGTAACAAATTGATAATACCAGAAATAATTGTAAAGTATTAGCAGAGGATATAATAAGGCAAGGTAGTAGAAGACCAAAGGGATTACCCCTATAAACAATTCGAAAAATTCAGTTACTCTGATAAGAATATCAGGGTACTAGTGTCTCCCAGAGACCAAAGTAATAATTAACTTTTATTAGACTTGGTTAAAACGGCAAACAAACAGACAAAAAATAGACAGTGCATTCAAAACAAATATATAATGAATTAAAAGCAAAGACAATTCTGCTGTAAAGGTTATTAAATGTAACGTCAGGAGATATGATCAATGGTCAATACAATAGGTGGCCTTCAAGGGTCACCTCAAAGTATTGTGACGTGTATTATGTAGATAACAGTATCAGACCATAAAGAAGACTGCACGTATATAAAGCAGAAAGAGCAAGAGCAAGACACTCCTATAGGGAAATTTTTTTTTTTTTTTTTTGGCTCAAATAGCCTAGTATAAACGTATCACTGTAATGACCCAAATTGCCATTACTACAAAGACCCAACAGCGGGATATATATGTATGTTGGGGTCTCCAAATGCAGTTACCCAGAATGACAATGGGGAGTTCTTGCCTGTGAAGTGCACCTGACGCGCGTTTCGCCACTAATGGCTCGTCAGGAGTGCTTACAGAGTAAATGACAGGCTGGGGTATTTAAATTGTGAATGTTCCGCCCCAGCCGGTTCACTGACCAATGGGACAAAGGGATGGCAGACAATCAAATCGTATGGCTGCCATGAAGATCGACAACCGGGAGATCCAATGGTGATCACTGTTTTATTCATGTACCTAGATAGCTGGTAAAGCGAAGAAAATCTCGCTATATTGTGGTGTCAATATAAATCCGGTAGTCTAGTGTGCCGTAATACAATGAATTAGATCATAATGTGATAAAATTTAATTAATTTCTGAATTGTGGATGTCATTAGAGAAAAAATACAATAGTGATAATCGCTAAGCAAAGTATATTTGAAACTATGATGAAATTATCTTTGGAAAATTCGCCTCAGTGGAAATGAAGGAATCATGATATAATGAACACGATAATGGAAATATGTAGTCATCGGTTTCCACAGTGGCTTGGTAACCGGTGGATGTGTAGTTACTCCTTTCCGGACAGTGGTTCCAGCTAGTACAGGCACATGTCTGGCTGAAGATGCTCTGTTGTTCATGTACTCATTGGCCAGGTCTGCTACCTCTGCAGTATTTTTAGGCTCTCTGTTCAGAATCCACTCTCTTGCCTCAGGATTCTTGGTTTGCAGAAACTGCTCCATGATCATTAGGTCACCCAGGGCCTCATAGTGTCACGGTTTGCAGCGGGGGGTCTGGAGCCCAGGTGCAGAGGCGGGAGAACAATCTCAGGATCGCGGTACAAAAGGATTTTCCAAATATCGTTGTCGTGGTCAGAAGGGTGGTCAGGGACAGGCGGCAAAACAGGGAAGGTCGAAGGATAAGCCAAGAACTGGTACACAGGTAGAACATGAATAAGCTTCTCAATTAGTAACCACTGGGAGTGATACAACGCTGAAGCGAGGACTGAGTGTGACAGGAGGGCTTATATACGTGGTAGGGTTTTGCCTAGCCCCTCCTAGGGATATCTGTTCACCAATTAGCTCATCCTGATGGGAGAGCCAATCAGAGCCTGAGTGTGTCTTGGTGCTGTTCCCCATCAGGTCCACCCAGGTTTGAGGTACCTCCCCTTGGGTCTGTTCCACCAATCCGGGCCTCTGTATCCGCCCCTGTGACGTCAGACGCCGGGAGCCGCCATGCCCCACGTGGAGACAGCGGGACCACGGCGCTGACTCCGTCAGTGCGGGCATGGAGAGGGCTGCTATGGACCGGGCAGGGCCCTGGAGTGTCCCCAGCCCCCGAGCTACCCGCCGGGGACGCTGGCGAGATGGACCGCCAGAGCCAGCCCCCGCGAGGGGCGAGCCCCCCGGCTGTTGCCGCATCGCCGGGCGGCGTGACAGCCGGCGGAATGGACCGCCAGAGCCAGCCCCTGCGAGAGGTGAGCCCCCTGGTCGGTGCCGCATCGCTGGGTGGCGTGACACATAGGTGGTGATTTGCAGACCCCCAGTCCATTTTGGAATGTGGTTCTGAGCAGTCCAGAATACTTTGTGCAGCTGTCCATTGTTCCTTGCTGCAAGCTCCTCAACCTTTTACAATAAATAAGGAGTTAAATTAAAACTTTTGAGCAGGGCAAATTTTATTGCGCCATAGTCCTGGTCAATCTCCTCTGGAAGACAAAGCAAATACATCCAGGGCCTTTCCCATCAAACACGGGCAACTGGTACTGCCAGCAAACCTTTTCAAATCCCCCCAGGAACACATCCAGGTCAGTGTCCTTCTCGAGCATTGGAAAATGCTCCAGCCGAGGTCTGTGGCCTTTGCGTTTCCACTATGTTGCTTTGGGTGGAAACACTGATACTTTTGTTCTCTATCTTTCAGTAGTCTCCCTTTCTGCAGCGTCCCACACAGCAGCTCTTTCCACAGTCTCTTGTATGGCAGCTCTTGCTGCAGCTTCACATGTGGCAATGTGGTGCTGGAGAATGAGCTGCACTCTCAGCTGTGGGTCATCACTTCCCAGACGTTTAAGGTCATGGCACTCACAGGGTTAAAAGCTACAGGTAACAATCATGGGATTGCAGACTCCTCAGTAACCCTTTCTGTGCCTGCATCATGCTCTGCTTGGAGCTCATCAACCGGATCTCTGATAAAATGCTCTTTGTTCTTGCCATGTGTGTTCTCTCTAGATCGGCTCAGCATATCCAGAACCTCTGTAGATTTCTTACTGTAGGCCACCATGCTTTTCAAGGACAGAGAAAGAAAACAGGAAGGGGGGGTACAACTGTTTTGCACCATATGTCTGTGATTAGGCACTGAGTTCTGTATTTGGAAAATTACAGAAAAAATATGTAATTTCTTTAGCACTACGATTACCATCGAGGCAATACCAGTAGCACTAAAAACTCTAGAAATCACACCCGCTGCCAACCAGTTTGTGACGACCAGCCACTATCTGCCCAGTTGGGAGGGCATACAAGGGATTACCAGCTCCAAGCCTCTGAAGTTTCTTACTCTACCCCCTCTCAGGGTCCCAAGTTATGCCAACCTAACCCCCAAAACCATACCCACCCACCTGAACCTGATTCGCTGCCACCATGAAAATAATAGGGCACTTTCAAAACCCCCTTAACTGTATACTACCCCAATCCAGGAGCTTCATCATATACAGCTAAAATATCCCAAATGGTAAACTCTACAGTAATGCGTAAACTCAAGCTGTACAGGAGAAACGTGAATCATCATCTAGAGTCAAATACAGGCAGAAAATAGTACCACAAGGTACTGAAGTGATGCAGGGCACCTGTTTTCCAAAATGGGGATGTAACCCTGAGTATGTGACTCGTGAGGGGGCCTGTTGGAAAGCCATGTGAAGCAGCCGCACACGACCTGAGCTCGATCCTCCGGCTAAAATTACCTCCTGCGGCTAATAATCCCGGTGGAATCCCGGTAAATCCAGCCAGTAAGCCTCTTACCATCCGGGGACCCTAGCGATGGCACCTCCGAAGGCTCAAAGGTGCCTGGAAATCCCCGTTTCGGCACAAAAAGGGAAGGCCCGAGAGAACCAAGATGGCGGCTCCCAGGTTGCCGAATCCCCCAAGTCATAAGAAGGGTTGGAGGAGAGCGCATTACCTGGTCCAGCTATCCCCAATCCAGCATCTGAGGGTCAAATTCGTGCTCTGCTGGGTGAGCTCAGGGATACACTGCAAGCGGATTTCAGGTCCATTATCACAGAGCTTCACAAAGAGTTCAGTGACCTCGGTGACCGCACAGACCAACTAGAAACTAAAATGGACTATTTATGTCTTGCTCATAACGAACTAGTGGATGCCTATAAAGCTCTTAAGGCCTCAAAGGACTTACTGCAAAGAAAGGTGGCAGAACTGGAGGATAGATCCAGAAGAAACAACATCAGGCTCCATATATCCAAGAAACAGTTAAGTCAGAAGAGCTACATGATTACGCCTTGCGCCTCTTTCGTACCCTGCTACCCTCAGCCCCTGACTCCGATCTTTGTCTGGAAAGAATACACAGAGTATGTGACTTGTGTTAATAAGTATTGGATAGCCTACAGGGGTATGCAAAGGTTTGGTAGGTAGGGTAAAAGGAAAATAAAACTTAACGTTTAATTAATAAGAGTAAAAAAAGTTATAGGAAAACCATCAGCCTAGTACACCATAACATATAATGAAGGTAAGACATAGATAAGTTGGGGTGTAAATTCACAATGCTGACATCGGTGGGTGGAGGTAGAGTAGCGAGGTAATTGAATTACAGGAGCTTGTAGGGTATATTAGAATACCGAGAAAATCAGGAGACGTAAAGCTCTGATAGGTAACGTCAGCCCTGTGCTAGCCTCAGCGGTTCGTGCCACCTACATTACCCAGCTATGCTTAAAGTAGGAAAATAGAGCCAAAGACACGACTAGGTTACTGTGACGGAGCTACTGTTTCCTAACTTGGTACCTCCGTCCATGGGCTCTCTTCCATGTAACAGTCTCCACCTGAGCAATCTTTCCTAACAGCTCCCCAAAAGCTTTAACCACAGCTTAAAGAATGAGGCTCACCCTTGGAAACAGCTGAATGCTAGTTTATTCACCCAGACATACAGATACACAGTCAAGGACCAACCTTATTTGCATACAATCAAACAGATAACATCACAGATAAAATAACTGCACAGGACCTTCAAACAATGGACAATGGGATTTCCTGGGAGGAGAAGGGGGAAGGGAGAAAGCAGATAAACCAAAAGGAATTTCTTATAGAGAGAATGTGCACAATAGAGAGCAGGTACTAATACATTGATAGGATACATAATAGAGGGAATGTACACCATATACACAACAGGAGACTCTACAATAAATACACAAGGGAAAAACACACAGACGTCAGGAATCTTTAGTTAACTGGCGGATATTTAAAACAGTGAAAAGACAAATATTTTTAAAAGGGCCACCAATTCCCCAGTAGTCTCTTTCACAGGCCATAGTCGCTGGGCAGGAGGCTAGCCCACAGCCCCCTCTAGATGCCCCAGTGACGGTAGGTTTCGTCACAGTCACAAACATTTTAATACCAAAAGATAAAAATAAAATTTTACACAGTACCAGGACCAAATAAAACAACATTTTGACATACAAAAATAACAAAATATGCAAACACAGTTCCTGAAATAAAATGGGACTTAAAAACACAGAAGCCTAACCTACATATATAGCACTACAAAGATGACTTTGATTTGTATTTCTGGTTTTAAGTCTGCAGAACGGTCTTAGATGTTTCTCCAGCAAAAGTCCTTTAGAAATACTCAGGATGAGGGGGTTGAGAGTTAACACCTTTTAAAAAGGACACAGAAAAAAATCCAAAAAATTATACTTTTAACCCTGGCACAGAGCAAAAAACAAGCCTGTGCATGACAGCCATATCTCCCTTTCTATTTACTGTCCTATTGCTTTACTTCCGTTTGCCTCGAAAATCTAAGGTCTATACCCAACTCCTTTGCCCCCTCACTGTCAAATCCCTACTTGACCCACATCAGTCCCTCTTTCGCTCCTAAAACTCTAACTAGACTGCTTTCACCAAGGTGACTATTGACTTTGTTGCTGCCAAGTCCAGAGGTCACGTCTCCTTGCTTATTCTTCTTTATCTATTTGCTACTTCTGACACATTTGACCACCCGCTTCTACTTCTCATGCAGTGTTAACTTGCCCTCAGCAGCACCACTCTCTCCTGGTCCTCTTCCTATCTTTCTCCTCAATCGTTTAGTGTCTCATTCACTGGTGCCTCTTCAACCCCAGTTCCTATCTCAGTAGATGTACCTTCAGGCTCTGTTCTGCATCTCCTCCTCTTCTCAAGCTAAACATCCTCTCTTGGGAACCTTATCTCTTCCTAAGGTTTCAATATCATCTATATGCTGATGACAAAATCTACCTCACAAGACTCTCTCCAACTGTGTTAGATTGTGATACTGCTTGCTTCACTGTCTCTAACTGGATTACTGCTCAATCTCTACAAAACTGAGGTTCTTGTCTTTCCTCCCTCTAAGTCTAACAAGCCTGCACCTATTTCCCAACAGGTGAATGGTACCACCATTACTACCTCCTAGGCTCACTGCCTTGTTGTCCTCTTTGACACTCATCTCTCCATCAGTCCTCACATTCAGTCATTAACCAAATTTTGTATTGTACTTAGGCAGGATTTTACATTCTCAAGGGAACATCAGTGGAATTTAGGAAACATTTCTTAAGGACCCACTTGATCAGAAATCTCTGCACTATATTTTTTCTATTTTTTTGAGTTAGAAGTCGATGAAGGCATAAGCACTGCTTCTCTTTGTCTATGATTCAGTCAAACAATGCTGAACTGTCTTTTTACGTGGAATTCTGTTTGCATATATATACATTTTTCCTCTTTTCCTTTTTCTTTGTGCTGAACCTTATTTGTACATTAACCAAATCTTGTCATTTTCAACTAAAACATTGCACGCATCCTTCCCTTTCTAAATCAGGATTCCACTCAAATGCTTATCCAAGTCCACCTCAACTGCTGTAACTTTTTTCTCATCGCCCTTATACAATCCCAGATTATCCCTATAACCCTATAATAAATGCCTCTGCGAGACCCGTCTACCTCACATCCTGGACTTTCTCCCCTTTGACCCCTTTGTCAATCTCTGTCATGCCAGCTGGTGATGTGTGCCTGCTCATGCCTAGACAATGAACGTTAATCCCAATTGTCATCATTTGTAAACAGATCAGCTCCTGAACTCCACAATTAGGCTAAAAAATATTTTTTTAAAAGGCAGATTATTACTACCTAGCCTGGCTCCCTCTTTCCTTCAGAATTCAATTCAAAATATTGGTTCTCACATATGTTAAATACTGGCTCTCCATAACTGTGCCTTTACTTACATCTCCTTTTCCTGGTAGCAGTTATGTTCAATCCTTTTCACTTCACTAAGCCAACAATGATATATTATCCTCTCCTCGTACCCAAACTTCCAACTCTCACCTTCAGGACTTTTCCCGGGCAGTCCCATGTCTATGGAACTCTCTCCCTTGCAGCATTCAACTCTCTCCATGCCAACAGTCTTTGAAGATATCTGGTAAAACACATTACTTCAGAGCAGCCTATCACCTCACTCCATAGGCCCCATTGCATCTTTCTAGAACACCCCTTCCACACAGCCCCATGCACCCATTATTTCTCAAATTCTGCTATTTACTCTTACCTCTGTATGTCACCCCTTTCCTTTTAGATTGTCATCTCCATAGCAGAGTCCATGTATCCCAGTGTTCTTTGTGTGTCTAACTTGCTTGTTAATTTGGTTTGTTTAGTCCTACCCATTCTACAGAATTTGTTGGCACTTTATAAAAGCTTGTAATTGTAACTGGAATCTGAAAAAATATATAACTACAGGTATAATTTGTGGTGCAAATATGCAAGTACTATAATATGAACAAAGTGCTACAGGTTCTAAGTATGCTTTCTACAATAAAATAAAACAGGAACTCTACAGTACTTCATAATAACCATTTAACTACCAAGGTAGGTCGAGCATACTCTTTAACAAATTGGCTCCAGAATGTGCTCCCAAGGTTTTAGCACCTCAGGCATATTAGCTGAGATGCCAAAATAGTTTGCACCAGGACGAAGACTTAGGTGGAAACGCGTTGTGCTGTTCTTTTATATGCATTTTTCTGTTACTTTGCTGATTTTACTATTAAAATTTGTCCAACTTATGGCCATTTATCACATTGCTGGATCCCAGGTGATATATTATTTACATATATAGTTTCTACCAAGTCACCATGTCAACAGGAGCCTGTGGTCGTTTACCTATCCTGGAGTGTGCTGGGAAGGAACTATATACATGGCGATGGTGACAATAAAACCGGCTGACTATTCTTGCTGTGATAGTTTAGAGCCAACTACATTAATGGCTCATAAATAAGTGAGTGTGTCTCCTAACACCATAGGTGTGGGCTCTAAGGGATTTGACGTACTGCACAATGTATGTCTTCATATTTTTCTCATTTTAGGACACTCTTCGACCAGATGGATTCCTTTGAATCTATACTGCGTGTGCGAGGACTCTGGACTACCGTTGCTAAAACAGTTTGAGCAGATTGAGTTCGGATTCAATTCTTCAAGGAAATAACTGTATTGTAGGGATGTAGTAGCACTTGTTGGCTAGCCAAATAGCGCATATAGCTTGAAAATGTGTTTGAGATTTTCAAATTGTATAGTTGCTATCCATAAATCCGCTGGGTCTTGGCCATGGTTTTATGGAAAACAACTTGGTAGTGAAGGGGTTAAGAAAGTTTCTACTATGTGTCTACTCATGGTTATAATTAGGCTCCAAGTCATGCTTATTAATTGTTATGACCTTGAAATAAAATGCGTAATTGTTCTATTTACAATCTGTCACACAACCATTATTTAATTTCATTTGCAAATTGCCATGTTTTAAAATAAGAGCCATCAATGTTTTTGTAATAGGGTACTAGTCAAGAACACATTTTCAAGATTTCACATTCATCCGACATGCCAGGAGGTAAAATTATAAAGCACAAACAACAGGACCATTCAAATTAGTAGTGAAACCTTAAGAATTTGAAAATATTTACCATTCGACAGTTTAAACAAGTTATAGGATTTTGAAAAATTATTTTAAAACATTCTACATTTCCAAGACCAGAGAAATAATTAAAAATAAGATTTGTTATATAACAATAAAAGGATAACTGTACGTTAACGTTACCACATACTGAATAGCATAACAATAATTAAGCAACTCAATAAGTATATGAATTCTGTCAAAATGCCAATGTATTAGCTGTATAATTTTACAATGAAAATGATAAGCTAAACTTAATAATAATAATAATAGGTTATTACAAATGTAGCATCACAACAGGTATTGTATGGGATTAAAACACTGTTAACATACAACTTTTCTTTAGGCAGAACTTGTATGTATATATTTTCACTGTTATGTGTATTGTAAACTTTACAGTAGTTTTTTTGTGTATGCACATAATTTCATGAATGTTAGTACTAAATGTGATCATTTGTAAACAGATCAGGTCCTGAACTCCACAATTATGCTTAAAAATACATTTTCATAAAGCCAGAGTATTACTAAAATAAACTCAACAGTGAGGAAAATAAACTTTTAATGTAAGTGTATATGACAGGAATTAAGTGTCAATCTTGGTGGTCTGAGAATCTTTTTACATTTAAAACTAAACAAAACAACAATGGACTTGGAATGCTGCTTTTCCATGTTATTTTCAGGATATTATTTTATTTGACTTAATGGAAGAACTCCATCTAAGTTTAATATTATTCTGCAAGCATCAGAATGATTTATGTTTGCTTTAAAGATACAGGATGATTAATTAATGACATGTGGCATCAATTTTATCATGTAGGGTATTTTAAATACACACATCACATAAAAGGAACTCACAAGACATGAATATACAGGGTGTCTACAAAGTCTCTTTACAATTTCAAAAAATTATTACAAAGGCAAATGAAAAGACAGATAAGTAAAAATTATTACAAAGTGACACGTATATATTTAAGTTTTTTTTTGCCTCATTTAATACACCTCTATATGGGCACCATTAGTTGCACGAAGCACATCAAGACGGTACTCGATTTCTTGCCATGTTCACTGTAGCATACCCTCATCAATGGTGGCAATGGCATCAGTGATCCTCTGCTTTAGATAAGTGATGTCCCGTACCTTTGTTCGATACATGAGATCTTTAACATAACCTCATAGAAAGAAGTCAAGGGGAGTGATATATGGTGAACGAGGTGGCCAGGGAATTGGGACACCCCTTCCAAATCCAACAGTCTGGAAATGTTTCATTTAGGAACCCACGAACATGCAGTCCCCAATGTGGTGGTGCACCATCTTGCTGGAAAATGATGGTTGGTTGAAGGTCATGTAGTTGTGGTGCCACATATTCCGTCAAAAGGTCCAGGTAAACATTTGCAGTAATTAATGTCTTGCCAAAGAAAAATACATCTTTCATAGTTCATAAATAATAGTAGGGCTACTTATGCCTGAATATTATTGTTCCAAAAAAAAATACCAACCTGTCCAGCACTTGGGAACTTCCTCATCGAGACCATTTACACCTAACAACTCTGTGAGCTTTGGCTTGGTTCACATGTCAGTTACTTTCAAGATAATTTCTTGATCTGGCCTTGGTCAGAAGTCAGTAGGAGCTAAGACTTCTTGCACTTTGACATAACCCCTGGAAATTTTCTAACTGGTATGGGAAGTCTTTTTATCTCCTTCACTACAAATTTGTTTTCCTACTGAGATCACACAGTGGATTTATGGAAAACAGCTCTGTAGTATCCATATAGTGGAAATGTGCTTGAAAATCTCAAAACCACATTCAAAAACTATATCAACTAGTTGACAGGCGGATGGCACTATCTGCTGGCCAAAAAAGTGCTACTAAAGCTCTATAATACAGTTTGAGATCTGATTTAACCTTGTAGGTTAAAATGGAAACCCGTTACCTTTTTTCTGAGAAATTACATGAATTTTAGCTAAAACCCCAAAAAATTTAAATTGTTGGTGCAGCATAATTGTTCACATTATAATTGAAATGAGAACAACAATGCTGCATTAATAAAAAAAACACACAAAAAATGTTAATTTTGTTAAAAAAATTATTTTTATTTTTATAATTTTTAATTACCTTTAACATGGTCAAATTTGATATCACTGGAAAGGCCATGCTCTGAATATTAACCTCAATCTGCCACAGATTGGGAGATACGGTGTTCCAAAGGATCCCCCTATCTCCACCATATGGTTTTCATAGGGAAACTGTAACGGGTGCTATGGCGCTCACACTGGAGTAGCGTAGTTGGGATCGTAATGAACAGATTTTTCTGATACAAGGTTACAAAGCAAAACTTATTATAGACCTGATCTCCCAAGCCAGGGAGTATATGAACAAGCCAGAGTAGCACCTAAGCTCAAATGGTTTCAAGATCAAAAGACCGCTTAGTGCAAACACATGATCTTTAGTCAACAGTAAACATAACCTGGATACCTGAGTATAGATATTTTCACATCGATTTCCAAGCAGAATTTTGTTGCAGTTGATGAATTGTGCAGGTTGCAGGGCAGTCACATAATCGGTAGACTTAGTGTTTATGTTGAAACCAAACCGGGCAGAAAGCAGACTGTCAAATCAAATCAAATCAAATCAAAATAAGCTTTATTGGCAGGACAAAATACATTTTAGCATTGCCAAAGCATATGGGGAGGAGGGGGGTAGTGGGACATATATATGGGGGGAATGGGCAAGTCCATGGACATTATCAGGGGTAAGGGATAATGTGAAGGGGGATGGGGCCGAGTCCGTGTTGGGGATTTATGAATCCAGGATCTCTCATGTTCCTCTCAGTCTGTGACATTCTGCGACATATAATAATAGGATATGAGTCGTGCAGGCTTCCGGTTGCTCGCAACCTCGGTACACTTTGCGTTTATGTAGCAACCGGACAGGGCAGAAAGCAAACCGCAATCATAACCCAATACTCTCACGGCTCGGCAGATATTCACATAATTGGATGCCTTGTGATTAGGGCTTCGACCGGATAAGGTAACCAACAGCGACCAAGAGCGAGATGTGAATTTGCCAAGGTGGCGGGCAGAACCCCAACCAACACACATACGGTAAAACATATAACAACTATTCAGAAGACCCACAGGGAATAAGCAATAGAATGATCTAAGCACAATAATAATAAACAGGCGATGCGGGAACTTGACTCCACGTCAGGGCACCGAGCAATCTCTCCTGCCCTGCTTTAATCCCAGCAGCTCCTCGTGTCCACGCCAGTCCCCGCCCCCTCAGATGTCGATCGGCCATCACGAAGTGCTGGCACCTGGCCAGCCAGCAACACAGAACCATGCCTAGACCCCCCCAGGCAGTGCTGTGGGGGCCGAGGATGTGACAGAAACTTCTTGGCACCTAGGGGTTAATTCTAAAACTGACGTCATTGCAGCATGTGCAATGATGTCACTGGGTGGGGAGAGGCCCCGGATGCTTGGCTGACATCTAAGATGTCAGCCACCTCTGGGAGAGGCCAGCAATCTGGATCACGGACCGGCACCTCAGGGGTTAATAGACAGGCATCACTTGAAAGGGCAGACTCTGCTCTTTCCAGCGGTGCCTGTCTTTGACTTTTGCCTCCTCCCGATCGGGAGGGAGAGAGGTCTGAAGAACCCCACTCTCCTTTCAGGCACTCTTCCGGCTTTGCCGGGGGGCCGCCTGAAAACGACATCATCCCACCAGGAGGGGTTTTAAAAGCAGCGTCTGACTTTCATGAAATCAGATCGCCACACGACCATGGAAGAGAGAGGGGAGTATGGGGAGGAGAGCCCTCTTCGTGGAAGACGAGTGGAAACATCCTCTGCAATTAGCGGGACATTCTCATGACATTTCCCACGCGTCTTCTGCAATAAAGGGGTTAAACAAAGGACACAGATAACTTGTGCTAGAACCTGTCCTTTGATTGCTGTGTAACAGTAAGGCTACAACAATAAATTATATTCAGGAATATAAGCTCAGGTCTGGGACAGGAGAGCTACACATACACAGGTAAAAAAGCCAAGGGCAGTAATAGAAAATCAGATACTCAGACAAGCCGGGGTCAAGGATCAGATAAGGAAGTAAAGTAGTCAAGGAACAAGTCAGAGGCCAAATACCAGGAGGTCAAACAATAGAGCACAAACATCAACACACTGAGGGGATAGCAAAACCACAACAGGGCAACTTCTTGAAAACACATTAAGCCCTAAATATCCTAAAGTGGAACACTATAGGCCAAGCGACGAGAAAGGAAGACCAGCAAGACCAATGGCAAGGGGATCAGATGGAATGATTGCATCCTGCCCCTACCAGGTATACAGCAACAATGCATAACCTAGAGAATGTCAGAACAGTGCCCACACTGCGATGTTCCATCAAAACAACTGCAAAACAGTTGCCTCCCCAGCCACAGACCAGAAGGGAGAGCTGCAAAGTTGCAGTAAACTCTATGAACCACAATAGGCAGGATATCTTTGTATTATTATTATTATTTATTAAACGCCAACACATTCTGCAACGCTGTACAAAAGATGCAACAGTAAGCACAGGACAATTCTATATTGCAAATAGGAGACTGATCAGTATTCCTGCCAGCAGATACAGGAGGACATGAGGGCTCTATTCCCGTGGGAATTTACAATCTCGAGGGGTGAGGGGATTAGAAACAGGAGGGGGGGACTGCAGTGATGAGTTAATGCAGGGAGAGGTGAGGACCATTTTTAGGTTGGTCAGATATATTGTTATGAGTCAGGTGGTAGGATTCCCTAAACAGAAGGGTCTTTAGGGAGCGTTTAAATGAAGCCAAGTCGTATTAGAGTAGTAGAGAAATTAAGTAAAATTGGCATAGCATAATTAAAAAAAAAAAAAACTCTAGCAGAACACTCTTCAGCTCATTGGGTTTATTCCAGCATTCTTGTAGCCAAATCGTGACAACGTTTCAACCAGAGTCTGACCTTTGTCAAGTCTCTCAAGTCTTTGTTGAAATGTGTATTATGACCTGGGAATGTGGGCCACTCCTCAATCATAGATTTACTTGTGAATAGCTTAGTTGTTTCTGATTGTCTTTAAATAAAATTGTGGCATTTAGCAATTGGACTGTAGTAATATATCATTATCTTTGCAAACTATAAACAAAAAAGTAATGACACAAAAACCCTCAGAACACTTAACCAAAAAGTGGTCGTATTGTAGCAAAAAAAAAATGAGACCACTAGATGTAATGCAGGTGTCAGGCAAAAAAACCATTCTATTTTTTAGAAAGTATTTTGCCAGAAAGGATACTTTGAGATTTCTCTCGTTTTCAAGTATGTCCGGCGATTGGATTTTTGGACATCTGGAATTGGAAAAAATCTAAAATTGAGAATAACAAGTTAAACTTCCATATAAGGAAAATGATGTAGGACAATTCATTCAATAATGTTGGAGAATGTGAGAAAGTATGATGAGAAAGAAGCGCACCAGACTTGTTTACGTTGTTATTTCATTGTAGTAATATATTTTAAAATGACTATCGGGCAAAAAACATACCCTCATCATCTTTGAAATGTGGACAGCAAGGTACAACTTTACAACAATACAGCTTTAAGTTACTTACAGCTGTCAAAACACCAGGTATAGCTCGACAAAAAATACGTAGCTAAACTACAAAAAGGCATTTGAAAAATGTCGCTGATTAGGAAATCAAGTGACTGTATGTTCTTTATTAAGATGCAGGAATAAAATTTCCCTGAGAATGCAGCTCAAAATTAAAGATAACATTGCCAAATCAAACAAATTAATTCTTTAGAACAAAATTAATATCTGCTAAGGTTGCAGTAGGTTATTAACTAAGAAGACCAAAAAAATAACCAAGGCATCCTTCTAAATGCTGCATTACGACATATAATTTGTATATCTACATGACTGTCAATGGTAGTCACTTACTTAGGTGTCAGAGTGCAAACTCTTGCTTGCCTGGAGAGCAGGATATGATACACTTACTAAAATCTTACAGGTCTATTCAATAAAAGGTGAAACTGGAGAATTGGCTTGAGAAGAGGACAATCTAGACCAAATAGCAGATTTGGAAAGTGAGATAAATGGGAGAATTCTTCTGGTGTGGCTATTTTAACCTAGAATTTTCACTTTTCCGGCCAGTTTTCCTGAGTTTCACCTTTATTGAATAGAACGTAATAGATTTTTAAAGGTCAACAAGGTCAAATAATCTGGTGTCCTTACCCTAGATGTCACAATTGTCAAGTAAATACTACTAGTGATGATGATCATAGAGTCTAGTGGTTTGTGCACTTTACCTAAATCAGTTTATCATGTTAGAACAAATATTTACCTATATTCATAGACCAGTGAGGGGTGCCGTGTGGAGTAACCCATCACTGGCACTTAAATTAACTTGGGTAGCCGTGGCGGCTACGGTGTACCTATACTTCAATATTCTTTTAGTAACCTAGTACTGGTTGTGGATTACTGATTGTAGTGATTCTGAAATAACAGCTCTACTTAGAATAGGTCTCTTTATTTTATTGTTATTAATTTTTGTTGTTGAAATGTGTAACAAGAAATGTATTATCTTTTCTTGAGCAAATATCATCACAATGTGCGATTTTCGTGAACAAAGTAAGTTTTCACTCAGGTCAAAAAGTAATAATGTTATTTTTATAGAACTAGCTGTTTTGTACGTATTAAAAAAATGCAAAACGTTTCTTAACCCAAATGGAAATGATTGACATTGGAATTCGGTTGTTTACTCTTCAACATGGAATAACATTTTTGTATGAACATTTTCTAACATGTTTTTGTATTTATAGAACTGTGCCACAGCTGTGAAAAATATAAACCATTGAAAGTACATTTTTGTTCAATCCAATTCCTTTCTTTCATGTTATATATGACAAAACATTGTATTTAAATGGTGTCAAGGTTTGGCCTTAAAGTATCCACTATCATCAAACCCTAAGGCTCTTTTTTTTATCTCTCTGACCCTAAATCTAGATGTCCTCTGACCTGTGTCACCTCTCAATTGTGGTTTAATGAATCCAGTTAAAATTAAAAAGATGTATTTTATTTAGCTTAACACCTTCTCTTTCATCGTTTTTCTTGGTGACCTTTCAGTATTGGATTTCAACTGCTAATAGCTTATAGAAAGGCAGATTGCTTTTTCTAATAAATAATGAAGGCACTTCTGGGAAATAGGAGTGCTGCAGGAAGCTGGTTAGAACTGAAGAGTACAGACAAAACAAACTCAGTGATTCAAACATGATTTTTATTTGGAAATAAAAAATACATTAATATATTGCATAAAAGACTGGGTTTAAATTTCATGCACCTTAACTAATAAAATGTATAGAATGTATGTAAATTATACCATAAAATGAGAACTATAGTTTAAATAAATAACTTTCTTATAGATGTAAAATAACCAATCAAAATAGGCTTATCACAGTTATTACCAAAGACAGAGAGGTGATGATGATAAGGATAGGTAGATAGATATTGACTGTAGAAAGGGAGCATTTTTGTAATTATTTATTTGAACTGTATGCAAAGTTACATGCTAGAGCAATCACTTGATCAAAAATATAATTTGTAATATATATATGTTACGGTTAAAGCCCGAAGCGCGGTTAATCCTAGGATTACCCGGGTAATCCTGACATTACCCAGGCGTCATTAGCAAAAATCTGAAGTGAAATGAAATTTCGGACTTTACCGGGTAATCTGCAAAGTATCCAGAGGCCTCTGGGTAGTCCGGTTTTCTGCACTGTTTTAACTGGGTAATTCACACATTACTAGACATGTGCACAGCACAAAATTTCGTTTTGAACTAATGCATTAGTACTAAAATGCAATTTATTTAGTTGCTAAAGAAATTCGTTTTCAGTTCTTTAGTATGAAAACTAATTTCATTCATCCGAAAACCAGTGGATACAATTACTATTGTAGTGGCTCCTCAGAGGGCTGAGATCGCTGCTTGTTACAGTATCTCTCACTCTCAGCACAATGTGGGCCATATTATATAGCTGGTGCTAACTTAACCAGAGCTGTTGTAAACTTCCCAGAGCTATTATAGCCTATGGAGGTTTTCAGTTACAACAGCTCTGGTTAAGTTAGCACCAACATTGCAATACTGCCCCGTGTCAGGCAAAGCTGTTACAGTAACTGACTGCTGCTCATCACAGCGCTCAGAGTTTCAGTAAAACTAGTAAATAATATTTTTATATATAAGACGTTAGAACAATATTATTTCCTTGTTTTACTGAAACTCTGAGCGCTGTGATGAGCAGCAGTCAGTTACTGTAACAGCTGAGCCTGATACATTGTACTGAGAGATAATGTAACAAGCAGCCGATCTCCGCGCTCACAGCCACTGGATTTAAAGGGCTAAAAAAAAAAAAGGCTCTTCTCTGTATAATGTTAGAACATCCTCCTGCATTAATTAATACCCCTCTCTGTATAATGTATACAACATCCACCTGCATTAATTAATACCCCTCTCTGTATAATATATAGAACATCCTCCTGAATTAATGTCCTCTCTGTATAGAACATCCTCCTGCATTGGCATGTGGAGGGTGCAGAACTTCGGTGTTGCGATGTTACGCTCTTCATTGCTGGTCTCCTTCACTCATCAATATAATATCACAAAAAGGACTGAAACTAAAATGTAGTGCATTTTATTTTAGTTTCTTTCGTTTTTTGTACTGAGCAGTTTCGTTTCTCTTGAGTCATACTAAAACTAAATTATCCCAAAATTCGGACTAAATCACTTTAGTACTAAAACGAATGCACATGTCTACACATTACCCTAGTGTTGCTGGATAAAGTGTGATGTGCAACGAAACATCGGACTTTATCCAGGTAATCTGCAAAGTATCCAAACGCCTCTGGGTACTCGGCTCTTCTTGGGTTTTCAGCAGGTTACAGTTGACTGAATTCCGAGGATTACCCGGATAAAGCTGAAAACTGTTATCTGACCGATAGCAAAATTGTGTTTTTTGTTATTTTTAACTAAATTGTATCCACACAGTCACAAACCACACTAAATAACCATCGTGTAACTCTGTGCGTTAATTGTCAGAAAATTAATTTATGAAGATAAAGATATTATATAATGATGGTTATTATGTTTTATAAATGATATATAATCACATATGACACATAATAAAGATCATGTAACTCTTTCACATTCATATAAGAAACATATCCTGTTACTCTGTATATACGTTATATCCTTAATACGTTTTAATGTTTGTCTTTTGCCATTTTTGTTGATAATATCCATAGATAATAGCAAAATTCACTGTTACCCAAGCGGGGTTGGATGCTCTGCTGATTACCCAGGTGAAGCTGTGGATAGTCCTCAGATTACCCAGGTGAAGCTTCAGACTTGCACATTATCCGGGTAAAATGCAAATTTTTCAGCTCTTCCAGACTGTTACCCAAGGGCAGTTGGTTAGTCCTAAGATTACCCGGGTAAAGTCCGAAATTTTTTTTTTTTTTTGCAGCTTTACCCAGCAGTTTTGGGTAATGTCAGGATTACCTGGGAAATTTTAGGATTAACCGCACTTCGGGCTTTACCCGTAACATATATACAGCATGTATTTATACAAACAGTTCACAATCTCCGCAATCCAAAACTAACTGCACATAGTGACTGGTGCTGGGACTTTGTCAGAAAATGTCCACAAATATGATGCCTGGCAACACAGGAAAACTTGTAACAAAATTAACAGGTCTATTCACTAAAAGGTGAAACTCAGGAGAATTGTCAGAAGGAGAAAATTCTAGGTCAAAATAACCAAACCATAAAAATTCTACCATTTATCTCACTTTCCAAATCGGCTATTTGGTCTAGATTGTTCTCTTCTCCTGCTAGTTCTTCTGGATTTCACCTTTCGATGAATGACCCTGTAAATCTTTATTGCACGATCGACGTTTCAGTCCCAAAGGACTTTTTTCAAGATATATTTATTATATTATTTTAGCTAAGGAGTTAACTTTGTCTGCTTTTTAAGTAACTAAGGAAGTTAGCTCTATATGTTATGTTTCTCCTTCTTTAATATTCTTTGGATATGCTACTGGGAGACCACCAAATTAATGGAATAAAAATAAGACATATTAACCCATTGCCGAGTCGCACGTCAGCTGCTAGGCAGGCTGGAAGAAAGACATCACTGGACACAATATACTGACTGAGGAAGTGTCAGGATCCATGCCTGCTGTTGCCAGGATCCATGCCTGCTGTTCACTGCCATATCCGTGCTTGCAGCACATCCAGGAAAAGTGCTGCCCTCAGGTTCAGCACAAAACCAGAACCTTCACAGTTAATCACAGAACACACACACACCACACCCCTGTGTTTGAAATAAAGGTTCTCTCTGCCCCTCCCTCTGGACTTCAGCATTATCTCCTATACCTTGACCTGGAAAGACCTATGATTGCCTATTCTCTTTGTGTACCAGGCCTCTGCTTTTCCCACCGACTCTGCATCCTCTCTGCCAGCCCTTGAACCTCAGACCGTCTCCTGACTACGATTCCTGCTCAGCCCTCTTGACACCATGCTATACCGCAAGGTACTGTCTGCCAATAACCCTGAACTCACTGCATACTGGGCTCAATACAACACTGACTGGTACCCCACCAGCGCTGAGCCCGACAGGAAGGCTCTAGTAGCCGAAACGCGTCTCGGTAGACCATATGTCCGCTATATTAACCCAATAAATACTTATCTTTATTTTTAACCCTTCATTGGCCACTCTCTCCTATTTTTTAATTCAACACTGCACGGAGGCTTAACAGCTTGGACCACAAAGGCGGAAAAGAGATCCTGGGCACCTACCCAAGAATGCCTGATGCCATATTTATTGAGCCTGTGGTCATGAGGCTCTCGAATCATTTATCCAGCAATCACTGCGGGTCAAAGAAGGGAAGTCCCACTCTTTAAATGGCTGGAGGCAGTAAAACCTAGAGCCAGGAATTCCACAGGCTCTTGCAAATGTGAGTGGTGTATATACCCCTTTAGCACAATTGTTTTCACATTTGTCAGGATCCTCTGCACTATTATTCTTCATGTCTCTTTTTTCTGTTTTTGAGAGACGCTGAGGACGGCATGGACTTACTACTGGAATAATGAGGACCAAGTTGATTGACACTTTTTGAGTATCTTCTCATTTTATTGGTTACTGCATGCACTACTGCACCTTACTGAACAATTGTTTGCTATCACTGGACACGGCTGCACTTTATTGGCGGTTGCCTGTTGAACAGCTCTTTATGTATATTGGACTCTATACGCACTATTGCATTTAGCTAATCCTGCACTATTGTAGGGATAAAGCGGCAATAAGCACTATTGTACTTTATTGTGCTACTGACGCAAATGTTTGTATTGTTCATATTCATTGAACTATATTGATGCGTTATAAGGGATTTCCACTATATTTTCATTCCTTATTTGGCAAATATTTTGGTTGTTTTATTTGTGCTCGTACTTATCGCCTGGGCAGCATCACACAATTTATTAGTTATCCATTGAACTATTTAGAATTTATAGTACAGGAGGGGTGGGGTCGCGCCTATTCCCTGATGGGGCGGCTGCAACCACCAGATGCATCCAGCCCAACAACATGTGAAGAACATAACAAAGAAAAAAATGTCATCTGCGCTAATTCCCATTATACCGTGTGAAACTATACACAATTAGAGGTTTGGTTTCTTATCAATGGCCATTATAAGACTAAGCTTTAGTTTCACATGGTATAATGGGAATTAGCGCAGATGACATTTTTTTCTTTGTTATGGTTTACACATGTTGTTGGGCTGGATGCATTTGGTGGTTGCAGCCGCCCCATCGGGGAGTAGGCGCGACCCCACCCCTCCTGTACTATATGTTTCGATGTACTTCCAGCCAGGTCATCCCTGCAGCAAGATCCCGCTCCGTGTCTTTGTTTTCGATCCCAAAGTGGATTTTGTTTCTGGGGGAGCATAAATAAAGGCCCACCAGTCTACCTCATGTTTGACAAGCAGCATGAGCAGGTATGGATTGCTATGCAGAAGCCTGTGGTTTCATTTTTGGATAGGACTCGCCCTCATTAGAGGTGCCTTGATGTTTGGCGGGTGAGCTTAGTCTTATAATGGCCATTGATAAGAAACCAAACCTCTAATTGTATTTAGAATTTATAACAACATAAACCCACTTTGTATTAGGCACCTACGCTGTACAATATATATCCATATATATACCTCTCTAGGCTGGAGGAAGGGCCTGCCAAAGTGGCCAGCATTAACTCCCTCCTGCTGGGCACAACCTGCCCAGTGACAAAGGGTTAACGTGTTTGTAGTGAAATATGAGTCCAAGATTGCATGTAACATGATCTATCTACGGTATTGAGTTGCAAACTCATATGTGAAATATATTTATTGTCTTTAAAATGGAAAAAAATGGTTTGGTCAGTGCTACAGAACTTGTTGGCGCTTTTCACTCACCAGCCACTTTATTAGGTACACCGTGCAGTAAAGGGTTGGACCCCATTTTGCCTTCAGAACTACCTTAATTCTTCGTGACATAGATTCATAGTGTTTGGTCCATTTTGACATGATAGCATCATGCAGTTGCTGTAGATTTTTCGGCTGCCCATCCATGATGCAAATGTCCCATTCCACCACATTCCGAAGGTGCTCTATTGGATTGAGATCTGGAGACGATGGAGGCCATTGGAGTACAGTGAACACAATGTCATGTTCAAGAAACCAGTTTGAGATGATTTGAGCTTTGTGACATGGTGCAATATCCTGCTGGAAGTAGCCATCAGACGATGGGTGCACTGTGGTCTTAAAGGGATTGACATGGTCAGCAACATTACTCAGGAAGACCATGGCATTTAAACGATACTCAGTTGGTACTAAGGGTCCCAAAGTGTGCAAAGAAAATATCCCCCACACCATTACAAACTGCCACCACCAGCCTGAACTTTTGATACAAGGCAGGATTGATCCATGCTTTCAGGTTGTTTATGCAAAATTCTGGCCCTACCATCTAAATATCACAGCTGAAATCAGACCAGGCAATGTTTTTCCAATCGTGTCCAATTTTGGTGTGCCTGTGCGAATTGTAAACTCAGTTTCCTGTTATTAGCTGACAGGAGTGGCACCTGGTGTGGTCTGCTGCTGCTGTAGCCCATTTGCTTCAAGGTTCGACGTGTTGTGTGTTCAGAGATGGTATTCTGCCTACCTTGGTTGTAACGAGTGACTATCGTTGCCTTTCTATCATCTCAAACTAGTCTGCCCATTCTCCTCTGACCTCTGGCATCAGCAAGGCATTTTCGTCCACACAAGTGCCACTTAATGGATATTTTCTCCTTTTTCGGACCATTCTCTTTAAACCCTAGCAATGGTTGTGCGTGAAAATCACAGTAAATCTGCGTTTTTTTTAATTACTCAGACCAGCCCTTCTGGCACCAACAACCATACCACATTCAAAATCGCCTAAATCCCCTTTCTTCCCCATTCTGAAGCTCAGTTTGGACTTCAGCAACTTGTCTTCACCATGTCTAGATGCCTAAATGCATTGAGTTGCTGCCATGTGATTGGCTGATTAGCAATTTGTGTTAACAAGCATATGAGCAGTTGTACCTAGTAACGTGGCCAGTGAGTGTATAAATACTTGTAACTGTTTGTAAGGAAATATGCGAAAGGAATGTGTAGACTGTAGATTTATGCACGGCAAGAAAGTAGAGTTCATACAAATCAATTTGTCCAAAAATGTAAAATGATTCAGTAAATTATTACTTGGTTCACAAGACAGAGGTGTCCCCCTCAACCTACACAAGCCCTGACCAATTGGAAGCTGGACACAAAAAAACAAGGGAGTTAAACAAAGAGAGTGTCATACATAAAAGACCACACCTGCTTAGAGAATGCATCCAGTTCAGAATGAAGTCCACAGAGGAGTGCAAAAACGTACTCAGGAGTTTGCTTTAAATGCTGTGTTTCTACAGGACAACTATTCAAGGACTGTAAGGAAGAGTGTGAAAGTGACAAACATGTGACAGCCTTACACCCAGAGACATTTAAGCCTAAAACAGTCAAGACCTCTAACCCTGTGACAAAGCAGGGCGGGGAGAAGAAACTAATACACCCCGTATCGTAAAATTAAATGCACCGAGATTTGTGGAGAAGGAGGCGATAGTAGATCATATTCCAGGATATGCCTTCGATCAGTACACCCAGAGGGACAACCTGAAAGAGTTATAAGAGTGTATGCTATCATTGACGACCAGAGCAAACAATCGTTGGTAAGGTCAGAATTCTTTAACCGATTCAACATACAAGATAACGCCTCTCCCTACACTCTTTACATGCGCAGGGAAAATAGAGACTACAGGGAGGTGAGTATATGGCTACAGTGGCAAGAAAAAGTATGTGAACCCTTTGGGATTACGTGGAGTTTTGCATGAATTGGTCATAAAATGTGCTCTGATCTTCATCTAAGTCACAACAATTTGAAAAACACAGTCTGCTTAAAATAATACAACACAAACATTATATGTTTTCATGTGTTTATTGAGCAGAACACGTAAACATTCACAGTGCAGGGTGGAAAAAGTATGTGAACCCCAGGGGTCAAGTCCTGGGAAAAAAAGTGAGGGAACTCACCCACGAATTCCACAACCCCCATTACCTGAAGAAAATATATATATATATATATATATATATATATATCACGAGTATAGCAGCGCGTGCCGGTGATACCATTTTAATTGGGTTAACTTTACATTTAAAAGACAAGCTTTCAAGAGTGTAAACTGGAAACTATACTGATCAGTGAAAGGTATCACTACGTACAGGTATACTCGTTATTGTGGCAACTGGACTAACGCATTTTATATACAATATATATATATATATATATATATCTCCAGGCACAGACCCCAGAATAATATACACAGTGCTGAACCCCCAGAATAATATACACAGCGCTGAACCCCCAGAATAATATACACAGCGCTGAGCCCCCAGAATAATATACACAGCACTGAGCCCCAGAATAATATACACAGCACTGAGCCCCAGAATAACATACACAACACTGAGCCCCCAGAATAATATACACAGCGCTGAGCCCCCAGAATAATATACACAGCACTGAGCCCCCAGAATAATATACACAGCACTGAGCCCCCAGAATACATACACAACACTGAGCCCCCAGAATAATATACACAGCGCTGAGCCCCCAGAATAACATACACAACACTGAGCCTCCAGAATAATATACACATCACTGAGCCCCCAGAATAATATACACAGCACTGAGCCCCCAGAATAATATACACAACATTGTGCCCCCAGAATAACATACACAGCACTGAGCCCCAGAATAACATACACAACACTGAACCCCCAGAATAACATACACAGCACTGAGCCCCCAGAATAATATACACAGCACTGAACCCAAGAATAATATACACAGCACTGAGCCCCCAGGATAATATACACAGCACTGAGCCCCAGAATAACATACACAGCACTGAACCCCAAGAATAATATACACAGCACTGAGCCTCCAGGATAATATACACAGCACTGAGCCTCCAGGATAATATACACAGCACTGAACCCAAGAATAATATGCACAGCACTGGTTATATGGATATATTTTCCCCAGTTCACATGGATATAATTGCCCCAGCTCATATGGATAATGCCCCCAGGTCTCATGGATAATGCCCCCCCAGCTCTCATGGATAATGCCCCCCCAGCTCTCATGGATAATGCCCCAGGTCTCATGGATAATGCCCCAGCTCTCATGATAATGCCCCAGGTCTCATGGATAATGCCCCAGGTCTCATGGATAATGCCCCAGGTCTCATGGATATTGCCCCCTGGTCTCATGGATAATGCCCCAGCTCTCATGGATAATGCCCCACCTCTCATGGATTATTTGCCCCCCTGGTCTCATGGATATTGCCCCAGGTCTCATGGATATTGCCCCAGCTCTCATGGATATTGCCCCCTGGTCTCATGGATATGCCCCAGCTCTCATGGATACTGCCTCCCTGGTCTCATGGATATTGCCCCAGGTCTCATGGATATTGCCCCAGCTCTCATGGATATTGCCCCCTGGTCTCATGGATATGCCCCAGCTTCATGGATAATGCCCCAGCTCTCATGGATATTGCCCCAGCTCTCATGGATAATGCCCCAGGTCTCATGGATAATGCCCCAGCTCTCATGGATAATGCCCCAGCTCTCATGGATAATGCCCCAGCTCTCATGGATAATGCCCCAGCTCTCATGGATATTGCCCCCTGGTCTCATGGATAATGCCCCAGCTCTCATGGATATTGCCCCAGGTCTCATGGATAATGCCCCCTGGTCTCATGGATAATGCCCCAGCTCTCATGGATATTGCCCCAGGTCTCATGGATAATGCCCCAGGTCTCATGGATATTGCCCCAGGTCTCATGGATATTGCCCCCTGGTCTCATGGATAATGCCCCAGCTCTCATGGATAATGCCCCAGCTCTCATGGATATTGCCCCCCTGGTCTCATGGATATTGCCCCAGGTCTCATGGATATTGCCCCAGCTCTCATGGATATTGCCCCCTGGTCTCATGGATATGCCCCAGCTCTCATGGATACTGCCCCCCTGGTCTCATGGATATTGCCCCCCTGGTCTCATGGATATTGCCCCCCTGGTCTCATGGATATTGCCCCCCTGGTCTCAAGGATATTGCCCCCCCCAGGTCTCAGGGATACTGCCCCCAGCCCAGCTCACCTTTGCTGCCGCTGCTTCTGCTCCTCTGCCAGCGGCCGCGTGCTTCCTGCTTCAGTGGCCGCTGACAGGAAGTGCAGCCGCTAGCCTGGGAACTATGAAACAGCCAGGCGAGCGGCTCCACCTCCTGTCAGCTGGCCCTTGTAACAGGAAGCACGCCGGCCACCGGCAATGTGCGGCGGCGGCGTTTGGGCTCGGGCCACAGCGGGAACGCTGCGTTCCCACAGCGTTCCCGCTGTGGGAAAAGTGCGGGAACGCCGTTCCTGCGCGTTCCCGCTCGACTCGAGCCCTGGTGAACCCCCTAGCCTAATGACGTCCCCAAGAGCTAATTGGAGCGAGGAGTGAGCCAACCTTGAGTCCAATCAGTGTGATATTATTGGATGTGTTGCTGAAAGCTGTCCTGCCCTTTAAAAACACAGACCAGATTTGGGTTTACTGGTTTCAAGAAGCACTGCCTGATGTGAACCATGCCTCGCAGAAAAGAGCTCTCAGAAGACCTACGATCAAGAATTGTTGACTTGCATGAAGCTGGAAAGGGTTACAAAAGTATCTCCGTAAGCCTTGATGTTCATGTGTCCATGGTAAGACAGACTGTCTACAAATGGGGAAAGTTCAGCACTGTTGCTACTCTCCCTAGGCGTGGTCATCCTGTAAAGATGACTGCAAGAGCACAGCGCAGAATGCTTAATGAGGTAAAAAAGAATCCTATAGTGTCAGCTAAAGACTTACAGAAATCTCAGGCACATGCTAACAATTTTGTTGACACATCTACAGTAAGGAAAACATTAAACAAGAATGGAGTACATGGGAGGACACCACGGAGGAAGCCATTGCTGTCCAAAAAGAATATTATAGCTTGTTTGAAGTTTGCTAAAGAGCACCTGGATGTTCCACAGCACTACTGGCAAAATATTCTGTGAACAGATGAAACCACAATTGAGTTGTTTGGAAAAAATGCACAACACTATGTGTGGAGAAAAAAAGGCACCGCACACCAACATCAAAACCTCATCCCCACTGTAAAACATGGAGGAGGGAGCATCATGGTTTGGGGCTGCTTTGCTGCCTCAGGGCCTGGACAGATTGTTGTCATTGATGGAAAAATTAATTCCAGAGTTTATCAAGACATTTTGCAGGAAAACGTAACACCATCTATCCGCCAACTGAAGCTCCACAGAGGATGGGTGATGCAACAGGACAATGACCTAAAGCATACAAGTAATTCAACAAAAGAATGGCTTCAACAAAACAAAATACGCCTTCTGGAGTGGCCAGTCAGAGTCCTGACCTCAACCCGATTGAAATGCTATGGCATGACCTTAAGAGAGTGATTCACACCAGACATCCCAAGAATATTGCTACACTGAAACAGTTCTGTGAAGAGGAGTGGTCCACAATTACTCCAGATCATTATGCAGGTCTGATCTGCAACTACAGGAAACGTTTGGTTGAGGTTATTGCTGCCAAAGGAGGGTCGACCAGTTATTAAGTCCAAAGGTTCACATACTTTTTCCACCCAGCACTGTGAATGTTTACATGTTCTGTTCAATAAAAACATGAAAACATATGTTTGTGTTCAGAGCACATTTTATGATCAATTCATGCAAAACTCCACGTGATCCCAAAGGGTTCACATACTTTTTCTTGCCACTGTATAACGTATGTTCTGAGGATGGCAATTTAGAGATGACACTACCCACACTGATCGAGAAGCAGAAGATAGGAGCGAAATCCCAACCCCAGACGTTGCACGCTACCACCCTCATCTCAAGGCAATAGCAAATCGCATTCCACCACTAGATGAAAGTGTCCAGATCTTGCTGCTACTTGGCAGAGACATCATGAGGGCCCATAAAGGCCAAGAACAATGGAGTGGGAAACATAATGCCCCGTGCGAACAAACGGCTCGATGTAGGATGGGTGACAGTTGGCGAGGTATGTATCAACAAGGCACGCAGACCAGACAATGTGAAAGCCTTATGAACAAACTTGATGGGAAACAGAGAGATTAGCAATAATCAGACACCGAAACAGAAGAAAAAAAAGAAACCAGCAGACGAGAGTCCTTCTGAAACCACTGAACAATGTAATGGAGAGCAGGACGTATCCAACGCCCTGAGACCTTAGAAAGTAGAGAAGAAAAAGCAAACAGAGAGTAAACCTGTATCTATAGAAGATCAATAAATATCTTCTCTTGAAACATGGGTTAATGACAAAAAGAGTGACAGAAAACCTAAATCAAAGTAGAAGAAATGAATAAGTCAAAAGATGCTGCAGAAGTTGCTGACAATTGCGAACCTTCTCCCAAAGAAAGGAAAGTAGGTCCATCACTGGTCAGCAAAGCAAATGATTTATACCAATGGCACCATAAGTACCACATAGCTAAGAAAGGTGGTGTCTACAGATACCAGACGGAGAGTGTCATGGAACCAGATTCCTTATTTGTTTTCCCTCTATGTTTTTATTTGAAATGGATTTGTCCACTCCCCCTGTCCAACACACTTAGTTAGTTTGAAGACCCAAAAATATTGAACCTATCCGGTTCAGAGTGATTGGCGCTGATCTTATATGCACATAAGAATATCTATTGCAGCTCACCTATAGTGGGTGTATACCTTCACCCTCTTATAGCATGGAAACAAATACACCAACAGGGTGGCGTGTCTAGTCTAGCTACAAATCTATACAAATGAGTATTTTGAATTCACTCCTGACTGATGAAGCTTGCAGTAAGCAAGTGAAACGCGCCTCAGGAGTTTTGATCTGCATTTTGTTTATGTTTTAATTGATATTAAATTCCTTTTAATATTATTTGACCATTTTTTATTTATACATTTTTTGGCGATAACCATTGGATACATCCCTCAATCCATCATTTGTATCTTCAACCTGAGCGAGGAGGGACCCCCTCTGAAAGGATAAAGTGGTACATATGCTCTAATACAGAGCCACCTATGTAGGAGGCTCTAAACCACGTGAGTTGATAACATACTGGTATATATACCCACCTTTCATTGTGATGATACACTATTTTGTACCTTTGATTTATTTGAGGTACTACTGCCATTTTGGAACTTATTGATACCGTGAAACGACGGGTGAGGCCCACCTTCTAAGAGGCCTGCAAGCGCATACCACGAGCCATTTGAGGCTCTTTCTCTGTGAGGGAGACCAGCAACATGTATAATTAATAATATATGATAATTTATTATACAATTAGTTTCCTTTTCTGCTATTGGATATTTGTACCATTTGGGAATCTGCATTGAACATCTTCTGGCTATCCTGAGATAAGTCTTTTATATGTTATATTGGTGAAATATACCCATTTATATAGATTTGTAGCGCTCCCTACACACACCACTCTGTTGGTGTATTTGTTTCCACACATAGTTAGTTTGGCCCAGCCCCATTTTTCTATTTAGAAAGCTTCTCTTCCAGCCAGTCTTCCACAGAGGCATGCAAGTGAAGATTCTGTTCTGTACCATGTGATTGCATTCTGATTTTGCCTTCCTCCCATAACAAGGTACACCTGAGAAGCTCTCTCTATAGACGCCTTTTATTTGCTGTTACTTAATCAATAAAGTGAAGTAAATACAAAGGATTTCATTTGCTTTCAAAAGAGGAGGAGTTAAACATATCTGGCTTCAATCATATCCTGTATGTGACATTCGTTTCTTGCATATGACCCTGGGGTGCCGGATTACAAATTGTGGTTAAACATGATGGGTACAAAACGGTCAAAATGAGCTCAGCACACAGAGGTGAAATGATAAAAACTGTAAAAATGCCGTCCTCGTGGCAGGAGGGCCTCGAAGCCTCAGGGCATATAGGAATGCCCCGCTGACTTCAAAGGGCTGCCTCGGCCCCTACCCGCAGCCGGCGCATGCTGCGGTCTATTGGTTGTGGAGAGAAGACCTGGACACAGGCCATCCCCTGCAGCCAATGACACACGTTGACTGCGTAGGTGGGCCAAATCAGAGGCCTTCGTTGGCATCTGGCGACGAGGTGTACCAGTATGCCTCACCAGCATTAATCCCCGTCTGACAGGTGACACCTGCCCGTCCTTAAGAAATTATATTTTTGTCTAATGTTTATTTATTTATTTGTGAGAGGAACTTGTTTATGACATTCTCAACAAATACAACAAATATTTCTGTAAGCAACATAAAAAATAATGCAAAAAAATATACAATAGACAACAATAGTTTAGAAAACAATACAGACTAAATTTATTAACCCATCTCTGACGTTTGAATTTTTTTTAAATAAAAAAGATGTACAGTATTATTTGTTTGGGTTCTGCAATAAAACATGGCAACACATTGCATTTAAATGGATCAGATTTGAAGGGGATAAATAGTATAAATTATATTTGAAATAAACCAATTATGCTCTTAGAAAACAAAGTTACTATTATTTATATGCACTACATGCTATATCAACAACAACAAAAATGTCACCTCTATTTCATGAATAGCTGTCTTAAACCAGGTTATATTGTGGACAAAATAAACCAGCACAACTAAGATTGATTTACAACTGTCAAAGCAAGCAAGGCCATCAGGGGCAAAAGGGGGAAAAGCTTAGATAATATGTTAGTAAGTGACATATCAAATGATGTAATTGTAGTTGTAAGGGGTATTAAACAATCATATTTTGTTTTTTTTCTGTGGTCATACATTTTTAAGAATTTCTATTTTTACCTATTTTATTTTGGCTGATCATTTATCTAATAGGCAGGGATATAAGTATAAAACTGATATCTGATTATATAGAATTAGTGCCATGACTAGATTTACCATGGCAATTGCCTTAGGTTTTTTAACATATTGTATAGTTCTTTCAGGAACCAGTAATAAATAATGTGCACTTAGCTGCACCATTGGTCATTCACAGTTCTATCACAGCAACCTCCCTCCATTCGAGGAAGATAAATGTGATTTAAATTAATAGCCGGTCCTAAATAACTCCTCAGCTGGTAAACGATGCATTTATCAGGCACAGACAGGCAGTGTCCTTTGATTCATGGTCCCCCTTTTACATTGTGAAAGGTGCATACAAAAATTGTTATTTCTTTTTAATAAAGTGTAGCAGACAGTCCTCAGTCATTTATCAGGGAGGGTAGCAATCTGACAAACAGAAATATTGTAGCGTCAGATGAATGAGTAGGATAAAGCACACATTTCTCAACAAAAATAATCACTGCCCAAATAATCTCATAAAAGTCAGCTTTTAAAAGCTATGAAACAAAATACGTTGAAGTGAAAGATACAGCCATGATTCTGTGTTTAACTAAAGGCAAAACTGAGGAAACTATTACAGGGAACAATACATCTTTATGTAGAAAGAAATATATATTCCCGAACTGTTGTGTGACGCACAGTGAAATTTATTTTTTTCCTTTGTATTCATTTATTTCAAAGCATATTTTCTAGCAAATACTTAAAATAGTATGACACCTATTCCGGCTGAGCCAGAAAAAGAGCCACATATGTTGAGATTCAGTGCAAGCATTAACGGCTCCCTATTACCAACTGCATTTCAAGTATATGCTAAGTTCTATTAATAATATTAGAGAGCCACTAAGTGCTACTTGCAGGTAGGACTATATGCATCATTTAAATAGGTGAGGACAGCGATTAAAATGTAGCATTTATTGAATACTTAAAAAATCAAACTAACAAAGACAAACAACTGTGTCCCACACAAGCCATGTAGAAAAGAAAAAATCGATGCCACATCGGGTGTAGATTCTTTGTATGGGTAGGTGAGACACTGGAAAAATGACAGACTAGGCTGTTTTTCTTAGGACCCTGTTCAACATATTAAATCCACATTGCTTACCATATGAATAGGTAATTGCATATTGGCAAACAACAAAACATAGGGTCATCAAAAAAGGAGGTTAGTCTCAAAATACACTTATTATTTAAAGAGCGGCCCAATGCGGCCAGAATAGAGATCCTTATAATGGTCTCATAGAACAGTGAAAGAAAGAGACTGACTATAAAGTAAACATTGCTGTCATTGATCCAAAAAGATAAAAATGTACAAAAAACGATTTATCCCATATCAGGTGCTCGACATGTTTCGCCGCTAGAGTATGTTAAACTATATGCATGCATACATGCATATACCATGCATATACCAACCAATACTATTGGGAAACTCATTTTATGCATGATTTGCACTTACATTCACTTGTTAGGTTCCACCTGTTTTGTGAGTGGTTCTATTATTGGTATATGCTTGTATGTTTATTAAATAATGGTTTTACGCTATGTACCTCTTATCTTTGTATTTTAAGGCATGATCTGTGAATACATCCTCTGATATCGCTTATGTGGGTTACTACGGTATCTTGCCTGGTAACTGTATGGAACTGGTGTGGGTATTTTTATCCACAACAACCCTTTGTGTGTTTTTGTTATTTTAAAAAGGAATGAGATGTAGAATCTTCTAACTAATTTTTAAAAACTGGGGCTTTTTGAAAAATAACTACTGGTGACTTCGGTAAAACTTCCTTAAAAATTAATCTACTCTAAGTATATGCCAGTGGTTTTTAAGAAAGTTTCTAATCTTATTTGTATGTGGATTAGATTGTGTGATAGAAGAAAAATAAATTTATCCTCACCGTAAATCTTTTGATTCTTATTTTCCATTAACAACTCTCTCTTATCCTTCTTCAATACTTTTACTAAATCACTATCACATTTCTTTTCATCCTATCCTTTATCTATGGGGGTTATTCAGAGAGATCCGAAATGTCGCCGAAATATAACCGGACACTGAATTTCAGCATACGGGGAATTTCAGGTCCATTCGGCTATTCAGAGAGCAGGGGGTTTTTTTTGAGAAAGGATTTTACCAGGAAGGATACATTGAGATTTCTCTCGTTTTCAAGTATGTCCTGGGTGGCGAGTATGTACCGTTAGGTGTCTTGCCCAAGGACACTGGAGAGGTTGCTCGTTGGGATCGAACCCATGACTCCACAGGTTCTCTCTGTAACGTTGGGGGCTTCCAGCCTTTCCGGTGTGCTTGATGGCAGCATGTCTGATGCTGCTCGCTCACCAACGCCCGGTTTAAATTGAAACAGGCAGGGAGGTTGCTGCATGAGGCGCGGCTTGAGAGGGGGGCGCGGTCTTGTGAAGGTCTTTTAAAAACCAACAGTTCCTTCTAAGCAGTGCCAGATCGTGGTTATCCATACCTGAGCTCCTTGTACCTGAATTCTCTCGTGATTTAACCTGTTATTGACCTCTGCTTGTTTTCTGACTATTCTGCCTTCCGTTGTCCTAGACTATTTCCTTGTACTACGCTTCTGCACTGATATAGACCCGGCTATTCCATTTGACTATTCTATACTCTGTATTCCTGATTCTGGCTTGTCTAACTACCCCCGTGTTGCTGACCTGGTTTTGTATTATGACATTGTCTTTGATTAACTCTTTCTGTCTAGCTTGTATACATATACCTGGCCAATTTTTAAGGACCAGACAGTTAGGGATTCCTTTACGGCTACCCTGTTGGTAGTTTTTGGCTCTATGGAGTGTTGGGCTTTAAGGACAGCGTGGTGGGATCCGGGAACCGTGACACTCTCCATGCAGAGCAGTGATGTTACCTCTACTCCACCCAGCCGGTAAGTTTGCCAAATTGTGGGGAATTGCCTGTACGTACGGTGCCTATTCGAGGGCAGTGAAATCCCCCATAGAGAAGCAATGGTTCATCTATTTAGAGAACACCAAACAGCAGAGAAAAGTTGCCGAAATGCCCTGCTGTTCGGTTTATTCAGGCGAATCCCATAGACTTCATTGTTAAAAATATTCCTGTTTTAATTCAATATCTAATAAACCGTTTATTATTTTATTCTGCTGTAAAAAGTCTCTTTATAGATTTTTTTTGGATCTTTTAGGCATCTTTCGGAATTTTTTCAGCAACATTTTTTTTACATCATATATCTTCTTTTTTCTATAACAGACCTTTTTATTATCATTCATTGGATCTTATATGAAAATTACAGACATTTTCATTCAGTAGTTTTTTGCAAATAGCGTTTCAATTTTGAAACTTTCAAGTGTACTGTTTTTTCTTTTTTTTTTTACCACGTTCGTCTGCTTGTCGGGTTTTTCTGGCGGCTGCACTGTGTTGTGATCGCCAGTTCATCGGGTTTTTCCGGCGTGTTCAGTGGGGTTTTTGGAGCGGTTTCTGCGGGCTTTGAGTGAGTGTTCAGTGAGTGTTCGGCGAGTGCTCTGCGGGTTTGTGGCAGGTTTTCCCTGCACTACAGGGGGCCCTGCGGTGCTTGCTGAGTACACCGCAGGGTCGGTGAACTAGAATCGCCGAATCGCCCCCAAAGTGCGGGGAACGAAAGGTCACAGAACGTGCGGTTACTTTTCAGATCTCTCTGAATAAACCTGTAGATATTTATTTCTAATTAGTTTACTGTTCTTTAAAAATATTCAAATCAGAGTAGTTCCTACATAATTTAATGAGTTGTCTTTTTGAGATATTGGTTAACCAGCTTCTTGCACATGAGCTAGATGTATCTGTAACCGCGATAGAGTAGTTTAAAAAAAAAAGTTTTAATAGTTTCCTTGTGTATTCTAAAAGTAAAATTTAAATTAAAAGAATTAGAATTAGAATTAAAAATAAATAATAGATAATTAAAAGATTCTGGACTTTCTCTCCGAACAACTAAAATATCGTCTATAGACCTTTTTCACAGGACGAAGTTTGTAGCCCACCTATGTGCTATACTTGGTCATATTCTCAAATATGCATATATAAATTAGCATAACTGGGGGCAAATTTCATCCCCATAGCATTCTCTCATGTCTGAAGATAAAACTTCAACTCAAACCATTTAAGTTATGCCACCGTATAAACATAATGGATCCACTAAAAAATCCATTTTGTTTAGGATCTTTTAGGCAGTTTTTGGGATTTTTTACCAAACTTTTTTTCCCTATTTTTTTTTTTTTAAATAGCATTTTGTTTTCTTTTTTCCGTAACAGACCTTTTTATTATTATTCATAGGACCTTATATGTTAATTCCAGACATTTTCATCCAGTATTTTTTTTGCAAACAGCGTTTCAATTTTGACACTTACGATCTTTTATTTTTCTTCTTACCCCATTTGTTTGCTTGTTGGCTTTTTCCGACGGCTGGTCGTCACTGTGTTCGGTGGATTGGCGGCTTTTTCCAGACGCATTCGGCGGGTTTGCGGCGGTTTATCAGATTGAATCCAATCCGATAATTTATGAAGATTTTTTTTTAAAGAATGGCCGCAAAACTGCCAAAATGATCGGATCCCTTAGGCTGGTGTCAGACGAGCGTAGTGTTCACGTCCGTGATTGCGCCTAAAAGTACGTCCGTGATAGCATGACAGAAAGTCCATTGGAGCCTGACACATGAAGTACGTCCGCACTGAACTGCGGACGCACAACGGCCGCGGCAAACGGACGCAGGTTAGGCAAGAACGTAATACTGCTAGAACGGACGTGCGGAGTGCGCTGCGTCCACAACGTCTGCATAGCTTTGTGTGTGAGTGATGGAGCGAGGTCAGACGGACTGCATTTATACGTCCAGCATTTTTGACGGACAGAATGTTTTTTCATTGTAATTTATTTTTCCCTCCTACATCCGTCAAAAATAACTTCAGTGAAAAAACGGACTGTGTGGCCACTACTGCGTCATCCGTACTGACGATGTCCGTACTGCACGGACGTACAGCCCATAGAAATCACGCTCGTCTGACCCCAGCCTTAATTTCGGCGGGTTCCCAGCGGATTATTAAATTGGACCTGATCCGATAATTTCGGCAGGTCCGGCGGCTTATCTGATAGTTTTGGCGTTTTTGCAGAGTTCTTCTTTTAAATCGCTGGTTTTGCGGCGGCTTTTCCCTGCCCTTCGGGACCCTTCAATGAATGCTGAATTCAGCGCAGGGTCAGGGAATTTGATTCCCCAAAGTGCGAGGAACGAGAGAGCACCCCTTTAGATCACAGTAAATTTTGCTACGTTATTGCTGAAATATGTTAATGGAGTCAGTTTATCTTTATTTTCTTTCCAATATTGATTTTCCTAACAGTGTTGCACCAAATATATAAACATAAATAACTAAAATGGAGAACATCGCACTACTGGATTAATTAAATAAATTTTAAAAAGCCTTTATTTATCCCACCCATACATGAAACAACATTCAATTAAACTAGAATTATATCCGCGCTTAAATTATTTTGCAAAGGATCAAGAGTCATATCGTAGCATCATTTAACGTTGTCATATTCCAGACAAGAATACTTTATACATTGCAAACACAATAGTGAATTATAATCTTATCCCTTCTAAAATAACCCCTATAAGAATGCCCATTTTAGGGGTATGTGTGCATATATTTACAAATAAAGAAATATTTTAATAACTAACTTTCAGATGGTCTCTGACAATCTTTGAGTTTCTTTGGGGATATTGATTTGATGGATATCAAAGAATGATGGGAATATGTCCATCAACCAACTGTTCAAGACAGTATAGAACAGTCAAGGAAAGCTACACGTGTCCTTTATTCAATTTATACTAGATTACTAGTCTCCCAAATCAACAGGATGTTATAATAAACTATATTTGCTTGGGAAATATGTTTGTATACATCCAACTTCAAATAACCTTTCTCATTTTCTGTTAAGCTTCTTTTAAACCATAAACTATCCTTCTCAAAGAATGTAAAACATAATGGCAATTATAACTGATAGTATTTATATTCTAGCTACCTCTTTCCTGTCACTGAAATCCATTCATCAATTGCTTGTATATATTGTATAATAGTGTTATTCCAACATAAATGTACTTTGGCCTTGGATTTCGGGAAAATGAGAGGCACTCCTGGTGTAATGTACATGGATCTTTATTGGGGTATGGATAAAGGTGGAATTCTCTGCCTGTTGAGGTGGTTGGTCCTGTACAGACCTTTAAAGAATGACTGGATGACTTTCTGCAAAAACAGAATATTAAGGATTATAATCTTTAAACTGTGGGTAAAAGATGCTTGTTCAAAGGAGAAATCTGACTGCTATTTTGGGTTCACGAAGGATTTTTTACCCAGTGTATTGGTGAATGGTGAGCACTTCAATCTGATTTTTTTTGCCTTCTTTTGGATCAACACATGTGGGAAAGGCTGAATTCGATGGACGTATGTATTTTTTTCAGCCTATATAACTAGATGTTTCGGCCCTTAAGGACTTAATTATGCCACCCATGTTCTTGGATTTGGATAGGATTGGATTTGTTAGGCAAACTTCCACTCCCAAAGGTAATCTAATATAGGCAAACAATTCCAAGTATGGGATATTTGTAATAATTTAGACCTGTATTATTTAATAATAGGCACAGAAAAAAAATGGAGTAAGGTGATTTCAGAGTAGCATACTTGGGAGATAGGGGCAGTAGGGGAAAGAAATGGTGGAGACACGTGATGAACATTGATTAGACGAACTGCATAAAGGGTAGAGAATATGGGGAAAAGGAGAGATGGCAATAAATACTTTACACAGGGACCGTTGACTGAAATCTGGTATCTGAAGAGTTTCCTGTCAGAGATTTGCAGCAGTACTGGGAGTTTCCATGCATTCAGACTGTGTGCATGTATAGGTCTGTTTGTCTGTCTGCATGTTTGTGTATGTATATAGCTGTGTGTAGCTTTGTGTGTACATGTGTGTTGCTGATGGGGTTAGGTGGTTATTTAAAGTAGTTTTCAATAATAGTATTGGGTCCTGTCAGTGGTTTTAATGGTTTTATGGAAAACCAATTGGTGGTGAAGGGGTTAAACAGCAAATATAGACAACCTCTAGAGGTCAGGTGGCTGAATGGGAAATCCAGCTCAGACTGTCGATGCTGTTACCTGCGTGTGGTGTAATCATTATGATTAATGTTATTTGCCTTGTTATAATTGTTTCCATCATTTTACTTATTTTTTCTTGCTACGAAAACCCGATACATAGATTTATTTTTAAATACTTTTCATCTGAGAGTTATTTAGTGGATCTGACCTTTCACATGTCCATACATAAAAAATGTAAATTGCCACAAAAATTCTACATGCACCGTATGAAACATTTTCAAAGGATAAACAGGGGACAGTGTTGTAATTTATTTTTTCTTTCATCCATCCAGAGCACATTAGGTAACATGAGGGAATGTTGTGAACTTAGAGCTGGATTCACCATGGGTCGATATGGCAACTAATTGGGCCCCCTGGCAATAGGAGATCATGGAGCCCCCTTGTGCCATGCCCATTGAAGGCCACATCCATACGAGCCCCAACCATACAACACAACACTCACATGTACATTGTTATGTTAAAGAATTTATTTCTTCACACAAATATCAAAATAATTATTTAATGAACTAAGAAAATACATTCGGACCTACTAGCAAATTGGGGAAACCATTGTGCCCACTCCAGACTTACAGATGGCCACCACTCTGCTGCAGCAGCCATCACCAAATCATTGCAGCTAAGGCTGCACCGCAAGCTGCACACTTGGGACGCTGCCAATCACTTTTCAGGTTTGTAAGACACAGTGCATTACTGATACACATCTACACACTGCACATTATAGAGCTCCACAGCAATAAAACACCCAGTAATTTGCACTTTGTATGAGCGTATCACAATGCTCTACAGCACTAAAACTCAGAAACAATTACAAATAACTTACTATTTTTTAAACTAATATATATATCAAAATACAGTATATTATTAAAAGATATTTAATTAAAATAATGATAATATAGCCACAAAAATATTAAAATATATTATACAAATAATTAGTATTATTTTAAAATAAATGTAAATATATTAACTTATATTAATAGTAATGTGCGGTGTGTATGAGAGTATGACAAAGCCCCACAAATCCATCCATGCACACACACACACCCACATACAGTCTCACACACCCACAGTCTCTCTCACACCCAGGGCCGTCATCAGGGCATTATGCCCCATGCCGGGCCGCTGGGACCCCACCGTCAGCAGCGGCGCGCCCTTCTAAACAGCTCCGGTATCGGACTCTAGGAGTCCGAATCCGGAGCTGTACTGACTGCCTGGGTGGCCCTACAGCAGCGTGCAAAGCATGCTGCTTTGGCACCACCCTCCAGCCACATGTGTGATGTCACACACAGTGACGATGGGTGCAGAGAGGACGCCGAATGGTGAGTACACCACCAGCTGCCCAGCCAAATCCCAGCATGGACCAGCCAAGGTCCCAGACCCCAAGGCCCAGATGCAGGGCCCAGGCCAGACCCAGAGGCCAGGTCTGAACCCAGGGCCCAGACTCGGGGCCAAGAGACCAGGGCCCAGACCAGACCCCAGGGACCAGACTCAAGGCCCAGACCCCAAGGCCCAGACCCCGGCCCAGACCAGACCAGACCACAAGGCCCAGGCCCAGGCCCAGATCCCAAGGCACAGGCCCCAGTCCCCAGGGCCCAGACCCCCAGACCCAGGGCCCAGACCCCAAGGCCCTGGGCCCAGCCTAGACCCAAGGACCAGCTGAGGCCCAGACCCCAAGGCCCAGACCCAGGGCTCAGATGCTGAGGCCCAGACCCAGGGCTCAGATGCTGAGGCCCAGACCCAGGGCCAAGCCCAGACCCCAAGGCCCAGACCCAGGGCCCAGACCCCAAGGCCAAGGGCCCAGCCTAGACCCAGGGACCAGCCCAGACCCAGGAACCAGGCCCAGGGCCCAGCTCAGACCCCAGGGCCCAGACCCAGGGCCCAGCCTAGACCCAGGGACCAGCTGAGGACCAGACCCCAAGGCCCAGCCCAGACCCCAAGGCCCAGACCTCAGGGCCCAGACCCCAGGGCCCAGGCCAGACTTAGAGCCAAGACCCAGGGCCCAGGCACCAAACTCAGAGCCCAGACCAGACCCAGGGCCCGAGACCTGCCCAAGGCCCAAACCCAGGGCCCAGACTCAAGGCCCAGACCCCATGGCCCAGGCCAGACTCAGAGCCTCGGTCAGGCCCAGACCCCAAGGCCCAGAACCCAGACCCCAAGGCCCGGCCCAAAGCCCAGGGACCAGGCCTAGACCCCAAGGCCCAGACCACAGGGACCAGACCCAGACCCCAAGGCCCAGACCCAGGGACCAGGCCCAGACCCAGAGACCAGGCCCAGACCCCAGGGTACAGCCCAGACCCCAGGGTACAGCCCAGACCCAGAGTCCAGACCTCCAGACCCCAAGGCCCAGACTCAGAGCCCAGACCATGTACAGGCCCCAGACCCCAGGGCCCAACCTAGACCCAGACCCAGATCCAGGGACCAAGCCAGACCCAGGGCCCAGCCAACACCCAGGGTCCAGCCCATAAAAGTAAATGTTGCGAGTGCACACATGGGTTCAATGTGAAAACATACAAATTTACACTGTAATTATCTTAGGATCAATGTGATTTTGATGGTCGATGTAGGAGGACCACAAGGTACTGTTCCCGCTTATTCGTTCTCCACCTGGGAGATAAAGTGAAGATCGGCTACAAATTCACATGGAGGAATGTCAGCGGAGCCAGGGATTTAAGCGTGAATGATGCCAATACTATGATCTGGGTAATCAAAAATTTATTAAAACAATAAAATATTAAAATGAATTATAATCCAAAGCGTTTCGTCTGTTGACTTTTTCAAGAATTATAAATCCCCCATGATCAATCTGTGTATATATTGTATAGCCCCTTAATGGGTAATGTCCTCCCCTTCCGTTGGCGTCCTCGTGTTCCGGTAAAGATCCATTTTGTTGGTTGTATTGCTTTCGCATTCTCTTACTTCCGGTTCCGGAAAGTTCCGATACGTCACTTCCGGTGTTCTCTTACATGTAACCATATATTCCGGTTTCTATTGGCTGCGATACTTCACTTCCGGTATAGTCCTCTGGCACTGTCATACACTCCAGCCGTTCTTCTGCACACCTCCATTCCACAGTTTCGCTTTCTTCGGTGGTCACCTCTGGCTTTAACGGATCTCACTCTGCAAGGACCCTCAGCCTTCTCTCTTTTATTCTTGTGAAACTCCCTCATGGTTCTTATTTTCTTGCGTTATTTCTTCCTTAAAACAGAAAATACATATATATGTGTAGGGGTGTGTCATTACATTTGATACAGTACTTATCACAGGCTACAAACAATTAGCTATGTCTATATCAATGTTCAGACTTTTTCCTTTTAGAGACCCGAGTTCTATGATCCACTTAGTTTCTCTTACTGCAATATTCTTTAGGTTATTCCCTCCTCTCCAATTTGGAGCTACCAGATCAATACCTATATTCAAGAACTCTTTCCAATTAAATGCTGGGCATTGATTACAGTGTAGTGGGACTGAATGATCAGTGCGTTTCCTGAGAATATTGTTCCTGTGTTCTAACAATCTAACTTTCAAAGGTCTAACAGTTCGTCCTACGTACTGGGCTCCACAAGGACACAGGAGGAGATAAATGATATTGCGACTAGTACAATTTATAAAATGTGAGATTTTATGTATTTACCCATTCAGATCTGATTTGAATTCAGTGGTCTTTTTAGGTTGTTGGCTGCAAGCTATACAATGTCCACATTTGTGGAACCCAGCTGGTTTTTCACCCAAAAAGGATAATTTCTTTTCTTTAGGTTCTTTGGCGCCAGTAAGTTCTTCAAGTTATCTTCTCTTCTAAAGATCACTTTCGGTTTTGTTGGTATCACTTCTCCTAGAATTTCATCATTCTTTAAAATGTCCCAGTGTTTCTTTACTATTTTTTTGTATCTGCTCAGCGAAGGGGTTAAATTTTGTAACAAAGGCAAATTCCAGATCTTTATTTAACACATCTTTCTTCTTTCTTCCTTCCAAAAAAGTACATCTCTCTTCTGTTGATATGTCATCAGTGTCTTTTATTATTTTTAACTCATCATAGCCTTTTTGTATATATTTGTCGTTTATCATCTTAGCTTGTTCTTTGAAGACCTCCACTTCTGAGCAATTCCTTCGAAGCCTTACCAGTTGACTCTTCAGGATGTTCTCTAGCCATGGTCTGGCATGTGAACTTTTCATATCTATAGCATTATTGGCGTCCGTAGGTTTAAAGAACGTCTTTGTTTCCAGCTTGTTGTTCACAATATACACAGTAATGTCTAAAAATGTTATCTATTTTCTATCTATAACTGAAGTAAAAGTGAGATTGAACTCGTTGTCTCCACATTTATCAATGAATGATTGCAAGGTTTCCATGGTACCCCTCCAGATTAAAAATATATCATCTATAAATCTGTGCCAGAGGACCAGGTTGCCCCCTACTTTACCCCAAATGGATTCTTCTTCCCATTGGGCCATGTAGATATTCGCATAGCTGGGGGCAAACCTGGTCCCCATGGCTATACCACATATTTGGAGGTAAAACTGTTTCTCAAACCAGGAGCGGTTGCGCCAAACTGCTCCATGGTGGTTGTGCCACCCCTGCTCCTAACCTCCGTCGCTCCCGATACTCACCTCTCTGGCCGAGCTCCCTCAGCATTCTGACAGGCCTGGATTCTGCCCCGCCTTTGGAGGGGGCCCGGCAGTAGCAGTGATGTCATCACGGTGCGTGATGATGTCATCACCAGGTGCCCACCGGTGCCTGTATTGAAAAGGTGAAAGGGGAGGGGGGCCTTTTGGAGCCCTCTATCTCCCCAACTGTTCCACCTAGAAACAAACAAATGGTACAACTGGAAAGGGGAGAGCCTCCCCTTTTCAGCGGTTTCTATCATTAACCCTTTCATCGCAAGTTCACGATTCAGTGCCGAATCGCGTCAGGAACCCAGAAGTAGCTGACATCTTGGATGTCAGCCAAGTCTCCGGGTCACCCCCCACCCACTAACATCCTCACCATATGTGTGAGGACATCAGTGGACCACTTAACCCCCTGCCAAGTGGAGATAGGGGGATCCTTTGGATCATGGCCTTTCCAATGATATCAAACATGACCAGGTTTGTTGTAAAACAAATTTTAAAAAATAATAAGAAAAATAAATAAATAAATAAATTGGGTTTAAAAAAAAAAAAATAATTGTCTGGGGGGTTTAGAACTTAAGCTACATCTAAAAATGATGAGCATAAAATGGTTAAAATGAGCTCAGCAGACAGAGGTGAAATAGCTTAGGCTCCGGTCAGACGAGCACAGCATTCACGTCCGTGATTGCGCACAAAAGTACGTTAGTGATAGCATGACATAAAGTCCAATGGAGTCCCACACACGAAGTACATCCGCACTGAACTGCGGACGCACAATGGCCGCGGCAAACGGACGCAAGTTAGGCAAGAACGTAGATCTCCTAGAACGGCCGCACAAAGTGCGCTGCGTCCGTAACGTCCGCATAGCTTTGTGTGTGAGTGATGGAACGTGGTCAGACGGACTGCATTTATACGTCCAGCATTTTTCACAGACAAAATGGATTTGCTTTTTAATTAATTTTTCCCTCCTACATCCGTCAAAAATAACTTCAGTGAAAAAACGGACTGTGTGGCTACTACTGCGTCTTCCGTACTAACGTCTGTCCGTACTGCACGGACGTACAGTCCGTAGAAATCACGTTTGTCTGACCCTAGCGTCAGCAGTGAAGAGTTTGAGAAGCAAAACATGTAAAACTTAGGTATTTCTAATTGCAGGACAAAATTTTGAAACTATTTAGCCTGGGTTTCCTGGTTTTCTTATAGAAGCTTATAGATAGATATTCTCTCTGACGACTTCACGAACGAAGTTTAGGAAGTGGGCTGTCCACTTCTGCTGTGAGCTAGCTGGTGGCTGACTAGGCCAATGCGGGATAGGCAGATTCGGCCACAGCAGCTGCATGGGAAAGTCTCATCTGAAATTAAATTTAATACCACGATGTTGCAATCCTTCCTGTTTCTTTTTATCCTCTATATCTGCTCTCTCAAAGGAAGAGACAATGTGATGAATGGTGCGTCTCCAGGTTCTCATGGTCAGAGGCTAGAGCAGACCACTGACGAGGGTTAATAATGCAGGCACATAAAGATTTCTTCAGAGAGTCATTGTACCTATTCTTTGGCGCCCCTCTGTTACGGTAACCAGTAACCTCTGTTTCCCAAGCTCAACCTTGGGTAAGCAAAAAACTTCTATCCTGGAAATATGCCCTGCCCAGCGCAGCTGCATCTTCAAAAACATTACCTCTATGCTGGTGGTAACCTCTGCTCATTGGAGAACTTCAATGTTGGTAACAAAGTCATTCCAGTGGATGTCGAGTATAGAGTGGAGGCAGCACTGGTGGAAATGCTCAAGGAATCTCGGGTGGTGGCGGTAAGTAACCCACGACTCAGAGCCATAAAAGGAGTGTGGTCAGTATGATTGCTCTGTACACACTGATTTTTGTGCCTCTCTTCAGGTGCTTGTTGTTCCAGACTCTCTTGCACAGTCTACCAAAGGCACTGATTTGCCTTTCAAAGCCTGCTGTCTTTTTCTTTGTCAACCTTGGCATCTGAGGAGATGATGCACCGAAAGTAGCTGGACTGATAGACTATCTTTAGAACTGATTTGCCAATGGTGATAAAGGGGTGATAATAATCTTCCCCAGTTGCAGGATGGTGGAGAACTTCTGTCTTCTTCCGCCTGACTTCTAGTCCGAAGAGTTCAACAGCCACTGCGTGAGAAACAAGGGCAACATCATCGGCAAAGAACAACCCACCGATTAGTTGATCTGCTGTCATGGTGTGGGCCCTTAGTCAGTGATCTTCATGTAGCTGGATGATCATGTTAAAGAACTTTGGAGGACAACCTAAGCATTCCAAGATTTGCCACAAACCTTTTCTGCTCAGTGTCAAATGCTTTGGTGAGATCAAAGAATGCCACGTGCAACCCCTTGTTCTTTCCCGGCATTTCTCTTGGAGTTGTCTGAGGACAAATACCATGTCAGCACTGCAGTACTCCTTTTGGCCCGGAAGCCATATCGGGTCTCTGGAAGAAATTGTTCTGCAGTGGTTGGTACCAGTCTGTTCAAAAATACTCTTGCAAGAATTTGTTCTGCAATGTAGAGCAGAGTTATCCACCGGTAGTTGGAGCAGTCAGACTTTTCCCCCTTGTTCTTGTAAAGGGTGGTGACAACTGCATCACAGAGGTCCTGTGGTAGCTTTCCTTCCTCGCAGCAGCAGACAAAGAGCTGATTAAGTTTTGTATGTAATGCTGGGCCCCCGTGCTTCCAGATTTCAGGTCTTATATGGGTCCAAACAGATGAGGTCTGGCATATGTCAGCCTGGAGGGGGGGCAGTTACTAGCAAACAACCCTTTTGCAACCCCCAAAAAAATAAGATTAAAGCACATCTCTGTCTCGTTTCCACTGCTTTCAGCCGTGCCCCCTGGTGGTGAGAAGGATCCAGGTCTGTTCTTCCCTGTCTGGGTTTGGCTATTCTGCCTTATGCTGCTCCTGGGTTCTGCTGTGCTGTTCAGGTCTGCTGTCACATGTCCCAATTAACCAGAACTGTTCCCTATTTAAATACCAGCAGCACAGGGGCTCATTGATCTGGCATGAGTGGTGACTTCAGGTCCTGTGCATTCTAGTCCTAGTTCCTGTGTTGCTGCAAGCATTCTTGTATTTATTTTCTCTAGTATTGACCTCAGCTTTCTTTGACTAACCATTCTGCCTGTTCCCTGTATCTATATCTACTGATCTGTTGCCAATCTCTGCGAATCTGACTTTCCTCCTGGTTCTGTATCCCCGGCTCTATTCCTGACGATTCTTGTATGTTTCTTGTTTCTTGTTTTATGTATTTTGTTCTCCTTAGTTATTTTTGCTTAGAGGCCAGTTTAAGGACCTCTCTTAAGTTTAGGATTTCCTGTCGATTTGTCTTGTTAACCCCTTCCTCCTCTCCTGACTCTGTTATTCTTTGTTAGATTTTCATTAGTAAGAAGGCCATAATTAAGGACCTTCCCCAGTTTAGGGATTCCTTTTAGTTTTCTTCTATGCCCTCCTGTCCCTTGTGTTACAGTATTGTTATTTCCTGTCCGGAATCTGCATTGTTTATATGTGCTGTATTAAGCCAGCAGCTAACCTGCCTCAAGGGCTACATCCCTCCTTGAACCAAGTCCCCATGATGGCCCAAGTTACCGGTCAGCGTGACAATCTCACACCTTTTGTAAACAGCTTCCTGCTTTTCTTAAAGAAGCCTATATATATTAGTTATGACTTAAAATATTCTTACTACAGATTATATTATATATCATTGTGTCCTTTTTCCACAGTTATATACACTGCTGTGAAAAACGATTTCCTTAAGAATATTTAATTTGCACTGTATAATCCCCATAACTGCCCTATTAGGGACTAAATTATCCCCGTGACAGCTTTTCTCCTGCAGTGTTGTGTGTGTATAGACAGCCCCATGCACCTCATATTGTATTTAGTTAAGAATGGGGCTCTAAACTTGTGGGTCACAAGCCCTACATGCTAGTGGCTCTGGGGGAAATTGCCCCTATGCTAGCTAACCCCTTGCGTCCAAAGGTACCCTGCATCTCCTGTGATGGGATTTCACTGCCAGGTAGGGGGGTTACCTGTTTGTGATGTCATCGCAAGCACACACAGTGACTTCAATGGCCGCAGGGGAGTCCCACAGTGAAGGCTGACATTCCGGATGTCAACTCGCTATGTCTGAAGCCCCTGCTCCGAGCCAGATGTCAAACAGGACGTGTGTGGAGCATCCTCTGGGCTGGGGGAGGGAATCCCCATACCCTCCTGGCACTGGAGGGGTTAATTGGTCAGCACGGATTCCTGATGGGGCCCAAATCTGGGCTCTCTCCTTTGTGGGTGCTTGGGTAGTGCCCAAATACCTGAAGGGTCAGTCTGCCCCTGCTAACTGCTCTGCACTCCATGGGCATTCTGCAGATTTCTCACAGCAATCAAAGGAGAGGTCTCAATATTCTCTTGAGTGTGTCTTTGCTTTGCTAGGGTTAAACAGCGGTAATCAGGTGAAAAGTGCAGCAATGTTTCGGCCATCCAAGTGTCCTTTGCCAAGCCAAGTGGATGACTGAAACCTTTGCCAAAATAAGGTGTTGCTGCACCTTTCTACCTGAATAAAACTGTGTGCCACTAGTGGAGTGCCGGAGTTCCTTCTTGTTGATATTGTATGTATTGGAGATGGTGACCTGGAATTCTATTGAGCACACAGTGTGGAAGTGGTATTCTGTTGTCTTTTTTTCTTCTATGTACCCTGCGCCCTGCTACATTATTGAATTTTTGCTTTGCTAGGGGCTGGTTTTGTGCTTCAAGACGTGGCACTTTGGAGTTGTGACTTGGCCATGTATTTTGAGAATTGCATATTTTTCTGTGTTTTTTTTCACTTTCGGGGCATGTTTGCAAATGTTTTGGAGACTCATTGGAGTTTCACAGGGTTCTATTTGATTTTGTTACCCATGCAGTTTGGATATTTTCTGAGGTAAGAGGGTTCACAAGGCTCCTTTTTAATCAGCTCGCAGCAGCTTGTGGGTGAGCGTTCCTATACTTATAAGACAAGGAGCTTGCAGATAAGCTGGGCACGCTCATTTTCTATGATTTTTGCAGGTTTCCCACTGCAAACATCTCTCAGCACACTATTATTCTCATATCTCATGAAAAGTGAATCCGGCCACTGGTCTTGTCCCACAATGCTGGTAAAGGCCCATACCTTATATTAGACATAGTGAAGGAAAACGTCAGATCTGCCCTCATGCAGAAAACGTGCATAAATGTCCAATTATGTCCATATTTGAATAAATGTTTGACTGTGGATAAGTACACACACTCCTATAACTTCCATAGAATTTTTATTTTTTCCTATACCATTCTTTCTTAAATCCTGATCAGTGCAACTGCAGTGATAAAAGTTCACATTTATCATATACCATCCCTTCTGATAAGGACAATTTTATTTTTACTTATTTTTACATACCATGGAGGCTGATTTGTGGTATTTATTGTTCCTCAGCTTCTTTATGTTTATTTAAACTTTTATTGAATTATGTATTGAGGAATTTTATTCTTATTGTATAACAATTTACATTTTACATAAATCTATAATTAATTTGAAGGGTTTCTAACGAGTGTTAGTAGTGTATTGCAGAGTTACAGGGATTTTGAATCGCTTCTGGTAATGGTAATAAAGAAGATTTAACCATAAACCTACTGACAGAAAATCACAGTATTTTTGTCTTTAAATCTCTGTTTACCTCACGATCAATCATTTTGCTTATTTATTAGGGATAATATAAATGTTTGTCTGTATTATAAAAGCAAGCATTGATACAAAGAACGGACAACAACATAAACTGCTTTGTAAGGAACAAGTATTTTGATTTTAAACGATGTGTTTGTCCTTGGTTATCAAAAAGCCCATCATACCATGTTGTGCTGGAATAAATTAGCCCTTTAATTCAGTTTCCTTTGGGGAAAAATTCAGAGACAATTCTCTAGTGTATAGGGCAACACTTAAGCCTGATACACAGGTAACAGTCAATCCATTAACCTTTGCTTTTTGCTTAACCTGTGTGTCGTACGCATCACAATCATCCTTCTTTTTAATACCTTTTCCTTAATAGTAGCTCACCCAGAACTGAAAAGGGCAGAGCAGTTCCTCATGACATTGGCTTTGCTGCTACAATAATAAGCTTTCTTTTCTTCTCTTCTCCCCCCTACTTTGCCCACTGCATCACTATAGTGTCAGCAACCATTTTTTGGAAGGTAATCTAAAAAGAGCTGTAGAGGCAGGGGTCATGTTAAACTGTAACGCAAATGTTATTCCTCGATTATCTAGCTGGGGTAAATGTCAACTGCTCCAGGCTAAAGCAATTGGAAGAGTAGAGTGTGTGAATCTAACACAGAGAAAAAGAGAAAGAGCTGTGCCATGCTTTAGCTAAAAGGCTGCATATAGGAAATAAAGCACCATGCCTTTTGATTTTTCATTTTTCTTCCCTGGGGTCATGCCACATCAGTTAGATCATACCAGGATTGTTTTCGCTTTGACTCATTTAATGTGGGTCTGTATTTAACACACATTACTGAGTGAGGAAAGCAGGTCATATGCAAAGTTATATGCTTATTAAAACGTTAAATGTAATTGAACTTAGAAAATGAAACTGATGCGCATATTTAAAACAAATGAGCATGCGTATCTTTCTATTTTCTACGGAAATTGTCAGTTTCAATTGTGTTTAGCAGAGATTATCACTACATAGATGGGCACATATTCATATTTTTTTCTATTGCTTTTTTTTTAATTTACCCGCATATAAAAATAACAAAATAGAGCAACATAACAGCATACTTTTTCATCCCTGCTATTTCATTCTAAATTTGCATTTTATTAATTTTAAATTTGAAACTTTCTGTTTTCAGACTATAGAACTAAAGGTTGGAAAACTTCTTTGTATTGGAATTGTTTATTGCAATTTTGACGTAAGTTACAAATATTACATGGAGTAATGCTGACTATGCTTTATTCTTTTTCTAATGATGCACTACTATAATAAAAAAGTGAGAAAGCTATAATAAAATTTATAGTGTATTTGAAAAGTCAAAAAAATAAAATAGGTTAACCTCTTAAGGACAGGGGAAATTTTAAAAGTTTGGCACACGTCTAATAGTACAAGTGTGCTGAGCTCATTTTGACCTTTTTAGCTCATCATGTTTAATCACGATTTGAAGTCACGTTTTATTATACGACCCAGACAAATTATATATCCCTTTTTTCAGCAGACTCGCCATGTGCAATGACGTCGGTTGATGAGGGGGGGACCCGGAGGTGGGGCTGACATCTAAGATGGCAGCCCCCACCGGAAATAAGCCGGTTGGTGCTTGATCAGTCTGGCACATAAGGGGTTAACCTCCCTGGCGGTCTATTTATTGTGAAAATTCTTTGCTGAAAGCGGTCAGTTTTTTTTTTGCCCCCCCAGCGGCATCCCGAGTGTGGCTCGGGGTTATGTTCCTATGTTGGAAGCGGTAACTCCGAGCAACATTCGGGATGCCGCTAGATACATCACCTCTCCCTGCGTTCCCTCGATGTCCCCAGCTGCCTCCTCTGGCGACCTTATACTTCCTGGTTCCTTCCTCGCGAGAAGGAATCCAGGAAGTAAAACGCCGTGAGACTGAGGAGACTGCAGAGATCATCAAGGGAGCTCACGGAGAGGTAATGTATACAGCCAGAGTGTGTCTCGGGGTTACCGCTCTCAGCGGTGAAATTTAATCCCGAGACACACTCGGGAACACCGCCAGGGAGGTTAAAGAAAGGCATCGCTGGAAAGGTTAAACTGTGGCCTTTCCAACTGTGCCTTTCTTGACTCGCTACCCCCCGGTGATGGCGGGGGGAAGCGACTAATACTGACATCATCGCGCCTGTCAAAATGACCTCAGTGCGCCGGGACAGGTATACCACACAGATCTGACTTCAAGGAAGTCAGTATGCATGGAATCCCAGAGAGACAGCTGAGTATCCGTGGGAGGGGGGAATCAAACGCATGGGACATGCTATGCTGTCACATGGGTTTAAAGCCCACTTGCTGCAGAACGGCATAGCACGTCCTGCGTCGTAAAGGGGTTAATGTATGTTAAACAGATATTTTAAAATGTGTATTTATTTTATTTATATTTTATCAATTAACTCAGTCAAACAGAAATTAAATGTATAAATGTGTACACTCAAACAGCAGTTAACATGGATAAATGCATTATTTTACTTTGAAACACGTTGTTACAGTATATACCGTTGATTCCTCGGCAAGTAATATTTGAATAGGCATAAAATCTAACTGATATCATAATAATATTTTATGTTAAATTACACTTTTCCAGTTTACAGCTAATCTCTTGGAAAAACTAGTATTCAACTGACTCTCCCTGTTCTTGCCCTCAAATGCTGTACTTGACCCCTGCAGTCAGACTTTCATCCCTAACACTCGACAAAAACTGCCATCACTAAAGTCAGCAATGACCTCTTAACTAGGGATGAGCTGTTAGGTTCGATCTCTTCGGTGTTCGATTCGCACATCGCCTGTTCGGTTGTTCGGTGAACATCGAACATTTCCGCGTGTTCGGTTCGTGTTCACCCACAATGGACCACAATGAACTTTTCCACTGGCCTGAAGCTTGTAATTGGCTACAGCCTTGCACCTGACCACAGGTCAGGTGCAAGACAGGTGTAAGACTATGCTAATCACGGCTCAGAGTCCTGATTAGGCAAATTTTGCCCAATCATGGGCTCACAGAACTAAGTCCCGCAGCACACTATATAAGGCATCCCTCGCAGCCCCAGCACGTGTTTTTTGAGAGGAGATTGTTCTGTTAGTGTGTCTTCTCAGTGCCAGCAGCTATTGGGGGTCTCACTTCTAGCAGATATCTGGGAAATGTTGTAATTTGTGTCTTGTAAATGCCAGCAGCTATTGGGGGGGTCTCACTTCTAGCAGATATCTGGGAATTGTAATCTGTGTCTTGTCACTGTTGCCAGCTATCAGGGGGTCCTATCAGGGGGTCTCACAGACTTGTAGCTGATATCTGGGAATTATAATCTGTGTCTTGTCACTGCCACCCATCAGGGGGTCTCACTGATTTATAGGTGGTTTCTGGGAATTTTAATCTGTGTTTTGTCACTGCCACCCATCAGGGGGTCTCACTGATTTATAGGTGGTTTCTGGGAATTTTAATCTGTGTTTTGTCACTGCCACCCATCAGGGGGTCTCACTGATTTATAGGTGGTTTCTGGGAATTTTAATCTGTGTTTTGTCACTGCCACCCATCAGGGGGTCTCACTGATTTATAGGAGGTTCCTGGGAATTGTAATTTGTGTCTTGTCACTGCCACCCATCAGGGGGTCTCACAGACTTGTAGCAGATATCTGGGAATTGTAATATGTGTCTTGTCACTGCCACCCATCAGGGGGTCTCACTGATTTATAGGTGGTTTCTGGGAATTTTAATCTGTGTCTTGTCACTGCCACCCATCAGGGGGTCTCACTGATTTATAGGAGGTTTCTGGGAATTGTAATTTGTGTATTGTCACTGCCACCCATCGGGGGTCTCACAGACTTGTAGCAGATTTCTGCGAATTTTAATCGGTGTCTTGTCACTGGCTGCCAGCTACCAGGGTGTCTCACTGAGTTATACCAGAGTTCTGGAAATCTTTAATCTAGATATCACAGTTGAATCAGAGTTCTGCATATCTCCAATTTTTATAACCAACTTGAATCAGAGTTCTGTATATCTTTAATCTATATATCTCTCACCATGTCAGAAAGACCTAAAAGGACAGGCAGACGCTCCCAGATACAGATAAGAGGGCAAGAAGCCTCTGTGTCGCGAGGCTGTGCCTCTGGTCACCGTGGACGTGGTGCATCCTCTGCAGGGGCACGCTTGTCCTTTCTAACTGGTGCTGGCCATCTTAAGCAGCAGCAACATACAGAGGATTTGCAGGATTGGCTAACCAGGCCACCCTCCTCCTCTGAGTCCTCTGACAGCCAGGCTTGTAGTGGTTTACAGTCCTCCTCAGCTGCCAAAACATCTAATTCAGCCTCCATGTCCACAGGTACTCCTGCCGTAGCCTCACTATCACACATGGAGGAGTCAGCTGAATTGTTTGCCTACAATGACGGTGACATGCTGCTTGAGGATGCGCAGCAACTACGCTCTGATTCAAACTCTGAGGTTGAGGAAGGTATAATCAACCTAGAGGAAGGGGGTGCCAGTGACACGCAACTAACTTGCACTCATGTTTCCCCAGCAGCTGCAGCATACTGCCAAGTTGGCTCCAGTGACGAGGAGATAGGGGGTGATGATGATGATGAGGTCACTGACTCCACTTGGGTGCCTGATCGACCAGAGGAGTCAAGAGAGGAGGAGGAGCCACAACAAAAACGAGGCAGAACATCCTCTATGACCAACCGTAGCCAGTCCAAGGCATCAGAAGTGACAGCTGCTCAGGTGCAGAGCGCTGTTGTCTCAAAGCACATGTGCAGAAAGTCTGCTGTCTGTGAGTTCTTTAAGAAATGTGCAGCAGACCGCACGTTGCTATTTGCAATCTATATCAGATGAGGATCAAGCGTGGGAAAGACGCTTGGGTACCACGTGCTTGAGGCGACATATGACCACCTGCCACGCATCCCGTTGGCACAACACTTTGTATAGGTCCTCCTCCTCCTCATCTGTCTCTACCCCCACTATATGTCCTGCCATATCATTGCCTACAACCAAGATTGCAAATAGCAACGGTGCGGTCTGCTGCACATTTCTTAAAGAACTCCCAGACAGCAGACTTCCTGCACATGTGCTTTGAGACAACAGCGCTCTGCACCTGAGCAGCTGTCACTTCTGATGCCTTGGACTGGCTACGGTTGGTCATAGAGGACGTTCTGCCTCGTTTTTGTTGTGCCTCCTCCTCCTCTCTTGACTCCTCTGTTCGATCAGGCACCCAAGTGGAGTCAGTGACCTCATCATCATCATCACCCCCTATCACATCGTCACTGGAGCCAACTTGGCAGTATGCTGCAGCTACTGGGGCAACATGAGTGCCAGTTATTTGTGTGTCACTGGCACCCCCTTCCTCTAGGTTGATTATACCTTCCTCAACCTCAGAGTTTGAATCAGAGAACTGTAGTTGCTGGCATTCCTCAAGCAGCATGTCACCATCATTGTAGTCAAACAATTCAGCTGACTCCTCCGTGTGTGATAGTGAGGCTATGGCAGGAGTAGCTGTGGACAGCTGGAAATGGTTGTCTGTGATAATGGCAGAAATCTTCTCTCCACCTGTCAGGGAGCTGGTTCCGGGGTGGCAGGTTTGAGCCCAATGTGCAATGATGGGAAATAGGAAGACGTATATGAACAAAAGGGGTTTATTTAGGAGTAACACAAAAAGGCAATAAACAAATATATATATATCAAGGAGCTGGATAAGACGAGGAAGGGAAACACTGTATAAATAATAATCAGCAATAAGAAACTAAAAAGGCAAGATGAGAGAAAGGTAGACCAAAAGTAACAAAACTAAACTACACTACTACATATAAAGGAAAAGTGTAGATTGAACCTAGAGCAGGGTTAAACCAGATATGGAGAGAAATAGGAGAAGGAAGAGAGAAGAAGATCTTTAGAACAATAAATAGGAAAATAGAAACGGAAGAGTCTTTGAGGCAGAGGGTCCTGGGTATGCAGGGATCCTGGATCTGCGGAGTGAGGGGGTCTTAGATCTGTAGAGCGAGGGGGTCCTGGATCTGTAGAGCGAGGGGGTCCTGGATCTGTAGAGCGAGGGGGTCCTGGATCTGTAGAGCGAGGGGGTACTGGATCTGTAGAGTGAGGGGGTCCTGGATAGGATATAGGGCGGCGACAACTGTAGGACCTGTGGGATGCAGGGCAGCAGGTTGAGGATTCTGCAGGATGCAGGGCAGCGGGTTGAGGATTCTGCAGGATGCAGTGCAGCGGGTTGAGGATTCTGCAGGATGCAGGGCAGCGGGTTGAGGATTCTGCAGGATGCAGGGCAGCGGGTTGTGGATTCTGCAGGATGCAGGGCAGCGGGATTGTGAGGAGTCGGCAGCAGTAGATCTTTAAACAGGATCTGCAGTAGGAGGTCTTTATACAGGGTCTGTAGCAGAAGATCTTTAAACAAGTTCTGTAGCAGAATACCTTTAGACAGGATCTGTAGCAGGATATCTTTAAGGCTGGAGACTGTAGAGGGGTTATCTGCAGAACGTAGAGAAGGCAGGATGCAACAAGGGTCTGAGCAGGTATCAGGAACTGGAGTAGCTTCTTGCTAGTGAAGAAAATACTAAGTTAAAGAAGAAGCATTTAGTGATAGGTGTGGTCCTCTTTTATAGAGGAGAAATCAGGAGGCATTAGCTGGCACCTGGCTACTAGCTCAGCAAGGCTTTTCAGGAGGGCCACTGCTACTCATACCACTATCAGGCAACTTGTTCTTAGTTCTCTTGCGGCGCCGGCGGCAAGGCACATGACACCACCCTACGCCAGGGTAAGTTGACGCATGTACCATGCCTAGCACACGTCCTAAATCTGGTGGTACAGAGTTTCCTAAACCGGTACCCAGGGCTTGAAGAGCTTCTCAGCCAGGCCAGAAAAGTCTGCAGCCACTTCAGACGGTTATTCCCAGCAAGTGTTCGCCTGGCAGAAATTCAAAGAGAATTCCACCTTCCCACAAACCGCCTGATCTGTGACATGCCCACCAGGTGGAACTCGACATTAGCAATGCTGCAGCATCTGTATAAGCAGCAGAGGGCCATCAATGAGTACCTGTGTGAGTATGGCACAAGGACAGATTCAGGTCAACTTGGTTCCCCCCGCAGTGGCTGATGATCAAGGATGCATGCACTGTACTGTTACCATTTGAGGAGGCAATGAGGATGGTGAGCAGGGACAGTGCATGCATCAGTGACACAATTCCTTTAGTGTTCCTGCTGGAGCGCACCTGCGGGGAATTATAGATGTGGCACTAGAGGCAGAGCAGCAGGAGGAAAAGGAGGCCTTCCCTAGCTCTCAAGGCCCCAGTCTTTACCCAGACAGCATTCCTGCGGGTCCTCAGATCAGGAGGAGGATGAGGAGGATGAGGAGGAATATTTAAGTAGTGGGGCATTGAAGGTGGAGATTCCTCAAGGGAGGGTTTTGTGTGCCCAGAAACCCAAGGACTAGTACGTGGCTTGGAGGAAGTGCACGATGGGGTCATACTCATTGAGCAGGAAGACTCGGAAGCTATTGCCACCTCCAACCTATGCTGCATGGGCTCCCTTATCCTGCAAAGCCTGCTAAAGGACCATAGGATTCGTGCTATCAAGGAGAGGGATCATTACTGGTTGGCAAGCCTTCTTGATTCCACGATACAAGGGTAAAGTTGCAGAGCTCATCCTGCCCGCACAGAGGGAGGACAGGATGAAACAACTAGAGGACGCTCTAAAGCAATACTTGTGTAACACCTTTCCAGGCACTGGTAGGTTACCAAGTGATGACACAGGTGCTTCTGAGGCTGCGGATGATCAGAGGAAGAGCGGTGAAGGCCGGGGCTGCTTGACTGATGCCTTTTAAAATTTTTTAGTCCACGACGCCCAAGGATGTCAAATTTAGGCACCCATTGCCAGCGTCTTCACCATAGGACTACCTAGGGGCAAGGTCAGACCTGGATACCTCTACAGCAGATGATCCACTGGCTTACTGGGTGTTGAGATTGGATCACTGGCCAGAACTTAACCAATATGCTATGCAGCTACTAGGTTGCCCTTCATCCAGCATGCTTTCTGAAAGGACGTTCAGTGCCGCTGGAGATTTTGTCACAGACAAAAGAGTGCGCCTGTCCACTGACTCTGTAGGCCGGCTGACATTTATAAAAATGAATCAGTCCTGGATCAGCAGCTATCAATCCCCTGATGCTGACGTAACTGAATAGATCAGGGATCTCTTCTGCATTACCAAAACCTCCACCCCTGCACTCTTCCACAATACCACAGAGGGGTTAAGGTGTGAAGGCACTTGCTGCCACCAAAGGCCTAATATTTTGGTGCACTGCCACTGACGCCTATACCAGATTCGTATCATTTTAATATTGGACCGCAGGGTCCACCGCTGCACTCTTCCACAATACCACAGAGGGGTTACGGTGTGAAGGCACTTGCTGCCACCAAAGGCACAATATTTGGGTGCACTGCCACTGACGCCTATACCAGATTCATATCATTTTAATATTGCACTGCAGTGTCCACCGCTGCACTCTTCCACAATACAACAGAGGGGTTACGGTGTGAAGGCACTTGCTGCCAGTGCCACCAAAGGCACAATATTTGGGTGCACTGATGCCTGTACCAGATGTGTTTAACGGCAGACTTACTCTATCCAAAGTCCCGATGTGAAAAAAATAGACTTCATCTATTTTTTATTCACATCGGAACCTCGGATAAAGTTCTGGAGTTAACCCCTAGCTGCCACCAATGGTAGAGATAAGGGGTTGCAATGAACCCCCTATCTCCCGATCCGTGACAGCTAGGGGTTAATGTTTGATATCCTTGGATCGGCCAGAGCATGGCCTTTCCAACAATAACAAACATGACCATGTTAAAAGTTAAGAAGAATTTTTTTTTAAATAAATAAACAGGTTTTTTTATGTTTTGTTTTGTTAACCGGTAAAAATGAGCTCAGCACACAGGCATGAAATGGCTCAGCAGCGAAAGGGTTAAATTGAAAAAACGATGCTACATTAATTATACTGCAGAGATGCGTTTCCAAGCAGTGTGTGGATTTATATGCTGCATTAATTATACCACAGAGAGGCACTTCCCAGCAATGTGTGGATTCATATGATGCATTAATTATACCGCAGAGAGGTGCTTCCCAGCTGTGTGCAGATTCATATGCTGCATTAATTATACCGCAGAGGGGCGCTTCCCAGCAGTGTGTGGATTCATATGCTGCATTAATTATACCGCAGAGAGGCACTTCTTCCCAGCAGTGTGTGGATTCATATGCTGCATTAATTATACTGCAGAGGCGCTTCCCAGCATCCATATTCTGCCCTTTTGACAATGTCATGAAGGGGATAGTTATAAAATAAAGTGTAGTAATACAGAGGCTGCGTAACATGATGCAAGTCTAATAGAAGAATAAAGGTGTAAGAGGCTGACCTGAGTGTTGCATTTTCTAGTCTGTTAACGCCAATTCAATGCACCGTACTAGTCATACACCCATGATCAAGGCACTAAAGTAAGTGGTGTTTTTAAGGCCATCTCTGTATACACAAACCATGACCCCCACCCCCCACAGATACCAGCACACACCAGGCCCCCCACTCCAAATATATATATACACACACACACACGCACACCAGCCCCCCTTCCTATATACATATATTTATACACACTCACCTTCCCTGCATACACACACACATATCTCCTCTCCTCAACCCTCTCCTCTTAGATTGTAAGCTCTGGAGCAGGGTTCCCTCTCCTCTTAGATTGTAAGCTCTGGAACAGGGTCCCCTCTCCTCTTAGATTGTAAGCTCTGGAGCAGGGTCCTAAGAGGAGAGGGGACCCTGCCCCAGAGCTTACAATCCAAGAGGAGAAAGGACCCTGCTCCAGAGCTTACAACGTAAGAGGAGAAAGGACCCTGCTCCAGAGCTTACAATCTTTCTCCTCTTAGATTGTAAGCTCTGGGGCAGGGTCCCCTCTCCTCTTAGATTGTAAGCTCTGGAGCAGAGTCCCCTCTCCTCTTAGATTGTAAGATCTGGAGCAGGGTTCTCATCCCCACTGCCCAGGCAAGACCCTGCCTAGAGTGCCTGTATACTGCCAATATTGCCCTGGTCTGTACCTCATGCAAGCTCTGTGAGCTTAACACAGGCTCCCACCAGATTTCTATTAATCATTTTGTGTCCCTCTTCTCCAGACAGATAAAGTAGACCTCAGATCAGGGGAATCTCATAAATAAAGACACTGGCATCAAGCTTAATGCAAATGTATTTATTTGACAATCATTACCTTTTTTCTTGTGTCCAGCATTCCATCCAGTGGCCCATAGGAGCAGCTGCTCCTGCATCTCAGCCCTGCCTCCCCCAGCATGCAAAGTGAGTGGGAGCACGTGGTGGATTGGAGGTGGAGTGGGGATGTGATGCTCGTGCAGCCTAGTGGAGAGCCCAGGAACTGCAGCATTGTAGTGAATAAATTATCATAATTTAAGACTGTTGATCCAGGGGGAGCAAGTGCCCCCCCTTGCCCCATGCTGCAGACGCCAATGTGTGTGGTACTTTTATTTGCAGGTAAGTCACATGACCTAGAGTGTGTGTTTTGGTGCTTTTAACTGTTTAGATGCTGGATCACAGCACTGAAATAAAACAGCACAGGAAATAAAACAGGACTCAGAAGGGGGTTGCCAAAGCATGGTTCAGGGCCCTAACATACTCACCCCTTTAAGGAGCGACCTCCGGAGGCTCTTAATATTCTTGAACACTTGAAAGTCAGAGCAGTGGACAATTGTCCCATTGGACCCATAAATGAACCCTTCTGGCAGTGGTTCCATGGTGATAAATCCCTCTGGGATTGAGATGATAGTGCCGGAATACCCCTCTAATTGGGCACAGGTCTTTCTTTGACGTCTCCTTATTCTGGCTTTACTAGCCTTACGATTCTCACCGGCAGGTGCTGAATTCTGGACCACTGTGACAGGGCCACTGTATCCAGTGTTCAGGTGCACTCTTTCCTGACCCGGTGGTCCCTTACTGTGTGTTCAGTCTGCAGCTGGGTGGTCATATGGTGGTCCTCCAGATATGGCACTTCCTCATCAATATGTTCCAGAGATCCCCACTCCGAATCTGAACCACTAGGGGGAATAAAGTCCAGGTGTGGTTTATAGAGGAGTGTGGACTGCTGGCTGAGGGTGATGGGAGTCATAGTCAAGGCATGGATGGGCTTCACAGGTTGACTTGCCGCTTTTCTGAGGTTCACTGCCTCTTCAAATCTTGCCAAGTCTGCCTCTAACAACACTCTGGTTTGCAGAGAAAACACACAGCCAGGTGGTACAGGGTCTGGAGAGTTGGAGATGGAAGGAACAGCAGTTTTTACACCAAATGTAGGTTCCGGGGTGGAAGCAGCACAGGTCCCTTTTTTTTGCCTGGTAGTGATGTGTCTGGGTGGAGTAGAGGTAACATCACTGCTCTGCGTGGAGAGAGTCTGTGGAGACATGGGTTCGATCCCCAGGAGCACCTCTCCAGTAAGTGTCCTTGGGCAAGACACCTAACGGTACATACTCGCCACCCAGGACATACTTGAAAATGAGAGAAATCTCAATGTATCCTTCCTGGTAAAATCCTTTCTCAAAAAAAATAAATATCTGAGAGCAAAACTGCAGCAATCTCCATAGAATCTGGCTCCATGGGCAGAGATGGTTCGTAGTCCATGGGATCAGGTTCTATAGGCTCGGTGTCCTTAGTCTCCATGGGAATGGCTGGGTCTTCCTCTTCTGAGCTGGTCTCTTGGCAAGCAGATTTAAACACAGGAGATCTCCTAGGAGTTGGCTTAGGTAGAGGTGGCAGCTTGAGTACCGGAGGTCTCCTGGGAGCCGGTTTGGGCACAGAGGGCTTCCTAGGAGCCGGTTTAGGCAGAGGTGCTGGTCTTGGTGCCGGAGCAGTCCTAGGTACTGAAGGTCTCACTGTGGCAGGCTTGAGTTTGGATGCAGGCGTCTTGGGCACATATGCAGACTTGTGTCCTGGGCCGGTTGCTTGGGTGGTCTCACCGGGCAGTTAACACGCCAGTGGGTTGGAGCGGCACAGTACAGGCACAGCCCTGCAGCTTGTCTCCTGGCATGTTCTTGTGGTGATAGCGGTCCATATGTCTTTTTCACCAAAGAAATGCATGCCTTACCAGATGAGCACCACACAGACTGTAGCAGCTCCTTCATGAACTGGGTGATGTGTGTAGACAGCTCCTGAAGGTCTTTTTCACCAGCTCCATCACCACATGGATCACAGCGGGTTCAGTGTTAGGCACAAGCATTCTGTCAGGGATTGTACAAGGGTGGTACAGAGGTGGCATGGTACTGAACCCAGGATGCAGTGATTTACCAATTCAGGGGGTCTGCGGTAAGTGAAAGGTTGCTGTAGGAGGCAGCAAAAACAAATACCTTTGGAGCAAAGGGACAGGACAGGTAGAGGCAGTGGCGTCGCTACGTGGGGGCGGGGTGTGTGGCCTGCACCAGGTGACACCCACCCTTAGGGTGACACCGTCACCCTAAGGGCGGGTGTCTCACCCTCCGCCGCATGTTCGCTCCCTGCGAGCATTGAAGCTATGCAGCTTCGGTGCTCGCCTGGGGGAAACACGTCACCAGCCAATCGCGGCTGGTCACGTGGCTCCCCCAGGTGAGCGCCCAAGCTGCACACCGCCGGAGGCTCAGAGGGAGCAAACACACGGCCAGGAGGTGAGCTGGGGCATATCCATGTGCTGGGCCATTATCCATGAGGTGGGGCATATCCATGAGCTGCTGGGGCATATCCATGAGCTGCTGGGGCATATCCATGAGCTGCTGGGGCAGTATCCATGAGCTGGGGCATATCCATGAGCTGGGGCAGTATCCATGAGCTGGGGCAAATCCATGAGCTGGGGAAATATCCATGAGAGGAGCTGGGGCAATATCCATGAGAGGAGCTGGGGCAATATCCATGAGAGGAGCTGGGGCATTATCCATGTGTGCTGGGGGCAGTATCCATGTGTGCTGGGGGCAGTATCCATGTGTGCTGGGGGCAGTATCCATGTGTGTTGGGGGCATAGCCATGAGAGCTGGGGCAATATATCCACGTGTGAGCTGGTCTGGGGCAATATATCCATGTGTGAGCTGGTCTGGGGCAATATATCCATGTGTGAGCTGAGGCGCAATATATCCATATGTGAGCTGAGGTGCAATATATCCATATGTGAGCTGGGGCAATATATATCCATGGGTGAGCTGCTGGGGGCAATATATAATTGTGAACTGGGGAAATATATATCCATGTGTGAGCTGCTGGGGGCAATATATCCAGAGCTGCTGGGGGCAATATATATCCATGTGTGCTTTCACTGCCTTCGAACAGGCACCGTATGAGAGAGCTCCACAGCAATAATCCTCACAGTAATGTGCGCTGTGTGTATGAGCATTCAGTGTTATATGGGAGTACTGATTTAGGAGTAAGAATAGTTAAAAAAAATCTGTAAAACTCGGGGGGGGGGGTGACACCATAAGTTACCGCACCAGGTGACACCAACCCTAGTGACGCCACTGCGTAGGGAACATGATGAAGGGGAATCAGGAAACAGACTAGGACTGCTGGATCTTGAATATACACAGGATAATGGAGGGTATGGAAACACTGGGAAGGTAGGTAACACTGGCAGGATTGGGGTTCTGGAATCACGAGAGCCACAGCATAGCTTTTCTCTTGTCAGAAGCAGATAACTACTAATGCTGGAACAAGGAGCAGAATGGGTGTGGTACTTTTATTTGCAGGTAAGTCACATGACCTAGTGTGTTTGTGTTTTGGTGCTTTTAACTGTTTGGATACTGGATCACAGCACTGAAATAGAACAGCACAAGAAATTAAACAGGACTCAGAAGGGGGTTGCCCTGGGGCATGGTTCAGGGGCCTGACAGACTGTTTTTCAATGTATTACAATGCAAAATCAAGTTAACTTGACTTTATGAGTGAAGGGGTTAAGTGAGTACATGCAGTGGCGTAGCGTGGGTTGTCAGCGCCTGGGGCAAGGCAAGAATTGTGCGTGCCCCCAACCTGTGGACATGGTAAAACACCCTGATTCCCTTCCACCAGTTGAGTATTGACCCCCTTACCCCACAAGCACATGTATTGTAAATTAACGAAATACTGATGTAATAAAAAAATGAAACACATATGCCTCCCCATGCTACGCCACTTCTACCAGTCAGCCTGTCCCAGTATATCCTAGCATAGTTCCACTCTCACACTATACCCAGTCACCCTCTCCCAGTACCCACAGTTACTTTCTCCCTCCAAGTACCCCCTGTCACTCTCTCCCAGTACCCCCAGTCACTCTCTCTCTCTCTCTTCAAGTACCCCCAGTCAATCTCTCAGTACCCCACAGTCACTCACTCTCATAGGTACCCCAGTCACTCTCTCTCAAGTACCCCCAGTCACTCTCTCCCAGTACCCCCAGTAATTCTTTCTCTCTTCAAGTACCCCCACTTTCACCCAGTACCCCAAGTCACTCTCTCTATCCAAGTACCCCAGTCACTCTCCCCAAGTATCCCCAGTCATTCTCTCTCCGTACTTCCAGTCACCCTCTCCCCATACCCCCTCACTGTGTGTTGTTCACGCTGCTCTGGTGTCACAGTGTCGCCTACCTGCATGGAGTTTCTGGTGGACCGGGGGCGGAGCTGTCCAGGGTTCTTAGTGGGAACCGGATTTTAAATATGCTGCAGGGCAGGCGCCTCCCTCCCTCCTTCCTGTTCAGCGACTGCAGGGCTGCCAATGGTGTGGGGCTGGCACAGGGCTTCAAGGAGGGCTGAAAAGCATGTTCTGTCGAATAATGATGTGCAGCTTCACGTGACTCATGTCAGCATTAAGGAGGAGTCAGGACAGGAGCAGAATTTTCTGTCCTGGTCCTCTCTTCTGGACGCTGAGTGCTAAGTCACCGCTGGCGCCTCAAAACTGCCAACTGCCCGTGCAAGGACCTCTCAAGGATACCAGTGCTGATCTCTGCTGGAAAATATTAGTGGTTCAAATTTCTTTTGAAATTTTGTGCCCCTAAGAAAATTGCGCATGGGGCAACCGCCCCCGAGGCCCCTCCCCACGCTACGCCACTGAGTACATGCACCTTTGCCAGTCAGGTGCACTTTGACTATAATATGTCATCAGTGATCCTTGTGATATCTTATCCCTTGATGTGATATCTCTATTTGTGCTTACTCCGATCTAGCAATGGGTGCCACCATGTTTCACCTTGGCAAAATGGCTCAGCAGTGACGGGGTTAATTGTGCTGTAAATAATGAGTTAACAAAACAAATCGTTTGTTCAATGTAATATGGCTCCATGTAAGAATGGCAGAACCATTCTTCCTTCCTATATAGCTTTTATTTTGCAAGTATACTCATTTTTTCATATCCTAACTGCAAAGGCAGAGACGTTTTAATTAAATTTTAAAAAATACTTAATTTCTGTGTTTATGTTGTTCCAGGCTAGTTCTTATTTTCTTTCTGGTGAATTGTTAACATGCTTTAACTGAGTAATATAATACAGTCAAGAAAATAACAGTCAAAACTATTTCTCACTGGATTTTATTCGTATTGAATTTAGAAATATCAAAATATTAGCATTTCCCATATGCAAATAGGAGATTTGTTTGTTTGGCTTGTAAATTAAAAAGGTGTTTAAAAGAATATGTTGTTTTCTGAATTGCATAATATAATTTAAAATATGGCTGCGGAATGTTAATTCAAATGTATTCAGGAATATTATATACCCTTCAATCCTATAGCATGCTTGCACTGATCATTGAATATCCAAGCAAATGCCTTATCGTTGAATCTGGATACAGCCAATACCTGATCTATAGGTCTGCTCACAAGCTTGCCCATACCACTAATTGTCCTCTGACCAGACATGCTTTCCACCTGCATAAAAGTTTCTTTCTGTTAAGTTTCCTACTTATCCACTTTTGATCCAAATTTAAAATATAAACACAGATACTGATTGAATAGTTACTAGTAAACAGAATGCTTTATTACACAGTTTAAAAACTGAAAACTCAGGAAAAATACTGTATCTCAATACAAGCAGCTAGTGATACCATGTTTATATTTTCATTAAGTCTATACAAAATTTTGTTACCCCTTGCCGCCGGGGACCTCCCGGCAGCAAGGCATGCCTCAATGCTGCGGAGTGGCTTAGCACAGCCTGCAGGCTCTGAAGCCCTCCTTTGGCCTGCCTCCCATCCCAGCGGGCCGAGTAAGTCTTTGGCTGCCAGCGGACAGCCTGAGTCCATTCAGTCCCACAGCAGCCAATGACGCGCTCTGAGTATGCAGAGGAGGCGGGGCATAGGTGAGTATATAGAGCCAGCAGGGTGTGCTATGCCTGCTCAGCTTTGTTAAGCTCTGTGAGATCAATATGCTTCAAATTTTAACATCAATTAAGGAAAAAATAGTCTCTAATTTTTCATGCCAGGGTATGATAAGAAAAAAAATGTTAATTGCAGTATTTTCATATATATTTGCAAAGATTGGTTATAGAGAAAAATAGTGGATGAGAAATACTGAAATAATAAATAAAAAACAAATAACAAGAGGAGTTAAAATTGTAGATAAAAAAGAGCTGGTTTGTAAAAAATACGTGTACAAAACAGCTTAAACTGACAATTTTGTTCTAGAACTGCCTATTGCATTTGGAAAATACTTTTAAATCATATATCACTTGTGAGTTTCCAAAACCTTTGCATTAGCCTGGCAATTTAAACACGTGCGGTCATACTCATAGACAATAAAATGAAACTGTTAATGCAAAAACACTCCATTAGTAGGTCTCAATTAACCGCTATATTAAAAGTAAGCTGCTATGTAAGAAGTTTAGGAAGAGCGGGGTCGCGCCTATTCCCCAATGGGGCGGCTGCAACCACCAGATGTATCCAGCCAAGCAACATGTATAAAACAAAACAAGAAAAAAAGGTGTCAACTGCGCATATTCCTGTAACACCGTGTGAAACAAAACACAATTAGAGGCTTTGGTTTACTGCAATGGCCATTGGAGTGTAAGCTCACCATCCAAACGTCAAGGCACCTCTAGTGAAGGTAAGTCTTAACCAAATGAAACCACAGGCTGCTTTGTAGCGAACCATAAATGCTCATTCTACTTTTCAGTCATGAGGTAGACTGGTGAGCTTTCAATTATGCCTTCCCAGAAACAAATCCACCATGGGATCAAAAAAACAAAGTCACGGAATGGAACATGCTGCAATGATGACCTGGCTGGAGGTACAATTAAACATACATAGTACAGGAGGAGCGGGGTCACGCCTATTTCCCGATAGGGCGGCTGCAACCACCAAATGTATCCAGCCAAGCAACATGTATAAAACATAACAAGAAAAAAAAGTGCCATCTGCGCTTATTCCTATTACACCGTGTGAAACAAAACACAATTAGAGGCTTTGGTTTACTGCAATGGCCATTGGAGTGTAAATTCACCAGCCAAACGTCAAGGCACCTCTAGTGAAGGTGAGACCTAACCAAATGAAACCACAGGCTGCTTTGTAGCGAACCATATATGCTCATGCTGCTTTTCAGTCATGAGGTAGACTGGTGGGCTTTAATTTATGCCCTGCTAGGAACAAATCCACCGTGGGATCAAAATAAACAAAGTCACGGAACGGAATATGCTGCAAGGATGACCTGGCTGGAGGTACAATCAAATATACATAGTTTTATATATGTTTTATACATGTTTGCTGTGCTGGATACATCTGGTGGTTGCAGCCGTCCCATTGGGGAATAGGCGCGACCCCGCTCTTCATGCACTATGTATATTGTACACTAGGAACTATTTGTTCTCAATGTCATTCTGCTTACAACGAGAAAAGTGATTGGATTATGCCATCCCCTGCACAAGGATGGCACTAGAGATCGGTGGTTGGCAAGCGATATTCAGCAGCTCCACTTTCAGGGCACTACAGGGACCCTGCGGTCAACAGTGAATTCACCAAACTGAAACTTCCCAAGCGCACTGAATTGCGCCGAACAAGAAAGCACTGAAATTTCACTGAAAGTTTGGTGCTTTGTGAACAACCCCTTCAATGTTCCAAAAAAAGTGTGCCATAAAAAGTGCCATAGGCATGGAATAAGAGCAATGAGAACCTCCAAAAAGTGTGAGTAAGTTCCATGTTTTTATATTTTAATTATCTTCAGAACAGAGATCTTGTCCAATGAATGGATTTGTATTCCTGTTTCTAAATATAGCATTTGAGAGGAGAAAAGAGGGGAGGGACCACCCCTACTGGTCTCTGGTGTTCAAAATGAGCCATTTATTCTGGGCTCTATACTAAGTGAGTGCAATTGTTTAGGGGGGACATTAAAAGGAGAATTATATAAATTACTGTGCTACTCAATTATTGTTTTCCTTTTTCTTCTGTGACGCTATATAACATGTGCGGATATGAAAGCTAACGATTGGTGGATGTAAAAGAAAGAAGGCAGCGAAGAGATGTTTTTAAAAATATAAGTACTTTTTATTATTATTATTCAATCACATAACACAAAAAGAGTTGCATGATATATGCATGTGCCAATATGAATTGTCGCTTGACACAATTATCACATTTATGGGTGTGCTGGGATATTGTTTTTGGTTTCTGAGACCTGACACTGTGTCTGTTTGAGGATAGTGGACACATTCCCTCTATAGCAGCACCATTGTTTGTAAGATATATATATTCTTTACTTAATAGCTCTTGTTAATAGGGATGTGCAATTCGTTTCGTACCGAATCGATTTTTGGACGAAATTTACCATTTTTCGTGCTTCCGAGGGCATCCCGAATCCGAAATGTTGCCCCCACATGAAATTTCGGATCAATTTGAAATTTTGAGTCGTTCAATTCGATAATTCGGATGATTTGAAATATCGGGTCGATTCGATAAATCGGGTCGATTCGGTGATTCGGGCCATTCGGTTCAGTTGGTTTTTCGTTTTATGCTGCAGTAATTATACTGTAGAGGTGCTGCCCCGCAGTGTACCGATTCATATGCTGCATTAATTATACTGTAGAGGTGCTGCCCGGCAGTGTGCAGATTCATATGCTGCATTATTATTCTGTAGAGGTGCTGCCTGGCAGTGTGCTGCATTGAAACCTATGGGTTAAAAAGCCTTGTTTCTTTAAAAAAAGAAACCTAAAATTTCACCCAAAAAATGCTTAAAAAATCTTAAAAGAATAACTAAGTAAAGGAACTTTCATTCTATTGGTAGTAATCTACTTCCCATTCTTAAATAAACAATAAAAAAAACAAATAACTCATTAAAAAAACGAAAAACCTAATCACCCAAATGATCCGAATCGCCGAAATGATCCAAACAATCCATACACACATTCTGTTGTTGTTTTTGTGAATTATTTTGATCACCCTCTCAACCCTTTGCTTCTTTGGGGAACACTTTGTTCCTTAGGTAAGCTTCAATGAATGTAAATGTAACATGGAGATCAGTACCTAGGATGGTTATCAACATACAGAATGGCTCACCTCGTCATCACTATCCCGAAAGAGTACTGATTCTGGCACAAACCCACTCACTCAATAGACAAAGCTCCTTGTATGGTGAACGCATATAAGTACAAACACATTTACAATTACAAACACAGATATGGGGATGTGCAGAATACAATGGTAAAACTGCCTGGTGATTCCATACTGAATAGTCTCCCAATAGGCTTCCCACTCACACACCCACACCCTGGCATAACAGACATAGGCTGGGTGAAGGGGGCAGAGAGATCTAGTTTAAGCCAGATCCTGATGGTTTGGATGGAAGCATATGGAAACAAAGGAATCAGTAAGGGAAACTACACAGTGTATACAACATGACAATACAATAAATACAGGGAATAATAATATGAATCCGCACACTGCCGGGCAGAACCTCTACAGTATAATTAATGCAGCATATGAATCTGCACACTGCCAGGCACCACCTCTACAGTATAATTACTGCAGCATATGAATGCGCACACTGCCGGGCAGCACCTCTACAGTATAATTAATGCAGCATATGAATCCGCACACTGCCAGGCACCACCTCTACAGTATAATTACTGCAGCATATGAATCCTCACACTGCCGGGCAGCACCTCTACAGTATAATTAATGCAGCATATGAATCTGCACACTGCCAGGCACCACCTCTACAGTATAATAATGCAGCATATGAATCCGCACACTGCCGGGCAGCACCTCTACAGTATAATTACTGCAGCATATAAATGCGCACACTGCCGGGCAGCACCTCTACAGTATAATAATGCAGCATATGAATCCACACACTGCCAGGCAACCAGGGCCGGCCCAAGCCACTGTGCTGCCTGGAGCGATGGATGAAATGCTGCCCCCCAAAAAAAAAAACATGACACATATGAGCATATCAATTCACTCCCCCTTAATTCATTTTTTCCCTTTAATTACTTTCACCCCCTCCCCCCTTAAATTAATTTCATATAGTGTATGACAGAGCTCCACAGCAATAAAACTCACAGTAATGTGCGGCGTGTGTATGAGCGTGTCACAAAGCTATATGAAATTAATTTCATATAGTGTATGACAGAGCTCCACAGCAATAAAACTCACAGTAATGTGCGGCGTGTGTATGAGCGTGTCACAAAGCTCCACAGCAATAAAACACAGTAATGTTCGGTGTGTATGAGCATGTCACAGAGCTCCAGAGCAATAAAACTCACAGTAATGTGCGGTGTGTATGAGCATGTCACAGAGCGCCTAACAGTACGTGAAAAGTGCTGCCTGATCCCAGGGATCACTTGGATAATTTGGGAAAACAGCGCCTGGGCTCCTGGAGGAATCTGTGGTGCTAACTAATGCATGTTCCCGTGCAGCATGTTTGTTCTGCCTGATGGTGATGAGGCGCCCCATGAGGAGCCTCAGGTCACACACACAGAGCCATCACTTGCTGGGAACCCAGCACATCTGGCACATCCGCTCACAGGGCACCTGGGCCCTGCGCTGGCCAATCACAGTCCCCCAAGTGCCGAGTGATGGGCAATACCTGGGAATCAGGGTGGCAGCATCCCTCTGCGTATTGCACTGCCCATTCTGCCAGCTTCACAGGCTGCTGGCTGCCCCTCCAGCCTCACGGACTGAGCCGCTCCGCACACAGCGAACCAGTGTGAGACATGCCCCGGACATGTCCCTCACCCTCTAAGCACAAGGCTAGTGAGGCCTGAGGCACCGCCAAGCCCAGCTGAAACAGACCCACCCCTGAATCATTGCAGGCACCGGCGGCAGACCGTGCAAGGGCCACTCACGGACACCAGTATCCGTGAGTGAACACCTTGCCAATCCCTGCCATTGACAGGGTGGCAAAATGCTGCCCCTGAAAAAGGGCTGCCTGGAGCGGCTGCTCCATCCCGCTCCATGGAAGGGCTGGCCCTGCAGGCAGCACCTCTACAGTATAATTAATGCAGCATATGTATCCGCACACTGCTGGGCAGCACCTCTACAGTATAATAATGCAGCATATGAATCTACACACTGCCGGCAGCACCTCTACAGTATAATAATGCAGCATAAAATGAAAAACCAACTGAACCGAATGACCCGAAATGATCCAAATCACCGAAATGATCCAAACGCCGAAATGTTACCCGAATCATCAAATCGACCCGATTTATCGAATCTACCTGAAATTTCGAATCATCCAAAATATCGAATCGAATGACTCGAAATTTCGAATCGATCCGAAAATTTTGTGTGGTCGACATTTCGGATTCGGGATGCCCTCAGAAGCACAAAAATGGTAAATTTCGGATGAAAATTGATTCGGTACGAAACAAATTGCACATCCCTATGTTTTATTGTTCAGGGGACATCATAAATTATTAGCCCAAATAAGTCCTACTTACTAGGGTTACAGATCAAAAAAGTAAAGTTGTTGGTGAGTTTACAGTGTGTTCATATCACTAACATAATGATACCTAAACATAACAGAGCAAACCTAAATAAAATCACATGTTTTCGGTGGTTTTGACTGTAGAAAACATTGTACATAACTTCCTATTATGTTTATCTGTCTGTTTGTCTTCCTATTTACCTGTATAATTATTTGTGAAAGCATTCATTTCTAGAAGCATGCGTGACTTTTCATTACTGATTGTTTTCACCCAAGTGTATAAACAAGGAAATTCATTATGCTGGAGGATGCCAAAAAGTTTTAAAAGTGTTATGTATACCACTGCTGCTGGAAAATAAAAGATCAACATCTGTAGCTTGCAGGTGTTAAACTCACCTCTGACTCCACTGCCTAGGAACATTACAATAAAGTGAGTAAGAGAGACTGTTTAAAAGACAGAATACATTTGCCATGCGATAAAATAAATATTGTGTACATTACACAGCGAATTATAGCTTTTTACTGGTGTCAGGTTGGTAGTATTTTAAGTTTTTCGTTGTCGCCAACACAGTTGGAAATGACATGAAACATGAGACATTACTTTTCAATCTAAAAATGTATTATTAAGTAACTTAATTAATTGAACATTTGCTATATTGCTGTTGATCTCATTATGATCACTACAAATCCCTATATCTTTATCACATTTACTGTTACTGATATAAAGGACATTAATGACTTCATGCAGACTTGATATTGTGCAAGACAAGGGACACTCTGCAGTATTTACAACTTTTCATTGTCCTGCTAATTGCGCACGTGTACAGGAGCTGAGCCAGGCATTACGTGAGCTAACAATCTAAGGGACTAAGGTATGTGAAACAAAAGGTAGAAGGGGAGTGCGTGGTGTTGATTACCAGAAAGAGTATAACAAACTGCATGAGGATAGATAGACCAAGATCTTGGGCATGATGAGGTTAAACCGAGAGAGAAGTGATGCAGTTGGAAGGAAAAGCTTGCAATGGCAAACATTCTGCGCTGTTTGATTTAGAGGGTGACCGAATGCCAGGGCTATTGCGTGGGTTTGGGGCTGACAGGATAAATCTCAATATGGACAAGTATGGCATTGGCAAATAAAATGATCTCCACAAATCATTTCAATTCCATGCTAAATTACTAAATATGTAAAAGGACATTTTGTTTTAACTGAAACTTATTTTTTTATTCTATATTTTTAACAATTCAATGTTCTTGGACCCAGGACATACTTGAAAATGAGAGAAATCTCAATGTATCCTTCCTGGTAAAATCCTTTGCAAATAAACAAATAAATAAAAGGAATACAATTAAAATAGGGACTGGGTGGGAGACTGGTTGGGGTGAGTGGTTACAGCATGCAATGAGTTTACAACAGGGAAGAGCAGAACAGACTAAGATTCAGCATAGAATTAAACAAAAAAGGATGGAAAATATTTTTTTTTATAGTAAATAGCAGCCAAGATATAATAGATGCAAAGATAAAATACAGTGTAACGCTTGCTTGCCCCAGGGTCCCCGCTTCCCTAAGGCTTACATCTTCCTGCTTAACATGGTGATTCTAAGCCTCCCCTATACGGGAGTAGGGATTCTTAACTTCGGCAGTGCCTCCAGCTGTCTGGACATCCATTGTGGTGGAGGGTCTCCCAGGCAGGAACTAGTAACAACTACAACACACAAGCTGCGGTAAATCACTTTCTCTTGTATTCAATGTAGAGACAAGACAAATAAAAGGCAGGCAATACATTGGCTAGCTAACACACCAATACTCTCTAACCAGACCCAACTCCCTCCCAGAACACCTGTATCCCACCCTCCTCTTTGCCCTAGTGGCTGGGAGATATAGTTGGTGCACATAAGCGTTGGGGCCCTTAGATGGAATAACACATGCGATAACAGCAGACACTCCCAAGAAGGTTGTAAGTGAATCCACGTGCTGGCTTGTATAGTGTAGATGGAGAGAGAGTGCCCTGTCAGCGGGACAGGGGTAGAGAGTACTGGTTACCAATGTATTCAGCCACACAAGGCCGCAGGAGGAACCTCCAAGATCCGTCAGCTCTCCGCTTTAACAGACTGCTGTCCCGGGTGCTGCCACTGTTCCACAAACTGCCTGGTTGCTTTGATCGCGGCTGCTGCTCCAAAATGCTAGGCGGCTGCAGCCCACCTTGGCAATGCGATGGTGCCAAACTGCTAGGCAGTCTCGGCCTAAGTCTGCAACACTTTCCTCAGATCCACACACTCACTGCGCTGCTCCGGTCTGCTTCCACTTTAACAATCAGCTGTCTCGCACGGAACGTCCCGGTGCCTCTGCTGCCAGACCTGCCTTGGTTTCTGCTGCCAGGCCTCACACACAGCAGGCTCTGCAGAGTTTGTCTCCTCAGACGCGTGTCTCCTCGTGCTCTCCTCCTAGATCCGGCAACCACACAGTTTTATTGGTCACACCAGTCACGTGTCCATAGCTCTCACATTGGCTACGTAGGTCACAAGCAAGGGCCTCGTGTTAGCCCTGTAACCTGGGTCACAGTTAACAGTCTACATGACGCTAGAAAACATAGTCCCGAAGAAAAGGTGCCAGAAAAATATAAGGGGCTACAACAGTACATCATTATTAGAGCAAAAACAATGTGGCAAAAGTTGTGTTGTTTGAAGAATACCTTGCTGGTTTGTTTCGGAATGTAATACTGAGGAGTGTGGCTTCCTGGCTTGTTTCAGAGGAAAGATGGAGGTGAGTGTGCCTTCCTGGCTTGTTTCAGAGGAAAGATGGAGGTGAGGGTTGCTTGCTGGCTTGTTTCAGAGGGAAGATGGAGGTGAGTGTTGCTTGCTGGCTTGTTTCAGAGGATAATACTGATGTGAGTGTGACTTGCTTCAGAGGAAAGATGGAGGTGAGTGTTGCTTGCTGGCTTGTTTCAGAGGGAAGATGGAGGTGAGTGTGGCTTGCTGGCTTGTTTCAGAGGAAAGATGTAGGTGAGGTGGGAATATTCCCAAATATTTCTTACTGTATAATTGATTTAAATTATTTTTTTTATAAACCCAAAACACTGATTCCTGAAAGAGTTATTTTTTTTTGAAAATCACTTGGTAGTTAAGTCGCTAAAGAGTCAGTTTTATAGAATTCAGCAAACGTTCATTTGATATCTATTGGAAAGTCACAGCAAGTTTTTTTATTCCATATGACTTCTTTATAAGTAAATCCAGTGACTAGTTTCCCAATTTAAAAAAATGCAGCTTAACTAAATAAGAACTTTATCGGAAGATTTTATCTATAAATCAGATCTGCAGCGAGAGTAGATCTCCAAAGCTCGCAGTAATTTATTTTAATATTTCAAAATAAAAGGACAGGCAATGCTTAATAATTTTAATTTACATTGAAAAGAAAAAGTAAGGATCTTAAAAAAAGCTGTGCTCTACAACACTTTTGCACTCGTACACAAATGTTTGTCCCAGTTAACCAACACCAATTGAAATAAAAGACATGAAAACACGTTTTTAATGAACACATACTCATTTGATATAGATTTTCTTAATACAAATGCATTTACTACAGAGTTTATTTAATAGAATATGTCCTAATGTAAAATAAAAGGTGGATTAAATGCATCAAGTATGAGAATGTTAAATTTATATAAATGCAAAAGTCAACATTTTAATATTTACTAGATAAAGATTAAATAAACATTAAGAGCTGTGTAAATTTAGTACAATTGGATTGAGTATATGCTCACAAAGAGTGCTACCTATAGAAATTCAAATATTTTCAAGTACAAAACCAGCCATGATTCTTGAGCCGTGAAAGCCAGACTCTAACCTTTCCACTGACACCTCACATGACCTTATGGTGAGTTCAGAATGGTGATTCAAGGGTCCAAAGGACCCCCAGCGCTCCTTGCTATGGCTTAAGTTTTCGATGAAACAATGCATAATAACACATTGCTTCATCACCTCTACACATGCTGCAGCCGTGGGAAATGAAGGTGATTTGGAGTAGCAATATTATCCACTCTATTATTGAAAAGTGAATGATACTGTTGCTTCTGAACAAAAAGGAAATATTTTTATTTCATTTATTTATATTTACCGAGGTCTGATCAGAATCTAGGTTTTCCAATGACACCTCATTCTTCTGCCTACATTGCACAGATCCAGAGATACAGGGGTCCAAATGACCCCTGCATCTCCTGTATTAGGACCTGCAGACATGAGTTAAGGTGTGCACTTATGGAGTACAGAAGACATTTAATTAGGGATTGCATTATTGAGGGCTTATAACATGAGCCTCAGTATTTTAATATGATCCTGAAAATAAGGGAAGTCAATGGTGGGACTGGCAGAGGAGACAGATATGTGAGGAGCGTCAAGTGAGAAATATAAACTTAGCAGCAGCATTCACTACAGACTACGTGGGGAGCAATGCAGACATTGGGCCAAAAAGGCCAAAAAGGAGCAAGTTAAAGTAATAATGTTGTGGTATGGATGAGCATGGATGAGCAATTTTGCTGTCTCTTATGTCAGAAATGGGCAGATATGAGCAATGTTTTTAAGGTGGAAATGACATGATTTGGATACTGTCTGAATGTGAGGAGTGAATGTAATGTCAGAGTCAAAATTGACGCCAAGGCAATGAGCTTGAGGTCTTGGGCTTGAGGTGTTGTCCCACTAAGTAACAGAGAGATCAAATGTGTGGGTTCCTTTTGGAAAGAGTAAAAATGATTTCCATCTTGGCAAGATTTAGTTTCAAAAAGCATTTCAAAAGAGGACATGCAGTTAGAGATGGAGGAAAGGCAATTGGTGACATGATCCAGGAAAGCAGGAGAGAGATGATGAGAGGTAAGTGTGGTTGTTGTTAGCGTACAGGTGACTCTTAAGTCCAAAGGAACTGATAAATTGCCCAAAGATGCTGTATAGATAGAAAAAAGAAGAGGGCTGAGTACTGGTGCTTGGGGCACAAAACAGAGGAGGGTCTTGGGGAGGATATACTGGCAGAAAAAGAGTCATTGAATGATTGTTGGGACAGATAGGAAGAGAACCAGGAAGTAGTAACACTCTGAATGCCTATATCATGTTGGGTTTGCAGGAGAAAAGCTGGGTTGGCAGTTTCAGAGGCGGTTGAGAGGTAAAGGATAAATTAGAGAATAGTGGCCCTTAGAATTAGCAGCGGTTAGGTCATTGGTTAGCTTAGTCAAGGCTGCCTCTGCTGTGTGTAGGGAGTTAAACCCAGATTGCAGAGGATCAAGGAAAGATTAATAATCAAGATAGTCAATCAGTTGGGTATACACAAGCTTTCCTAGATATTTGGAGGTTAAAGGAAGTAGTGATATCCAATGGTAGTTAGGGGGGGATATGAGATCATGTGAAGGCATTTTTTATTGGATTGGGCAACAGTGACATGATTTCTGTATATGCAATTCTGAATAACTTTAATATCATATGAACTATGCTACTTTTTGATAAGGCTAAGTAAAACTGTTGTGTGGATTCTCTGATTCTTTAAAAGTTAGACTTTCTACTGGTTATTTAAAACCATAGATAAATAGTGAAAAAAACTTAAAGAGCTGTCTGTTTTTCTGATGTGTGTGGAGTACCTCATGGTTTATTTTGCATGTACTTCGAAAAATGCGGGTAATTTTGAGAGGTAGAGGTCCCTCTGCTTTGGTTCCATGAACAGTACATAACAAAGAAAAAAAAAAACGTAATAACAGAAATAAAAATATAAACTTGCCTTCCTTCAATATACTCTGTGTAGTAATCACCATCAATCAGCAAACTCATACGTCCTTGAGACTGGACGGAAAAAAAATCTGAGACTAAACAATAAAAGAACATTCTGCTTGAATAAAAAGGAAGAATGCCTGGGAAAAACATTTTTTCTTACAAAAAAAGCAAATAAACTGAAGTTGATTCACTAATGGAGTTACATCTGTGGTTTATCTGACAGCAAGATATTAGACAATGGCTCTTGGAAAAAGCAGATCTGCTTAAGGATTTGTGAGGTCAAGCAATGAAACAGTGAAATATATTACAACTACTGAACCCCCCTCCTTTCGCACTGCATGATGAAAGTAGATAGAAAAGACAGACAGGTATAAAGATAACTTTGTTATATCTGTCTAGGAATGGTGTTGTATTCTCAGGACGCAGTCTTTTGCTACTGGATTGCATGCTGTGTCCACAGATCTAAAAGTTCCTTTTTATTGTGACAGTGGTTTATCTGGAAATCTTACAATCCTTGTTTAGAAACATTGTCATCTGGTGTTTTACTCTGTGTAATAAAACCAATAAGGTAACCCCTGGCAAGATACTGAAGAATTACTCCACAATGCTGCTCTGTGTTGTACGGAAAAAAAAGATTTAAAAGAAAAGAGAAATTTACCTTCAATAATATTATTTCCTTAAATAGTAAACTGTAATAGTGTTTAATTTTTATTGAAACAAATGGCAGTCTGATATGTTTTCTTTATCTCAGAATTTATGATGAGATAATTAACCACTCAGACCAGAACAATTTTTGTAACTTTATAAATTAAAAGCAAACTAAAAACAAATTTGTAGAGAAACAAGAACAGTTAAAGTCATTCTACAAAATGTGCTATTGAAGCTTGTATAAAATAATTTAAAACAGATCTGCAAGCCGATTAACTCAACAGAGAATTTAATTTTTTTAACACTATGCTATGCAAAGATTTATGGATCCACAAGCAAAAATGCAATTTGTCACCCCCTTCCCATTTGCTCCACTCATGTATTTGAGAGAATGAGGAATATGAGCAGACAGAAGTGTAACGCACTTGTTGAAACTACTCAGATTCCCACCTTTTTTGTTCACAGATACAATTAAATAAATACATAAATCCCAAAGCCTTTAGTAAATGATGTGGCGGATGAGACTAGCTGGATGTGGTTTTTATTTAAGGGGTTATTCAAGGAGAGCCGAATTGTCTCCAAAATTGCACCGAACGGTGAATTTTACCGTATGGTGCGATTTCGTGGCCATTTGGCTATTCAAAAAGAAGGCAGTTCCCCAAATCTTGGCCAACTGCCAGCGAAATACGGTGCCTGTTTGACGACACTGAGCTCCCCATAGAGAAGCAATGGTTAATCTATTCAGAGAACATTCCGGTGGAATAACCCTGTTAGTGTCTATGTATGTGAATGCAGAAGGTAATTTATTTATTTATTTATAAAGGATTTTACCAGGAAGGATACATTGAGATTTCTCTCGTTTCAAGTATGTCCTGGGTCCAAGAACATTGAGTGGTTACAGAAATACAAAGTAGTAAAATGCAAGATATTAACACAAAAACAAATATACAGATTATTTCCTACATATTTATTTTTATGTTAAAGTCCTTATGTTACATGTTTACAGGTGCATTCCGTATTGAGGTATGTTAATAGGGAACTCTTAAGGGACTTTAGGCTGGGGGAAGATTTGATGGCGTCTGGAAGGTTATTCCATATTTGCTGTGCTCTGTAGGATAATGAGGATCGAGACACTTTCTTTTTGTATTGTGGTATTGCAAGTAAGGTGCTGGTCCTGGATCGGAGATTATAGGATGAGGGAACTGCTGGGGCAAGCAGCCTATTCAGGTAGGGTGGTAGCTTCCCAATGGACCGTAGCTGTATGTGAGAATGCATTTGTTTTAAACTTCAGATTTTGTATAAATGCAAATTATACATGGTGTCATTTGAATAGGAATGATGATACATGCAATTCGAGGAAGTTTCCGTCTTCTATTTTTTATTGTGTAGCGCTGGTTTAAAACACTGTTGCTGTATTACTCGAGTTTGGCCACCCGAGGGAGACAAGAGCAATGTAAGAGACACTGGACAATGGGACTACGTTTTCCAGGATGCTTTGCGGCGGGAACAGGAAGTGGGTGGGGGGAAAGGACATACATCCGCAGCCTCGTGCAGAGGAGAGCCAGTGCGCGCCGAGGAGTGAACAGAGCAAGACGCACGTGAGACAGACAACGATTGTGACCAGGCTGGAGAGCAGGCGCTGCCTTGCGGACGCTGGAGATCGGTTTCAGTGACTTGCCAGAGACCTAGTAATCCACCGCCGAGAGGTTTGCACAGACACAGAGCTGCAGAGTGGACACCGAGTTAGGAGACCGCGATGATCTAATGGGAGTGCAGGCGGTAAGCTGAGAATCTTGTTGCAAAGATGGACAAGCAAGAAAAGCGGATCCGGTGGCACAGAGTCCCAGCATAAATCAGCAGAGAGACGTCCTTGTCGGGTCAGCGGAGCAGATTGTCTGGCGGATGGGTGAGAGGCCTTCCAGGCCACAGTAAAGTTAACAAAGCATGCTGCAGTTTGCTTAAATCTACAGGGCCCCAACTGACTAGTCGAAGATACACCGAATCTATTCACTGGCCAGTTGAATCTAGTACCCGGGTACCAATACACACATACACGCACACCTTCTTGGGACACAACCTGAACGGGACTTACACTCCGGCAACGAAGGGGTTCATTTTCTTATTTTTACCGCTGCGCGTTTCTCACATTACGAATTCCTGTGAAATATATATATATACTGTGCTTGATTTATATATGCCCGTTTATTTGAGACCAGTAAAAGATATAACTTATACACCAGCACTGTTGTGGATTTTATATTTATTCCCTAGTGCGGGGAGACTGACCCGAGGTTTAAATTCAGCGGCTCCTCCGGGAGTGAGCTCTACAATTGTTTATTTATGGAATCAGTCATATGTTAGAATGTGTATTTATGTCCTGTAAATGTTTGATTCTTTGTGTATTCTTTTACATCCTTGTTCATTTTCACGGTATCTCCACCAACACTGTTTCTATAACTGGTAACTTTCCATTTCCCTTATCCCTATCATGTCTTGATGCCCATCTTTTTGGACTTCGACCTAAAGCATCTCCCTCTCTATCTCCTCCCTTACTAACATATTTCTACTTGTGCTTCATCATCCAATATCCCTTCTTATCCTCAAAAACAGTGGAATCTATTCCAGCGGAGTCAGTAATATAAAAATGGAAATTTGGCACAAGCCATTTACCTTCTTTTCCTTTTTTTTTTTGAGAAAGGATTTTATCAGGAAGGCTACATTGAGATTTCTCTTGTTTTCAAGTATGTTCTGGGTGGCGGGTATGTACCGTTAGGTGTCTTGCCCAAGGACACTTACTGGAGAGGTGCTCTTGCCAGTGTCGTGTCTCCACCTGTGCCTCCACAGTCTCTCTCCATGGTTATAGAGCAGTGATGTTACCTCTACTCCACCTAGCCGGCACTAATTTGCTTGTGAGTGGCACCGGTATGCTGGCAATCACACTCCGCTCATGCTTCTAGGATCGGTGCCCCACTGCTGGTGCACCATCCTCTATTGGCACGGTGTTGTTTATGCTCAAATCGGGAAGACAAATATTTAAAGGAACCACCATCCAGGAGTTGGTGGAGTACCTTCTAGAGTAACAGAGTCCAAAACACAAGAGTCGGGGACCGCTCAGAAAATTGTAAGTAAGGTCCTATAGAGACCACACTGCATGACCTGCGTTCTACAAGGATCTGCTTTCTACAAGGATCTGAATAGATGTATTGCCCTGTGAGTATTTATCTACTTCTGCTTGTGTTCTGTATATGCCTGGGAAGATAATGTGAATTATATAGGGGAGTGGATCACCCCAACTGATTCTACTCTGGAACCATAGAGCTGTATAATAAGGCTCTGGCGAATGTGAGTTCTTTTCTATGAGGTCCTCGCATAAAAAGGGTTTCCTTTACCTTACGGTACTGCACAATTATTATTATTTTTTATTATTATTCTGTTGATGCAAGTGTAGCAGATAAGTGAAATCGTCGAATGAATACTTCTGCACTGAAATTGAAGTATTGTATTTTGTTCAGTGCACTGAGTGCTTGATATCACCAATACAGTGGGGGTGTTGAAACATACTTTGGTACGCTGGGAGAGTGTACACATTTATTTTTCTTTTATTGTCACCCAAGAATTTATGCCTACATAGGCCCCTATTACAATCTTCACGCAAACGTTTGCGCGCTGGTACGTGGATGGTATTACAATCTATGCGCAAAATTTAACGCACAGAGTTTGCACCCATAATTTTAACGACTTCTAAAACCTGGTGGTAACGGCAAATCTGAACGTCCTGGCCCAACCTAAATACACCAGCCTGAAAAAAAAAAGCAAAGTATAGTTACACATTCTACGCATACCCAAACAATTAAATTGACATGTTGTGCGTGTTTTTATTATTAGTGCAGCATATATGCTCAGATTGACTTTGGCAGGTGAAAAACTGAACGTGAGATGATTGTGGTTATCAATTCTGATTGGCTGAATCGCGTGAAAAAACAGTCCGCAAACCGATTTCTGCGCACAACATTAATGCGCGCCTGTTTTTGCGTGTCTTTTTTACGCGCCTTATTTTTGACGGATGAAATAATGCGCGTGGACTGTAATACCAGCGTTAATTTACGCGCATTAACGTTTAACGCTTCGCGCAAAAATTCACGCGTTTACCGTGCATTTTTGCCAGAAGAATGTAATAGGGCCCATAGAGTTCTCTTTGCATGCAGGGACCAAGATCCAAGCTCAATTTGCCAAAACCTGCAAAGGAAGCAATGGCAGGGGGAAAGGAGGGGGCAGAGTATATGTGTGTCAATGTGAGTGGGTCAGGGTCTGTGTGAGTGGTTCAGGGTCTGTGTATGTGAGAGGGCCAGGGTTTGTGTAGGCATCTAAGAGGGTCAGGTTCTGTGTGAGTGTGCCAAGATCTGTAGGAGTGTGTGAGTGGGTCGGGGAGTGGAGAAAGGTTGCTATAGAAACCAAAACTTTGCTTTACTAAACTTCCTCTTTCTGGGAAATTTGAGGTGCCTGATTCTTTTTTTCTGTTCTGAAAAAAACTTCCTAGTGGCATTAAGTACATGTGGTGAATGTAATGATGTGATCGTTGGCATTTCTGATTGATGAAAAGACGTTTATGAATTAATTTATACTATATTAATTTATTTTTAGAAATTAAATATAAAATGTAATATTTAATATTATATATTATATTTTAATATATGTATTATTACATTATTTACCTGGTTTCTTGCTATTATTGTGTTGGACTGATTGCAATTCTGATAATCAGTTCTCTCTAGCCTTGTCTCTAATATACATTTATAGTTTATACCCAATTGGATAGGTAATTGTAAAAATGTGCAAATACACATAGGTCAGTATTTTGTGGCTTCTACACTCTACTATCCACACAGATAAGACCAGTGTCAGACGAGCACACTAGGTGTTCCCATACTGACGTGGCTTCTGGCGTCTGTCACAGCATTGTGATGCTGCGGCGGGGTCGACCAGACGCTGTTGTGCGCACACAAATTGCACGTGCAACAGTGGCCTTGCTGCGTCCGTGCAGCAGGCCTCACCGCCAAAGCGCTAGGATGCGCGTTGACGGAGCTGCAAAGCTCGATCCTACATAGAAGGATTGAGCCATGCAGCGCTGAGCGCACTAACTGCACCCAGCGAGGTAGCCAGACGGCGTCAGGCGGGCGTCGAGTGGAAGGAACGAGCGTTTTTTAAATACACATGCAGGGTTCTACATACAGAAAAGGAGGCAGTGGGGGATCTGTGAGTTATTTTTGAGGATAGCGTGTTGTAAAAGTCACAAAATACTTACCTATTAAGATTTTCACTTTTTGTCAAGGAATAGATGGGGAAATGCCTTTGAGTGTATTGTGATTGTATATATGTAAATTTATATACAGTGGCAAGAAAAAGTATGTGAACCTTTTGGGATTACATGGAGTTTTGCATGAATTGGTCATAAAATGTGCTCTGATCTTCATCTAAGTCACAACAATTTGAAAAACACAGTCTGCTTAAAATAATACAACACAAACAAATGTTTTCATGTTTTTATTGAACAGAACATGTAAACATTCACAGTGCTGGGTGGAAATATTATGTGAACCTTTGGACTTAATAACTGGTCGACCCTCCTTTGGCAGCAATAACCTCAACCAAACGTTTCCTGTAGTTGCAGTTCAGACCTGCACAACGATCTGGAGTAATTTTGGACCACTCCTCTTCACAAAACTGTTTCAGTGTAGCAATATTCTTGGGATGTCTGGTGTGAATCGCTCTCTTAAGGTCATGCCACAGCATTTCAATCGGGTTGAGGTCAGGACTCAGACTGGGCCACTCCAGAAGGCGTATTTTGTTTTGTCAAAGCCATTCTTTTGTTGAATTACTTGTATGCTTTGGGTCATTGTCCTGTTGCATCACCCATCCTCTGCAGAGCTTCAGTTGGCGGACAGATGGTCTTACGTTTTCCTGCAAAATGTCTTGATAAACTCTGTTGTCATTGATTAGAAAAATGAATTCCAATCTGTCCAGGCCCTGAGGCAGCAAAGCAGCCCCAAACCATGATGCTGCCTCCGCCATGTTTTACAGTGGGGATGAGGTTTTGATGTTGGTGTGCTGTGCCTTTTTTTCTCCACACATAGTGTTGTGCATTTTTTCCAAACAACTCAATTGTGGTTTCATCTGTTCACAGAATATTTTGCCAGTAGTGCTGTGGAACATCCAGGTGCTCTTTTGCAAACTTCAAACGTGCTATAATATTCTTTTTGGACAGCAATGGCTTCCTCCGTGGTGTCCTCCCATGTACTCCATTCTTGTTTAATGTTTTCCTTATTGTAGATGTGTCAACAAAAATGTTAGCATGTGTAGAGATTTCTGCAAGTCTTTAGCTGACACTCTAGGATTCTTCTTTACCTCATTAAGCATTCTGCGCTGTGCTCTTGCAGTCATCTTTACAGGACGACCACGCCTAGGGAGAGTAGCAACAGTGCTGAACTTTCTCCATTTGTAGAAAGTCTGTCTTACCGTGGACACATGAACATCAAGGCTTTTGGAGATACTTTTGTAACCCTTTCCAGCTTCATGCAAGTCAACAATTCTTGATCGTAGGTCATCTGAGAGCTCTTTTCTGCGAGGCATGGTTCACATCAGGCAGTGCTTCTTGAAACCAGTAAACCCAAAACTGGTGTGTGTTTTTAAAGGGCAGGACAGCTTTCAGCAACACATCCAATAATATCACACTGATTGGACTCAAGGTTGGCTCACTCCTGGCTCCAATTAGCTCTTGGAAAAGTCATTAGGCTAGGGGTTCACATACTTTTCCCACCCTGCACTGTGAATGGTTACATGTTATGTTCAATAAACACATGAAAACATATAATGTTTGTGTTGTAGTATTTTAAGCAGACTGTGTTTTTCAAATTGTTGTGACTTAGATGAAGATCAGAGCACATTTTATGACCAATTCATGCAATACTCCACGTAATCACAAAGGGTTCACATACTTTTTCTTGCCACTGTATAAGTGACTGGGCACACTCTTAATATTTTTATTTAATTGTAAAATGTGCTAACTGAATACCCTATTTCCATGCACCTATTTTTCTTCATTGTTCAAGTTGTTGTTGTGTTTTATGTACTGTGAATGAAACATTGTGAAGATATCAAATATATTTATAGACACTATTATTTATCTCAACATGGCTATGCTGCTGTATTAAGTTGATGAAAAGTCAATTTTTATCTTCTTGTCCAGAAGAATCACCAACCACATGCACAGAACAACAAAAGTCCTTTACAGCTATATTCTAATTTATGAATTTAAATGGTGATGCATAAAAGCAAAAACAAGGGTTATTCAGAGAGAGGTGAAGAGCTGGAGAATGACTGGAGAATGGAATAGTCTAGGTCAAAATAGCCAAACCAGAAAAATTCTCCCATTCATCTTACTTTCCAAATTGGCTATTTTGACCTAGAATTTTCCATTCTCCAGTCATTCTCCTGCTTTTCACCTCTCTCTGAATAACCCTGATAGTGTTGTCCACAATGTATCCATCAATATTTTTTCCTTGAATCATTAAATGTTTCATTTCATCATTGATTTTATAACACATTTGGTGCAGGATAAATTGCCTAAGATGTTATTCCATGCACCTTGCTATACAGAGGTTTCATTTTCGTTAAATGCCACATTTTCTAGGTGCAAAATGGTTTAATCACTTAATAATCCATCTTTATGAATCAAACTTTGCCCTTTTACTAAGATCTTGGTTCATGATTATAACACCAGGAACTGGTAAAATGGTGCACAGGAAATTGAAACTGTTATTATACAGGAAATAATCATAGCCTGTCAAAATCTACAGAAAGAAACATATGTTCTAACTACTGTCGTCATCTTGGATATCTGATCTAATATATAAAAGAGAACAAAATTACAAGAACCATTTTTGTAATATCAGTTAGGTCTTAGAAGGCGCTGCTGTTTTGAGCAAAAAAAAAAAAAAAGATCTCTCAACCTCATAAAAGATAGTTTAGATCAGGATATCAGATGGAACAGATGTCCAGTAACAATTTCAAAGAGCACAAATAGACAAATTGAAATATATAAAAAAAAAAGGCAACATAGACAATGAATGGATCCATCAATCTATGTAGTGGTTTCGTTAAAGTACATGGAAATTAAAATATTTTGATTTGAAAAACATTGTTACTTAAGATATTTAGACGCTAAAGTTAATAAATGTCTCAATTAAAGCATATACAAGGTAAAAATATAACGCAGACTGATACACATTTTTTTTAAACAAGCCCTTTATTACATTGCATCATGTTATTTATTTGCAGACAACTTGATTATGAATAAAGCCACTTCCTGAAATCTAATTTCATTGTCACATTTTTGTTCAGTGATTATGATAAATTGGATGATAGTTTATGGCACAGCTGAGAATTATCCCAAGAAGATAAAAAAAAAGAGATGAAATTATTTTATTCTTTTTGTTAATATATGCAAAACCAGGTTGGGTAGTTAGCGCTCCATTATAACAAGCAGAACAATCTGCACTCAATCTTAACTTTCACACACATGTTGTATTAATTGGATTCAGCAACACTTGCGAAGTTTCATGTACCAAGACCAGGTGGCGTATGGCCTACCTAAACACATTCTTTTGTGTTTGTATATATATATGTTACCGGTAAAGCCAGGAGTGTGGTTAATCCTAGGAGTACCCGGGTAATCTTGATATCACCCAAAACCACTGGGTAAAGCTGTAAAAAAATGAAAATTTCAGACTTTACCCGGGTAATCTTAGGACTACCCAACTGCCCTTGGGTAACAGTCTGGAAGAGCTGAAAAATCCGCACTTTACCCGGATAATGTGCAAATCTGAAGCTTCACCCGGGTAATCTGAGGACTATCCACAGCTTCACCTGGGTAATCTGCAGAGCATCCAACCCCACTTGGGTAACAGTGAATTTTTCTATTATTATGTGTCATATGTGCTTATATATCATTTATAAAACATAATAACCATCAAGTTACTCTTTATATAATATCTTTATCTTCATAAATTAATTTTCAGACAATTAATGCACAGAGTAAACTTATGATTATTTAGTGCGGTTTGTGACCCTGGTTACAATTTCATTAAAAATAACCAAAAACACTATTTTGTTATCAGTCAGATAACAGTTTGCAGCTTTATCCGGGTAATCCTCGGAATTCAGTCAACTGTAACCTGCTGAAAACCCAAGAAAAGCCGAGTACCCAGAGGCGTTTGGATATTTTGCAGATTACCCAGATAAAGTCTGCAGTTTCGTTGCACATGACACTTTATCCAACCACACTAGGGTAATGTGCGAATTACCCGGTTAAAATACAGCAGAAAAGCAGGGTACCCAGAGGCCTCTGGATACTTTGCAGATTACCCGGCTAAAGTCCGAAATTTCTTTTCACTTCGAACTTTTGCTAATGGAGCCTGGGTAATGTCAGGATTACCCGGGTACTCCTAGGATTAACCGCACTCCTGGCTTTACCCGTAACACACATATATATACATACATACATACATACATACATACATGTATATATATCATGGAATTTAAAATATTTTGATTTGAAAAACATTGTTACTTAAGATATTTAAGCAGACCTGAGGAAGAGAGGAATCCTCTCGAAAGCTCGTCTTTTAAATGTAACGTTAGTCCAATAAAAAAGGTATCACTACGTACTGCTATACTCGTGAGATATATATATATATATATATACACATGTTCGTATATAAAAAAAACACGGTCCTTGCACACCCTGTATCATGACAAATTGCTTTGGTGCTGGAATGGGTATAGATCCAAATATCAAAAAATAGGTATTCCGCAACTCAAAGTCTTGTTGACAACAAGACTTTGAGTTGCGGAATACCTATTTTTTCATGATATATATATATATATATATATATATATATTATATTATATTATATATATAGAGTTTACCAGGAAGGATACAGTGAGATTTCTCTTGTTTTCAAGTATGTCCTGGGTTCAAGATAATTGAATTGTTACAGACATACAAAGTAATAAAATGCAAGATATTAAAAAAACAATATATATATATATATATAATCAATATGGGCTAAAGGAGGCACTCTGGGTCTTCTAAAAGTCAAAAGGTTTATTTAAATCATTTAATTTTTTTTTTCCATGATTTGAATAATCCTTTTGACTTTTAGAAGACCCCGAGTGGCTCCTTTAGCCCATGTTGATTACACATACTTCACATTGGGAGTTTGCACCGGGGCAGAACATACTAGAAGCTGCATCTGCGCCCATTTATTTTTACGGAAACGAGTGCCCACTCCGCCCTAATATATATACATACAGGGTTATTCGAAAAGTCACCGCACGTTCGGTGACTTTTCGGTCCCTGCACTTCGGGGCGATTCGGCAATCCTAGTTCACCGACCCTGCAGTGTATTCAGCAAGCACCACAGGGCCCCCGTAGTGCAGGGAAAACTCACCGAAAACACACTGAACACTCACTGGAAATCCGCCGAACATTCATCGAACACTCACGAAACCCGCAGAAACAGCTGGATTAACCTGGCAGAACACGACGGAGAAACCCGACTAGCCGCCGATCACATCGCAGAGCAGCCGCCGGAAAAAGCTGACACGCAGATTAACGAGGTGAAAAAAAAACAGTACGCTTAACAGTTTGAAATTTGAAATGCTGCTTGCAAAAACACTACTGAACGAAAATGTCTGGAATGTACATATAAGACCCAATGAATGATAATAAAACGGTCTGTTACAGAAAAAAGAAAAAACGATTTAAAACAAAAACAAAACGGAAAAAAACGTTTTAAAAAAAATTCAAAAAAATGCCTAAAAGATCCTAAAAAAATCTATAAATAAGGAGACTTTTTACTGCAGAATAAAATAATAAACGGTTTATTAGATATTTAATTAAAACTGTAATATTTTTAACATTGAAGCCTATGGGATTTTCCTGAATAAACCTGTCAAATGAAACCACAGAACACCAGGGCATTTCGGCAATTTTTCCCTGCTGTTTTGTGTTCTCTGAATAGACGAAGCATTGGTTCTCTATGGGGGATTTCACTGCCCTCGAACAGGCACCATACGTGCAGGCAATTCGCCAACATTCGCCGAATGGCCAGGAAATGTAACCGTACGCTGAATTTCAGTGTCTGGTTACATTTCGGGGCCAGATGATATACTGACGAATATGGGTTTTAGTTAGTAATGGAATCAAATTTTCATGCCCTAACATCTAAGGCTAGGGTCAGACGAACACATTTTCGCGTTGTCTGTGAAAAAGTGCGTTTCGAACGAATTGACGCATTTTTTCACGGAGTACGCGATAGCGGTCATACGATGCGCCTTTTCGTCCGTGATTTTGTACGGATCGTCAATAAAACCCTTTTTGCGTCTGGACGTTATGTTGGCCGGACATTAGCAGCGTCTGACGTCTCCCAATCACGCACACACGCCTCTAGCCGACGCAGCGCACTCTGTACGTCCTTACTAGAGGTTTGACGTTCTAGAAAAAATGCGTTCGTTTGCCACTTGCGTTGCGCGGACGACCTTTCGTGCGGCCGTACTTCGTGTGTTCCCCGGCATTGGACGTCATTTGCTGCTAGCACGGCCGTGATTTCGTGCGTCTAAACGCACGTTAAAACTGCTTTCGTCTGACCCTAGCCTAAATCAGTGTTTCCCAAATCTGTCCTTGGGATCCTCAACCAGGCAAGATTTTGTAGATCACCTTGGGGAAAAGCAGATGATCCCTGCAATCACTGAGCAACAAATCATATCACCTGTGCTGTGCTTCAGAAATCCTGCAAACCTGGCGAGGCGGAGGGTCCTGAGGACAGGTTTGGGAAACACTGATCTTAGGCTAGGGTCAGACTAACACATTTTTCGCGTTGTCTGTGAAAAAGTGCGTTCGAACGAATGGACGCATTTTTTCACGAAATACGCGATAGCGGTCATACGATGCGCCTTTTCGTCCGTGATTTTGTACGGATCATCAATAAAACACTTTTTGTGTCTGGACGTTATGTTGGCCGGACATTAGCAGCGTCTGACGTCTCCCAATCACGCACACACGCCTCTAGCGGACGCAGCGCACTCTGTACGTCCGTACTAGAGGTTTGACGTTCTAGAAAAAATGCGTTCGTTTGCCACTTGCGTTGCACGGACGAACGTTCGTGCGGCCGTACTTCGTGTGTTCCCCGGCATTGGACGTCATTTGCTGCTAGCACGGCCGTGATTTTGTGCGTCTAAACACACGTTAAAACTGCTTTCGTCTGACCCTAGCCTAAATCTACCCAGGACATACTTGAAAACAAGAGAAATCTCAATGTATCCTTCCTGGTAAAATACTTTTTAAATAAATACATGTTCTGCCCAGGACTAACATCTTGCACTCAGCTCAAAGCAAGCGCTTCCATTCTTTCTTCTTTCTCTAATCCCATTTTCATTCTAGATTATAAAATCCTACTGTATCAACTTTATCATTATACTGTTTACAGTATATTCTTGATATATCTACTTACTGGATTTATGTTCAGTTGTATTCATTATACTCTGGACTACGTGTCTGTGTAACAATGTGTGCCTTTGTACAATGCTTCAAAAAGTGTTGGCACTTTATAAATAAAGTACAATAATAGTTATGCCAATAAAATCTTAACATTCAAAACTATTCTTCCGTTGAATTGCCTTTGATCATACGACCTGCTTATTAAAAACAGAATGTTATATCCTGAACATACATGAGAATGTGTTTCCATTTGTCATCTCGAGTCCTAAAATATTCATTTGGATCTGCTTCACATATTTCATGTGAGCATTTCATTCATCTTTTTATTCTATACTAATACAGTCTGTTTGAGATCATACCGTATATGCTCTCGAAGAAATTCCACTCGTGTTTTTTTTTTCTTTTTAAAGATTCCCTACATATTTCATGTGAATTTCTCATTTAAGAGAGGCGTTTTAGCTTACTAGTGTTCGCTATCAAGTTGTTACCCAAAAGAGTTCTGTTAGTTGTGTCCTTCTCTGCATTAATTTTATTTATATTATATGGCCATACTTTCTATGTGTGCCCTTTTTAAGGGCTAAGGCTGGGGTCAGACCAGCGCACTTTTAACGTGCGTTCTGGCGCACATAATTACGGCCGCACTAGCAGCAGATGACGGGCAATGACGGCCAATATACGATGTACGGCCGCACAAAAGTCCGGCCGTGCAACGCAAGTGGAATTTGAACGCATTTTTTTGAGAACGCTGAACCGCTAGTACTGACGTACCGAGTGCGCAGCTGCGGCATAGCGGCGTGTTTGCGTGATTAGGAGATGTCAGACGCTGCTAATGTCCAGCCTACATAACGACCAGACGCAAAAAGAGTTTTATTGACGATCCGTACAAAATCACGCCCGAAAATGCGCGTCGTCTGACCGTTTTTGCGCATTCCGTGAAAAAATACGTCAATGCGTTCGGACGCACTTTTTCACGTTCGCGGGGAAAAATGCTTTCGTCTGATCCTAGCCTAAATTACAATCTTCACGCAAATGTTTGCGCCGGCGCAAAAAAACATTAACGTGAGGGGTAAAACCATTTGCACCGAATCCCATGTTACATAGTCAGCGCAACAACCGCGCAAAATCGTCTACCGCAGGTGAACCTGCGCAAGCTTACTGTACTGCGCGCGTCCTATACTTAACATTGTGAGCACAAATGCGAATGTGCGCTGGTACGAGGATGGTATTACAATCTATTTCGTGGTAATTACCGCATGGCCTTTGCGCACATAATTTTAGCAACTGCAAAAAGCTGGTGTTAATGGCAAATCTGAACAACCTGACTAACCCCAAATATTCAAGCACATAAAAAATAATGCAGCAAAGTATAGTTGCCCATTCAACTCATACCCAAACAATAAAATGGAGATGTTATGTGTGCATGTATTATTGCTGCAGCATATATGTTCAGATTGACTTTGGCAGGCGCAATTTCGTAATGTGAGATAATTGTGGTTCTTAATTCTGATTGGCTGAATCACGATTAAAAAACAGTGCGCACACTGATTTTTGAGCGCAACGGTACTACGCGAGCATTTGAGTGTGTCCTGTTTGCGCGTGTTATTGATCGGCGGATGAAAATATGCACGAGGATTGTAATACCAGCGTTGATTTGCGCGCACAAAACTTTAACGCTTGGCGCAACGATTTTCGCTTTGCGTGAGGATTTTTGCGTGAAGAATGTAATATAGCCCTAAATGTTTTATCTTGTATTTGACAATATATTTATTTGAATTGTATTTACAAGCAATGTTCTCACAATGTCTAATTTATCTCTTCTATTGATGTCTCTCATTGCTAGTACCAGTTTCATTTTCAGGCAAATTTTCAATGTTCTCTTAGGAAAACAATTGCAGAAATAATGGCTAAGCTAGAATGGAGCCCAAAGCCATAAATCCAACATGAGCCTTTATGTCTTTTGTGGCTCCCTAATACCCTCACAGTCAAGAGCCAGTCTTTATATTAGAAGCCGAACTCATAATCTATTTGAGCCACTAATGAATTCTAAGCAACGGTGCGTGCCAGGACTGGTGTTCTCTCCTGGGATCCCTAGCATTCCATGGAAAGTATAGAGTATACGAGATCTTGCAGCATTGTGCAGAGTTGGTGAATGGTTACCAGGGAAATTTTTGTAATATTTGTTAAGACCAATTATTGAGTGCTGGTCATTATTTTTGTGCTCCGGAAGTGAACAACGAATGACTGTGGAATTGCTTGTTATTCTCTGGTTCTTTCTACAATTGTATTTCCTATAGATAGTATAGGAAGCATCAATGTACAGTAACTCCCTTGTCAAGCTGAGCAGCATCAGGAGTTGTAGCTCAGCTTGGAGTAGCATGAAAGCCATTACAATTTAAATATAATAATAGGTAGAAACTAGGGTTTGGTCAATGAAACATGGCGTGTGAAATTAACAAATAGGTTTCAAATTTTAAACCCAGATTTATTTGTTTAGACTCTTTTCTTTTAACCCCTTAAGTCTTTAAAGTCAATGCATTTATGATGGAACAGTTACGTCATTGGTCCTTAAGGGGTTAAACTAAGCCATTGTAGTTTGCGTTTTGCCAGTTGTTGTTAAAAAGCTGCGTGTTCTTCAAATTGGAACTACCCTTCATATATACTGTATAACTAGCAGGTACAAATAGTATTGAAGAACTGCTGCGTATCTTACATAAGTGCTTCTAGTTTTTTTTAATTACATTATGATATATATATATATATATATTTATTTATTTGTACATTTATGACCTTATTGTATTATGTGCTCTTCTATCAGCGTACAGCTAGCACAAATCAGTCTGTGAGAGAAGGAATCAGTCGTTACTTTTTGTGTTTGCTAGAACAAGATTCATGAAAAGGAGAATTGGTAAAGATATCAAATATAAATATTGTGGTTTAAAAACTTACTGAGATACACGATCCTTACATTGTTAGTGGAAAACCTAAACTACATGACAACATCTAAATTGCGATATGTACTTATTTATTTATTTATTTCTAAAGGATTTTACCAGGAAGGATACATTGAGATTTTTCTTGTTTTCAAGTACGTCCTGGGTTCAAGAACATTGTATTTCTGTAACGACTGTAAAAATTCAAAGTAATAAATGCAAGATATAAAAAACAAAACACAAATATTACAGATTAACACAGAAAATAAATAGGTAAGAAATATACTCACTATCAGGGTTATTCAGAGAGGAGTGAAAACCAGGAGAATGACTGGAGAAGTGAAAATTCTAGGTCAAAATAATGAAAAAAATTCTCCCATTTATCTCATTTTCCAAATCAGTTATGTGGTCTAGATTGGTCATTCTCCTGGCAATTCTCCTGGTTTTCACCGCTCTCTGAATAACCCTGTATTTTACATGTTTATAGGTGCAATCCGTATCAAGGTATGCATCTCCTTCATTGCAGTAACTAAAATATATTGATTGTGCAATATTGCAATTTGCAATTACGCAGCATAATCTGAAAAGCATTTTTTTTAATTACTTAATTGCCTTAATTCAACAACTGTACAAAATCCATACACTGAGTATGATAAAAGGAAATGCTTCATTTCTCAGTTGAATTTTTTTGCATACTGATAGTATTTCATTTGTTTTCCCAGACATTAAAAGATTTATGTTAATGCTCCTTTAATACAGCGAAAGATAAATCTTTTTATGGTTGGCAGCGGTAGTAGAATATTATTTGCTAATGAAATATGTCATAGTCCTTTTAGTGTTCATTTCAAACATCACATAGGAGTATATCATGTTTTTCAGAAGTCAGGAGTAGCCCGGGGCACATCATAATTCTAATTGATGTAAATAAAGAAAATAATGAAAGCTTGTGTGTGCTGACCCTGTTATGCAGGGTGGATCACCCCAATTAATCAGAGAACCTCTAGAGATGGTTCATGCATCTGGCTTAAATGAGAGCTCTATGGCTACTGGCCACATGCTTTGTTAACTAAAAGTCATTTCTGAAGTGAAAATACATTCAGTCAAGATGGATAAACTTTTCTACTTGTATACATTTATGTATTTACTGTGTTTTGATGCATTTATATTATTTTGATACCATTTCATTCCAATTAGTTGCATAAAAACAACTGATGCAAATTCATAGTTTTAGATGTGTTGACATATTTCAATTTTTCATTGTTTCCATTTACTTGCAAATATTGTTCATGGTTATAATACAGTTTGAAATATTAATTCGCAAAAAAAATTACAAATTCATAAGCAGTCAGTTTCGTCTTTTTTAAAATGTCAAAACAATGGTTTATTGGTAAGCATAGTATAGACAAATTGCAGACTTTAAAATCTGAATGGCAATAAACAGACGATCTATGTACTGTGATCGCTTAATTTGAGTCATCACAGTGCCTTTGTCCCTTACCTCTCCTCTGGGGCAATAGGGGTGCACCTGCCAGGACCTGTAAGTGCGCATGTATTGAGACTTCAAAGAGAAGGTAAGTATCCTTAACTGTCTCCGTTGTCAAAGACTGCACAGGTTGGGGAAGCAGACGGGACTGTTTCCTCTCACCACGTCCACTTGAGATTAACAGGGTTATTCAGATAGCGGTGAAAAGCAGGAGAATGACTGGAGAATGGAAAATTCTAGGTCAAAATGGCCGATTTGGAAAGTGAGAATTTTTCTGGTTTGGATATTTTGACCTAGAATTTTCCATTCTCCAGTCATTCTCCTGGTTTTCTCCTCTCTTCGAATAACCCTTTAAGTGATCATAGTAGTTAGGAGGTCACTCTCTATAATGATTACTGCTTTTAAGGTTGTATACTATAAAGGTCCTTTAAAGGGCCTTGTTGGATTTAATTATTGTGATGGGTTTCATTCTTCAGCTCCAGTCATCACGTTATAGTAGAGGACACCATTAAAGAACAAGAATCTAGATTTAACAGAAATATATACTTAAGACAGTAAATAAGAAGTATTTTTCATGCAATAAATAGTAACAGGTCTATTCAAAGAAAGGTGAAACTCAGACTGACAGGAGAAGTGAAAATTCTAGGTCAAAATAGCCAAACCAGAAAAATTCTCACATTTATCTCACTTTTCAAATCGGCTATTTGGTCTAGATTGTTCACTTCTCCAGCCAGTTCTCCTGGTTTTCACCTTTCGTTGAATAGACCCGTATGTTTTGTCTAAAATTGCTATCAGAAAAAAATAAACAAGCTTCACATCATCAACATAAAATATGTGAGCATTATCGTTACGAAATATTGGAAAAACTAAATTAACAAAGAATATTTGTCATGGGACGGCTGTAAATGCATGTATTCGATATCAGCTATAAATCATAACTTGAATCAGTTAATCAGCTGCAGAATAATATGAATTCTCTATATTATTCTAAACTTTCAAGTTAAAATAAATCAGTATTACAAAAGTAAGAGGTTATGTGGTTTGCAACTGAATTTAGATGTGCTGACTTACACTGCGATGCCTTTGTTAATAATGACAAGACAGTATGCTTCATGCAAGTGTAGAGAATTTTAAGAAAAATGAAGTGAAGTTGGAATAGACGTCCTAGAATGTACCAGCTGTTGATGTTGCTCCTCCCTGCTGAGCCCTGAGATTTGTGCCCCCTCCGGAAGGCATGGCAATCTGTTGACATCTCTAGCTCCATGCAACTGTGGGACACTCAGATGATTTTAAGGTAACGATCATCTGGTTGAATGAACAAAAATCAACGCCTAAAGTGAGTAAAGTGAAATAAACACACAAAGCAGATGGCAGGAGGCCTGCTCATTCCTGTTTGTAGACCTGTTTACATTCTTAAATGACTAATTTTGACATGTTATACTACTGATGAAATTTTTTGGTTTGACCCTGTAAACTGTGTATTGAGCTGTCTGGGACCTGAGCATTTATAATGTGGAAAATCATTGCTGCTTTTTGTTAGATTGGTAACAACTAGGCACTAAATAAACTGAAAAAGCACATGAAGGTAATAACTGATAGTTAACAGGTCAGAATTACTCTGAAAGAGGCAGGTCAGTATGAAACAACAGCAGTGTTGTTACTACACTTTTTTGCAATAGTTTTTGGGGTTACAGGCCCAACAAGCCCAGTGTTCTTACCCAGCTTCCACGAGTTCTCTGTGGGTGTTGGCTATAATACAGTTGTGTTCAAAATTATTCAACCCCCACTGAAATTGAGTGTTTTGGCCAGTTTGACATTGATTTTGATCATTCAGTCATCTTGCTTACAATTAAATCAAAGAGGCACGTGTAGGTCAGACAAATATAACATAACATTTATAATGAAATAACCACAAATGTCTTTTCTGTGCTCACATCATTATCAGTTTTATTCAACCCCCAAGTGACATTCAATCTTAGTACTTAGTACAACATCCTTTTACAGTTATAACAGCTTTTAAACGTGAAGCATAGCTTGACACAAGTGTCTTGCAGCGATCTACGGGTATCTTCGCCCATTCGTCATGGGCAAAAGCCTCCAGTTCAGTCACATTCTTAGGCTTGCGCACTGCAACTGCTTTCTTTAAGTCCCACCAGAGGTTCTCAATCGGATTTAAGTCAGGTGACTGCGATGGCCACTCCAAAATGTTCCAGCCTTTAATCTGCAACCATGCTCTAGTGGACTTGGAGGTATGCTTGGGATCATTGTCCTGTTGAAAGGTCCAACGTCTCCCAAGCCTCAGGTTTGTGACGGACTGCATTACATTGTCATCCAATATCTCCTGGTACTGAAGAGAATTCATGGTACCTTGCACACGCTGAAGCTTCTCTGTACCTGCAGAAGCAAAACAGCCCCAAAGCATGATTGCCCCCCCGCCATGCTTCACAGTAGGCAAGGTGTTCTTTTCTTCATAGGCCTTGTTCTTCCTCCTCCAAACATAGCGTTGATCCATGGGCCCAAACAGTTCTAATTTTGTTTAATCAGTCCACAGAACACTATCCCAAAACTTCTGTGGTTTGTCCACTTGACTTTTGGCATACTGCAGTTGACTCTTCTTATTCTTTGGAGACAGCAAGGGGGTGCGCCTGGGAGTTCTGGCATGGAGGCCTTCATTACGCAGTGTGCGCCGTAATGTCTGAGCTGAAACTTCAGTACCCACATCTGACAAATCTTTTCTCAGTTCCTCAGCAGTCACACGGGGACTTTTCTCCACTCTACGCTTCAGGTAGCGCACAGCAGTCGAAGTCAGCATCTTCTTTCTGCCACGACCAGGTAGCATTTCAACAGTGCCCTTTGCCTTAAATTTGCGAATGATGATTCCTATGGTCTCTCTTGGTATGTTTAACATCTTTGCAATCTTCTTATAGCCATTGCCCTTCCTGTGAAGAGTAATCACCTCTTCTCTTGTCTTCCTGGACCATTCTCTTGACTTCACCATGTTTGTAACCACACCAGTAAATGTCTAGAAGGAGCTGAGTATCATAGTCATTCTAAAGCTACCTAATTGGTGCTTATTATGCTTTATTGCTTCTCCGTGACATCCACAGGTGTTTTCAATACCTGATTGAAAACACTTGAATGAACCTCTGTTCTTCAGAGTGGTAGTCTTTAAGGGGTTGAATAATTGTGTCAATGAAGAATTCACAAAAGAAACATTTACTACTGTATTACAAAACCAATTGATGACATTTTAGTTGCATATGGTTCTTTAAAAAGTCCTTGTAGGATTTCATTCTGAATACAATTACAAATGTACACTAAATTCCCTAAAACCCTTTACAGCATTGGGGGTTGAATAATTTTGAACACAACTGTAAATCAGGGGTAAGTGAATACGCCATTGCCAGTTTCTGCATCACACCCACTCATGGACATTGGGAGGGGGCGGTAACAGGAGCGGAGGATGGACATTTCCACCCACCAATATTTAACAGACATTTAAATATAAAAGAGAGGAACCCATGCAGAATTGCATTAAGGGTGGAGAAGCCCTTTATCAGGTCTTCCCATAATTAAAATAGAGCCCTCTGATTGGTTGGTTTGACTGTTCTGCCTGATATTTTGAAAAGTAGAAGGAGGGGATGGGAACCAATGAAAGGTCCTTTCATCATTAATAACATCTGAGCAGCAATAGCAGCTCAGTAGCTAATATTTATCCCCAGTGGTGCAGGGACAGTAGGGGAGAGCAATTTAGCTGATATGTTCCAACATAAGATGTTATGGGATCTTTTTTTGAATTTTCCTTGGCTCATAGGAGATGTACTCTGTATTTGATGTCCTCTAGGTAGCTCTGTTCAACTTCATTATAACCTTTTTTGTTTTGTGTTCTATTTTTTAGTTTATTTCTTTCTTTCAACACAGGTTTATCAATGTAGTGTCGCAATATAGTATCTAATGGTCTGTTGGTGGTTCATTATTATGATGAACTGATCCTTATTGGTGCAAACAAAAATATTTATATGCGTTTTAACTGCATTGACTGAGATGTCTGTTTTTTGTTATGTTGTATTGGGTTGTCATGGTGACTTTTAACACTTGATGTGGTCAGCGCGTTATGTGGTTGTCATGGTTACACTGCATGCAATGCACAGCACCGGTTTCCGGAGTGGGGTACGTGCCCCTGTCAAGTCCTAATTATTTGTTGTGTATAAATAAATGGTTGTCTCTTTCTGTATGTCATCCTGAGGAAAGTCCCTGCAGGGTCTTAAACGTCGATTTATACTTCAATAAAAATAAAAATGTTTTGATGCTATTGACAACAAGTCTCCATGTGCATCCAAAACTTGTATACTATATATACTGTATATTTATGATGTGTAGTGAAATGGTACATGTGAGTGACAGTGTATATTATTATGAATGACACTTCCAGTGAGCTGGCTGTTGCTAATAACGGATGGTGTTGCATAAAATATCTTTTGCTACTGATATATCAGCTCCACTGAAATATCATACTATCATCAGCTTAGGTTTAGAAGGGGTTTAAGTAATGTATAAGTCTATTTGAATTTGTGAGATATGCTTAGTTACAATTATAAGCATTTATAAAGCGCCAACAGATTCCTTAGCTCTGTGCAATGGTAGAGACAGAAAAACAAATATACATACACTTTACACACACTGAACAGTAGGAAGGGAGAGACCTGTGCGAGGGCGTACAATCTAAGAGAAGAGGGGTGACACAGTAGGTGAGGGTACCTGGAGTATGTGTAGTAGCGGGGTGCATGTGGGATAATAGGGAAGATGAGCAAGAGATATACAGTGAGGGATCATGGAGTGAGCTGATAAGCCTCTCTAAAGTAATGTGTTTTCAGAGACTTCTTGACGGACTGGAGAGATGGGGAGAGACTAATGTTGCAGGGGAGGGAGTTCCATAGAAAGGGGGCAGCTCGGGAGAAGTCCTGAAGGCGGGAGTTGTGTGTACGGGTACGAGGAACTGATAGCATCAGATCATTAGCAGAGCGAAGTGGTCGGGAAGGGGTATACCTGCTAATAAGGGAGGAGATGTAGGCAGGGTCGCAGTTATGGGGAGCTTTATATGTGAGCACCAGTATTTTGAAATGGATTCTAAAGGAAACTGGGAGCCAGTGTAGAGATTGACAAAGGGGTGAGGTGTGGGAGGTGAGGTGCATGAGTCTGGCGCCGGCATTCTGGGAATCAGGGATCTCTTAAAGACAGAGAGAAGGAAGTTACAGTAGTCAAGGCGGGAGATAATAAGAGCTTGGATGAGCATTTTAGTAGAGTCATGATTAAGAAAGGGATGGATGTGTGCAATGTTTTTTAGGTGGAAGTAGCAAGATTTGGTTAGAGACTGAAAGTGAGGAGTAACGGATAGATCGGAGTCAAAGAGTACCCCTAGGCAACGAGCCTGAGAGGAAGAAGTAATAGTGGTACTGTAAGGGACTCAGGTCAGGATTAGGCCGCCATTTTAATCCCAGGCAGCCATCTTGTTCAGAACTTTGGTTCACGTGAATGTAAATAGCAAATATTAGCTCAATTAGGATTTAGCTTGCATAGATTCTTTGGAATGTTTTAAACTAACAGGCAGAGCAATTAAGTTAACAAGATCCGGGCAGATGCTGGCACGAAGTGGCAGGATGAGAAAGTAGTTACATCAAGGTCAGAAAGCTAGGGCCTGAACAAAGAGAGATGTGAAACCAGACGGGGCCTTATCTAAAGTATACAATAAACAAGGCCCAGGGAGGGAGGCACAAGCAGGATCTAGGAGAGCGTTAAATTCTCAAATTGTCAAAATACTGTGAAAGCTGCCAATTTATGACCAATGTGTGGAATGTCTTTGTATTCAGTGAAGGGAGGTACAGACCCACGTGGGGTGGGATAGTGTCATCGTGGGGTGGGCTAAATGGGATGTACCTAATTATCTATTCTAGGTATAAAACACTATCAGGGTTATCCAAAGAGATCCGAATTGCTTGAGAAAGGTAACCGAGCGCTGAAAATCAGCGTTCGGTTACCTTTCCTGGCCATTCGGCTATCCAGAGAGCAGGCAATTCGCCAAATCCTGGCGAATTGCCTGCACTTACGGTGCCTGTTCGGTGCCTGTTCGAGGGCAGTGAAAACCCCATGAAAATGCACTGCTTCGGGTATTCAGAGAACACAAACCAGCAATGAAAGGTTCCCGAAATGCCCTGCCATTCGGTGGTTTAATTCGGCAAGTTTATTCAGGAGAATCCCATAGGCTTCAATGTTAAAAAAATTCCAGTTTTAATTCAATATCTAATAAACCGTTCATTATAAAATTCTGCAGTAAAGAGTTTCTTTATCCATAGATTTTTTAGGATACTTTAAGCATTTTTCTGAATTTGTTTTTTAAAAGTCAGATTTTTTTTTTTTTCTTCTTAGCTTACTTATTTTTTTCTGTAACAGCCCTCTTTATTATCATTCCCTGGACCTCATATGCAAATTTCAGACATTTTCGCTCAGTAGTTTCTTTGCAAACAGCTTTTCACTTTCACATTCATACAAACTGTTTTGCTAATTTATTCACCTCCCTCTATCTGCGGTGTCGGCTTTTTTTCGGCTTTTTCCGGCGGCTTCGCTGCGTGTGATCGGTTCCTGCTCGGGTTTTTCCGGCATCTTCGACGGGTTAATCCAGATGTTTTTGCGGGTTTTCGGCGTGCATTCGTCAGGTTTTGCGGTTAGTTTTCGTCAGGTTTGCGGTAGCTTTTCCCTGCAATTCGGGGACTCTGTGGTGCTTGCTGAATACACCGCAGGGTCACCGAAATGGGATCGGCAACACGAACCGAATTGAAGAGAACGAAAAGTCACCGAATGTGCGGTGACTTTTCGAATCTCTTTGGATAACCCTGTATGTTTGTATGTAAGAGACACACAGTCTTTGCGATTCAATCCTGGCTGAGGGGTGACGTCACAATAAAGTTTGCCTTTCCTGAAGAGACTAGTGTCCAGTCAGTCTTTGTCCGTGCCGGCCCGGTCTTCTCCCGAAAGAGCCAGGTGGATTCCGGTAACAGTACCATTCACCTGAAGGGAGATGAGCACAGGAATAGAGCTTACACTACGGGAATTTGGATTGTGTTGTTCAATGTTATGGTAAATTTGGGGGGTTGCAGGTACGCACTTTAAAAGTACTGTGGACTGTAACTGCAATAATATGAAGTGAACCTTGATACACTCAGAGCTGCCTCAAGGGCCACATTCAACTTAATTTTGTTTCAGCTTAGTAACTTAGTAAAGCCTATACTGTAAGAATACTGATAATTATTTCCATCACTATAATGACAATACTAAAGACATTACTAAGACAAGTGCAAGGATAATTTACTTTGTTAATATTTTGTTTTTTAGCATTATTAAAGTAACATTTTAAAACATATGTCTATATGTCACACCTTATTCCAGTGGCTCATTTATAGCACCAGCATCTTGTGACTTTTTAAGTTATCTTTTCCATTTTTGCTTTCCAGACGCCTGCGCAACTCATACACATTAAACACCAACATTGCAATGAACCATAACATTTTCTGGAAAAGAAGACAGCCCAGTAAATAAATTATATAAATAAACTGTAACCAATATGGTTGCTGGTTTTCTAATCATCGTCAAATCATTTTATTAGTTTCTGCAGCAATCTCATATCCTGTAAGTAATTTCTGTTGTGTTCCCTCCTACTGCTTCAAGAGCACTTTGAAACACATGTCACTGTACAAGAAAGCCTAACTGATGCTCTACAAAATGAGGTGAAGTTAAAAAAAAACCTATTTAAGCAATATAAGCAGGTGAGTATTCTAATGGCAAAATTCCTCTAGTCACTGAATCTGAAAATGTACAGTTTAGCAGCAGATTGTAAAATAGAAGCACTTTAATAAATAGTCTAATACATATTAGAATTAAAAAATGTATCCAAATAGGTTCTATTTCCATTAATTTCCTCCTCTCTACTTTTCCTCACAATCTTATATTCAATAAAGTAGATTTTGTTTTAACCTGACCTGTGTAGACTCCTTTCTCGGTTTAATGAATAAAAATGACTTAAGTGTCATGTTCAGAATGACATAGGAAACGCATCACTAAGCACAAACTACAGCAGTGAATCTAAATATGCACAAAGAAGATGACCCAGGTGTCACCAAAATATGCTGAATATTCTGACCATAAAGTAGGGAAAGTATCTAAATCAGTTTCTGAATGCATTTGTGGAGCGCTAGACACAGTCCTTATTAATTCTTTTTAAATAATCAAAAATGTTTTGTTTATGAATTCCAAATGTAAAGTTTTAAGAGGATGAATTGTTTTATCATAACGAGGGCTAAAAATAGCACATTTGGTTTAAGAAGTCAAGCAGTTAACAAAGAATAGCAAGATACCTATATATCCATTTCCAGAACTGAGAGCAACCCTTTAAGGCTAGGGTCAGACGAACGTATTTTTTTGCGTTGTCCGTGAAAAAGTGCGTTGAATGAATGGACGTATTCTTTCATGGAATACGCGATAGCGGTCATACGATGGGCATTTTCGTCCGTGATTTCGTACGGATCATCAATAAAACCCTTTTTGCGTCTGGACGTTATGTTGGCCGGACATTAGCAGCGTCTGATGTCTCCTAATCACGCACACACGCCGCTAGCGGACGCAGCGCACTCTGTACGTCAGTACTAGCGGTATCACGTTCTCGAAAAAATGCGTTTGTTTGCCGCTTGCGTTGCACGGCCGCACTTTCGTGCGGCCGTACTTCGTATATTGCCCGTCATTGGCCGTCATTTGCTGCTACTACGGCCGTGATAAAGTGCGGCTGCACGCGCGTTCGCACTGCGTTCGTCTGACCCCAGCCTAATTAACTGAAAAAGAAAAGGCTATATTACAATGTTGGTGCTAACAACTCCATAGACTATAATGGCTCTGGGAAGTTTACAACAGCTCTGGTTAAGTTAGCACCAGCTTTGTAATATGGCCCAAAGAGTTTAACCCTTTCGCTGCTGAGGCTTTTCCCGCCCCTGTGCTGAGCTCATTTTTACCAGTTTTGCTCATCATGTTTAAACGTGTTTTGAAGGCTTATTTTAGTATATGACCCAGACATATTATATATCGTTCTTTCCGTCAGACTCGACAGATTCATAATATGTCATTATTATATGTATACGTCATGACCTGTCTGTATATTAGAACAAAAAATGCAATAAAATATGAATTTTCAATAATTTACAACGTGTAAAGTGTTTTTTTTTCACATTTTAACATGCGAGCAATTGCGGTTATATTTTGTATTGGGTGCGCTTGTTAAAAAAATTAGAAATGGGGTCTCGTTACATTTTTTTTTGGGGAAAATTACGTGATTTTTAACAAACGCACCACATACAAAAATCGTTAGTGCAGCATCATTGTTCACATTATAATTGAAATGGGAACAATATTGCTGCATTAACAAACCAAAAAAAAGAAAACAAACTTGTTTATTTTTTTTTTATAATTTTTTTAAAATTATTTTTAAGGGGGCGCCTGAAATAGATGTCATCGCGCCACCACAATGACATCTATTGTGCCCGCGGCGGTCACGGATTGACTGCTGACATCCAAGATGTCAGCCCGCACCGGGGGGCACAGCGATCGGCCGGAATACGGCCTATCGCAGGCTGCTTCGGGAGGACGCCCTCAGCGCGTCTTCCGCAGCCAACCCTTCCTGCAGCAGGACGCGCTGAGCGCGTCCTCCGCAGCGAAGTGGTTAATATTTCCCTTTTTCACTAAATAGCTGAGCTCTTTAAAGATCTTTAAAAATCTTTTTTTTCTAGAACTCAAAATGTAATTTGTAAAGATAATAGCCTACAGAAAACTTTACCCATCAGTTCTGGCTGTTGGCTCGGACCAGCTCTGGTCTGATGAATGACCAGGTCTACTCTATTTTATAGACATGTGCACAAACGAAAATCAATTCAGACAAAAAAGATTACATGTGTCTACTAATAATTTATTCCTATCTCAGATGTCTGATATCTCTGATATCTACACCTGCCCCACTACCTTTCTTTTTTTTTTAAATTCTTTATTTTAGAATTTTTGCAGAGTCAGACAAATCAACTGCGGAAAATGGCTTCGCAGGGCCATAACAAGTCGTTAAATGAAATACAAAATAATAATAATAAAAGAGAAATGGCAACTGCATAGGGAAAACTCAGCGATAAAACAAAAGGCATCAGAAAAATAATCTAAGCATCCTTACATAGAGGGGTCTCAGCGAATAATAACATACAATAGAGGTGGGGGTAATGGTACCGCAAAACACTCTGCAGAAAAATACGGAGGTATCTTCTGAGGGCAGCTGGGAGTCTATAAAAGCATCCCCAATAGGGGGTCTCATCAAAAATAAAAGTAAATAAAAAGTCTCAGCGTGTGGGCAAGCAACAAAAAAGAAAAAATATATCTCAGCAAAGTTCAAAGCGTTTCAGAATGGGGGGATAGTGAGTAGGATCATATCAGGAGACATCTCACCCTGTATCCAGCAAAAAGGCAGGGTATGCCGCCTTGCCAAGTCCAGGTACCTCTCGCATGATCCAACAAACAGGATGTGTCTCCAACTGCGCTGGGGATCAATAGCAGACATCTTGCGGACCTTTACCAAAGTCCGCTGCACGGCCGGCTTCCCCATTCTTCCCACCACGAGCCACTGCCAAAACAAGGAAACTCTCCCCACGATCTTCAGGTAGGGCCTTCAACATCCAGGTCGCAATTGGGGCCTTCCTTTCCGGGTCCCATCCTACTCGACAGACTGCCGACGAGCCACTCCAGAGGCCGCACATCAACGGGCCTCCCCCGACCTCCACTCTCCGCACCAGGTAGTCCCCAGGGTCCACAAGGGCAGCCTCCTCCTCTCCGCTGGTGAGGGTGCGCATCAGACGCCTCCATTCCGCGCGCTCCAACACCTGCTCCACCACCGGTCAGCAGCAGCGTGCAGAGGACAGGGGCCCTCCATCCTCCAAGCCCGCGTCCGCCAGTCGCTCAGGCGGAGCCGCACAGAGGGAAGAAAGGAAGGTGAGGAATGGCCCAAAACTCTGCGAGGTAGTGGGCCTCAAAATGGCCGCCGGACTCACTCTCCCGCCGGGAAACGGGGCCCCAATCTCCGCTGGGCCCTGGAGGGGGGACCTAAGCGGCTCCAGGGCACTGCACCCGATGGCCAGCCACGCCGGGACTCCCCAAGGGGGGCAATTCAATCGAGGATGCGGGTCAAATATCGCCACAGACAGCTTTCATGAGCGGAGCTCAGCACAAACACCTCTGCTTCCACACGCGGCCAGCCACGCCCCCCCGCCCCACTACCTTTCAACCTCTTAGAGGCTGCCTGATGTGCCTACTCCTTCCCCACCATACTCCTCAATCACTCATCTGCCTTCCAACCCCTGTCCCTTCTGCAAGTCCAATTTCTCCTCCAGCTCACCCCACCACATACTCTGCAGTCTCCTAACACTCCTATCATTATACACTTTCACCACTCTGCCCATTCTCAGCCTAAAGCCACAATGTCACTGACACTATCAGGTACTCCAAGCCACTCAAAGAAAGGCACATTTTATAAAACCACATAAAGGCATTAGAAATAAAAACATGGAGTAGGGATGTGCGTTTCAGGTTTCGGAATTTCGGAATTTTCACGAAATTTCCCGATTCGTGTCTTCGGATTCGGCCGAATTTCCGAATCGGATCGGACCCGAAAACCGACAGATCCGAAAAGTTTTCCGACCCGAAACGAAAAAATTTCGGATTTTTCGAATGGACTTGAAATGTGTCAAATCGAAATTTATTTTTGCTCTATTCATGATTTCGGTTCCATTCGTGATTTCGGTTCCATTTCGGTAATTCTGGACATCGTATATTTAACTATTATCGGTTATATCGCTGATTCTGTAAATTTTGTATTTGTAAATGCGTATCACTTGTTTCTTGTGGCATTCGGGTCAGTTCAGCATTTTTTAAATCGTTTTGTTAATTTTTTTGTTCCTTGGCTTTCATACCATTTTAATATGATTAAATAAAGTTGTGAAATGTATATTCAATTATTCATAAGAAAAAAAGGATCTTTATTTAATAAAAAAAAACACGATAGAATCGCCAGAATTATCGTAGAAACTTTGAAAAGAGGAGAACAGACGTTCCGAAAAAACGAAAATTTCCGAAATTTCGGAAAAGTCGATACAAAAAACGAGCAAAGTGACCCGAAAATACGAAAAATGGTCGATATTCCGAAAAAAAAATGTACACGAAAAACGATCCGAACCGAACCGAATCGAAACAGATATCGGTCGAAACGAGCCAAATCGAAAAGTTTAAACATCCGAACCGAACCGAATCGAACCGAAAAAAAAATCGGTGCACAAGCCTAACATGGAGTAAACATGTATGTGATATTAACAAGTGTATTATGCAAATCTATTACTTAACGCTACTCTACTAATTTCAATCCTTTCTGTCCCACTCTTTGCTCTGTATACCCTGCTCCTTCAGCCTAATTGACCTAATTTGCCTACAATGCCCACTTAAATTATTGCTAAGTTTAAATAGTGATGTCATTAATTTACCTTAATTTTGAGAGTAAAGACCGATTGGTCAATGTTTGAGCTGCATTACAAACAACTACCCATTAGTGAAAAGATAATTAAAATAAATTATAATGTTTAAAGCTCTTTCTTACTATGAAAATAGCACTTTACATTGATGAAAGATAAGCAAGGTCTTATTTATGTATGACATAAAACCCTTCTTGTGAAGAGTGTGCTGGACACATCCTGCATTTTCTCTTCATGGTGTGGAAGACATGTCCCACAAAACCTTCACCACACTCCTATTTCCCTGGTTGATCGTGTTCAAGCAGGAATCTCAAAGTGTGCTGGCGTCATGATTTCAGAGAAAGCCCTTGAACCCATAGATAAGCTGAAGAGAATGCCAAAGTGAAGGGGAGAGTGTTTGTTAAACCTGTGCATCCTGCCTATCTAAGTCTAGAATAGGAGATACTTCTAGAAGGTCTAGTGAAGTATCACTGTAAAGTTTGTGGTCTGGCCCTTCCAATGATATGTAAAAACCAAACAAACCAAGCAAACCATAGTATCATTGTTTACTATGCACTTAGAATGTGAAAAGTGGCACTACCATAACTTACCTTTGCATTTTCATGCCAGGAGTAGGCAGGAGGAAATTCCATTCCATTGTTTAAGTATGCACTGCATTGTCTAAAATGTAAGCGCTGGATTGCAAAGTGTAATTTTACTCTGCATCATTTGGATGCCCCTATCTATGTTATTTTAATCCTTGGAAGTCCTACTGACACATCTTTGAAAAGATCATCATCTAGCCTTCCAAAATATGTAATTTGTTCAGGTATAAATAAATGTTTTATTGCAGAGACAAAAAAACAGAAAGGTAAGGCTCAATGCACCACTCAAGGGCATAACCCAATAGTAACAAGCAAGAACAGTTTGCACAAAGTGCAACAAGAGTGGTAATGTAATAATTTAATTGGTAAATAAGCATCTAACAATGTAAAAAAGAATGAAAAAATAGGTATGTGGACGGTAGCCCGAAATAGGAGGGTTAATGCAGTACCAAATAAAAGTAACGAGACTTGCTTGTAAGCAACACGAGCTACCAACATCCAGGTGGTTCAAGCCACCTAAAGAGTCAAAAAATCGCTATATGGTAACAACCACATAAACATAAGTGATGGTAGCTCACTATACCTCGGTGGTTCAAGCCACCTACATAACCAAAAGCACAGGTACGCTAAATGAACACCCAATATAAACCATAGGGCAAGGTCCACAATTGAAAGTTTCAAGATAGAACTGTTAAAACCAAAAGAGAGGAGGCATATCTCGACCGGTTTCGCCCAACCAGGGCTTAATCAAGAGATGCCAGGAGTAGGCAGGAGGAAATTCCATTCCATTGTTTAAGTATGCACTGCATTGTCTAAAATGTAAGCGCTGGATTGCAAAGTGTAATTTTACTCTGCATCATTTGGATGCCCCTATCTATGTTATTTTAATCCTTGGAAGTCCTACTGACACATCTTTGAAAAGATCATCATCTAGCCTTCCAAAATATGTAATTTGTTCAGGTATAAATAAATGTTTTATTGCAGAGACACCTGGGAAACGTGTATGTTTACTATGAATGCGGGTCGCGTTTCCCCACACAACATAATTTACTTGTCCTCCAAATCCAACGGGAATGGCATCTTCACTGGTGAAGCTATCTGTAAATGTTAGCCTCACTGGGTTGAATGCCAGCTGACTGGTGACATCATTGTGTAAGTACACAGCGACATCACCATAATCCTTAACCACAGCAGTGATGTTTCCCTAGAGAAGAGAACCTGCTTGTGCTGATACATTGGGGGAATAACTTCTGCTTATTGAAGATAGAAAAAAAATAATTATGCAACCTAAGTATAATGACTTTGAGTTTTCTTGTCACTGTTCTTGTTACTTTTGAGAGAAGACTGTAATAGTAAAATATACTGTAGGTAGGTGTCTTATAAAAAAGCGAGAATTATGGTTTATTCTATAGGGGTTATTCACTAACCTCCAAATCGGGCCAAATTGCACCGAACGGTAAATTTCACCGTTCTGTGCAATTTCGATTCAATTAGTCTATTCACTAAGCTGTCAATTCACCAAATACAAGCGAATTGACAGCGAAATACAGTGCAATTCGGCGACGTTCGGGGTGGTCAACAGCACCAAAATTGTGCCGTAGAAGTCTGTTATATCTTGTATTCACAGAAGACTGAGCTGCACCAAAATTCCGCCGAAACGTCCAGATTTCCATTGTTTCCATTAGACAAGTTTAAACAGGCGAATCCCATAGCTTTCAATGTACTAAATGTCATATCTTTTTAAAAAAAATTTAAAGACTATTTATTCTTTTTATTTTTTGCAAAAAACCTTTTCATTTTTAAAAGACTTTTTTGTACATTTTGTAGTTTTTAGACAACATTTATTTTTTATTTTTTAAAATACTTTTTTAAATTTTGCAACAGATCTTTTTATAATTTTTTAAGGGCCTTTTTATTACTTGGACACATTTTTAGCAAATTTTTATTGATTGAAATTCCTTTTAGGAGAATAGGAGATTTCCTTTTTTTCAGTTCAGTGAAATTCATCGATGCCAATTCGGCACAGTTCGGCAGTTATCGGCGGCATTCGGCATTTTTCTCTGTCAGATAACTGCTTCAGTGACTCCAATTTTGGCAAAATACGGTGACCAGTCGCTTAATAGTGAATTCACTGTATTTTCGGAAAGATGGAATCACGGAAGTGCACCAAAATGGGTCTAACTGCAAATCGCCAAAATTGCACACAAATTCAGTGCTTTGTGTATAGACCCTAATAGTTTTGTTCTGCCTCCAGAATGGAGTAATTGTCGATCCCTAATAGATGTCTGCACTTTTTCCTTCTATTCACACTGAATTACAGATGTAAAAGGTTACTATTTTAAAAAAGGTTGTTGCTCATAACGAGTGTGACCCAAGAGTGAAAACTACAGTGAAAATTAATTGTGTGTAATTGCATGTAAATATATATATATATATATACAGTTGTGTTCAAAATTATTCAACCCCCACTGAAATTGAGTGTTTTGGCCAGTTTGACATTGATTTTGATCATTCAGTCATCTTACTTACAATTAAATCAAAGAGGCACGTGTAGGTCAGACAAATATAACATAACATTTATAATGAAATAACCACAAATGTATTTTCTGTGCTCACATCATTATCAGTTTTATTCAACCCCCAAGTGACATTCAATCTTAGTACTTAGTACAACATCCTTTTACAGTTATAACAGCTTTTAAACTTGAAGCATAGCTTGACACAAGTGTCTTGCAGCGATCTACGGGTATCTTCGCCCATTCGTCATGGGCAAAAGCCTCCAGTTCAGTCACATTCTTAGGCTTGCGCACTGCAACTGCTTTCTTTAAGTCCCACCAGAGGTTCTCAATCGGATTTAAGTCAGGTGACTGCGATGGCCACTCCAGAATGTTCCAGCCTTTAATCTGCAACCATGCTCTAGTGGACTTGGAGGTATGCTTGGGATCATTGTCCTGTTGAAAGGTCCAACGTCTCCCAAGCCTCAGGTTTGTGACGGACTGCATCACATTGTCATCCAATATCTCCTGGTACTGAAGAGAATTCATGGTACCTTGCACACGCTGAAGCTGCCCTGTACCTGCAGAAGCAAAACAGCCCCAAAGCATGATTGACCCCTCGCCATGCTTCACAGTAGGCAAGGTGTTCTTTTCTTCATAGGCCTTGTTCTTCCTCCTCCAAACATAGCGTTGATCCATGGGCCCAAACAGTTCTAATTTTGTTTCATCAGTCCACAGAACACTATCCCAAAACTTCTGTGGTTTGTCCACATGACTTTTGGCATACTGCAGTCGACTCTTCTTATTCTTTGGAGACAGCAAGGGGGAGCGCCTGGGAGTTCTGGCATGGAGGCCTTCATTACGCAGTGTGCACCGCATTGTCTGAGCTGAAACTTCAGTACCCACATCTGACAAATCTTTTCTCGGTTCCTCAGCAGTCACACGGGGACTTTTCTCCACTCTATGCTTCAGGTAGCGCACAGCAGTCGAAGTCAGCATCTTCTTTCTGCCACGACCAGGAAGCGTTTCAACAGTGCCCTTTGCCTTGAATTTGCGAATGATGCTTCCTATGGTCTCTCTTGGTATGTTTAACATCTTTGCAATCTTCTTATAGCCATTGCCCTTCCTGTGAAGAGTAATCACCTCTTCTCTTGTCTTCCTGGACCATTCTCTTGACTTCACCATGTTTGTAACCACACCAGTAAATGTCTAGAAGGAGCTGAGTATCACAGTCATTTTAAAGCTGCCTAATTGGTGCTTATTATGCTTTATTGCTGCTCCGTGACATCCACAGGTGTTTTCAATACCTGATTGAAAACACTTGAATGAACCTCTGTTCTTCAGAGTGGTAGTCTTTAAGGGGTTGAATAATTGTGTCAATGAAGAATTCACAAAAGAAACATTTACTACTGTATTACAAAACCAATTGTTGTCATTTTAGTTGCATATGGTTCTTTAAAAAGTCCTTGTAGGATTTCATTCTGAATACAATTACAAATGTACAATAAATTCCCTAAAACCCTTTACAGCATTGGGGGTTGAATAATTTTGAACACAACTGTATATATATACACCAACAAAGACATCCAAAAATACTTAAAAACGGCTTTCCTTTGTGTTCTTTTGTGATTATGAAAATAGAGGTGAAGCTAATAAGAGGAGAAGCAAACTTAAATTTTAGTCCATCTGTGAATAATGGAGAAGTTACTAAATGAGAGCAGCATCTTTCCCCCAGCTGGTGTGGGCATTCCAACACCTGGATAAGCCACAGGAAAGAAACAGGGATGACCTCATGATTTCTGTGAAACAGCAGCTGTTTGAGGAATGAGCCAGACATCACAAGTCATCTCTACAGAAAATATTAATCTTTACAACCAGGAGAAATGTACATATGTGCATAGTTTGCCGCTGATTAATTTTGATTATGTGGCCAACAATGTACCATTAAATCTAAATTAAATAATTTTAATCTGATCAATTTACATGAAAATTTTTATGCAAACGCTTGATGAAGCACATAGCTTTATTCGAAACTTCTAGATGCAAATTTTTATAGGTAACATTGGCTAGAACACTCTTCTGTTCCATGTGTGTAACATGTATGTATATTTGTTATTCTGTCTCTCCCATTGTACAGCGCTGAGGAATTTATTGGCGTTTTACAAATACTTGTAACTGTAACACATAATTTTTCTCCGGATCTAATGAGATACTCTAAGCAGAAAACAAGGGGGAACACTTCCTATTTCACTATGTGCTACCTTTGTCTCCTTTGTGTGGTCTAAGGGAGCGGTCTAGATTATCGCAGTCCTTTCTCACTAGACCTAAACACAGGGGGAGCTGGGACTACCGAATCTGGAATTTTATTATATAGCAACTTTATTGATGTGTCTGAATGATTGGTCAATGTCCCCATCACATAATCTAGAACAGAGCTCCCTTAGTGTTCCTATAGTTTCGGCTCCCTGGCAAATGGTCTTGCTTGAGGCATTAGGCCCCCATCCTCAGCCCACGATCCTCCCAACGATCCATATGCGGAGAAAATACCACTTGGCCTTAAGCTTATCGCCCTTCCCTGAAAACTCTGACTAGAAACCCAAATATTCTGCCAGGACTAACTCATCTCCTCCTTTCTAGGGCTGGAATATGATGGCCTGTATATGCCGCTAATGACATGTCTTGTGAACAAGGCCCTCGCTCCTCTGGCAACTCTGATGGCTGACCACACCCACACCTCGCTAGTCGTCTATAAGTAATTTCAATTACGCTTCACTTCTCGCCTTACTTTGCATCATGTCTTCAGTGAGTCCCTATTTCCCTTTGAAACACTGTGCGTAACTGACCCTCCTCCACCACATTTGTTATCACGTGTAGCGCTCACTCCCGGAGGAGCCGCTGAAAATGAACCACGGGTCAGTCTCCCCGCACTAGGGAATAAATATACTCCAACACCGCTGTGAGTTTTTATCATTTAAATAGTTTACTAAAATAATAAGCAGATGTTGAGACACGGTATTACAGATATTATTACAGTACTTTCGTATTGCGGTAAAACGCGTAGCGGAAAAGAAACGAAACACGAGGCTTCGTATTTCGGAATAATAAAATATTCGCAACCGAACAGAAAAATATATGCAATTGCCCAATAGTTCGGAAAAACAGAGACACGTAACGAACCCCCAAAATACAATCTCTTCGTATTACGATAAACGCGCAGCGGAAAAGAGAAAAATATGTATTCAGAACGTAACTTTAACTCCCGTTCCGATTCGTAACAAAATGAGTCCTGCACAGGTTTAAGTCCCGGAATGTAAAAGGTGTGTATGTGTGTGTGGTACCCGGGTACTGTTCAACTGGCCAGCGAATTTACTTAAGGAATGTCTTCGACTAGTCAAGTTGGGGCCCTGTGGACTTTAAAGAGAAAACAGCAGTGTGTTCCTTAATTACATACGGCCTTGGAGGCCTCTCACCCATCCACCGGTTGCTGTAGGCTCCGCTGACCCAGGACGTCTCTCCGCTCGATTTTGACTGGGGATACTAGCGGCCGGATCCGTTGTCTGACTCTCTGTTGCTTGTCCACGACTTGTCCCGCTCACCGCCTGCTCTCCGTATCCGATCAGCTCGCGGCAACTCCTCAGGCTCCGGGTCTTTGGCTTCTTTAATCTGCAGCAATCTCAGGAACTTGGAGGTCTCCTTCTCTTTAGGCCGAATGACCCGATAAGGAACTGACAGGTCTCACTCGTGCTCTGGCCTAGGCCCTCCTGCGATGTCTTGCACTGCGTCCTGCTCTCTCTCGTTCCCTCGCGCGCTCTGGCGCGTTCTCCACGAGGTTCGGGAAGTAAGCCTCCTGTGTCCCACCCACTTCCTGTCCTTTTGCAAAGCACGCCGGGAAATGTAGTCCCAATGTCTCGTGTCTCTAATCGCGATTGTCTCCATCTTGTGGCCAAAAATAGGTACTGCCAGCAGCAAGATTTAACACAGCGCTACACACGTATTTACGTTATGTTACTGGATGCAAACTTCTCCAATACGCGGCCCCCATTACAGAGGATTGGTCAGATGTCTTTCAGGTTGCTTTTGTTCGCCTAGGGACTTACATACCCAGGAAACTAACTATAAACTGTTATCTAGGTGGTACCTTTCCCTGTAGGCTAAATTAAATTTACTTAACGGAGTCATCAGTTTGTTGGCAGTGCCCTAAGTCATGGAGCACCTTCCAGAATATATTGTGGGATTGCAAAGCTATAGTACTGGGAGGTTATTTTCTCCTACCTTTAAACAAATCATTTCTCTGGACCTACCACTCTCAACCCTCGGGTGGCAATGCTTCACATACTCCTGATCTCTGTGAGCCGCTATGTTAAATCTCTGGCCACCCATCTAAGGCACAGATTCCGAAATATTGGAAGCAATACAATTTTTGATTTGGGTAGACCAGATTAATAGAATTAGAGAAATGGAGGACCTGCATTTTTCCCTAGAATTTCCTATTAATTATGATAAGTTCTTCAGAACCAGGTACTGGTGGTTGAAGTTTGTTGCACAGGGGGATCTGCAGTGCCCTACTGGACTCGTCCTGGGTGCTGCCAGCACCCCCAGGACAGAGGACTTTGCCCCACAACCATGCTCCATTGTCGTATACAGTTTTTGCTATACACATGTTAACTCCAGGATTGCCTACCAACTGCTTGCAGGCATTTGTTCTTGACCAACTTGAGTTAGACACCCACTAAGGAAATACCTTGTAACATATACTGTACATTTCATTTTCCAAAAGACAATAACAGATCACACTATGTTTGTATGTTTCTCTCAAGGTGAACACCAATGGAGTAATGAGAGAATGTACACTACACCCTGCTAAGAGGACTTTTTAGGAAGAAGTTCAAACCTCACCACATCTATCAGACATATAATTGTATCATCACGAACCTATATTTATATAGAGTGCGCTATGTATTGCTCTTTTTATTTTTTCGGTACCATCCAAACGAGATTGTGGACATCAATGTAAAGGTTATAAGCCAGTGTAAAGATAATTATTTGCTTTCTTGCCAATTGGTGACCCCACGTTATTTGATACATTGGTGTCCAAGAGAAATCATACAAACATATACACGGGTTACTAAATTCCTGATACATATATAAGGGGCGCCGCACCTGCATATGTTCTGGAAATGACCTTGTCAATGCAGGGCCCTATATTTAGGGTATGTACTGTATAATACAATGATTGTACTCTAATGCTAGTATTTACAATTTAGTACATGTTGTATTATACTAGGATCATCATTGTCGTAGCCTGTGCTTCTCGTCTGTGTCCTTTATGGAACCGGTAGGTTTCTTAGTAATTTTGTAGCTATTGTTTCTCTGAGATGCCTAGCTGAAACTGTCTTGTACCATATTCTGCCAATAAAATATTGCCGGTATATTAAATGAAACAAGGGGGTATAGAGGGGTTAAGTAGTAGTTCCCGCAAATGGAATGGAGTGGTTAATAGGGAGCCGTATATAGTTAATGGCTCCTGCAGAATTTTTCCATTGGGGACTTGCTATTAGCCCTTTAATTACCGTGATCTTGTATACACAATCATCAGTATCAGACACAGCATCCTGAGATTATGTTCACGATCTGGGACTCTGCTGTATCATTGCAAATTAAATTTGTTTTTTGTGAAGGAATTTTATTTGCATTTGGGCTCCAGAAGGTGCCCCCAAATTATGATCATCATGGGTACAATGCCTGAGGTGCTAACACTTTTTAAAACCAGCTGTAGAATGTCTTTTTCCCTAGGGGATAATGCATGGAGCCCTGACCTGCAGTAACTCTATTTGGCCAGCGGATGGCAGCATTATAGTAAGAAAAGAAATACATTGGGAATATTCCCAATTACTTCTTCCTATATCATTAATTTAAATTTATTTTTTGTTTAAAATGGATTGCAAAGATTAAAAAATGTTTTGATGCATGCTTAATTGTAGTAATTTCATAGATCTCGCTTTGGCTTACATAAAATGTCACAGTTCTATTTAAGAGAATAATATCGACTTGAATAAAAGAATGACTTAAAAAAATCAAGAACTCTTAAAATCACAGTGCGATAATACAAAAACTTTTTACAAGTTAGCAACAAAAAAAATAAGGTAAATCTAAGCAGCAGACATGAGAAACTGAACAGGCTTTGCTCCCACTAACTCTAAAGAAATGGAACTCAACAGATCTTGGGAAAAGTAAGAATAAAGTAGTTTGCAGTTATGTTTCTGCCATATGGAAACTGTTCATTAAAATGTAAGCAGCAATTTGTTGATTAAAATTCAATGTGATCACCTATCTTGTATTTCTACTTTGATTTTGTTTATAAAACATGAAAAAATGGTCCAGACTTTTTAGTACACTTGTTGTGTGCCATCACCATTGAATTCAAATATTATTTTTTTTAATTAACTTATGTCTGCTAAAGCAGTAAAATCTAAACTCTAAGCCTAGGTAGAAAACAGCCCCGTTCATTAATAAGGCATTCCCCTGCCCACATTAATTAATTCAAACATATTTGACCTTCATAATGATACAAGGGTTCCTCCTAATAATAAATAAATAATGTCATGCAGAATATATAAATAAATAAATGTGTGTTTTAATCCTGATTAATAAATAAATATGTATAAAAAGGAATCATCTATATTTGGTTTTCTGATCTCATTTGGTCACATTAAAGACTCAAAGGCCAACCGAGGTTTGTGGTGAGATCAGGATAATAAACTTGTTTCAATTTCTCTATGTTTAGCATATTATATTAATTACATTTAACACTTTCAGACTCAACATTCTGCCAATACCTCATTGCTTACAAGGGATTTGGTTAGCTTTGGTCGTGACGAGGTTTAACATAATTTACGGAGACTGTGAAAGGAGTAACCGTGTAGGGTTTTAGAAAGGAGCTTATACGTTTCATTTCTCTATTAGATAATGGGATTATATTTATTCGCAGTGAATCTCCAGATGCCTATTCAGTTTAACATTCGTGTATTTCATTCACTGGTTTAATAAGAATATCCTGATATACTCTACAGTAAAATAAGTTGAAAAAGATAGGAATTAACTTTATCCCTGAGTTTAAACAATGTATCTTGCAGGGTTTGCTATATATATTTAACTACTTAATTTTTATATACAAATCTCATAGACAATGTATATGTTACCACTAAAGCTCGAAAGCCATGAATGTGCACATTACCTAGCTAATCTGCAGATGAACTGATCTGCCCCGTTAAGGTGCGGAATCAAGAGTTTTCCGCATTTTACCTAGGTAATGCGCACATTAACGGCCGTCGTATCGTTAAAGTTCAAATGTTTGTTTCTCTCATGTCCTGTCCCTACGCCTTCCCCCTCTCCCTCGCAAAAAACAATACCTTGGTACTAGGCTTGTGCACCGATTTTTTTTTCGGTTCGATTCGGTTCGATTTTTCGGATTTTTAAACTTTTAGATTCGGCTCGTTTCGACCGATTTCGGTTTCGATTCGATTCGGTTCGACCCGTTTTTCGGGTACATTTTTTTTCCGGAATTTCGACCATTTTTCGTATTTTTGTGTCACTGTGCTCGGTTTTTGTATCGACTTTTCGTTTTTCGAAAAATTTTCGTTTTCAGAAAATGTTCGTTTTTACAAAATTTTCGTTTTTCGGAAAATTTTCGTTTTCGGAAAATTTTCGTTTTTCGGAATTGCACATTTTTCGGCATATTGACCATTTTTCGTATTTTTCTTTTAATTTTGCCCGTTTTTTGTATCGACTTTTCGTTTTTTCGAAAAATTTTCGTTTTTCAGAAAATTTTCGTTTTTACAAAATTTTCGTTTTTCGGAAAATTTTCGTTTTTCGGAACATCTGTTCTCCTCGTTTGACACATTTCAAGCCCATTCGAAAAATCCGAAAATATTTCGTTTCGGCTCAGAAAACATTTCGGATCTGAACTTTTCGGATCTAAAATTTTTCCGAAATTCGGCCGCATCCGAAAACACGAATCGGGAAATTTCGTGAAAATTCCGAAATTCCGAAACCCGAAACGCACATCCCTACTTGGTACTGGACAGGGTTTCAGAAAATTTGTTGCAAATCTAAATGTACGACAAATAGGTGTGCTTGTCGCAAAAACCCAATTGCTATGTAATTCAAAGTGTCAGCAATCTTTAGATTGCACTGCTAAGTAAGCATAATTTTATCATATGTTTTGCAAATAGTAAGCATAATTTTAACATTATGTTCATTTAAGCGTACAGAAACGTTGCTGTTGTTCCAGCAAAGATCTTATTTTCACTTTAACGAGTGCACTGCCTAGTGGGTAATGTGCAGATTACCTAGGTAATTTTAGAAATTGTCGGCACTTTAACGGATCACATTGCCTAGGTGATCTGCAGAATAACTGATTTCTGCACTTTAGCGGTAACATATACACAAATTACACATTTAGAAATTAAAACTATGTCAGCAAAAAGACTCTACTACGGGATCTTAAACTCATTAAATTATAGCACTTTTAGGGGATGGTTTTACAACAGGGTTGCATAACTTGGCCTGCTTAGCTGCAAACAAATTGCAGAATTCCCTATGCGATTAACCTGCACCATGTAGCCACAATAGAACTGCACTAGCATTAACTCCTTACCTAATGATTAATATCCACCCACAGGTTTTATTTAACCTTGATCTGCAGGGAGCTTCAGAAAGGACTTGGTCCTCAATAAGTGAGTATATCCCATAAAAAGCCGTCATTAGGTTGGCATGATAGGACCTGCCAGTGGTGGAATACATTGTCGCTGTTGGCAGGCTTACGCAATCCATGGGCATTCATTGCAAACTAAATTTCCAACATTTTTCAACAGAGCTTTTAAAAGAGTTAAGAACTGCAGTGATTCTGAAGGGGATAAGAATTGTTTGTAAGCATTTAAAGGGTTAATCTGGTAAAATCTCTATGTTTAACCACTTAGCTGCTAAGGACGCGCTCAGCGCGTCCTGCCAAGTGCACCTCCTGTGCTATGGACGCGCTGAGCACGTCCTAGCACAGGAGGCAGCAGTCAGCCGGGATTCCGGCTGATTGCTGGCCCCCCCGGTGCGGGCTGACATCTTGCATGTCAGCCCGGCACTCTGGGACCCCGGGGGGAAGATAGATGTCATTGCAGCGGCACCTCTCTCCCTTTCAATTGCCGGGGTCCAGCGGCTAAAGGCAAACACGGTTTGGAAGGGCACAGCCTGCCCTTCCAAACCGTGCCTGGCTTTAACCCCTTGGGTGCCAGATCACAATTCGGCGTCAAAAAGTGCCAAATTGTGATTCTCTCCCGGAGCTGGCCGACATCTTGGATGTCAGCCAAGCTTCTGGGAACTCCCCCTGATGACTGGCGTCATCGTGCATAGCACGATGACGTCAGTCCTGGAGTTAACCCCTAGTTGCCACCAATGGTGGAGATAGGGGGTTCCAATGAACCCCCTATCTCCCGATCCGTGGCAGCTAGAAGTTAATGAGCATGGTCTTTCCAATGATACCAAACATGACTATGTAAAAGTTAATAATAAATAAATAAAAAATAAAAATAATAATAAAAAAAATATTTTAAAAATTCTAAAAAAATAAACAAGTTTTTTTGTTTTTGTTTTGTTAATGCAGCAATATTGTTCCCATTTCAATTATAATGTGAACAATGATGCTGCACTAACGATTTTTGTATGGGGTGCGTTTGTTAAAAATTGCATAGTTTTCCCCACAAAAAAATGTAACGAGACCCTATTTATAATTTTTTTAACAAGCGCAACCCATAGAAAATATAACCGCAAATGCTTGAATGTTAAAATGTGAAAAAAAATACTTTACACATTGTAAATTTTTGAAAATTCTAATTTTATTGCATTTTTTGTTATATGTATTCGTCATGTCCTGTCTGTATATTATAATAATGATATATTATGAATCTGCTGAGTCTGCCGGAAAGAACGATATATAATATGTCTGGGTCATATAATAAAATAAGGCTTCAAAACGCGCTTAAACATGATGAGCGAAACCAGTAAAAATGAGCTCAGCACACAGGCGTGAAATGCCTCAGCAGCGAAAGGGTTAATTGAATTTAGCTGTTGTTGTTGGTTCTTTTGTATTGTTTGAACATGATGTTTGGTGTGCTCTCTTCCTGGTTTCATCCAGACGGGGACTGCTTGCTAGAGGGGTGTCAGCTATACCTTCCTGACGAGGCCTAACAAGGCTGAAACGATTGTCGGGGGTTGCTGCACCTCTCGTGCAGGGATGACGTCCTTGGCAATCAGTACTGGCCACCCTCATTGGGTGAAAGCAGACTGATTTGCATATGGAGCATTCATCCCTGTAATGGCACAAGCAAGCTAAAACCTTGTGAGACCTGAGCGGGTCCCACCGTAGTACAGGCCATTAGTGCTGTTGCTCGTCCTCAGGATACTCACACACCCCCTTTCTCCACTATAAGTTTACAGGGTCATCCAGACGTGGACCCCTTGCTTGATGTGCCTAGAGGGGTGTCAGCTATACCCTCCTGATGAGGCCTAACAAGGCCGAAATGATCGTTGGGGGTTGCTGCACCTCTCGTGCAGGGATGACGTCCTTGGCAATCAGTACTGGCTATCAGGCTCGCGCCATGAAGGAGCCATGGCACAGCCTCTGTGTAGTGATATATTCCCAAGAGCTGGGGGTGAGCAGGCAAACAGACAATGGAGGCTGTATTGGCACAATAAGCTTGTATTGTAGAATCTGGTACACAGCAAACAGTCCTTGCAAAACACAAAAATACAAGCAATGGCAAGTGGATGGTGGACCACGTAGTCTCTCTCTCTGGATCCTTATGAGGAAAAGCAGGAGCCTTAGATAACAGTACCTTGATAGAAGGTCTACCTCTAGGAGAGAGCTGAGGGCTGGGAGCCACTTGAGAGTCTCTGGACCCACTGGATAGTGGGCCACGCAGTGGATCTTCCAGCAAGCAGGAACCAGGTCATGCAGACACAGCAAGGATGGAACAATACTGGTATACACAGCAAAGCGGAATAAATCAGGAGACAAAGAATAAACAAGAGGGAGCTCTCAGGACCTCTTTTGGGAAGGGAATACACAAAATGAAAGAGCAAAGGGGAGGAGGGTTTGGTCTAATTTTATACAGAACCTCAGGTTCAGACACAGGAGTTAACCCTTTGGTGGGAAGCAAGTATGGAGAGCTAGTGACCCAGGCTGGCCACGGCAGGCTCTCAGGGCAGAGGCATGACAGTACCTCCCTCCTTACAAGGTGCACTCCAGGCACCTAGGGCATGCCCATATCAGGGAAGTAGCAAGGAGATCACCACCAACCATAAGAGTCTGAGTCTGGATCATCGTAAATGTCCCCATGAGCATGTAGGGCCTGCTCAAAGATCTCCATGTCCTCCCTCTGGACTAAAGTCCCGTTGGATGCCCAGACGCAGCCCTCAGGAGTAGGACTGTCCACAGGTGGCATGGGCGTGAGAGGGCTGCTGGTGGCAACACCCACGATGATGGGTGAAGGAACTGGCTCCTTAGCAGCCAGGTGCTGTTCGTATGCAGCAAGGTCAGAGTCCAGCACAATGAAGCCATCAGAGGCTATGGACAGCGTCTGGACTTGATCTGGTGGGCTTGGTGGAGTCCCAGAAGGCTCGGGTGTCACAGCCATAGAACCCTGCATTGTCTGCAGGTCTCTTGAGCAAGGCCCCAATTTGTCGCCCAGGACCACCTTGAGGATGCTTAGCTGTCTGGGGGGTAACAGTAGAAGCCACCAGGAGGGGAGCAACCTCCATGGGTTCCAGAGGTTCTGGGTCCGTGGGTAAGGCGACCTCCACTCCCATGGGTTCCTCCTCCGCGGGCTCAGTTGGCAGAGTCTCCGTGTACTCAGCGATGGAATCCTCCGCAGAACTCTCCTCTTCCGAAGTGGCCTCACTGGATGCAGACCTCCTGGGTGTAGGAGCTCGGCGAGGCTTGCCAATGTTGGTAGCCTGGTGAGACTTGGCAGCGGCTGGAGGCTTGCGAGAACTGGCAGTGGCTGGAGGCTTGCGAGAACTGGCAGCGCCTGGAGGCTTGGGCGAACTGGCAGCAGCTGGAAGCTTGGGCGAACTGGCAGTGACTGGAAGCTTGGGCGAACTGGCAGCAACTGGAGTCTGGCGTGGATTGGCAGGTCTGATGGGACAGAAGTCGATTTTATGCCGTTCTGACCCGCAGTAGAAGCATAGATTGAGCCTCCTACGCCTTTCCTTCTGAGTCTCCACATAAGGTGTGCTCTGCATACAGGTGGAGAGTGATTAAACTCAGCAGGTTGCTGCGATGCTCTGCTCACTGGTGTAGGCCTGACTGGGTCAGGTGTGGTGGGAAATGAGTCTATTAGCATATACGCATCTTCCACTACAACAAGCAACTGATACACAATGTCATCCAGTGCAGTTTGGACCCCCACGGGCCTGGTTTGTGGCTCTTTCATTATGTCAGGCTCGCGCCATGAAGGAGCCATGGCACAGCCTCTGTGTAGTGATATATTCCCAAGCGCTGGGGGTGAGCAGGCAAACAGACAATGGAGGCTGTATTGGCACAATAAGCTTGTATTGTAGAATCTGGTACACAGCAAACGGTCCTTGCAAAACACAAAAATACAAGCAATGGCAAGTGGATGGTGGGCCACGTAGTCTCTCTCTCTGGATCCTTATGAGGAAAAGCAGGAGCCTTAGGTAACAGTACCTTGATAGAAGGTCTACCTCTAGGATATAGCTGAGGGCTGGGAGCCACTTGAGAGTCTCTGGACCCAGGTCATGCAGACACAGCAAGGATTATTTAATTATCTTAGGTGCTTTTTGCTTTCTCTTCTACAATTTTTCTTTTTTTTTTTTCACGATCCCATATAACCTACTAGTCCTATCTTTAGAGCTATATAACCCTACTTTGTTACCCGGCTGTATACAGGGTTACTTCTCAGATGTGTTTTAACTGAGTCTTTTTACTTTAAATCCTAAAAAGTATCCATTTTCTTTTCTTATTGCTGAACTTGGCCACTTATTTGGCGCTGTATATGATTAATGAAATATACTATCTCCCCACGTTTTAAATTAGGGAGGCTGTTTGAGACCTTCTGTTTGTATATTTTACCCTGATTGTCATTTTCTCCACGCACTACGATCCTATCAACAGGTGTTTAGGATCACATTGCTTCCTTTATTCTCCTTGTTTTTGCCCAAAATTATCACAGTACATGTGCTGACTTATTTATATGATACCTGTATGCCTTGTTTATTGTACCCCTGCATTTTTATGTTCGTTTAAAATCATTTATTATTTGCTGCTATTGATTTATTTTTTTCAATGTAACTTTATTTATTCCTCTGTCTATATTCAAATTAATCAATTAGGCTGATCACCCGGAAGCTGTGCTACAGGAACTGATATGAGCAACGCAGCTATTTATAGTGATTCATTGTACTGTTATGATTACACCCACTGATGAAGCTACTTCTAGCGAAACGCGTTTGTGGTGTATTTTATTTATTGTTTTAATAAAACCGATTGTGAATTTCCACCCTGTATGATCCTGGGTGATTTATTCCTTCGGCATCCTGAATAGATATTTCTAAGGATCTGGTTTCCTGCCTTGTCGACCTGAGGTTGGGGAATCGGTGCCCCTTGATTTAAATCCACCGATCTGCCTTCTGTTTGGTGCCCATTTATTTAAATCGGCACCAGAATATGTGAGTATACCTCCTATTTTTTCACTCCTATCTGGGCGATACAGTCTGCACTTAATTCCTGCCTTCCATTTTTTTTTCCCTTTTTTTCTTCCACCTCCATCAACTGTTTCATTGAGGACTCAATCCCTGGCTGAATATCTTTTATTGAAACTGAAGATTGTGAGTGCAAGCGCCGGACACCAGCTCTCTAACCTGCAATTTTCACATCTGTAACATTTTTGGTTTAAATATTCACCCCCTTTTTTACTCCCCCTTAACTGGTTTTTCAGAAAAATATAAAACTTGTGTTTTTTTATTTTTCAAGAAGATTGTAAATGCCAGTTTTCACACCTGTAACATCTTTGGTTTTTGAAATGTTGGTATACTGTTAAAATAATTCACCTCCCCTTTTCACTCCCACTTCCTTGGATGTTTAGAAAATGGTAAAATATGTGCTTTTAATTTTTCACGAACATTTTAAATACCAATTTTCCTGCTTGTAACATCTTTGGTTTTTGAAATATAGGTATATTGATAAAAGTATCAACCCCCTTCACTGGATTTTCTGAAAATGGTAAAACTTCACCTCCCCTTTTCACTCACACTTCCTTGGATATTTAGAAAATGGTAAAATATATGTTTTTTTATTTTTTGCAAGAAGAATCTAAATACCAATTTTCACGTCTGTAACATCTTCTGTTTTTGAGATATAGGTATCCCATTTAAAATATTCATCCCCCTACTCCGATTTTTGGAAAATGGTAAAACATATGTTTTTTTAGTTTTCAAGATTGTAAGTACCAATTTTCACACCTGTAACATCCATGTTTTCTCAAATTTAGGTATACTGATAAAAGTATTCACCCCCCTTTTTTACCCCCACTGGATTTTCAGAATATGGTAAAATACATGTTTTTTATTTTTCAAGAAGAGTCTAAATACCAATTTTCACGCCTGCAACCTCTTCCTTTTTTGAGATATAGCTACCCTGTTTACCCTGTTTATCATATTCAATCCCTATTTTCACCCCCTTAGAGGCCAAATTTCCAAAAATCCTTCCTTAGTGGATGCCTACATCATAAAAACAATGTACCTTCAAAATTTCACATTCCTAGATTAAACGGTTTGAGCTGGGCGATGATGAGTCAATCAGTCAGTCAGGACTTTTCCTTTTATACATACAGATGTCCTCTCATTTTGAGCCCACTCATTTGATATGGATATGTTGCTGGATCTGTGTATCCAGTAGTGCAGCCAGTCATTTTTTTGACTGCAGTGGTGGTCATATAGCATAAGTGGCTGCAATGCTTCCTGTAATTTTTAGCAATTGAAATGTGGAGACATTTTTTTTTATTTTTAGAAAAGTATGTCAACACAAAATACTTGCAAATATGTGAACCTGACAAGGTTTCAAGATAATTTTGTCATGGCCTTTTTCTTATGGCTAATATAACTGTATTGCTATTTTTTAATTTAATACTCGGGTACAGCCCTAAACCTGTGCGCACACATAATTTTCTTATTTGCTCTTTCAGGCAAGATGGGTGAACACAAGGACATCTTCAAGGGAACAGAGTTTACTACCCCAGTCCAATGAAATAAAATCTGGAAAAAGGTTTGGTGTTGTTTTTGGTCCACCATTAGGCTTGCAAGATAATTTTTTTGCGTGTATGGACTTTATTTTTACATTTAGCAGATAGATTGGGATTATTATTAACAGGGTTATTCAAAGAGATTCGAAAAGTCACCGCACGTTCGGTGACTTTTCGTTCTCTTCAATTCGGTTCCTTTTGCAGATCCCATTTTGGTGACCCTGCGGTGTATTCAGCAAGCACCACAGGGTCCCCGAATTGCAGGGAAAGGCTGCCGCAAACCTGACGAAAACTAACCGCAAAACCCACCGAATGCACGCCGAAAACCCCCAAAAACATCTGGATTAACCTGCGAAAACCACGGAAAAAGCCCGAGCAGGAGCCGATCGCACACAGCCGAAGCAGCCGAAGCAGCTGAGACCGCAGACGAGGCAGTGAATAAATTAGCAAAACCGTTTCTATGAATCTGTGAAAATGAAACGCTGTTTGCAAAGAAACTACTGAGCGAAAATGTCTGAAATTTACACAGGAGGTCCAGGGAATGATAATAAAGAGGGCTGTTACAGAAAAAATAAGTAAACTTAAAGACAAAGAAAAAAAAAAATCGGACTTTTAATAAAAAAAAAATCAGAAAAATGCTTAAAGTATCCTAAAAAATCGATAAATAAAGGGACTTTGTGCTGCAGAATTTTATAATGAACGGTTTATTAGATATTGAATTAAAACGGGAATATTTTTAACATTGAAGCCTATGGGATTCGCCTGAATAAATTTGCTGAATTAAACCACCGAATGGCAGGGCATTAGGGGAACCTTTCACTGCTGGTTTGTGTTCTCTGAATAGTCGAAGCAGTGCTTTTTCATGGGGATTTCACTGTCCTCGAACAGGCACCGAACAGGCACCGTATGTGCAGGCAATTCGCCAGGATTTGGCGAATTGCCTGCTCTCTGGATAGCCGAATGGCCAGGAAAGGTAACTGAACGCTGATTTTCAGCGTTCGGTTACCTTTCTCAAGCAATTCGGATCTCTTTGGATAACCCTGTAAGGCTTAGAAATTAGGGTTAGAAGTTAGGGGTTTAAAAAATCAAAAAGGCAAAAAATTCAAATAATGTAAAAAAAAAAAGATATTACTTTAAAAGCTGTTATATTGAAACACACCAAAATCAGGTAATTTTGACTCAATTTCAATGCAATTCAACAGTCTGTATATAGATGAATCCTTCATTAGTTCTCTATGGGACAATTTCGGTGTTGCCGAATTTTGCTGTCCATTGGCCTGTGGTGCTGATCCGAAATGAAACAAATCGATTTGTTATATAACATGTTGAGCATCCAGCATACATTAGATGATGATTGCAAATTGTAAAATGTGCATCCATATGTGATTTTCATGTCACTCACATAAATAACTATAACCCTTTTGAAAAATAACAAACAGTTAACATATAAATAGTGTATTACAATATTTATTAAAATAAATATCAGTAATTTCATTCTAGCAAATATTGTGGGAAAAACACTTTCAATCATGTGCCAATTCTGCTAGTAAAGACACATTAGCCAGAGCCTCTTTTTTGTAACTTAAATTACTGTTCATTCTTTTTTCTTTGTAATATTCAATTTTTCTTTAATTGTCTTTAGGCATCTCTTTCTGTTAGGCTTCCTACCAGTCAACTACTTTTGAAGTGAACAATTCAATTCATTATCATTAAAGTTTGTTTTTGTTCCTGCTTTGGGAGGGCATGAATGAAAATAAATACTGCAACTCAACTCTTTAACAGCAGGATGCTCTGATTTGTTCCTAACACATGAACAATTACTGTATGTGTAATAGCTACAGAATCTCATATGTTGCTCTTTATAATTGTGCAACAATCGTGTTTACAAATGTTGACACGTTACCACAAACAGATAGGAGTGTAGATAGGAGTATAAACAATTCAATAGCAAAATTCTAAGTTTTGTTTTCAGTACATTTATTGGGAATATACTGACAAAAAGGATTGATGGTGATAAAATGTAATACCAGTTCTCATTCATCCTTGGGAAAAACAAGGTGGTAAAAAAAATTATATGGAAGTGATTAAATGAGTAGGTTAACAGATAAAAATATGACTATTATTGCTAATAATATGATACAATTTTTAACACTTACCTAGAAGCAAATGACAATCATGCAGACATAATCACATTAACACAACCTTGGGATAAAGAACAGGATCTATCATGGGATAGGCATAAGGCTATCCTAAACAAAAGATAAATCCAGGTAAAGTATCCATGTAATTGGGCAGACTAGATGGGCCGAAAGGTTCTTATCTGCCAACATTTTTCTATGTTTCTATGTTTCTATTAAAGATTTCATATTGGAGAAACATGCAAGGTATGTATGGTAAATATCAATGAAATTATTTTAAATGTGTGAAAGAGGAAAAAATGTATGCATTTAATAAGATGGGATTTAGATATTAAAAATGCAAGCAATGAAAGAAAAGCTGGAAAACAATAAAATATTATTTATTTTTATAAAAGAGTTTATATAGTGTTCTAGTTACAAAATGTACAAATGTGGGCGCAGTCTACATATTCAAGGGACACTACCTCTTACATAAGATGTAACTAGATTACTTGTGAGTTACACATAAACCACATTATAAAACACATGATTTTTTTTCTTTGTAATTGTATGTAGAAATTAAAAATAATTTTTTTTTTATCTCCTGTTTCCATTTTATGCAGATTTTTCCCATGATGCATCATTTATGAAAATCTGTGCAACATGTTTTATTCTACTGGTGTGGTTTAGCTAATCTACAGTATTTAACAGTTAAAGAGGTGGAGGAGGGAATGTTTAGATAAGGCAGCAGGAGGTCTATTGTTCTCCAGGCTACCTGAGATAAGAGATGGCAGCTGAATGAGAAGACAGGGATCTTAAAATACTTCTATTCTACCCCTGGTAATGTCCTTTGAATACATCCCACAAAATACAATGGTTTGAGTTGTTTATAGACCCATTCATTCCATTCTATGGCCAAAGCCACACAGTGAGCAGCAAGGAATGTAAAGACAACGTGCTCTATTCCATAGTTGGTGCTAATGTAATGTTTCAATATGTATGCGTCAGCGCATAAGTAAGTTTAACATCTGGCATTGATATTCCAATCTTGTCGCTAAACTGGGATAAAGTCAGTTTACGCCTCTCAGCTTGACTAAGTTTACTGTACTTTATGCCTCCTGTACTTAACATAATATTTTTACCATCTTGATAAGTAAGGTATTCCAAGGTACAGGCAATCCGTGGCACTGCGCGATCTCTCAAGAACGAGCACGCAGCTGGAGGTGCAAGGCTCCATGCAGTCCTATGGAATCCACTTACTGATACTCGAGGTGGCGCAGAAGTGCTGCTGCAGTTGTCAGTCAGCTTAGCGTTCGTTCCTGGGTTAGGTTAGGTGAGATAGCACCTTCCCCAGAATATGATGTTAACATGGATACGGTAAGGGAAGATCTGCAAGTTCAGAATTTCCTGCCTACGATCTCCCTGTTAGTGTCGGGAATGGAATAGGGTCCACTGTGGCAGAGAGGGGGCAGTTTACAACACAAATGATCACAGAATCGCTGTACCCAATGACACATATAGAGTAAAATAGTTTCTTAACTAAACATACAAGAGAAAAACAAAGTACATGTAAGATATAAGCAACATAAAATAAACAAAATAAGAACATTTCATTTGCTGGTGGTAGTGGCCCTTTAAAGTACACTCACATAATCACAGTCAATTACGAGGTTCTTCATCATGAACCAGATATGATCAACCAAAAAATAGATAAGGACTTAAAAAGGTGGACAAGCAAGAATGACATCATCCAGCAGACAACCCCTCTCCATGCCCCATTGAAATATCAATAAATATCCCATACCAAATGATACCTATTGTTAAAATTAACAGTTAGATTTGAATCCTCTACCCAATGAACTTCAAGAGGTTTCTTACATTCCAGACTATCAGGGTTATTCAGAGAACGGTGCTCTCCCATTCCCCACACTTCGGGGAGACAAATTTGTCGACCCTGCGGTGAATCAGCATTCACTGCAGGGACCCCGAAGTGCAGCAAACGACCCACCTAATGAATCGCAAGACTGACGAAAAGCACAGAATCAATCGAAAACCCCACTGACTACCTGCCAAATCGATTAAAAAAACTACCGAATCGATACGAAAAAACACCAAAAACCAGCTGGATCGATTCCAAAAACCGCAAAAAAAAACACTGAAACGATCTGAAAAAAGCCGACGACCCACTGAAGAGAGTGCCGACAAGCAAAAGTAACGGGTAAATAAAATAAAAAACCCTCAACTTTTAAAAGCTGTTTGCAAAAAAACTACTGCACTAAAATGCCCTATGGAGGTTTCACTGTCGTCAACGATTAGCGATGGGCCGAACACCCCCGTGCTCGGTTCACATTCCAACACGAACATTTGAAAAAATTTGAATTCGGACCCGAACACGATTCGAACTCAATGCAAGTCAATGGGACTCGAACGTTCGATTTTTAAAGTGCCCTCCAAGATGGCATATATGCAAGATATTTGCCATAAAAGGTGTATGGGGGTCCGGGTGGTGCCCAGGGGGACAGTAAACAAGGACAAAAGTAAAAAAAAACATTTTTAAAGGAACAGTGATTTTTCCATGACATAGAGGTTAAGAATAAAAACGAAAATTCCTTCAAATATCGTGCCTAGGAGGTCCCCATAACCTGCCCGTTAAGTAGCGGATTTGTAGGATGAATAGAAACATTTAAAAATAAAAAAATGACATTTCAAATGACGGTAAATGGTTTTCCTTTAATCTATTCAAAAACAACTGCTTGGGGCGGCAGCCTGTATGAAAAGAGGAGACATTTTTGGACACGCAGAACAAGTTTAGTGATTTTTTGGCTAAATTATGGTGAAACTTATGCAGGCTTTGGATGAAAGTAACAACAGGTGCATTAAAATTGCATGAGCATTAACATTTGCTGCGGCGTTCACCGCATATTTGTAACGATTCCCCAGGACAGACCTGGTAGGATCCCTGGTAACAGACCCCTAACCCTCCGATCCTTAGGATGGTCGGGACTCGGGACCACTAAACCTAACCTCTAGCAGCCACACAGGCCAGGGAGACAGCACCAACAATATACACCACAGGCTGAGATCAATATATGTTTGTACTGCGCTATAGTATATGGCAGGATGGAAGCGCACCAGCAGTAACAAGCAGCGGAATATACCAGACAGGGGCGCAGAGCGAGAGTAGTTGTTATAACAAAACCAGGTCAGCAACGTTTAGGCACTTGTACTGCACTACTGTATATGGTGAGAATCGCCGCACACCAGTAGCAACAGGAGGCAAACCGAACAGGCAGGGAGTACACAGAGAGAATAGTCAAATGGCAGTCAAAGCCGGCAACAGATCGGGTCCTCAGAACAAGCAGGGTAAGTAACAAGTATACTTCTGAGAAGATACGCTATTAGTGTAGCGAGGAAGCCGGCTGCGCATTTTGCATCGCTCCCTCTACACTCTCACTCTCCCTCTACACTCTCTACACTTCTCAGAAGCTTCACACAGCGCGCCGGTGTATGCAGCATCTAACAGCGTGGGAGATGGGAGGCTGCACTTGTTGGTGGATCCAGGAATCAGGTGAGTATTAGAAAGAAAGAAAAAAAAGGTTTTATTTTATGTTCCTTGGTACATTTAAAAATGTCCTCGGATTTTATTTTTTTTAAAAATGTGTCACTTTACCTTAGCCTGGTGATCAGCCAGTGGAGGCTCCCTGGATGCTGGTTGTGTGTGGGGGGGGGGTCATCCGTGGCTGCAGGTACAGTGGCTCCCTCCCTGTGCCGCCTCTCTGCCACATGCACCCGGCCGGCCCGAACGCCCATCCCTATCGACGATCACCGTATTTTGCAAACGGCCTGCTTTTTTGATTAGCCAAATGTTCACGAAATTGCACCAGACGGGGAAATTCGGCTCTCTTTGAATTATCCTAGCCCACCTTTTAAATATTACCGTAGGTATTTTCAACTCGCATCCTTAAAAGCAATAATACGCTGCTCAAATTACCTATGTAGTGAAACATAGTAGATATAAATTGGGTGATGGGTATTTATCTGTTCATTTCTTTTATATGTAGAATTTACAGGGTTAGTTGATTTTTTTTTTATCCGTCCATTGGCTTGTCGGCTTTTTCCGTCGGCTGGTAGGCACTCTGTCCGACAGGTCGTCGGGTTTTTTCTGATCAATTCAGTGGTTTTTCAGTGGTTTTTCGAATCGATTTGGTGGGTTTTTGGCGGTTTTTCGGATTTATTTGTTGTTTTTCAGTGGTTTTTCGGATACCTTTGGCGTGTCATTCGCTTCACTTTTGGGATCCTGTGGAGAATGCTGAATTGACCGCAAAGTTGGTGATTTTGGCTCCCCGCAGTACGAGGAATGGGAGAGTACCGAAATGTCAGAATCCAGCGAGTGTTATCATGGGACTTCTGAAAGATCTGATAAACAAGCCCTAAGACAATGAAAAGTTCCAGCGGAAGGACAATATGGAACTATTTAACCTCTGTGTCCTTCCATTTATGGCAACAGAAGATATGATATTGATATAAATAAGTGAGTATAGGTCCTGGGTGTCTATTTTTAACTGGTTGTAAAGTGAGTTCACTCTCGCAAACTCACTTAACTATGTTCAAGATAGTATTATCCTTTGAATTTCTTGGTGGTTGCAGCAAGGATAGCGAATGACTTTAATTAACATGTTAGTCAGGGATACTCTGTGAATCCCTACACTGGATCCCAATCCACAGCAGAATCAAATTGAGACTACTCGCCCTGACCTACAAAACCCTCGCGAATGTTGCCCCTCACTACCTGTCCTCACTAATCACCAAATACACCCCAGCACATCCCCTATGATCCGACAGTGATTTGCGCCTGGCATCCTCCATCTTTACCTCCTCACATGCCAGACTGCAGGACTTCTCCCGTGTGGCGCTGACCCTATGGAACGCGCTTCCTCGCAATATCAGACTGTCCCCAAATCTGGCTTCTTTTAAACGCTCGTAAAGACCCTTCTATTTAGGGAAGCCTACCACCCGACTCCGTAACAAGACATCCGACCGACCCAAAAACAGTCCTCACCACTCCCTGCACTAACTCATCACTGCAGCCCCCCCTCCTGTTTCTAATCCCCTCACCCATCTAGATTGTAACTTCCCACGGGAATAGGGTCCTCATGTCCTCCTATATCTGCTGGCAGAATACTGACCGGCCTCCTGTATGTATTGTAGAATCGTCCTGTCTTTACCCATTGCACCTTGTACAGCGCTGCGGAATGTGTTTGCGCTAAATAAATAATAATAATAAGAGTGACACTTTTGTGCGTACTATACAAGGAAGACTGAGAAATGGTGTCCCTGCAAAAAAAAGCTAACCAGTAACTTAGAATAGCATTTGGAATGGTAATAATTACCTCAGGACGCACAGAAATTACAGAGCCTCACACAATCATTACCCCTCGAGTTGGAAAACTGCCTGTATATGGAACGTTTAGGCAAAAATGTCTGAGCCAAAAGAAGAATTTATTTTGACAATTTGAAGATTTTCATGCTTTGTTGTACTTGTCTTCAGCGTATGTAGGAAGCAGCACAACTCATTTGTATTGAGCAAAATACAGTATAATATATGGGGCTGGTACCCTCATATTTTGCATGCTGTATGTTAAACATATTATAATCCTTATTAATATAGCTCTCAGGTTACCATTTATTTATAATATCACAAAGCCACCTGATTAAGTAAGTGAACAGTATTGATTTGTTGCCTGTGCGTCTTTTAACTATTAATAGTGGAGGTTATGCTTATTATGAAAACACTTACACAGAAAGCATGCAAATCATAGACCTTAGACTATTTTATTCATATGTTTTTAAGAGCAAGGGTCAAGAAAATCAATATATCAATCAATTCCATCCTAGTGCTATAATACACTCAGTCTGTCTGCCAGAAGCAAAATTCACTTGAACCTTAAATGACCCTATATAAGATTATCATAAAAATAGATTGGTTTTTATATCTATTAATATTAAAATGTTCTTACGTCCATTAATAGGTTGAACACGATGACACACACAGTTGAACAAAGCCAACAAATCCAGTCTATAACTATTATCTAAATTAGAATTTTCCAAATAATAGAAAAAAATAAAATTAAAAATAATAAATTATGATTTTTAAATGGAAGGACTTTAAATCTATTTATGCAAGCACTATTCTGTCAGGATGTTTTTTTATACTGAAAACTGTTCTTCCACAGAGCTCCTGATACACTGTTTACTTTTAAATATTCTTTGCAGGTATTACATACTGTAGCTAAGTATTCCGATTCCTGAATGAGAATTCCTACTTTATAAGACAAAAACATTTTGAAATGCTCAAAAATGAAGTTAAATCTGCCTTTCTAAAAACTCTCTGTCCTGGTCTATTTATATCCGTACATTCTTTCAGTCTGTCTAGTTGACCATCAGTCAGAAACACCACTGCCATTACTTGCAGAGTAGGTTAAGTTTGTGTACTTCACAGTTACATATAAGTTAAAGATAAATCCTAAATCCAGTAGTGAATTTGCATGCTGCTATTCTCTCCTTGCCAAAAGTATTGTTTGCAGCTGGGCATTAACGGCCCCATACTGCACATTAGCAGATCCTATACTTTGTACAGGAGCTGTTACCAATGGCTTAGCAGGAGAACATTCAACTATTCCATGGTAGCATTCTGCAACGAATACTCAGGGTTAATTACGTTGTTAATGCTAAAATGGGGACACTAATGAGGAAAATCTGGGCCTGCAGGTGTCCCAGTAGCATCCCCATTTTAGCTTTAGATTCCAGGACAGGTGCTACATCAGTACCTTGCCCCGGAACAAAGCGCTACTCTCGGTGATACTTATGGTAGCGCTTCCGCGCTGCCGCAAGTATCACCTCCTGGAATCCATAGGACTTCATGGAGGGTTGTGCTACTGGGCCGCAAGCCCTGCATGATCTAGCTCTCTCGAGATCGACAGTGACATGGAATGATAGCGGATGGAGACTGGGAACTATTTTTCCTCAATCTCACTCTGCTCCCGAGGAGAAAAAATGGCGGACGGGCCACTGTTCTCGCTGCTTGCTGCTCACCGTACGGTGCAATTTTCGAGGCCAATTTGGTGCTCTCTGAATAACCCTGCATATCTTTTTGGATTCATTTGTTTACTAATGACAATATATTTACAATTTGTGTGTGGTATGTGGGAATACAAAAACCATCCCCAAATTGAAAAGTGTAGCTTCTCACTCCGATGTATAAATCAATCAAGAAAATAATGAAATGTACAAGTGTAACCTCCATAATTCTGTGATCTTAATTTAGACTTTTGGATGTGATGTTCTTACACTTTAGGTGCCATGCACAGAAAATTGCCTTTTTAAAACATCTCTAACTTCAGTTCAAAAAAACCCTGTGCGATGTCAAAATTTGGATCCTAGATATATGATATATGATTTTCATATAGAAATGTGCCATGTGTTCAAAATTTAAAAGAAAATATCACTTTATTTATGACAAATGAATGTGGATTTAATCTGCCAAGTATAACTAATTAAGTCATTAAAATTAATCTTTAGTGCATGCTTTGTCAGTTTCACTTCATTCTCTCGATAGCCTGCTCCAGAGTCTTGCCCTCAGCAGAGAGGTCTTCGGATTTGTGAGTTCATACCAGAGCTCTCTATAGCAATCCCTGTTGTGCTGAAGGAACACTTATTGAGCCGTAGTTCACTTATTAATGATGATGTGGGATTTAGGGTGGACAGAGAATGTATCTCATCTCCCCAGGCTCTTCCAGGCTGCAATAATTAAAAACCAAGTAGTACATCGTTAAATGTTTCTTTAAGAATGCAATTCTCATTTTCACTGTAAAATGTCAAGAGTGCACAAGGTGTAATTTTTCAAATAACTGTAAGTAACGTTTTTAGTCCCAGGACTATAACAGTTGCAATTTAAATGAATATATTATTCAAATAACCCAGATTTTTGATTTAATTCAATTTATTTGGAAGGATAGAGCAAGACCATTGCTTTGTATTAGCAGTCTTACTTTTAATAGTTTAAATAATTGGAATAATAATGAAACGTAAGAAAAGTAAGGTGTAAAAAGTTGCCATTGTTAAAAATAGTAATATATAGAGGGCCCTATTCCAAGGTTAGTGTTAACTTAACCAGAGCTGTTGTAAACTTACCAGAGCCATTATACTGTATGGAGTTGTTTAATTTTCAACAGCTCTGGTTAAATTTATACCAACCTTTTGAACAGGGCCCATAATGTCCTATTTGGAATATGGTGGAACGTAAGATATTGCAATAGATATCATTAATAAACAGATAAAGTATTCTTACCATTTACTAGTGGGCGGGACTTAAAATCAGTATTTCTAAGGTCTGTATGTTATAACCACGTGTTATGTTAGCACAAGCAGGGGACATGCTGATACCGGCCTTATTTCGTGCTCCCATCACTCCATACTAGCGTCTTTTATTTGATGTTCTTGTGTCATTCTGTGTGTTATTCTGTGCACCGCCCTGCCATTCTTTCTTTTTGCCTGGGCGCACCTAGGCCATCACCAGCCTATAGGGTATTTACAGTTGTGTTCAAAATTATTCAACCCCCACTGAAATTGAGTGTTTTGGCCAGTTTGACATTGATTTTGATCATTCAGTCATCTTGCTTACAATTAAATCAACGAGGCACGTGTAGGTCAGACAAATATAACATAACATTTATAATGAAATAACCACAAATGTCTTTTCTGTGCTCACATCATTATCCGTTTTATTCAACCCCCAAGTGACATTCAATCTTAGTACTTAGTACAACATCCTTTTACAGTTATAACAGCTTTTAAACGTGAAGCATAGCTTGACACAAGTGTCTTGCAGCGATCTATGGGTATCTTCGCCCATTCGTCATGGGCAAAAGCCTCCAGTTCAGTCACATTCTTAGGCTTGCGCACTGCAACTGCTTTCTTTAAGTCCCACCAGAGGTTCTCAATCGGATTTAAGTCAGGTGACTGCGATGGCCACTCCAAAATGTTCCAGCCTTTAATCTGCAACCATGCTCTAGTGGACTTGGAGGTATGCTTGGGATCATTATCCTGTTTAAAGGTCCAACGTTTCCCAAGCCTCAGGTTTGTGACGGACTGCATCACATTGTCATCCAATATCTCCTGGTACTGAAGAGAATTCATGGTACCTTGCACACGCTGAAGCTTCCCTGTACCTGCAGAAGCAAAACAGCCCCAAAGCATGATTGACCCCCGCCATGCTTCACAGTAGGCAAGGTGTTCTTTTCTTCATAGGCCTTGTTCTTCCTCCTCCAAACATAGCGTTGATCCATGGGCCCAAACAGTTCTAATTTTGTTTCATCAGTCCACAGAACACTATCCCAAAACTTCTGTGGTTTGTCCACATGACTTTTGGCATACTGCAGTCGACTCTTCTTATTCTTTGGAGACAGCAAGGGGGTGCGCCTGGCTGTTCTGGCATGGAGGCCTTCATTACGCAGTGTGCGCCGTATTGCCTGAGCTGAAACTTCAGTACCCACATATGACAGATCTTTTCTCAGTTCCTCAGCAGTCACACCGGGACTTTTCTCCACTCTACGCTTCAGGTAGCGCACAGCAGTCGAAGTCAGCATCTTCTTTCTGCCACGACCAAGTAGCATTTCAACAGTGCCCTTTGCCTTGAATTTGCGAATGATGCTTGGTATGTTTAACATCTTTGCAATCTTCTTATAGCCATTGCCCTTCCTGTGAAGAGTAATCACCTCTTCTCTTGTCTTCCTGGACCATTCTCTTGACTTCACCATGTTTGTAACCACACCAGTAAATGTCTAGAAGGAGCTGAGTATCACAGTCATTTTAAAGCTGCCTAATTGGTGCTTATTATGCTTTATTGCTGCTCCGTGACATCCACAGGTGTTTTCAATACCTGATTGAAAACACTTGAATGAACCTCTGTTCTTCAGAGTGGTAGTCTTTAAGGGGTTGAATAATTGTGTCAATGAAGAATTCACAAAAGAAACATTTACTACTGTATTACAAATCCAATTGATGTCATTTTAGTTGCATATGGTTCTTTAAAAAGTCCTTGAAGGATTTCATTCTGAATACAATTACAAATGTACACTAAATTCCCTAAAACCCTTTACAGCATTGGGGGTTGAATAATTTTGAACACAACTGTATATCTGGCCTGCTGCTATGGCTGGTCGTCACCTCTTGGACTTTGTTTGTTATAGTGCCCTGATTGTTTTCCTAGTGAGTTTGACCACTGTTTTCCTTGTTGCTCTCTGCTTTCCTGACCTTTTCTTTGTTTACTTGATATTCCTGCCCTCTGTACTCCTGAACCATTGGTTTGCTCTGACTGCTAACAGACTTATACCCAGCCATTCTAAGATTTGTTAGCAACTATGTTCCTTTCTTCTCTGCCTTCTGGATCCCCCAACTGGTATCCTACTGGACAAAACTGAAAATGCCTTACAATGATCATGATAAAACTAGTACAGACAAAGTGGAAGTGGACTTTCTACTTAATTCCCTTGGTATAAAAAGATTATTAGGTGCCCAAAATGACAGAGTAGATAAAACAAAATTACATTAACAAAGCACCGCAGTTATGGAATAACCTCCCAGACATCATCAAATCTTCGCCCAGTCTTAGGTCACTCAAGAGCTCCTTACTAACATACCTCAATACAGAATGCACCTGTAATCATGTAACATAATGACTATTTCCTACATATTTATTTTCTGTGTAAATTAGTGTTTCTGTTTTTATATCTTGCATTGTATTACTTTGTATTTCTGTAACTGTAACACTTCAATGTTCTTGAACCCAGGACATACTTGAAAACGAGAGAAATCTCAATGTATCCTTCCTGGTAGAATCCTTTATAAATAAATAAATAAATAATGTTCAAGCAAAGAGTCACAAGCCTTTTGTACCACCAAACATATAACAACATATATACCAACATATAACAATAAGGACCTCCAAACTCTGGCCCCCTAAATATTGCTGAACTATGACTACCATAATTCTCTCTTTAGCTATTGCATTTAAAGATTACTAGGAATTGTAGGACATTTACATTTGAGAGACCTGAATTCAGACTTCTCTTGTCTACCTCTCATTCTCTGTCTGTTCTTGAAAAAAAAAAGTATGTCCCTCACAAGAATATGTGTGTAGACTGTGCTGTGGTTAGTATGCAAAGCTTATTCTCTGAAGTAGTATTAGCTGTGCTTTGAAGCTTGCCGTAACACCCATGTTGCTCTCAGATTGTGATAATTTGCACCACTTAATTGGGCACATGCACATTGTGATTGGGTTTCTTGATTTTGTCAGTGGTCTTTGACATTGTGCAGGTAGTCTGTTGAATTACAGTTAGGGCACCTGTAATCAGAGTGTGTTATATTGTGTGTATTTGCCATTGACCTTGAAATATCTGCTACAATTCCTTGTCATTGACTTTTAACCTGGATTTTGCATTTGGAGGTGTTTGGTGACATCTTTTCTTCTCCACTTCTGAGCTGCTACCTAAGAGGCTGTATTTTTATACTGAAGATAGAAAGAGATATAGAATTGCATTGTATACATATGTGATGTAACTTTGATTACTGCATATGACAATCATTTCAGCTTACAGATATTAAATTTGTATATTTATGGCATTTTAATTCCTAGAAATACCCCCACTTAAAATTATTCAAAGTTATAAATTAATATTTCATACTGCATTTAAAATATTAGAGGTCGATAAATAATGTAAATATCTCTATAGAATATATTTTTGTATGTGATGAGCAAGCCACAAATATATATCTACAATTCTGTAACTTTATATTTATTTTTAGGTATTTATCAACAATAACTCTTTAAAACTCAATTCAATTAAAACTCTATTAAAAGCTGATGTGCCGGCTTTCATGCACTAGTCATCCCATAATCCCATGATCCATAAAAAAAATACTACAGAATCATTTAAGGAAAAGAACAACATTGTATGAGTTTAAAGCACATAACATACCACTTGAAATTGTATATGGTTTCCCAACTATAAATTACATAATTTAACAGTCCTATTTTTTCTTGTTTAATACTAGGCTTTTTGCCCCTGAAAATATCTATCTATCTATCTATCTATATATATATTTAGTTTAATGCAATAAATAGGGTAATGCAGTGGTGCACCATTTATCTACTGAAGCTGGTAATATTAGATGTTGTCACCAGATGGAAACGTGTCCACTGGGCTATCTCTTCGCCTGAGGCAAATTGCACTAAAGGCTTCTTCCAACTGATGATGATTGATTAGTAATGACTGACCACAAAGTTGAGGTGAGAAGCAGAATTCCTACTCTTTAAATGAAGATACAGTTGCATCTTCATTGGTGGGAAAGGGCACTCTCTAATTGCCACCTGCTGAAAATCATTCAACAAACAGTCAGGATGCATTATCCCTCCTGGGTAGTTGAATGAGTAGAGAAGTGGGGACAAAACTATAAATACTTTAAAAGAGATTTTATAAAGTGTTGCATTTTCTAGGTTTCATTGGAATCTATAAGACAAACAATGCAATAGGAAATATTTTTAGGGCAAAATACGTATAATTGCGTGCTTTTGAAATTATTATTTCTTTCGTTTAAACTTTATTTGTAGTTTCAAGTTAACATTGCAAAAACATAATACATCATATCAAAATACAGAACAAGTAGACAGAAATACATAACACGAATTAATCAAGAAAAGTACATAGTCAGAATGTACCTCCCGTACGCACATTAAGAATCAGTACCTAGAAAGCAGGAGAGGCCTGATGGAGGATAAACAGAAAGTATCAAAGGGGACCCAGCCAATGAGCACTGCAAGTACCAGCACAAATTTTCAAACGTCGTACGGACCTAGGCGAAAATCTCCTCTCTCAAATGCAGAATGAGTTCCCCCCATACACTAAAGAACCGCTTGACTTTGGAGTCTCCATGAAGAGAAGCCTCTACCCTATCATATTGAAAGAGAGCGAGTAAACGCGAGTATAGCATGCAGAATGTCAGTGGAGAGGTGGAAATCCACTGCCCAAGAATGGCTTTCTTGGCTGTCTCTGCCAGCACCCCAATAAGATCTTTTGCGGTCTAGGTACAGGTCGCAAAATACTTGTAGGGAGGATATTAAACAGTGCCCAGTCCAGTGTGTCAGGTACTGGTAGTTTTAAAATCTGGGAATCGAACCTCCTCACCTCCTCCCAAAACAGAACAAAATAAATGGGAAGGACCACAGACAATGGAAGAGATCTGCGTCGGGGTGGAGACGTTTCAAGCAATGAACCGTGCAGTGTAGGGAGAAAAGAGCCAGTTGTGCTGGGGCCAAATAGGTGCCTTGTAAACTTTTAAATAACATTTCTCCATATTGGGCCGAGGGAATCTGTCGTTGAGAATAATTGGATGCTGCGATTAAGGAATAGGGAGATTGTTTAGGGAGATGCACACTCCAACGAGCAAAACCAGAAGTTGCAGAGGACCAATCAAGTTGTGGACAAGTGAGCGAGCGGCAGACAGACGTGGACAAGCACACACGCATAAGCTTATCCAAAGCATTATTGAAGTCTGAGGGCAACAACTGTTTCAGGTGGGAGGAGGCAAACACTGCCAATTGCATATAGTAGACCGGGTGCAGAAGTGCTGGGGCAAGCAATGAGCTAAGATCCTTGTAGGACCTGAGTTTCCGAGTGGAGAGGTCTAAGAAGTGTTGGAGTTGTGTGAGACCCTTCTGCGCTAGGGTATGAAATATCAGAGCAGCATGCCCATCTTTGAATGTTGGAATATGGAGCAAGGTTTGGAACAGGGATGATGTCCACAGCAGGCCCATTAGCTTGCTTGCCTTTTGCCATGCCACGCGATCCATTGCCAGAAGGGGATTAGATTTCAACAGGGGAGGCACTCGTAAAGGGGGTGTATGCAGAAGGACCAATAGAGAAATAGGGGATTCCATCTTCTGGTCTAGCCGCCTGTTAGTGAATTTAGATGTGCCGTAAAGCCAGTCAGCCACTACGCGGTATAAAGCAGAAATATTGTAGGAGAAAATATCAGGCAAATTAATACCACCCTGATTTATAGGCAGTTGGAGTTTACACAGCGTTATGCGTGGGTGCCCAAACCCCCGATAAACTTAGAAAATGTGCCATTTAAGGTCACAATATCTTTTCTTTTAATGAGGATGGGCAACATTTGGATCGGTATAGTCCATGTAAGTGTCAGGGTGGCTCCTGGCGTGTGCCATGGTGAGACCCAAAGTACAGGGGGTTTGAGCCCAGTGTGCAGGGATGCACAGGTGATACCTTTGGGTAGGCAGATACCTGGAGAACAAGGCGTAGTACAAGGGGGTACAGGGCTGTAGTCAGTTGGCAAGCAGGATCTGGTACACGGTAAAGCAGGAGTATCACAGCAGTAGGTCTGAACATACACAGGGATTGACTTGCAATGCAAAGCCACATTGGATAGAGGGGAGTGGACCTTTATTGCTGGCAGGAAGGTGTGGTCTGTGTTTGCTGTGTTTAACTGTGGATGTGCTTTTAACTGATTCAGTGCTGGTTTGGAATGAGGGCAGCACTTTACAAGTAGAAATTTTCAGTGGAGCGCTTCACCAAACAATCCCCACCCAATACCGGTGAACCATCGTTAAGTACCAGTGCTGGTGGTTTCCACAAAAAAACAAAGCTAGGAAAAATTTCCAAATACAAATCTGTGATGGTACAGGGCACTCAATAAGCAAAAGACATACACTGCCAGGGTAATTCAAAGAGAATCGAAAAGTCACCGCACATTCGGTGACTTTTCGTTCTCTTCAATTCGGTTTGTTTTGCCGATCCCATTTCGGTGACCCTGCGGTGCACTCAGCAAGCACCACAGGGTCCCCGAATTGCAGGGAAAGGCTGCCCCAAACACAATTAAAACCAACCGCAAAACCCGGCGAATGCACGCCGAAAACCCGCAGAAACATCTGGATTAACCCACCGAAAACTACGGAAAAACCCGAGCAAGAGCCGATCACACGCAGCGAAGCCGCCGGAAAAAGCCGACACCGCAGAAGAGTGAAGTGTATAAATTAGCAAAATGGTTTGCTTGTATGTTTGAAAATTGAAACGCTGTTTGCAAAGAAACTTCTGAGCGAAAATGTCTGAAATTTACATATGTGGTCCAGGGAATGATAATTATATGGGCTGTTACAGAAAAAATAAGTAAACTTAAAAAATAAAAAAAAATCCAGAAAAATGCTTAACCCCTTCCCGACCGCTGACGTACCCTGTACGTCCTGTGTTCGGGTCTCCCTTAGACCCGATGACGTACAGGGTACGTCAGCGGCGCCAAATCCCCCTCCCGCCCGATACTCACCTCCCTCGTCGGATCCCACGGCGATCTGACAGGGAGGAAGCCTGCCCATGTGATTTACATGGGCAGGGGAGGCTGATGACGTCGCCACGCTGCGTGGTGACGTCATCAGAAGGTGCCCCCATGTGTTTCAATGGAGGGGAGGGGGGGGCTCCTTCGGAGCCCTCTATCTCCCCAACCATTGAAGCTAGGGAGATGCCGTTTGCACCGCTGGAGAGGGGAGAGCCTCCCCTTTCCAGCGGTGTATGGCATTAACCATTTCGTTGCTGGATCACGTTGCGGCGCCAATTGGCGCCAAAACGTGATTCAAACCTGGAGGGGGGCTGACATCTTGGATGTCAGCCTAGCCTCCAGGTCCCCCCCCATCCACTGACAACCTCACCATATGTGTGAGGATGTCAGTGGGCCAGTTAACCCTCTAGCTGCCATGTAGAGATAAGGGGATCCTAAGGATCCCTTTATCTCCCGATCCATGGCAGCTAGATGGTCATATTTGCCATCATTTGAAAGGCCTGATTATGGCCTTTCAAATGATATCAAACATGACCAGGTTTGGTTTTAAAAAAAAATGTAAAAAAAAAATTAAATAAAAAAAAATAATAAAAAAAATTAAATAAAATAAAAAAATGGTTTTTTTTTTAAAGTTTTTTTTGTCTGGGGGGAGTTTAATTAAATAGGACCTAGGCTGTCATCTAAAAATAATTAGCACAAAATGGTCAGAATGAGCGCAGCGCACATAGGTGAACTGGCTCAGCAGTGAAAGGGTTAAAAGGTAAAAACATGTAAAAATTGGGTATTTCTATTCTCGGGATAAAATTTTAAACCTATTTAGCCGGGGTCATTTTGTGTGGTTGTAGATTTTGGGGATTAAATTACGAAAAAGTGTGTTTTTACCATTTTTTTCATCATATTTCATATTTTTTTTATATTAAATTATTGGATATGATGGAAATAATGGTATTTCTAGAAAGTCCATTTAATGGCGGGAAAAAGGGTGTATAATATGTGTGGGTTGAATAAACGAGTAAGAGGAAAATTTGATCTAAACACGAGCAGCGCAGAAACGTAAAAACAGCAGCGGTCACTAAAAGACGGATTTGTGTAAAACCGCCCGGTCACTAAGGGGTTAAAATATCCTAAAAAAATCTATAAATAAAGAGACTCTTTACTGCAGAATTTTATAATGAACTGTTTATTAGATATTGGATTAAAACCGGAATATTATCCTGGCTCCCTTTCCCCCACATAAGCGTTACTTTGGTTGTTTTTCAGAAGACTCTTTTTATTTTCCTACTGCAGTGCTTCTTAGCTAGCTGGTTCGTATTTTTGATGTCTTTTAAGCTGACAAATTGTGGCCCTGCGCGGCCATTTTCTTTTTCACAGATGACTCGTTTTGGCCCTGTGAGGCCATTTTCTTTGATTGTTTTTCTGACTTTGTTTCAAAATAAAAACTTTAAATATAAAAAAAAACAACGGAATATTTTTAACATTGAAGCCTATGGGATTCGCCTGAATAAATCTGCCGCATGAAACCACCGAATGGCAGGGTATTTCGGGAACCTTTCACTGCTGGCTTTTGTTCTCTGAATAGCCGAAGCAGTGCTTCTCTATGGGGATTTCACTGCTCTCGAACAGGCACCGTATGTGTGCATGCAATTCGCCAGGATTTGGCAAATTGCCTGCTCTCTGGATAGCCGAATGGCCAAGAAAGGTAACCGAACGCTGAAAATCAGCGTTCGGTTACCTTTCTCCAGCAATTCGGATCTCTTTGAATTACCCTGTATGTATTCTGAACAGATGATCTTCTCAAAGTCAGCTCATAACATAGGAGCCAAAATCATAGAGAAATAATTGCGAAATACGTTTGTATAACACAAGAGTAATTAATATATAGTGATCACACACTTACAAATAGGGAGCCTATACTGGCTCTGGTGTGATGTGCCTCATGGGTGTTTTTCTTCTTTTTCACGGGTGCCCATCCACCCTCAAGGATTATTAATAAGGATCTTGTAGATGGAAAATATAAGCAGAAAAGACGGATAATCTCCCAAGTGCAATTCTGTTAAACACTTATTCCACAGAGAATGGCCCAGTTTCCACTTACTTTAGGTGGAGCCTGCCAGGCTCTAGGAACAGCAGCAAGTGGGTTTTCATGGGAAAAATCCACAAAACCTCTCCCATACGAGAAGCAGGAAACAGCAAGGTAAAAACAAGCGCTTTAATAAAATATAAAGGGCTAAATTACAATCTTCACGCTAACGTTTGCGCCGGTGCAAAAAAACATTAACGCGTGGGGTAAAACCATTTGCGCCGAATCCCGTATTACATAGTCAGCACAACAACCGCACGCAAACGTCTACCGCGGGTGAACCCGTGCGAACCCTGCGCGAGCTTATTGTACTTCGCATGTCCTGTACTTAACATTGCAAATGCGAATGTGCGCTGGTACAAGTATGGTAATACAATTTATTTTGCGGTAATTACCGCATGGCCTTTGCGCGCATAATTTTAGCAACTCCTAAAAGCTGGTGCTAATGGCAAATTTGAACAACCTGGCTAACCCCAAATATCCAAGCCCATAAAAAGGAATGCACCAAAGCACAGTGGCCCATTCAAACCAAACCAATACAATGGATGAAGTTGTGTGTGCATGTATTATTGCTGCAGCATATATGCTCGGATTGACAGTGGCAGATGCAATTTGTTAACGTGAGACAGTGTGGTTCTTAACTCTGATTGGCTAAATCTCGAAAAAAGACTGCTCGCGCAAAGATTTTTGCGCTAGACGGTACTACGCGTGCATTTGGGCGTGTCCTGTTTGCGTGCACAATTGATCGGTGGATGAAAAAACCACGAAGATTGTAATTCCAGTGGTGATTTGCACACACAAACGTTCAACGCTTGGCGCAAAGATTTTCACTTTGCGCGAGGCTTTTGCGTGAAGAATATAATATAGTCCAAAATGTATCCAGGATGTGTTTCGTCGGCATACCAACTTCATCAGCTGGTAAACTTTACTTTACAAGTACCTGCCCACATGCAGGTAATGTTCTTTTACATATGTAGGCGCGGATCCTGACAGTAAGACAGCGGTAGTTTACTAAGAGGATAACAGAGTTTTGAGTTGCGTTGCAAGTGGTGGAATATTTGCTTTGTATACTCTGGACACGTCCGTGGGGAGGTGAACGCCCAAATACCTGAATGCCCCTTTCAAGCACCATTGAAACGGAAAGCCTACGACAGACCCAGACTAACAGCTAAGGACTTATCAAAGTTAATTTTAAAACCTGCTGCTTTATGGAATTCATCGACGCATTGAATGAGCTGGAAGGGCCTGGTTAGAGTGTGATCAAAATAAAAGTAAGTCCTCTGCAAAAGCCACCACTGGGACCTCGCTAGAACCCACCAAGATGTCCGTAAATTTGTGCCGTTTCAACAAAACCCTGATTAGTGCAAGATTAAATAGAAGGGGAGACAGAGGGCAAACAGTGTGCCTGGACCCAGAGGGAAGAGTCGCGAGTTAAGACTATTAGTAGTGAGAACCGCTGAGGAGGATTTGTACAGTGCTGAAAATAGATTCAACATTGCTGATCCAAAAAAATGATATTTAAAAAACTTCAGCAAGTATGACCAGGAAATCCTGTCAAAAGCCTTATCCACATCACAACTCAAGAGTAAATCAGAGTATCCCGGCTTTGAATTGGATGCCCAAATAGCAGCGAGCGCCATGCGGACGTTTTGTGTCGAATTTGTATAAAGCCTGTTTGGGCCGGGGAGATAAAGGAGGAAAAGGGTAATTGGAGGCGTTGGTCTATAATGCCTGACAAAATCTTCAGGTCAACATTTAAGAGTGATATGGTTTATTAGTAAAGGGTCCTTGTTCAGTTTGGGCAGATTGGGATTCAGAAATTGTTAAAAGAAGCAGGGGGGGTCTTTACCTTGCAAAATATTATCATACAACGTTGTAAGAAACCAGATACTCATCAAAAATCTTATAAAATTCGTCCATAAAGCCGTCAGGTCCCCGGATTTTGGAAAGAGGCAGATGGGAGATAGCGATACAAATTTCTTTGGGAGTGATCGGGGCATTATTTGTCTCTCTGCCTGACGCTCTGCTATGCCTTCAGATAGAAAAAAATTGTGCCTGCGGTTCCCAGGAGTCCAGTTCAGCTTTGTAAAAGGTCTCAAAATAATCTCAAATACTGTAGATAAATTCAAATACACAGAGACACAGGCACAGGCAAAGTCAATGACAGACACAAGAACACAAAGAAACAACGACAGAAGCTGAAATACACAAAGACACTAACACTGACAAACAGACACTTTCAGATACAAAGAATGATAAAGACGCTAAAAGAACAAAGACAAGGACAGGAACACTGGCAAGTACACAGACAGTGATAAAAACACAGAGAGGCGCTCACAGAAATAGGCAAAGACACTAATAAAGAACTGGCTTGATTGATTCCCCAGTGTTCTAATGTTTTTTAATTTACCTTGTTCTCTATGTATATACTCATATTAGACACTGGCTTGATTGATTCTCCAGTGTTCTATTGTTTTTCAAAGCAACTGATAGACACGAAGACACACATAATAATGACAAAGACAATCGAAGACAAAAGACATTGAGAGAGTCACTTGCAAAGAGTCACTTTATTACAGTAAGCAGACACAGCACTATGCTGCACTACTTTTGGAAGCTGTTTCACCCAACACATCACTCAATTAATGTGGCCACCATGAGGGAGCAAGATGGCTCATGAGTGGTATCCCAAGAGCATGCGTGCAAATGCACTGAGCCAGGGTGCCACATGGAGGTCTCCCTCCACCTGCCACTGCCGCCAGGGCCCAGAGCCAGCAAAGAGGCCTTTCCCCACCACCACAATAAAAAGCATTCTGGCCTAGCGTTTGTGACGGGTGCCAGTGTTTGTCTTTGGGGTCCTAATGTGTCTGTGTGGGTTTTAGTATGTGTGTTTAGGGTTGTCACTTTTGTGAATGGGGTTATCAGTGTGTAATGGGTACGTAAGGGGTTGGGGGCATAATAAATTGGGGCATAACAATGTAATGGGTGCATAATAAATTGAACTTGCCACCCAGGACATACTTGAAAATGAGAGATATCTCAATGTATCCTTCCTGGTAAAATCCTTTCTAAAAAAAAAAACCAGGGACCATAATAAATGTAATGGGGGCATAATGAATGACGTGGAAGGGCACATAAAAAAACGGAATGGAGTTAATAAATAAAATGGAACAGTATGCATAATAACTTGAATTGAGTTTTAATAAATGAATGGGAAATGGGGAAAAATAAATTAAATGTGTGGCATAATAAATGCAGTTGATATATTACTACTTTCTGAGATTGGTGTTTGGATCTGACCCACATTGTCAGGGTTCTGTAACGTATTTCTTTGATCCCTACATGCAGACATTGTCTATCTACGCTGCCAGTTTTTAGAATAGCCAGATTGCTATACACAGAACAGACACATGGGGCCACATTACGATCTCCATGCTAAAATTGGGGTGGTGGGGAGATAAAACTGCACCCACAGTTGTCCCCCTACCGCCCCCATTTTAGCGTGGAATTACAATGCAGGCACTTAAAAAGCTGCCTGCATTGTTACCGCGCGCTATGGCCCGGGATGTTGCGGTAGCACTGAGCGCAGCCGCGAGCATCCACTCGATGGAGTCCATAGGACTCCATTGAGCCAGACACCGGCGGTCACATGACCTGCCGGATCTCGCCTCGCAAGATCCGGCCGGTCAGCGTAGTGATACGCAGGGAGAGACTGAGGGGACTTTTACCTCCAGTCATTCCCTGCTCCAGCCAGACAGAGGAGGCGGTTGGAGCCGCGGTCCTCGCCACGGAACAGGAGGTGAGTATCTGATTCCTTTTTTTTTATAGGCTGGTGTTAACGGATTCTGCAGAGCCAGGACTTGGTGCTAACGTTCCACTAACCAGAGCCGGACATTAATCAGCGCTAGGACTTTGTAATCCTAACGCTGATTAACACTTTGCACTCCCCATGTTAAGTATAGGGAGCGCAAAGTATAGTAACCTCACGCTGAAAAACGAAAGGTACCAAACGCAAACGGGTTACTTAACCCGTTTGCGTTTGGATTGTAATATGCGGTAGACACTGCGACTAACGTCAATGCTCTCGCAGGTGAGCGTTAACGTTAGCATCAATATTGTAATGTGGCCCATAGTATTTACAGAGTCCAAGCAAGCCGAATTTAGGAACCAGAGTGGGTAGTCAGACAAAGCCAGGAGACGGAACCAGAGCAGGTAGTCAAACATAGCCAGGGTTCAGAACCATAACAGATAGTCAAACTGAGCCAGGTGTCCATACACAAAATAACTATGAGAGCAATTGTTAACACCAGAGAGTAGTCAGGGACAAAGCCAGAGTCTCTACAGAGTATCCAAAATTGAATGAAAAATAAATAAACTTAACAGGAATGAACCACACCAGGGCACTGAACACAACTCACTGCTCAATTTTTAAATCCGTTGGGCATCACATCATCATGCCACAGCCCACCCACGTCACTGGCCAGCAGCCACGATTCCCAGCAAATATCATTTGGTGGCTGGCCAGAGAGCAGTGAAGACGGTGCTGCCAGTCGCCGGGTATCCAGGGAGTCAGCTGTGATGGGTTCACACCCAGCCCTGCAGACAGCCAGAAGACGGCACCCCTTTAGGGACCCTTCCTGGAACTGAACCCTGGTTACCAGCATTGTATCAGGCTTTTCTGTTCAGTTAGCCAGAAGAATTGTTCTTGCTTCAGCTATTCTGCTAGGCCCTGGTCCTTCCACAGACTCTGCAGAGAACATCGTTAATGGGCTTTCACCTGCTATTCAACAGATCCACCTGTAAATAATTCTCTAATTATTTAATACAGCCTCCCTCAGGCCTCAGTACTCTGTAGTCTGCATACACAGCAGTGTGGTGTCTTACCAGCCTCCATTCAGGGCCAGATTTGCATCTCAGGAGGCTGTAGACACAGAAATGTGGAGCGGCCCCCAAACAAAAACTGAAACAGTTTCTCTCTGTGCTCAAATCAAAATAAAGGGCAGAATCTGTTGCCTTAGTTGAGTTAGTGCAGTGGCATTGTTTGTTTATTCAGTATGTTAACCACTTGGCTGCTAAGGACGAGCTCAGCGCGTCCTGCCAAGTGCTGCTCCTGTGCTATGGACGCGCTGAGCACGTCCTACTACTGGAGGCAGCAATCGGCTGGGATTCCGGCCGATTGCTGCGCCCCCCCGGTGCGGGCTGACATCCTGAGTGTGGAGGAGGTACCTGAAAGGGAGGGGGGAGGTCCTTTGGACCTCTCTCCCTCCCAATCGCCTGGGGCCAGCGGTGAAAGACAGGCACCGTTTGGAAGGGCACAGCCTGCCCTTCCAAACGGTGGCTGGCTTTAACCCCTTGGGGGCCGGATCACAATTCGGTGCCGAAAAGCGCCGGATTGTGATCCTCTCCCAGAGCTGGCTGACATCTTGGATGTTAGCCAAGCTTCCGGGAACTCCCCCTGATGACTGGCATCATTGTGCATAGCGTGATGATATCAGTTCTAAAGTTAACCCCTAGCTGCCACCAATGGTGGAGATATTGGGTTCCAATGAACCCCCTATCTCCCAATCCGTGGCAGCTAGGGGTTAATGTGTGGTATGTTGGATCGGCCAGAGCATGACCTTTCCAATGATACCAAACATGACCATGTAAAAAGTTAGTAAAAAAAAATATCAAAGTAATAAAATATTTGAAAAAAAATAATAAAAAAAATTAACAAGTTTTTTTGTTTATTTTGTTTTGTTAATGCAACAGTATTGTTCCCATTTCAATTATAATGTGAACAATGATGCTGCACTAAAAAATTTTGTATTGCGCTTGTTAAAATTCGCGTGCTTTTCCCGCCCCAAAAAAAGTAACAAGACCCTATTTCTAATTTTTTTAACAAGCGCAACCCATAGAAAATATAACCGCAAACGCTCACATGTTAAAATGTGAAAAAAAACACTTTACACATTGTAAATTATTGAAAATTCTAATTTTATTGCATTTTTTGTTATAATATACAGACAGGACATGACGTATACATATAATAATGATATATTATGAATCTGCCGAGTCTGCCATAAAGAACGATATATAATATGTCTGGGTCATATAATAAAATAAGGCTTCAAAATGCGGTTAAACATGATGAGCGAAACCGGTAAAAATGAGCTCAGCACACAGGCGTGAAATGCCTCAACAGCGAAAGGGTTAAAACATATATTGCCTCTGCTGTAGAGCAGAGAAAAAATAAATTTTGCATTTTATTTTTTTCTTTTGCTACTGTGGCCGTGATTAAGTGCGCCTAAACGCACGTTAAAAATGCGTTAGTCTGAAACCAGCCTAAATGATTGTAAAAATAAAAAATAAAAACTTTTTTTTACAGAGCAAGGCGCCCTCTTGTGGCAGGCGACTGTAGGCTCATGCCTACTCTGCCTAGTTATAAATCCGGCCCTGCCTCTATTGACTTTTGCCTTTCTGTATTTGACATATGCCTGTTATACTATCTACAATCCCGTTCCGCCGGCCCGGCTTCTGCTCCATTTGACTATGTATTTGGATTACCCCTGTTCTGTACCATGTAAAAGGATCTGCCGCTGTGCCTGCTCCCACTACACAGAGACCAGCACCCTCCTTATCACTTTGTGTAGTGAAGTTTTGCAAGTGTGTTTGCCATCTCCTGCAACTTGCGCCCCAACTCCCGGTAAGTCCCTGACAGAACAACAGAGTCATATCATGAAGCCTGCAGAGATAGCTGAAGCCATAAAAACCATGGTGCTGCAGATGCCCCATTTGTCTCAGACTGTTAAAGACCTTCAGAGTGAATATTCTGAGCAGAAGGAGAAAATAACTCTGTTACTTCTCTTGTTGCCCTGGAACCTGTATACCTGAAACCAAGGATACCATTGCCTGACTTTTTCTCTGGTGATTTGATGCAGTTTGTCCTTTGTCCACTCCTGCCAGTTGCACTTCCCCCCCGAAACCACGGACCTATGCGGATGACTTCATAAAAATTTAGATCATGTTGTAGACTCACAACCTCCTTGAGTCAGATGGCCCTACTGCAATGTCATGGATAGCAAGTAACCAAACATGCAGACAAAACCCAGTTATGCAAGGAAACCCCTAGTCTGGCAGGCAAGATCTTAGAATGGCCGGATCTAAGCTGAAAAAAAGAATACAAAATAAATACAAGGACAATACACAAAATGATGAACCCAAAGGGATAAGAGAGAGAACACAGTACAAATACAAAGCCAGAGGTCAGTACATGGAATCAGTATAATATAACCATTCAGGGATAACAGAGCAAAACCAGATTCAAAATACCATAGCCAGGATCAGTACACTGAATCATTACAATAGCCAATCAGGGACAAGAGCAGACATCAGAACTGAGAATACTTAGCCAAAGATCAAACGTGCTGAGGGGACAGTAGAAACCACGGCAGGGCCCATAGCTTTGTCAGTCGCTGCTCTTTAACCCCTTCACTGCTGAACCATTTTACCTCTCTGTGCAGAGCTCATATTTAAATTTTTTGCTTCTCATGTTTAAACGCGATTTGAAGTCATGTTTTATTACACGACCAAGACAAATTATATATCCTTTATTTCGGCAGACTCGGCAGATTCATAATATATCATTACTATATGTATACGTCCTGTCCTGCCAGAATATTATAGCAAAAATGTTGAAAAAAATTGATTTTCCATTAAAATTTAAATCATTTACAGTGTGTAAAATAATTTTTACACATTTTATTATCCAAGCATTTGCGGTTATAAATTCTATGAGGTACACTTGTTAAAATAATTAGAAATGGGAACCCGTTACGGTATTTTTAAGAGAAAATAAACAATCTTAGCTAAAAGTGAAAAATCTAAATTTTTCATTAGTGCAGTATCATTGTTCACATTATAACATAAAAGTGAACATTAGTGCAGCGTTAATAACTTAAAAAAAGAAAAAATAAATTTTGATTTTTATTTATTTATTAATTGTTTACACTTTTATTTTACATCAAACCTGGTCATGTTTGGTATCTTTGGAAAGGCCTTTCCAATGATACAAAATATGACCCTCTATCTGCTCCTTTGGGCTCCCCTATCTTCACCATAGGTGGCAGCTAAGGGTTAACACCCTAACTGACATCATCACATCCATTTGCAATGACGTTTGTGGGTGGGGGGAAACCCCAGAGACTTGGCTGACATCCAAGATGTCAGCCACCTCTGGGAGGACCTCGAGCTGGCACCGGTTGGCATCAAATCGCAATCCAGCCCCTAGGGGGTTAAAGAGAGGCACTGCTAGAAAGGGCAGACTGTGCCCTTTCCAGTGGTGCCTCTCTTTCTTCTGTGGCAATTAGTGATGGCGAGAGAGAGGGGGTCCAAAAGACCATCCCCATCAGGCACTCTCCCTACTCTGGCGGGGGGGGCTGAAATAGACGTCATTGTGTCCGGCGCGTCAGTATGCTGGCTGGAGTCATGGAGGCGGGCATGACATCTAAGATGTCAGCCTGCACCGGCAGACCACAGCGATTGGCCAAAATAATGGCCAGTCGATGGCTGCAATGTGAGGATGCACCCAGTGTGTCATTCGCAGGCTGAGCGCGATCAAGACAACGCACTGAGCGTGTCCTCTGAAGTCAAGTGGTTAAAGCCCTCTTAGGTCTCTGATCAAGTGCAGTAATCCCAGATGACAGGTGTACAGATCGGCACCCTCTCTGCCCAGGAAGCCTACAACTGCAGCACCACCAGCTGGCATGACACTGATCCCAGGAAGTTGGCTTGTACATATGCATTTTGGAAACCTCCAGTGAGAGGCTTTATTGTGTTTATCTGTTAGAAGGTTAAAACAAAAGAGAACCAATATTTCTGCCCACATCTGATCTGTATTTGTTCTCTCTTAAGGAAAGATTAGTTAGCGGGTTTCCATTTAACATATTACTTTCTATGATGTGTATAAGAATTTGTATGGCATACATGTTTGCACATATGTAAATGTGTGAACCCTAATCTCTAACCTTATCCCTAACCCTAACCTTAGCCCTAAACGTTTAGCATAATAACATTAATTTGGAAGCAACCTAAAATTTTCGGATGGAACCAAATTTTCATGAAAGAATTCGACTTATTTATATAACTGCACACACTCTGGAAAAGCATTTATAAAAGCACATATTGAATGTATGTATGTAGAATATTTAATAGGTTTAGAATATATATAATTTTTCCTTCTACTAATTATCATTTACAAATGTGCTAGCACATTTTTTTTTACTCTTTCTTGCTGCGTGTCTTGTTACAGATCACTGCTGAATAACTGCAATCCTTTTGGAGAAGTTGCTTTAGCATTCCACTGTACTTTGCGAGAACAGTGACAGTCAAAGCAGCAAGAGGTACTATTTATTGTTGACTGACCTTTCCATAATTGTGCCTGCTTTTAAGCAAGCCACAGGAAAAAGGGGTGGAGGAGATACATTCTTGCATCTTTCGTTGAATGAGATCTTTTTTAAGTGAAACAGCATTATTGATCAAAGAGTAGGGAGAATCCATATGTAAAGAAGAAACAGCTGGCAGTCACCTCTCTGTCACTTGCAAACACACGTATGTGCAGCCCCAACACTTATTAAAATCAAGTCAGATCAAATTCCAAGTTCACCTTGCAAAATTAATGACAACCATGCAATAAGGTATCAGCATGAATTTGAGCCTTGTAATACAACATGATTACTCGAGATTTTATTAGTTGGTCTGGAGCAGCAGGTAGGGCCGGCTGGTACTTGACACAAAAACAAGGATGTAACCAGGTGTGCCACTCTAGTGTGTCACATCAAAGTCACAGCCCTGCTGGCTTGGTTTACACCTGAGCCAATTAGTTTGGAAGATCAGAAGAGGTCTGAAAAGGGATACCAACCCTCATTATTATGTTCGAGAGAAGTCACTTGATCCCAGGTAAAGTGATACAGCTTGAACAATGGACAATAAAGGACAGCAAGATGGAGGGCATCTAGGATGATGAGAAAAGAGGGCGTTAGGCTGTGATTAAGAGAACGAGCATCAAATAAAAAAACAATGCGAAAAACGAAAACACTATACTCCTGGCCCTTTCTCAATGAGTTTGTCAGTCTTTTGTTGGCAACAAAGGGGCTAATTGAAATGAAACAATCTCCAGTCTGTTTGTTGGCAAATCAAATATGCTGTAAGATATGCTGATTCTTGCTCCTCCTGAATTATTGATTATCTTGCCTTCTAGACAGGGAAAGAGAACTCTTAAAGACATACAGCACTTTACATGAGGGAGCTTTTGTGTCCTTGCCCTGTTTCTTAAATAAAACTAATAGTACTTTTGATTATTTACTATAACTCATATGGGAATAAGCCTTAAAGTTTTACTTCTTTTATTTTGCATGGGGCATATTTGATATGTGAAATATTCTATTAACCACAATAGGAACTGTTCAATTAAAAAAAGATCATATTTATGTCATTACAATGTATATTCATTATTACACTGATAAAATTTAATATTTTTACAGACAGTGCAGGCTTCACCGTATATCTAGGTATTATTCGTGATGTAAAAACATTAGGAATACTAAAAACAGTGATGTTAATTGTAAAACAGAACACACAAACTGATGTTCCTCGTTTATTATGTTGTCAGCCCATAACACTGAACAATAAAAAAGAAAATAATAAAACTAATTCACTTTTTATTCCCATCCTTTCTTTCAGTGTGCTATGCTTTATGATTCCGTTTTGAATATTAATCAAATTTTTATGATCTGCTTTAATATGTACCTGTAAGGAAGAAATGCCGTAATTATGTATTTCCTAAAGCTGCTACATATCAGCATAGGAACGCATCAAACAACAATTTGTACTATGACTGCTAGGGAGAATAATGGTGCAAAAAGAAACATACATATCACAAAAATGCTTCATGAAAAAAAAATATATATTATAAGAGTCTGAATTATGTTGCAACAGGAGTTTAGTGTGAAGTCTTCACTGCCAAAACAATTCAATAACCTAAACAGAATTTTTTGCTTATAGTATCTAGAATTATTGTGTAAGTCTTGTTAGGGATTGAACTCTGAATAATTAGAATTCTAGACTATTGCAGCCAGCAACTTAACAGATGTGAATACAAAATGAGAACCCAATCTATTATTATGCATGTTCATTTAAAGGGACATGCATGCTTTGCTAGTATGCATTTAAAAACATGCTATGCCTTTTGAATGAGTCAATAGTGTCATTCAGCAGGCATAAAAATCAAGTAGAAAAGATGTCGCTCGTTTCTATACAATTGCATGTGCAACAAAACACAATTAGAGATTTTAGTTTGCTCAAAAGGCCATTGAAATGTAAGCTTACTCGCCCCATCAAGGCACCTCTTGGTAGAGTGAGTACCTAACCAATGTAACCAAAAGCCGCTTCTCTGAGCAGTTGCACACTCTCTTGCGGCTTTTCGGCTAAGAGACAGAAAAATGGTGGGTTTTATTTATACACGCACCAAGCACTTCCCATTTGGGGCTGACAAAAAAACATGGAAAAAGGAACAGCAGCAAAAATGACTTAACCGGTGTTACAACATAATATAAATGCATACGGAAAAAATGGAGTCTTGGTAATACTCACCAGAGCGGCTGCAACAACCAGGAGTAACAATTCAGTATTTGTATAAAACCTAACAAGAAAAAAAGATGTCATCTTCGCTTGTTTCTATACAATTCCATGTGCAACAAAACACAATTAGAGGTTTTAGTTTGCTCGAATGGCCATTGAAGCGTAAGCTCACTCGCCCCATCAAGGCACCTCTTGGTAGAGTGAGTACCTAACCAATGTAACCTAAAGCCGCTCCTCAGAGGAGCTGCATGCTCTCTTGCTATTTTTTCATATATACCTGCTTTTCCTTCTTGGTGTTTTCCACGCCCACCTCAGGAGACACTTTAACCCTTTCGCTGCTGAGGCATTTCACGCCTCTGTGCTGAGGTTATTTTTACCGGTTTCGCTCATCATGTTTAACTGCATTTTGAAGCCTTATTTTAATATATGACCAGACATATTATATATCGTTCTTTCCGGCAGACTCGGCAGATTCATAATATGTCATTATTATATGTATACATCATGTCCTGTCTGTATATTATAACAAAAATGTAATAAAATTAGAATTTTCAATAATTTACAATGTGTGAAGTGTTTTTTTTCACATTTTAATATGCAAGCATTTGCAGTTATATTTTCTATGGGTTGCCCTTGTTAAAAAAATTAGAAATGGGGACTCGTTACATTTTTCTTTGGGGAAAATTTCGTTATTTTTAACAAACGCACCGCATACAAAAATCGTTAGTGCAGCATCATTGTTCACATTATAATTGAAATGGGAACAATATTGCTGCATTAACAAAAAAAAAACTTGTTAATTTTTTTTTTAAATATATTTATTTTTATTTATTTTTGTTTAATTTTTACATGACCATGTTTGGTATCGTTGGAAAGGCCATGCTCCGGCCGATCCATCAATACCAAACATTCACCCCTAGCTGCCACGGATCAGGAGATAGGGGGTTCATTGGAACCCCCTATCTCCACCATTGGTGGCAGTTAGGGGTTAACTCCAGGACTTGCGTCATCATGCTATGCACGATGACGCCAATCATCAGGGGGCATTCCCTGAAGCTTGGCCGACATCCAAGAGGTTGGCCAGCTCCGGGAGAGGATCACGATTCAGCGCTTTTCGGCGCCGAATCGTGATCCGACACCCAAGGGGTTAAAGACAGACATGGTTTGGAAGGGCAGGCTGTGCCCTTCCAAACCATGCCTGCCTTCAGCCGCAGGACCCCGGCGATTGGGAGGGAGAGAGGTCCGGAGGACCTCCCCCCTCCCTTTCAGGCACCTCCTCCGCACTCGCAGGGAGGGCGCCTGAAATAAATAATCAGGAAGTAGGAGCTGAAGAAACACCCCTAGCTGAGGGGTTTCGCCGGAGATGATGAAATAACAGAGTTTAAAGAAAGAAAATAAAAAAAATTTACACATTTTTAAAACTTTTATTGATTTATTCTAGTTTTCTATGGGTACAAAAGTGTTTAAATGTCAATTTAAAAAACATATTCCTAGACATGCACATCCCTTTAATTTGTTTATAACGTTGTGTAACCCACAGGATCTTATTTTAACCCAGCCCAATGTGATTTTTTTTATGGTATGCACCCACAAAGAGATCTGATCTCCACTAGAAGTAGTACAGGTATGTATGACTAGGAAACACTTCTACTTATTGAATAAACATATTGTCATGGTCCTCACAGAAGACGCCGGAGGAAGGGCAAGTAAGGTGCTGTTTCTCTTCCAGAATCTGGTTCCGGTACTGATTTTACCACTGTCTAGACTGGTGTCCAGGCACCCAGGGACCCATTCCTGGTTTCCCCTCACTTCTCCAGCCTCAGGTGTGGGCTGGGCCTGGACTTCCTATATAATCAATAGTCACCATTCAATCAATGCTTCTGCATTTTCCTTCCTTGGAAGCCTCACGGTGTGCCAATCCTGCGTGTTATGCACATTACCAGTCTGAGACCCCATTGCTTTATCTCGGTGAGACTCCTTCCTCACTGCATCCTGTGGAGACCACCCTCATTTCATCCTGTGGAGACCACCCTCATTGCATTCCGTTGAGATCACCCTTCCTTGCAATATCCTATTGTGACCCCCCCTCATCACAGCATTCCATCTACAACCCCCCTCCTTCCTGGACGTCCACTCCCATCACTACTCCAGAGCCACCTATTGATTTGACCTCCTGTGTATGACCATCTGCTATGGACTTTGACCACTCTCTGCCCGCTGCCTGCCAAGACCTCTGCATGATCTTACCATTCTCCTGCTATAGCCCTCCTGATACCACGCTTGATATTATGATCGTTGTTTCTTCTGCCCTCTGTGTCTTCTGGTCCGCCCTCTGTGTATCCAGTAAGTGTCTTCTTTAGTTATTTCTGTATTCAGTACCCAGTCCAGTACCTGTCCTGTCCACCCTTGTGTTATTCTGCATTCAGTGTCTGTGCTATTAAGTGTCCTGTCCCATCTGCTCAGTGTACCCTGCCCGCTGTATATATTATACTCTCCCAACCAGCTCCTATAAGTGTTCTTACTTATTCATTGTACCCTTTCCTGATTTACTTCTGTTCCTATTCTAAATAAACCATTATTCTGGTTAAACCCTACTAACCTGTCTCTCAGTTTGTGTAACCACACCCTGGGCTCGTTAACCCCCGGTACCTCCGTGACACAAATGGTCTGTAATGCCAACATGAGCATCATGAATGTATTTGCAGCATTGAGTGGGAATGCCTATAATGCATATATCCTGGCAAGTTCCAAAATGCACAATTCCCAGTGGATATTTACTTGGTGAGTATCAATGAATATTTACATATAAATGTGTGTGTGTGTCTATGTGTGTACACGTGAGTGTGTAGTGTGAGTGTGTGTTTTTAATACTGTGAATGAACTGTCAGGATTACTAAAAAAACACCAAAATTCCACTGGAATTTTGGGGGTCTTTCATTCCCCACACTTCGGAAAATCAAATCCGCCTACCCTTCGGTGAATTCAGTATTTACTACAGGGTCCTGAAAGTGCAAGGAACAAGCTACTGGACACATCCAAAAAACGTTCCCAAAGCCGCTGAATCAATAGGAAAAACCTCAGAAAAAACAACGACTCAATCCGAAAAATCTCCGAAAACCTGTTTGAATCAATTTGAGCCGACAAGCCGATGAACGGGTAAAAGAAAACCATAAACTCAACTTTTAAAAGCTGTTTGCAAAAAACTACTGCACAAAAATGACTGAAAATAACATATACGGTCCTATGAATAATAATAAAAGGTCTGTTACAGAAAAAAAGCCATTTTTAAAAGAACGAAAAAAATTTAGACAAAAAATCCCCAAAAATGCCTAGAAAAATCTAAAAAATAAATGAAATAAGAGACTTTTTCTTGCAAGTGAAACTAATAAATGGTTCAATAAATATTTAATAAAAACGGGAATATTTTTTACATTGAAACCTATGGGATTCGCCTGATTAAACCTGTCAAATGAAACCACCGGAAATCAGAGCATTTCCCTGACAACAGTGCAGTTTGGTGTTTTCTGAATAGATTAACCATTACTCTTCTATGGGGAGTCCATTGCTGTTGAAGATCACCATATTTCACTGGCAATTCGCCAATATTACAACAGAGTCATCAGGAAAGATACATTAAAGCTCTGAGGGAGTTGATAAGAATTTCTGCATTAATATACGAGCCTAGTGGTTCTCTTTATTTTATGAATAAAGGTCTTAGACACGGCACAAAAACAGCAACCACATAGCCAGATATATTTTTTTCACAGAAAAAAAAGACACAACCTTAGGGCTCTATTAAATTCATTGTGCAAAAGCACACGAGCAGCGCTATTTTTTTGCACGAAGTGTTAAACTTTAACGCCCGAAGATCACCGCTGGAATTACATTCCTTGTGCATTTTTTCATCCGTCGGGAAATTGCGCTCATAAAACCGACGCGCAAAGTACCGTATCAGTGAGCACAATGCAATTTTTAACGCGAGTCCATCCGATGAATGCATTTTTGTGCGGACTGCACACAACAGATGTATGTTCTGACGGAAGACAAGGTAGTGGCCATCATTTTTGACGGATCTAGTAAAAATAACGTGCGCATCGACGTTCTCCGTTGTGAATCCGCAGTTTGGTACGGTCAGGTTGTTACAATTTGCCGTTACCACCAGCTTTTCAAAGACGTTAAAATTATGCGCGCAAACGTTGTCCGTTAAATTTTGAGCTAAGATTTTAATACCATCAGCGCACAAACGCATTTGCACATACAATGTTAAGTATAGGATGCGCGCACTAAATTGCGCTCACAAAGGGTTTGCGCAGGGTCACTCGCGTTAGACGTTAACACGCATTTTGTGTACGAACATCGTAATACGATGTTCAGCGCAAAGGGTTTTCCCCTCGTGTTAATGCGTTTTTGCGCACGCGTTAACGTTTGCGCGAAGAATTTAATAGAGCCCTTAGAATTTTTAAAAAACAAAATGCATAAAACTTTAACGAAAAAAATCACATGAAATCCAAAAACACTGTAATCGCTCAAGATCTGAATTAGAGATACTCTGTGGAAAAGAGGAGACGAGGTTCATCACAGAGGAAAGTTTTATACATCAAATTTTACAGATTCTTTTTCACAAACACAAAATGTCTCTACCCAGCTTTTCGGTTTTGCAGCTGAGACTGCATGGTCATTCGTGTTAATTATGTTTAAAGTCCAATTTAATCAGTTTTTCAAACTGTTTTTAATGTCAGACAGTAGGTGTGTCAGTATATGTTGTAACAGGTCATCATGTAGCAAGGAAAGGTCCTGTCCGGGGTTTATGTGTCACCCAGATTCCTCTCTTACACCTTCCAGAACCTCTAGTAAGCCCCAGGTTTTGCACTTTGCCTCAGTGGCAATTTAGTGCAGGTGAGACAAACAGACATCGCTCTGGAGCCTGGGGAGCAGACAGTCTCTATCTGCTGGAGCACAAGGTTGGTCATGCTGGTTTGCTGAAGCCTGACAAACAATAGTTTTGTACAGGTTGGTAGTCAGGACTATTTGATGTTTAGTTAACATTCCGGCTAGGAATTTTCTTTGTTTTTGAAGTGGTTATTTTTGAGCACTGTAGAGGAAGGTGTATAACCTGTGTGTTGCAGCAATAAATCTACCACCGTTTGAAGGCAAGTCACTGGTCTGGTCTCTGAGCCTTTCAACAGTGCTCACCCCAGAGAGCAATTGCACACGCTACCTGTTTACCAGCTCACATAGTCCATGGGCAAGACACCTCACAATATATATTCACATAGCTCACTATATATATATATATATATATATATATATATACACAGGGCTTTTTTTCAAGGGGTACTCGGGGGTACGCAGTACCGGCACCTCACCACTCAGTACCAGCACCTCACCACCAGCCAGAACTAACAGGAGAGAGTATGATGCTCCTCCTTCCTCCTGCAGTGGCAGGCAGAGAATCGGAAGCGCTCAGCAGCTCATGTTGCTCCTGAATGCTTCCGTTTGTCAGGAGTATATGTAGGGACTGATAACCCCCCTCCCCAAAAAGTGACAAGGAGGGCTGCTCCCCTTCTCTTGCAGCCGCTGAAACTTTGAACGGCATGGGGAGAGGGGTGCAACATGTTTACACATATTTGCCAGAGCTGCAGATTGTCAGGCAAGCGGTGTGATCAGAGGAGCTGGCACTGTAAGGTGGTAGTGAGTTTTATTGCTGTGGAGCTCATACACACAGCGCATTACTGTGAGTTTCATTGCTGTGGAGCTCATACATACTCAGCAAAACTGTGAGTTTCATTGCTGTGGTGCTCAGAAAAATGCTAGGGGATTTATCCACTCAGTGCCATCGTTGAAAACCCCCCCCCAAAAAAACAGCTAACTGCCCTGCAATACAGATTTTTCTTACAACAGAGGCACTTAGTGGATAACCCCCAAAGGGTTACAACAATAGTTGTAGTTCATGTAAAGGAAAACAGTATTACAAAATACGGTTCCCTTTTATAGTGTCTTCCTTTACAGGAGCTACAACTATTGTTTAAGAGGACATGAAAATAGTCATAATCAGTTTTTCCCCTGGCGTGAGAGTACCCCCACCTATTTTTCCAGAAAAAAAGCACTGTTTATATGTAATATATATATATATATATAAATTATACTGTAGATTTGGTAAGAGTATACCTTTCTTCTTCAGTATAGCTTCAAGACCTGAAGAGAGGTGTACACCCAAACGCTTGTCTTTTAAATGTAACGTTAGTCCAATAAAAAAGGTATCACTACATACTGCTATACTCTGGTGATTTATATACAGTGTGTATATATATATATATATATATATGTATGTATATGTGTAGCTTGGATATGCCGTGTTAGTCCAGATGCCAAAATCACCAGAGTATAGCATTACACAGTGATACCTTTTAATATTATTGGACTAATGTTACATTTAAAAGACAAGCGTTCGAGAGTATATCTCTCTGCTTCCGGTCTTGTTAAGCAATGTGTAGTTCAAACGTATTATTCCCTTGTCCACCTACATCATATAGCACTATAGAATCTGCAGGCGCTATATAAGGCTAGGGTCAGACTAACGCATTTTTCACGTTGTCCGTGAAAAAGTGCGTTCGAACGAATGGACGTATTTTTTCACGGAATACGCGATAGCGGTCATACGATGCGCATTTTCATCCGTGATTTTGTACGGTTATCAATAAAACCCTTTTTGCGTCTGGACGTGATGTTGGCCGGACATTAGCAGCGTCTGATGTCTCCTAATCACACACACATGCCGCTAGCGGACGCAGCGCACTCTGTACGTCAGTACTAGCGGTTTGACGTTCTCGAAAAAATGCGTTGGTTTGCCACTTGCGTTGCGCGGCCGCACTTTCATGCGGCCGTACTTCGTATGTTACCCGGCATTGGACGTCATTTGCTGCTAGCGCGGCCGTGATTTAGTGCGGCTAAACGCACGTTAATACTGCGTTAGTCTGACCCTAGCCTTAAGTATAACAATAATTACTAAAATAAAAATATGCAAATGATATAATGAATATTTAATCTCACAAAGAAGTTGGGGAACCTCTTCTTTTAAATCAATTTTCTTTTTTGTGTTTTAATTTCATCAAATTAGTAGCTGGTTTATGAAAATATTTTCATCAATATACTAAAATTCAAGACACTACTCCCCTTCTCTGTTTGACGAGTAGCCAAAATTTAACTTGCTTCCTATGGCCTTCATAAAAGTGATTTGCATTTGGCATCATTCTTAGTTCTCCGCATTTTCATCCGTCAATATTCAACTAAGTATGTTACATATGAGAATTGTTTCAAATCTCCTTCTTTATTACATCATTCAAAGTGTTCATATCCTGTAAACACCAGCTAATACATTTAGATACTGCACCCTTATTGATATTTAATACCAAGAAAATTAGCAATTAAAATGTTTTTTTTTATAATAATGATTGAGATTGATCATTTTAATAAGGCAACTTACATTGCTGACTAACAAGATAGATGATGTTTGCTTGGTAATAAATGCTATAATATAAAAGCAAGAATTATAAATGATAAAATATGTCCCTTTTTAAATTTTATATAACAACATTACTTGCTCGTGTTAGTGTGGTCATAATATGTAAGTTGTGATTTCAGATAAAGAGGTATTCCCAACAGATGCTATAAAAATAAAACAAACATGATTTCTGTCTGCATTGGAGGCATACTGGAAATAAATTAATCTGGCCAGGGGGTTAAAACCCACCTGCCAAATCAATTAATGCTCTCCTACTTCTGTTAATGCTTTCAAATTAGATTACTGGACCAGTGACCCTCCTTTAAACACACTCCAGATCCACCCCTGTGGTATGCTTGAATCCAATATCAAAGAAAGTAGTTTGACAATAGCTGCTAAGACCTACCAGTAGGCCAAGGTCTCCTGCTATTAGGATAATTGCCGGAGCGGAAAAGATGTTAAATTATGTTCAACATTCTTATGAATCTCCTTGTTCACTGTCACATGAGCAGCTAGATGCCACAGGCTTCTGTTTGTTTTAAAAGAGTTTACTATGTTTATTTATGGATAACGCTGCATTAATAACATTAATATGTATTTATTTTTAATGTAATCAATATTTTGTTTTAAAATAAACAAAAATGTGCAATTTGACTCAAAAACAAATTCTATTGAAAATCTATTTTTGTGAAAACCGGGACAAACATAAATCTAATCCCTAAAATACTGCAGAAATAGGATGGTGAATGGCTGAACATACAAAAGTTGGGATTATCACACTAGCACATTAATGTTAATCAAGCTGTGTATGTAGTATATTGTGGCATTTATTAATTTATGATTGGAAATGTAAAATAAGATCTGAATAACAATAGCCAGCAGTATTTGCAAATACTTAACGATCAACAAGTTGAGTTTAGCTCAACCAAAAACTTTTTATTTATATTAATAAATGTATCCAACTTTGGTTTGTTGTTACATTACGGTAAATCTTTATATATACTAAATATGCACTCAATTACACCTTTGCAAATGTAGTACTTTTTTTCTTTTTTTTTTCTCAGTTTCACTAAAAAATCAGCAAGGTGGAGAAATACTGGAAAATGGAAAGAAGATTCTTAATTATGAGAGCAATTTAGAGTTATCTACTGAGCACTGTTGTTTTAGTGAAACTATGGCAAACTATGGTGGATCGACTATGGTGAATTTACTATCTAGGGAAGTTCTATCATAGTGCATGATGGTTTTTACCATTGTTTCCACTATTGTTTCTAGGAAGTTTCTCAGCCTATTTTTCACCATTGTTTTAAATGTTGCTTCAGTTAGAGAAGCTCATGATTGTTTTTACCATTATTTTCCCTGTAGATTTAATTGGAATAGTGTTTTTTAAGTGGTACACCACTAATTAAAGACCGGTAGCAGATGACTCATTGTCTGGACAAAAATTGTAGTATCGTTCTTAAGCATTGTTTTTTCATATTATTTTAACCAATTTCCTGTTTTTTGGTGTATGCACTAGAGATGGTGTCTTGTATGTCTTGTTTTATGTAATCCTGCCACTGTGTAAAGTTTTTATTTTTGTTTTTTTGCCAGTAAAACTTTTGTAACCTAGTTATGTCTTTGGATGTAGATGATTCACTATTCCCAGCTTGGGTTTCCACATTACCATAGAGTTTACCATTTGGGATATTTTAGCTGTATATGGTGAGGCTCCTGGATTGCGGTGGTATACAGCTAAATGGGTTTTGAAAGTGCCATATTCCATTTGTGGTAGCAGCAAATCTTTGGGAGGATGCATACGGTTTTCGGAGGGTTAGGTTGGCGTTGTTTGGGGCCCTAAGAGTGGATAGAATTAATAAGTCCAGAGGCTTGGAGCTGCTAACCCCTTGTACACCCTATCTCATACAAGACGACTTGATGGATAGTAGGTAGAGGTCACAAACTGGTTGGCAGTGGGTGGGATATCTAGAGTTTTTAGTGCTATTGGAATTGCCTAGATTGTAATCATGGTACCAAACAAATTACATGTTTTGTGTAATTTTCCAAACAGAACTCAGTGCCTAATCACAGACATATGGTGCAAAATAGTTCTCCCCTCCTTCATGTTTTCTTTCTCTATCCCTGAAATCTATGGATACCTACAGGTGGAAATCTAGGGAGGCTCTGGAGATGCTGTGCCAATCTAGAGAGATAGCAACGCATGACAAAAACAGAGAGCGGCTTATCAGAGATGTGCAGGAGGATAATGAGCTACAAGCAGAGCACGTCGTAGGCACAGAAGGGGTTAATGAGGAGTCTGCAGTTGTTACCTGTCATTTTTAACCTTTTGAGTGCCAAGGACTCTGCGCTGGAAATAGTCCTCAAATCTCTCAGAAGTGATAACCCGCAGCTGAGATTGCAGCTCATTCTCCAACAACAGATTGCTTCGCGAGAGGCTGCAGAAAGAGCTGCCGCAGGGGAGGTGATGGCTGCAGAAAAGGAGGCTACTGAAAGAGAGAATGACAGTATGAGCTGCAAATGCATTGCCTGGATAGGGCCAGTCCTTCCACCTAGAGTAGCAATGGTGGAGACAAAATGCAACTGGCTCTGGCTGGAGCATTTTCCCATGCTCAAGAAGGACACTGACCAGGATGTATTCCTGGGGGGTTTGAAAAGGTGTTCCAGCAGTACTAGTTGCCCAAGGATCAGTGGGGATAGTATTTAACACTCTGTTAACTCCAGAGGAGTTTGACCAGGACTATGAAGCCAGTAAATCGGCCCTGCTCAAAAGTTTTAATTTAACTTCTGAATTGAAATGAAGGTACATCAGACAGCTGCACAGAGTATGATGGGCAACTCAGAAGAACCACAGTCCGGCAATGAACTGGGGACCTGCAAGTCACCATCTATGAGGCCTTGGGGGACCTAATGATCATGGAGCAGTTTCTGCATACCAGGAGTCCATACCAGGAGCCGAAAGATACTGTAGAGGCAGCAGACCTGGCCAATGATTACAAGAACACCAGAGCGCCTTCAGCCAGACACGTGCCTGCACTAGGGATGAGCATTCGGTTCGAATCAAACGTGAGTTCGAATCGAACATAGGCTGTTCGAATGTTCAGTGAACGCCAAACATTATGGGATGTTTGCGGTTTGTTCGACCATGGACATTCCATAATAAAAAATGCGTCCACAGTTCTCCTAAATGTACTGGCGGCTGGCGGTACATTTAGGAGACCTGTGGCTGCGGCCCCCAGCCCCCGTATCTCACATGTCCTGCAGCTGTCCCGGCCTCCTGTTCCCCGGTCTGTCAGCGCCTCCGGTCCATCTGGCCGCGACTCCTCTCTGCCCCACGTGTTCATGCTGAATGATCTGATTGGGCAAAGTCCTGCGCCTGACCTGGACTTTGCCCAATCAGGGCTCTAATTCAATATTGAGCCCTGATTGGGCAAAGTCCAGGTCAGGTGCAGGACTTTGTCCAATCAGAGCTCAGCATGAAGATGAGTCGTGGGGCAGAGCTTTTGCCAAGCTCTGATTCGTTAAAGTTGATGCAAGACTTTAACCAATCAGAGCTTGGTTAAAGCTCATCTTCATGACAGGTTAGCTGCTGGTTGCATAGACACAGACCACAGCACACAGATATAAGACAAGAGAAATGACAGCACTGGAGCAATAGGAAATTGCAGGAGAGCAGAACTAAAGGGAACCCTAACTCTGGGATAAAGGTCCTTGTAATGGCCACTATACTAGGGAAGGGAACCTCATAAGAAATATACAGAGACAGGAGAACAGAAAGGGCGAGGGTTAAACAGGATACAACAAGACAATACACACTCACCCAACAGACGCACAGGGAACCATGAACTCAGATAAAGTCCTTGCAATGGCCTCTATACTATGGATAAATAATGCTGCTGGGTAATACACAAGGAACCTACAATAGAATTGTCGGAAAAAGAGCAAAAGACTCAATGGCCAGGAGAGTATGTCAGACAAGCCAAGATCAGATACCAGAGAGAGAAGTCAGAACAGCCAGGAATTAGGAATCCGGAACCAGAATATCACTATACAGAACACAGGAAGAATAAAAGAAAAAACGTCAATACCAGGCCAAGATCATACACAGAGCAGGTAGCCAGGAACAGCAGAGATCATACACAGAAATACCAAGACACGATTACAGGAAGCAATGACACAGGAACCCTCAGGAACTGGACCGCTCAGGAAACAGAAACCCTCAGGAACTGGACCCATGCAAGCGCAAGGGTCCTCTGTGCTGCTTGCATATATATAGGGACAGGGCAGACCATGTGACCCCAGGCCAGAACAGCAGCAGGGGAATACAGAAGCTGGACTGGCTTAAGAAAGAGCTTTCCTGGATCTTTTTCACCACCAGGGGGAAGTAGTGGAAACGTGCCAACGGGTTGCATCCAAGATGTCCTGTTATGAGTAGGTAGGCAAAAGATCATGTTTGTGATCAAGAGGTTATGTGTTGCACAGGTTTTCAATAATAACCAGCCATTTCTGTTACACTTTCCAACTCCAAATTTCCTGGTGGCAACGCATCCAACTCTTGCATTAAAATCACCAAGCAAGATCAGCTTGTCAGTGTGGTGTATTGCTGATAGCAGTTCATCTAGTTCTTCATAGAATTTATCCTTCACATCCTCTCGGTTGGTCATTGTGGGAGCGTATGCGCTGATCAAAGTAACTAGTCTTCCTTTATGGATCAGAAACTGCATTGTCTTAAGACGGTCATTCACACTCTTGGAGGACTGGTAAGCTTCTGAACAAGATGATCTTGATGGCAAAGCCAACTCTATATTTGCAACGCTCATCACTCTTGCGGCCACTCTAGAAGGATGTATAGACACCACCTGACTCAACTGTCAGCTGTCCTTCATTTACAAGGCAAGTTTCACTAAGGGCTCAACTGCTCATTTGAGGAACCACCATTAAGCCTGAGCCGTCTGTGTGTAGATCCGCAGCTACAGCTCCCAGTGTATTCACACCTGCTGCCTGTCGCTTGACCATTGCCACATGACTTCATATGTTGAGACTTGCACGTAATTGGATTAAAGTGAAGGAGAGTTGCACAACGTCAGCCTCACTCTTTCTTCCCAGTTCCTATCTGCATCCAGTGGCAAGACATAAGTCTAGGCAGCTGGAGATAAGACAGGGTACAGTGGATGACCAGGATATCTGTGTCGTGTCATGTTTTGAGCTTTCCACAACACTTGCTGTCATCACCTTTCTGACTGATGAACCATTAAGGTTTCCTTCCCTTAGCTGGATCCAGGCTTTGCCTGCAATGGGTAGATTCACCCCAATTCGCCAGAGGTCATGGACCTGCTGACTATCCTCACCTAGTTTAGCCCGTCAGTTGAAGTAGTTTTCCTGGGTGTGGCCGTTCTCTCATGCTGATAGCTACTTGGAGCCACAGCTGAGAGCTGGGTGTCAAATGGGGACCAAGGTGGGTGAGCTGCTCCTAGGAGCACCACTGCTCCACCATCAGAGGTACTACCACTACCTGACACTCCACACACCCCTAGTCTCCCTCACCAAATCCCTATGTGGCCCTGCATGATCTCTTGGGAGTGAAATCGCACAGGGCTCGTGGCCCAGCAGTACAACCCTCCATGGAGTCCTATGGACTTTAGGAGGTGATACTCGCAGCGGCGCCGTAGTGCTACTGCGAGTATCATGGAGTGTTGCGGGGCAGGTTTTTGAATAAGTGCCTGCCCTGTATAACCTGCTAAATCGGAGACGCTACGGGAATACCTGCAGGCGCAGGTTTTCCCCATTAACATCCCCATTTTAGCGCCATAAATTTAATAGGGCCCTACCTATACAGTATAAAGAATACATGAAAAATTATAAATGAGCAAATTTACATTATTTTAATTTTGTAATCTCAGAAGAACTATTTATGTGCAACAATTCAATATACTATGTATATGTTTGTTAACTTTGCATCCCATGTATCAAATAAATGTTATAACTATTTCCTTTCAATAAAAATCACTTGGTAGTGAAGGGGTTACTGACACTGTAAGATGAGAATACTCATAGTACAATTTATAATCAGTCTATTTTGCATACCTGTACATTTATGTATGAGTGGATATTAAGAAAAACAGGAGAATTTCAGCCAATACAACAAAGAAATTGTTGATTTTTTTTTTAGTTAACCAACTTTCTTTAACAAATATTGGATTTATGCATGCATTGCATTATTTCACTCCTCTAAATTATTTACTTCTTGCTGGCCTGCATATACATATAGATTTGGTGACAATTTCAAAAATAAAAAATTGAAATAAATATTAAAGATACTGTCTTTGTGTTTACACTACTACACAGCACCATCTCCTGGAATCTCAGTAGTTTTTTCTGATGAGGCAGGATGCTTTCCTTGCTTCGCTTAATATTGCTATCTAATCAAAACTAATAATGTGTTTTCTCTGAAATTAACACAAAGTGTATGATGTATAATTTTGTTATTTCTATTACAGTTTAATTAATTCAACTCTTTATTCAATTGCATTGAAATAATAATAGTAAATAGAGTTCATACCAGTTCAAAAAACCCTTAATGCATCTCACAGAATAAAGTATCTGTTAATAGCATATGTGCACGTTCTAAATAAACAATAGACAGAAAAGCTGTTAATGTATTGGGGGAAAAAATGAAAATGTTTTTGTTAAAATATGCAGGGTTATTCAGAGACAAATGAAAACCAGGAGAACTGACTGGAGAAGAGAACAATCTAGACTATATAGCCAATTTAGAAAGTGAAATAAATAGGAGAATTTTTCTGGTTTGGCTATTTTGACCTAGAATATTCACTTCTCCAGTCATTCTCCTGAGTTTCACCTTTCTTTGAATAGATCTGATGGTCTTTTACATAATCTCTGTATAAAAGCATGAAACCATATTTATACTTTAATTTTGCGTTAACATCAATATTTATTTGTAATAAAAGAGGCTGTAGGAATTGCCAAAAAGTGAAACATGTAAAAGCATTAAAAACCACCCTTACTGTATAGGTGAATATTTAATAAATATATGGAATAATTTTGAATTAAAGTATTAGTGTATTGTTTTTGTCACACACTTTGCAACTGATATGCTAAATTAAATACTAGAAACATATTCTGTGAATTTAATACTTTAAGTCATAATCCCTCTGGCTTGCATATAATTTATGTAATAATCGGTAAACCCACGTCTGAGGCAACGCATTAATATCAATATGAGAAAGTGTCTACAAGGGGGCATGCCGTTTTGGTGCACTTCTTAAGCTCTTAACCACTGAGGGATTCCTTTAGGCTCTTTACATTATGGAGTGAAATGTGGTTAATTTAGTCACTAATGCTCGACATCCTTATTTCCCTCTGAAGAAAACTTTACTTCAACAGATGTTTTCAAAATAATTAAATGCTAGTGAGCATGCATTATTGACAAAGCTGGATGCTTCACTAATGCACTTCACATTTCTCTGTGTACACATTTGTCAGCAGTGGAATTGATTGATTTATAAACGTGCGCAATTTATTTGCAAGTGGAGTGGATTTTTATTTTCATAGTAGATTAAGTAGCATTATTGTTATCTACTAGAAACTGAAAGCAAAATGAATGTTGCTAAATTTCATAATAACGCAAAATTGTTAAATATTGTTGACATTCTCTAAGGTTCCATAGCAATAAACATTTTTCTACTTAGCAATGGCATTGGTGTCCCTGCCAGTTTTTATAAGCAGCTGAATGTTTATTCACTATGCATGGAATTTGTGGAAATTAAAATGGAATTTAATATTTTAGGATAATTATTGAACCTAAAATATTAATTTTATTTAATATTCTCCACAGATTCTCTGCTTACTAAGGGCGCTATTCTTTGCCCTGAGCTAAAATGGGGATGCTAAGGGGAAAACCTGCACCTGCAGCGTCCCCATTTTAGCACCAGATTACGGGTGAGGCGCTGATTATGCAGGTTTTCCTGGTAATGCAGCGCTACTCTCCTGTATACTCATGGCAGTGCTACCGTGCCACCACAAGAATCACCTCCTGGAGTCCATAGGACTCCGTGGAGGGTTGTACTGCAAGAATGTAAGAATTACACCCTTTCCTCTTCTGCTAGACCTGTTTGTTCCACCTTTCTCCCTTCCTACTCCTAGTCTAACTCCATCACTGAGTTTCCCCATGGCTAGCTGTATCTGATAGTCCACCTGTGTAGCCAGATATAACTACTGGTCACTCCCTCTCTTTCCTTCCTGTTCTCTCATTCTGTTTATACCCTGTCCTATGCTAAGAGGTCCTGTGATCTCCCTCTCCTAGTTTATTTTCATATCTTGTTATAGATCCTTGTTTTCTCCTACTCACGTCTTGTCTGGTATTCCCTGTCTCATATTTTCTTGTCTAGCCCAGTCTTGTACCTTTGTATTCCTTTAGTTCTGTCCTTCCTGGTTTCTGTTTAGTGCTTCCTGGTCTTCAGTAGGGATGGGCCGAACACCACTGTGTTCGGTTCGAACTCGAACACCTGAACGGCCAAAAAGTTTGAATTCGTACTCGAACGTAATGCAAGTCAATGGGGGTCGGACTTCCGAAAATGAAAGTGCCCTCCAAGAGGGCATATATGCAAGATATTGGCCATAAAAGGTGTATGGGGGTCCGGGTACTGCCCTGGGGGACAGGAAACAATTTAAAAAAGTTAAAAAAAAAATGTTTTTAACCCTTTCACTGCTGAGTGCTGAGCCATTTCACTGCTGTGCGCTGAGCTCATTTTTACCACTTTTGCTCATGTTTAAATGCAATTTGAAGCCATGGGAAATGTTTTGTCACCAACGAGTGGGAAATGTTTGACCAACAACGAGTGGGAAATGTTTGACCAACACACAGGACAGGGTATACCTGAAATAGGCCAGACAGTAAACAAGGACGCATTCTAACACAAGCCCAAATCGATCAGTGTTAGAGTAGACAGGGATAGCCAAAATGGTACACAAGGGGTATCTATCATATAAGCCAAAAATCGATCAGAGTTAGAGTGGTCAAGGAATAGCCACGGACTGGTACACGGGGGTGGTTCTCCTACAAGCCAGGTAACAACAGAGACTGAAAAATCAACCAAGTAGTGAATCGCCAGGAGACACTCAGCACTGAGGGAAGAAAACTCCACGACAGGGCACGCTGTCTGTATTTAAACCCGGTGGGCGCGTCATAATGCCGTGCCCCACCTCCTGACCAGCCCTGCGAGCGCCGGAAGCCAGCACAACTCCTGGCACTCGGCTTGTTGATGGCGCCGCCGGGTGGCGGGCCCCCTCTGAGCCCCAGACATGACAGATACGCTCATACACACCACACATTACTGTGAGTTTTATTGCTGTGGAACTGTGTTGAGGAAATTTACGGGGGGGCCCCATTGTGAGGTTCAGTATGGTGCCCCATCATTTCTGATGGCTGCCCTGTATGCATTCGGTACACGGGTCAGTGCACCCAAATATTGGGCCTTTAGTGCCAGCTAGTGCCTTCACACCGTAACCCCTCTGAGGTATTGTGGAAGAGTGCAGGGTTGGACTCTTTGGAATTTTCCCCAGGACGTACTATGTATGTCAGTGGTCCTTAAGGGGTTTATTAGCATTAGGACTTTGTAATAACTTACTTATCGTAACGCTAATATCTTATATAGTAATATAGGTCCAGAGACGTCTATCGCCCCAATTATGACTTACGGCCCTATTCCACTTCTGCGGAATCAGTCAGCATCAGCTGAAAATGCCTCCCAAAAATCAGATACTCACATCTCATCCTGCAGCAAGAACAGTGGACCGATCCGCCACTTCTGGATGCCGGGAGCAGAGACTGGGTAAAAAAGTCATCAGTCTCCCTCTGCAATCACTCTGTAGACCTGCAGGATCTCACAAGAACAAGATCCTGCCGGTCAGCTGACCCGGCAGCACAAGCCTACATGGAGTCCTATGGACTCCAGGAGGGGATACTCGTGGTGGGGGCACATTAGCGCTGTCTTGATTATCCAAGGGCTTCACACTGCATTACGGGGCAGGCTGCTGAGATCATGTGCACCTGTCAGCCTGTTGTTTAGAATGATGGATACTCTGAACAGAGACTCCTGGCAGCTGAATCTCCAGAATGAGAGTGTCACGGGGTGTACTGAGTTGTCAGGTTTGAGTGCAGTTAGCGGCAATACAGATAGGAGGCCAGATGGTCCCTGGGCACAAAATAAAGTTTAATGGGAACCACACGGCGAAAATGCAAAAACAATACTGGACACAGAAATTAATAATGGAGGTAACAGGGCAATGCAGGAAAAGGGCTAGACAGAGCAAAACAAGGGATGGAGAGCAAGACAAGAAAGGGAGCTAGACACAGGGTCCTCTAGAACACAGTACAGAGACATAATGAGAGGCTAGAAATGGGGAGAGACAGGATGAGGGTTGACAGTAAAAAAACTAGGAAAAAGGGTGTGACAAGGAGATGACTGACAGGGAAAAACAAGGAACAGGGGCGAGACAGGAAGGGAACTGACAGCTGACTCATAGGCAAATAAAGGACACTGGGCTATGGAGTGTAAACAGTAACAATGCAACAGAACCTGGGTAAACTAAAGACACAGAGAGAAACAAGACATAATAGGACTTACATATAAGAGCACTGAAGTAAATAAACAAACTGGTATAGTCCAGGGGTCAGCAACCTTGGCTACCTGGCGTTTTGGGAACTACATTTCCCATGTGGCTCAGTCAGCCTAATGGGTGACTTTGCATCATGGGAGATGTAGTTCCCAAAACATCAGGGAGCCAAGGTTTCTGATCCCTGGTCTAGTCCATATGCAATACGTTGTGGCAGGCGGCTGGCAGAGAGTGGTCCTTTTCCAGAGCAAGAGGTTGGTACATGGGGAGCACAAAACACCATATCGAAAAACAGGACTACACAGGAGGCACAGGAAAGTCCAGACAACAGACCGGATACCAGGGATACACGACAGGAACAATTGGAGAAGCAGGACAGATAAATGGTGGTATTTCAGTCATGGCAAAGCAAGGTCATGGTGGGTTTCGAGATGAGACAGGAAAACTGGATATGTAGTACTTAGCACTGGTAACGGCTAAGCAGCTCACACACACTAAGGGACTTCAATGCTGAAGCCCTGAGTTCAGGGCATTGCTCCTTATGTGGAGGTCTAATCAGGTGGGATGAGGTACAGCTGAGGATCCTGGGATAGTTAGGAATCTTAGGCTGGATATTCAGGAGCCTGGATGTGTACATGGCTGAGACAAAACCTGGTCTGGAGCCATGAATGAGAAAGCAGGAAAGGGGCTGCCGGAGCCAGGTGCAGGCACCAGGGATGGAAGCATGACAGAGAGTTACCACATCATCCGGGGATGGGATAAAACAGGGCCAAGGGGTATATCGAAAAATACCTGAGTTTGTTTTCTGTATTTTTACTCCATGGGGTATATCGACCAATAAGCCAACCAGCATTTGCCATCTATAGCTAATCCTGCAGTATGCGTTGGAGTGGTCTCCAGACCAAGGAAGAAGGTGAGAATCACAGGAGATAAAGGTAAACTACCACTTACACAAGCTATAACTAGATTATTTGTGCATTACAAACAAAACCACTTTATAAAATACATGCTGCTACTGTATTCCTTTGTTTGAAATAGTTGCATGTAAGATAAAAAACATATTTAGGGTTCTTTATCTCCTGTTTCCATTTTGTGGATTTTCTCATGATGCAACATTTAACAAAATCTGTGCTAAAGTTTTAAGGCTGTGGTTTATCTTATATAGTATTTAACAGTCAATGAGATTGAAGAGAGAATGTTTAGATAAGGCTATTGTCTTTATTCTCCAGACTACCTAAGGTAAGGGAAGACAGCTGAATGAGATAAAACAGGGATCTTAAAAAGACTTCTAATCTACACCCATTGATGTCCATCTCACGCAATACAATTATTTAAATCGGTGCCTGAGTCATTGACTCCATTCTATGGCCAAAGCCACACAGTGAGGAGCAAGTGATGTACAAATGCCGGGGGGGGGGGGTTACAACAGGAAAGTTCAAAAAATGAATAGAATACAACTCAGGGCATGCCAGCCTCTCACCTGGGGCTGGGTCTGCTTCACAATGCTGTCAAACAGGAGACAGCCATCTTCCCAGCATGCACAGCCACTCCCAAAATGCAGCACGGTGCACCAGCCATCCACCTACACTGCAATTCTGTATAATATCATCACCACGAGCCAGTCAGTGCAGTGTCGGTTACCATGGAGGCTGTGAAACCCTGAGGATAAATTAGTCTCGTGAGACTAAATAACAGCAAGTAAAACACAAAGAAATGTGGGTCATACTGTACGTCAGGGCTCAAAATTTCAGGTCCCAAGCTACTAGCCAGGCCTTAAGAGTTACTCGCCACCTAACCCTTACCGTTATCTCTGCCCCTAAACACACCCTCTAAAATTATTGTTTAATTATCATTAATAATATAACGAAGCATTGTAAACATAAATCAAAATGTGCAGTGTGTATGTGTGTATCACAGAGCTCCACAGCAATAAACCTCATAGTAATGTGCAGTGTGTATGAACGTATCACAGAGCTCCACAGCTATAAACCTCATAGTAATGTGCAGTGTGTATGAACGTATCACAAAGCTCCACAGCAATAAACCTCATAGTAATGTGCAGTGTGTATGAGTGTGAGTTTTATTGCTGTGCAGCTCTGTGATATGCTCATACGCACTGCACATTACTGAGAGTTTTATTGCTGTGCAGCTCTGATACACTCATACTCACCACGCCTTACTGAGTTTTATTGCTGTGGTGCTCTGATACACTCATACACACTACGCATTACTGTATCAGAGCAGCAATAAAACGTACGCTCCTACACACCACACATTATTGTATCAGAGCTCCAAAGCCTTTTATATACCCCCTCTCTCTCTTTCTTTTTACCCCCTCCCTCTCATTCTTTTTTTCAACCCCCCTCTCCCATTCTCACTTTTTTCACCTCTCTCCCTCTCTTTTTTTTCATCTCCTCTTCCATTCTCAGTTTTTTTATCCCTCTTTCTTTTTTTTTCATCCCCTCTTCCATTCTCAGTTTTTTTTATCCCTCTTTCTTTTTTTTTCATCCCCTCTCTTCCACTCTCAGTTTTTTTATCCCTCTTTCTTTTTTTTCATCCCCTCTCTTCCACTCTCAGTTTTTTTATCCCCTTTCTTTTTTCCATCCCCTCTCTTCCATTCTCAGTTTTTTTATCCCCTTTCTCTTTTTTCATCCCCTCTCTTCCATTCTCAGTCTTTTTTTATCCCCTCCTTCTTTTTTTCATCCCCTCTCTTCCATTCTCAGTCTTTTTTTATCCCCTGCAGCCTTGTAATTACCTACCTCCCAGGCAGCAGTTCCCCTCCGCTCAGAGGGAGGGAATCAGATCACTCCTCACTCGGATCATGCACAAATACTTCCAGGCTCTGTGTCAGCACACGTGACACAGACCACCCGGAAGCTGGCTGAGTGCAGACGCTGGGAAGATGTGAAAGCACATCTCTCCCAACGTTCGGTCCGTCCCTGCTTGCGGCGCCGCCCCCCTCCTTCCTCGCTACAAGCAGACAGGATCACATGAAAGGGAATGTCAGTGACGGCTCCATGCCGACGCTGGCATTCCAATTACAGCCCAATTTCTACTCGCCCTCCCCCAATTTCAACTCGCAAATTGCGAGGGGGCGAATGAAAATTTTAACCCCTGCTGTAAGTGATCTCTACACAAACTGTAAAACGCACAGTATTGCAGGCAATTCAAAGTTAGAACATCAAATTACAAAGGGTTTGTGAATTGTCTCTCCTCACAATCATGTTATGGAGTCGAAAGAGGAACAAATACGCCCGTGACAAGAATGATTATGAAAAGGGGATGTGTGGAAATTACGCACAAATCCAACCCAAACAGAGAAGACGCGTACCAACTCCTTCACTGAACAAAGACCTGGTAATAGGGGGTATTCGAACAATGGAAAAGGAAGAACATATAACCAGCGCCCACCTCCTTGGCAGAATAGACAATATCAGGGCAGAAGAAGCTATTCCTATACTTCGTATAGACATCCATACAGACCCAATGTTCCGGTTCATTCACTAAGAACGTCGCCATATCAGCTGGGTAGATGGGAACAGACCTGGACAAAGACCACAAGGTGACAACATGCGGGCACCAGGCAATAATTCCCAAATTGGTTTAGGGGAAACACCAACGAATAACGATCAAAGATCCAACAAAACCATATCGAAGAAACAGATCCTACACGCAACCAAACCAATCACTGGCTACAACCTAATACAGGAAATAGAATGCATCAGAGCAGCGAAAGAAGACCTGAATACGGGATATCTACTAACAACAGATTCGAAAGTCTGGATGAACAAAATTATAATAAGGTTTTTTTAGAGGAGAAGCCGAAATGGAAAAACAAAAACCCATATCAACCAGAAAGAAGAATGTACCAAAAACCAGGGATCCCAAGAGGAAGAGTAAAACATCAAGAAGAGCAGTATTATGCCTCTCCAAGAAAAAGAAGGGCATCAGAAATTGAGGAAAATGATGAGGAAGAGTACTATTCAGAAATAAGAAAAAGAGAAAGACATTAAATCCACAAGGGGTCTTCAATCTCAGTAAGAAAATATTGGAAGAACGACACATTAAGGTCCTTAATAAGGGCCTTAAATTTGCCCCTTCAAACAATATAGATAAATTCGGCCTCTATGTAGAGTTACAGAAATTCGAAGGAACAATCTGTTTAACAAATTTCTTTATGAAGTATCCTGTAACAAATCAAGTGACTCATACTGACAAATGGACACATACGAATTTAAAAAATAGGTCATTCTTGTACCCTAAACATCTGATCTTGAAGGAGAATATGGTACTCAATGACATAGAAAAGTTAAAACCTAACAACAAATTCAATCTAACGAAACTGGAAAAGGACACCTTGAGGGAACTGGCCATGGATGATAGTTTGGTTATTAAACCAGCAGATAAAGGAGGGGAGATCGTTCTCCTCAATAAAGAAGCCTATCTTGAAGAAGCCTCATGCATTCTTGGCGATACTAATACCTATAGTCTATTTACGCAAAACCCAATCAAAGACATTAAATCCCGTTTCGATTATTACATTAAAAAGGGTGAAGATTTGGGTATTTTAAATGAAAAAGAAAAACAATATTTGACAATTGAGCATCCCATTACTCCAGTCTTTTATTATTTACCGAAAGATCATAAAAATGCCACCAAACCACCAGGTAGACCCATAATCTCTGGAATAAACTTTATCTCCAGCAGAACAGCAGAATATTTCGATACGCTGCTTCAGCCAACAGTAAAGAGCATATCTTACCTGAAAGACACAGGCGACATCATCAGGATCTTGAAAACAATAAACTGGGAAAATAACATAATTTTTGCAACTTGTGATGTCAGAACGTTGTATACCTACATATCACACGATAAAGGGTTTGATGCTGTCAGACAAGAACTTACCGGTAGCAGAGAATTGGATGCCACACAAATTGAATACATTGTTGAAGTCATCGGATCTGATCCTTAAGAATAATTATTTTTGGCATAAGGATCAATTCTTTCTACAGCAAATTGGGACTACCATGGGGAGTAAAATGGCACCCAGCTATGCAAATCTATTTATGTCACAGTGGGGAAAAATGTGGGTTTATAAGAACCATCGTTGATTGAAGAACATCAAACTATATAAAAGGTACATTGATGATATTTTCCTTATATGGCAAGGCGATGAGAGCGAACTCAACTCTTTCTTTGAATTCATCGACAACATTGACTGGGGGATACACCTTGAATGGACCTGTAGTGAAACAAGTGTCGACTTCCTAGATCTCAACATATATATCAAAAATTCCTGCATTAAGACCAAGACCTTCTTTAAGACTGTTGATGTCAACAGTTATATTGACAAGACTAGTTGCCATTTCTGGCAATGGTTAGATGCATTCCCAAAGGTCAATTCCTTTGAATTAAAAAGAACTGTACGGACGATGCAATATATCTTGAACAATCACAAAACCTAAAAGAACAGTTTCAAGAAATAGGATATAATCCAGATACTTTAGAACAGATTAGACGAAAAGTTCTGGAAACCAGCCAGACACAGATCCTAGAAGGACCGAGGAAGACGAATGAGACAGACTCAAAAGCCCCCTTTATCTGCCAATACAGTGAACAACATAATCAGATGAAGAGTATATTCAAAAGATATTGGCATATACTCAGAAAAGATAGTGATTTACAACAGATCCTGGAAGAACAACCAACACTTATTTTCACAGGAGTGGGCAACATGAAGAATGCTCTGGTGAAGAAGAGCCACTTGAAAGAAAGTGAGCGTAAGAACCCTTTCAATATAGAACGAGGCTTTTATGGATGCGGTAATTGCCATAGCTGCAGAACCAAAGGCAGCCATAAGAGGCACATAAAAAAATTTACTGACATGAAGGGGAACAATGTCCATAAGATCTTTGGAACTTTAACTTGTTTTTCGAGACATGTAATTTATCTCCTGATTTGCCCTTGCGGAAAATACTATATAGGTCGAACCATTAGGAGTCTAAACGTTAGAATATGTGAACACATCAACAACATTAAAAAAGGTGTAGATACTCACACCGTTCCGCAGCATTATAAAGTACATCATAAAGATCCAGTTTATGGCAATTCAGCAGATAGATAAAAACTGGAGAGGAGGTAATTTCCTAAAAATGATTAACAGAGCCGAAATGAAATGGATCTACAATCTTAAAACCCTTAAGTCCCTAATGGATTGAACTAGGACTTCGAGCTCTGCCATTTTCTTTGAACTTTTTTATCTTCCCTACTATATCTATTTCCTTCCATGGCCCTATCATATGCTGATCTATTAGTTTACTACCATATACCTATATAAGACAATATACCTCACTTCCTTCCCTGTCTCATATAATCCATCAGTACATCCCCCACAGACAGTATGTCTTTCCCACTATTGTCTCTCAACATTCATCCACCTAATCCCTTTGCTCCCTTTAGCGAGATACATACCCTATAGTGATGGTACTTCTTACCTACCTACCTTTAGATCTACTACATTTTCTCCTCCCTCATACTATTAATACAGATATTTAAAGTATTTTAGTTAATTATCTTATTCTCCCTTTATTTCTACATATATTTTGTTTATTGTACCAGGTAATTTTAGAGATTCCAACAGTTTTTATACATTTTATATATTTGGTGCTATGTATTTCATATGTATTTTACATATGCTATGTATTTTATATATTGTTTTTTTTATATATGAACATTTTATCATATCTTTGTATAATTAATACTCTTGTGTTTTTTAGTTACCCCCGCATGATGCTGCACTTTGGCTATACCATCTTTTGTTTGTTTGGGCATTTGGGTGGAATTGTCCAGCCTATAGATAGGCTTCCCTCGTTATTTGGACTTTAAATAAAGAGAAAAAAAGGAGAAAAAGGGGAGTTTTCCCTCTAATATCAATGCTATGCCACACTGTGGCTTTCTAGCAGAGATAAGGTTATGCAACTGGTCAAAGCCACTCCTAGGACAGCGCTGTTTCAGGTTTGTTGGACCCTCATCTCTGCTAGAAAGCCACAGTGTGGCATAGCATTAATTTTAGGGTTCTGTGTAATAACAGATCCAGGATGCATAAAAGTGAGACAGATGTCATTTGCATATCCTACCCAGAATTCCTTGCTGCATATGGGAATGTGGCACAGGAGCTCTGGGATGCAATTCATCAAATTGCTGTGATGTGCAAGTGGCTTCTGCAATAATAAACACACTTATTATAGTATGGAGGCTTTTTATCTCACTTTTTGTCCTCCACCACAACCCTCATAGATACTGACTGATTTGCCTACGGGTCCCAAGCATCTACTGCAACTGGTCATCATGCCTAGCTCCTAGCTGATGAGGGTCCAACAAACCAGAAACACTGCTGTCCTAGGAGTGGCTTTGATCAGTTGCATAACCTTATCTCTGCTAGAAAGTCACAGTGTGGCATAGCATTGATTTTAGGGTTCTGTGTAATAACAGATGCAGGATGCATAAAAGTGAGACAGATGTCATTTGCATATCCTACCCAGAGTTCCTTGCTGCATATGGAGAATGTGGCACAGGAGTTCTGGGATGCAATTCATTAAATTGCTGTGATGTGCAAGTGGCTTCTGCAATAATAAACACACTTATTATAGTATGGAGGCATCCCTCCATCCCCTGCATCCCTCCCTTCTGCTAAAACCCCAGGGAAATGTATATCAATGTGTGTGTACTGTAGCTGGGCATGCTGGGAGTTGTAGTCTGGGGTTGGGGTAATGGAGTAAAGGGTGGGCCATTATCCCAGCAAGTCTGAATCACAGGTATGGCTTTTTAGGCTTGCTCAGTCTTAATATAAGGGAAGCTGGTGTAAGTGGAGAGAGGAGTGTTCAACTTATGGAGAAAGCTGAAAGAGAACAGTTTATGATTGTTGTGAACCACTGAATTGCCGTGTACTACTGACTTTGCTGTGTGCCACTACTGCTGTGCGGAGAGGAAAATAAAAATCTAAAAAGAACTTTTTGTTGCCGTGTTTTGGCGCTCTAGAAGACATGGCTAAAGGAGGAGCCCTGTTTTATATATATATATATATATATATATATATATATATTGTAACACACCAGGAGGGCAGCACTCAACCTTTGCTTAGCACAGAGGGCAGGTGCTTCTCATGATAAAATAAAACACATCACACCAGGAAGAGAGCACTTCAGCTAACAAATTCAAAGATTACAACAGCCTATATATAGTGGTTGAGGCCAAAACAGTGATTGAATTTAAGCAAGCATGGGATAGGCATAAGGCTATCCTAAACAAAAGATAAATCCAGGTAAAGTATCCATGTAATTGGGCAGACTAGATGGGCCGAAAGGTTCTTATCTGCCGACATTTTTCTATGTTTCTATGTTTCTATATTTCTATATCCAAACATCAAGATTTTACCAAAATTTAACCCCTTACAGATTTTAAGAACTCTTAACCTTTCAGCATTTCAACAGTTCTCAACCCTTTTAAGATTTTTCAAGGTTTCTAAACCTAGGCTCTGTTAAAAAATTATGGGAATTTTGTTCACAATATATGGCCATAAATTACTTAAGCCTGTCAACACCTTCAATGTATCCCACCTTTGACTGGCCCTACTGTAAATCACCTAATGACCTCTATCATGGAATTAACTCATGTAATACTGAGGGTAGGATCCGTACTGGAGCACCCTGCAATTCAAGGTTAAGTAGAATTTTATTTTATTTATTTATTTATAAAGGATTTTACCAGGGAGGATACATTGAGATTTCTCTCGTTTTCAAGTATGTCCTGGGTTTGAGAACATTGAGTGGTTACAGAAATACAAAATAGTAAAATGCAAGATATTAACACAAGACCAAATATACAGATTAACAGAAAAATAAATATGGAGGAAATAAAGTCATTATGTTACATGTTTACAGATGCATTTCGTATTGAGGTATGCTAATAGGGAGCTCTTAAGGGACTTTAGACTGGGGGAAGATTTGACGGCGTCTGGGACGTTATTCCAGATTTGCGGTGCTCTGTAGGAAAATGAGGATCTAGCCATTTTCTTTTTGTATTGCGGTATTGCAAGTAAGGTGCTGGTCCTGGATCTGAGGTTATAGGATGAGGGAACTGCCGGGGGAAGCAGCATATTCAGGTAGGGTGGTAGCTTCCCAGAAAAGCTCTTAAACACCAGGTTGGAAAGGTGAAGGGTGCGTCTAGAGTCCAGCGATGGCCAGTTTAGTTCTTTTAACATGTCACAATGGTGGGTCATGTAGTTACATTGTAGCACAAAGCGACAGAATGAGTTATACAATGTAGTAAGTTTCTGGAGGTGTGTTTGTGGGGCGGCTGCATACACTACATCTCCGTATTCAATGGCTGGCATAAGCATTTGTTGTACAATCTGCTTTCTTACCGTGGGGCTCAGGCAGGATTTGTTTCTGTACAGGGCACCTAGTTTGGGGTAAAGTTTAGATGAGAGTTTTTCGATGTGGGGGCCAAAAGATAGATTTGGGTCTAACCACATACCTAGGTATTTGAGAGAGGTGACTGTGGTCAGTGTGCCGTTTGATTTTGTCCCAACACATAGATGGGGTGTTTGCAATTTGTGTAGTTTAGGTGCGGTTCCAAAGAGCATTGTAACCGTTTTGTCAGTATTTAGAAAAAGTTTGTTATTTGCTATCCACTTTTCTACCCCTGTGAATTCTTCTTGCAGCACGGCCTCCAGCTGCGGGAGATTTGGTTTGCTGGTATAGATTACCGTGTCGTCTGCGTACATGTGTACAGTTGAAGCTTTGCAGACATTGGGCAGATCGTTTATGAATATTGTGAATAGCAGGGGGCCAAGTATCGAGCCTTGGGGTACACCGCACGTGACTGGGAGGGGAAGGGAAGTGCTGTCAGAAATGGACACAAATTGAGACCTGTCAGACACATATGATTGGAACCAGGTTAACGTACTATCACCAATACCAGAGTTGCTAAGTTTTTGTAATAGGATGCCATGGTCTACTGTGTCAAAAGCCTTGGCAAAGTCAAGGAAGATGGCTCCAGTTAGATTTCCTTGTTCCATGCCCGCTTGGATATCATTACAAACTTTTAAAAGGGCAGTTGTAGTTGAATGGTTTGGACGAAAGCCTGATTGATCTGGGGTTAAATAGTTCTGATACTGATAATAATCACGTAATTGAGTGTAGACACATTTTTCCAGAATTTTTGACATTACAGGGAGCAGTGATATTGGGCGGTAGTTGGATACCAAAGTATTGTCTCCACTTTTATGGATAGGTACCACCCTTGCAGTCTTCCAGAGTATGGGTATGTATCCAGTCACCAGTGATTCATTAATCAGGGTTGCGACAGGTTTAGCAATTGCTGGTGCACTGATTTTCAGCAGCATTGCTGGGATTTGATCAGGTCCAGACTGGTATTTAATTTTTTGGTTACGGAGAAGTTTAGTGATGGCACTGACAGGCACAGGCCTAAAACTGAATAGGTCTGGGTTACGGGGTTTTTGCACTGTTGGTGGGTCCTGACCTGCGTGCGGCCTTTCTGATTGCGTTTCATTTCCTAGCTTAGCAATGAGGGTGGTGGCGCATCCAACAAAATAATTATTAAAAGCATTTGCTACATCTAGGGGGTGTTGTACAGTTTGGTTGTTTACTTTTAAAGCAGCTGGTTGGGAGTGGCTGGGGGGTGCTTGTATGTTACTTATGATTTTCCAAAAATTTCTGGGGTTTGATATGTTATTGTTTAAATTTTCATTGAAGTATTGGGCTTTAGCCATTTTTGTTTCTTTTGTGCATTCATTCCGGCATTTTCGGTATTCACAGTGATCGTTCATGGATCCAGTACTCTTGAACTTTGACCACAGGGAGTCTCTAAACTGGTACATATGCGTGAGGTCAGCTGTAACCCAGGGGAGATGGGCCCCTTTTACTCGCACTTTACGCAGCGGGGCATGGGAATTCCAGACTTGCAGGAGCTCAGACTGAAAGTATTCAACTGCACAGTCTAGGTCTGGGATTAGGTTTAGCCTGTACCAGGGGAGCTGTATGAGATCACTTAGGAAGGATTCAAGAATAAATTTCTTGAAAGACCTGGTGGTTATTACCTTTGGGGGAGATTTCAAGGCTTTTATTTTGCGCACGCAATACACTAGACAATGGTCACTAAAGCTATTAGCAAGAACGCCTGCCTCCTGTATTCTATCAGGAGATGAGGAGAGAATCCAGTCCAGCAAGGTATGGTTAGGGCTTTTCATATTAATGCGAGTGGGGAGGAGATTAATTGAGTTAGCTGCAAAGTTTTAAACAGTGTGCAGTGTTTATTGTTTTTAGGATTTAGCCAATCTGTATTAAAATCGCAGAGGACCAGCAGTTCACTTTTTTGGTTTTGGGCAAGTAGGTTATTAAGGATTTGAGTTATGTCAGAGAGGGAGTGCACTGGAGAGCTCGGTGGACGATACAACCCAGCAACAATGATTGATTTACTGAATGGGATCTCAATTATACCAGAGAGGAAATCAAAGGTGACAGGAGAGCTAGAAGTCTGTAAGGGGGTGAACTTTATGGACTCCTCAACATAAATAACAATTCCCCCTCCTCTCTTTGCTCTGTCTTTTCTATAACATGAATACCCCTGTATTGATATGGCAGAGTCTGGTACTTTTGGGGTTAACCACGACTCTGTGAGCACAAGGACTTTGGGTTTGTAATAGCAGCACCAAGCCTGAAGCTCATCCAATTTAGGGAGTAAACTTCGGATGTTACAGTGCACGAATGAGAGGCCTTTTTTAGTGGGGAGACTAAAGGTTGTGTCACCTATAGGACCAGGGTTAGATTCCACATCGTTTGCCAGGGAAAGTAGCAGAATGAATAGAAATTTGGACAGAGTTTTCTTTTGGTGATACTGTAATTGCACAGTATTAAATCTCTGAGTGGGGGTAGGAGGGCTGGACTTTAGCACTCTCCACCAGCACTCAGCTGACAGGTTAGAAGAACCAAGTAGGCTGGGGTGTATAGGGACTTGATTTCCATCCTGGGGCAATTGGAAAGGTGTATAGAGGGCGAGGGTAGCTTTGGAGAGAAGGGAGGCGAGAGAAAAGAGAAGTAGTAGTGGTATATACATTATAGAGAAAGGTGGGGGTGAGAGTAGTTGGGTGGGCGAGAGTAGAGAAAGCAGGGATTTAATGAGGGAATGTATTGCAGCTGCGTAAGGAGTGTGATAGGAGGGTATAAATCAAATGAAAACTGTGGGGTGGGTGGGTGAGGGGAGGGTAGGGTGGGAACAAAGTCCAGGAGAAACCAGAGTGAGTTGCTGCCTGGGTCTGATGGGTGAGGAAGCGACGTAAGAATGCTTGCTGAGAGAGAAAAAAAAAAAAAATACACAAAAAAGACACATAAGATCAGAGGGGGTTTGGGGTGCAATAAAATTCGTAAACTCAGTGTTCTAAGGGTGGAGCACCTGTGAAGGGAGGGGTGCTTGTCATAGGCTGTCAGCCCCTTTCATATGGAATGTATTTAAAAAAAAATTTAAAATAGCAGCAGAATTGTTTTTTCCCCTTATAAAGTTAACAATTCCACTGCCCTAACTTATTTATTTTTTAAATTATTTAATTTAAATTTATTTTAATTATTCAATTTTGAAATCTATTTTAACCACTTCAATGCGGAGGACGCGCTCAGCGCGTCCTCCGCATTACCACTGCTGTGCGGAGGACGCGCTGAGCGCGTCCTCCCATTGGGGAGGCAGCGCGATGACACCTAATTCAGGCCCCCCCCGCATGTGCGGAGGAGGCGCCTGAAAGGGAGGGGGGGAGGTCCTTCAGACCTCTCTCCCTCCCGATCGGCTGCGTTGCGGGGTTAACCCAGGCACCATTTGGAAGGGCACAGCCTGCCCTTCCAAATGGTGCCTGGCATTAACCCCTGGGGAGCTGGATCGCGAATCGGCGCTGAAAAGCGCCGGTTCGCGATCCTTTCCCGGAGCTGGCAGACATCTTGGATGTCGGCCAAGCCTCCGGGAACTCCCCCTGAGGACTGGCGTCATCGTGCGTAGCACGATGACGCCAGTCCTAGAGTTAACCCCTAACTGCCACCAACGGTGGAGATAGGGAGTTCCAATGAACTCCCTATCTCCCGATCCGTGGCAGCTAGGGGTTAATGTTTGGTATGGTTGGATCGGCCAGAGCATGGCCGTTCCAACGATACCAAACACGAATGTGAAAAAAGTTTTTAAAAAATTTTTTAAATTAAAATTAAAAATAAAAATATATTTAAAAAAAAATAAAAAAATTTTTTTTCTTTTTTTTGGTTTGTTAGTGTAGCAATATTGTTCCCATTTCAATTATAATGTGAACAATGATGCTGCACTAACGATTTTTGTATGCGGTGCGTTTGTTAAAAATCGCGTAATTTTCCCCCAAAAAAAATGTAACGAGACCCCATCTCTAATTTTTTTAACAAGCGCACCCCATACAAAATATAACCGCAATTGCTCGCATGTTAAAATGTGAAAAAAAACACTTTACACGTTGTCAATTATTGAAAATACATATTTTATTGCATTTTTAGTTATAATATACAGATATGACATAACGTATACATATAATAATGACATATTATGAATCTACCGAGTCTGACGGAAAGAACGATATATAATATGTCTGGGTCATATACTAAAATAAGCCTTCAAAACACGTTTAAACATGATGAGCAAAACCGGTAAAAATTACCTCAGCACAGAGGCGGGAAAAGCCTCAGCAGCGAAAGGGTTAATAACTATTTTAATAAAATATATTATTTTACAATATTATAATTTTTGTAATTAAATAAATTTTAATAACATAATGTATTTTATATATACTTTAATAAATAATAAGTTAAATATAATAGTTTTTGAGTTTTATTGCTATGGAGCTCTGTGATAAACTCGTATATACAGTATATTGCTGTGAGTTGTATTGCTATGGAGCTCTGTGATACACTTATAGACAATGCATATTACTGGGAGTTTTATTTCTGACATGTTTTATCCCCATCTCAGCCTCTGATCCTCTCTTTTCCCCCTATCCTCTCTCTGTGTGTTTAGGTGATAGGGAGTGGCTAGGTGTTGTCTGTGATACCTCATACACACTGCACATTACCGGGAGTTTTATTGCTGTGGAGCTCTGTGATGTGCTTATACACAGAGCACATTACTGGGAGTTTTATTGCTGTGGAGCTCTGTAATGTGCAGTGTGTACAAGTGTATCAGTTATGTACAGTATCTTATAAACCTGAAAAATTATCAGCAGTTTCCCACGTATACCACAGCTGGCAGCAGAGCAGTGACCATCTGTAAATCTGGAATTTTTATTTTTTTTTTACATCTTTTGTTATAGCATTCTGACGGGACATGACGTATCCACATAATAATAATGTTTATTGAATCTCCTGACTCCACTGAAAATAAGGATCTATAATTTGTCTGGGTCCTGTAATACAACAGTCAAAATTAGCTCAACACATGGGGTGAAATGGCTCAGCAGCGAAGGGGGTTAAAGGGTGTGTCTTTTTTGTGTGAAAATTGTTTTCAGCTCAGTTGAAAAGCGTATTACCAACAGTTCTCCGCTGCGGCAGCTGTTTGTCTGCACCCAATTTAACCCCCTACTTTCTCGCAAGGTCAAGCTTCTATACTGAGAACTGCACTCAGATGATGGCTTTCATTTTGTATGCTGCAATTTCCTGTTGGCAACTCGTAGCTTGAGTGTAGATACACCATCTAGTAATAGTGTATGTAGCCCAATAATACTTTCTGTAGTACAGTAGATTGGTGGATACAGAGTAGGCTTGTGCACTGATTTTTTTTTCGGTTCGATTCGGTTCGATTTGTTCGGATGTTTAAAATTTTCGATTCGGCTCGTTTCGACCGATTTCTGTTTCAATTCGGTTCGGTTCGGATCGTTTTTCGTGTACATTTTTTTTTCGGAATATCAACCATTTTTCGTGTTTTCGGGTCACTTTGCTCGTTTTTTGTAACGACTTTTCGGAAAATTTCGGAAATTTTCGTTTTTTTCGGAACGTCTGTTCTCCTCGTTTCAAAGTGTCTACAATAATTCTGGCGATTCTATCGTTTTTTTTTTTTATTAAATAAAGATCCTTTTTTTCTTATGAATATACATTTCACAACTTTATTTAATCATATTAAAATGGTATGAAAGCCAAGGAACAAAAAAATGAACAAAACGATTTAAAAAACGCTAAACTGACCCGAATGCCACAAGAAACAAGTGATACGCATTTACAAATACAAAATTTACAGAATCAGCGATATAACCGATAATAGTTAAATATACGATTTCCAGAATTACCGAAATGGAACCGAAATCACGAATGGAACCGAAATCATGAATAGAGCAAAAATAAATTTAGATTTGACACATTTCAAGTCCATTCGAAAAATCTGAAAATTTTTCGTTTCGGCTCGGAAAACTTTTCGGATCTGTTGGTTTTCGGGTCCGATCCGATTCGGAAATTCGGCCGAATCCGAAGACACGAATCGGGAAATTTCGTGAAAATTACGAAATTCCAAAACCCGAAACGCACATCCCTAATACAGAGGTATATTTATGCATACTTTACTAGATACTGAATTAATGCAACGTGTTTACTATAGCTGAGTTGTATTTGCTGGTTATAGTCAAGCTATTCAGGAAAAGTACACCTGGCTGAGAGACATATTGCTGATTTTAACTATTGGAAGTCAGCTGGCTGGCTGTAAATCTGCTATGGCAAAACAAATGGTCGAGCATTAATATAGCTAATTATGTAGTTCACCATTTTTGCTCATCACTTTTAAACACCACTTGTGGTCAAGCTTTATTGTAGGACCCAGGCAAAATATGTGTAGTTTTTTTCAGGGAACTCAGCAGATTCAAAATATATACTGTAATTACTGAGTGCATATGTCATGTCACATTCAAATGTCCTATCAAGAAAGTTAAACAAGAATTTATATTCAAATTTCAATCGTTTACAGCATGTAAAATACCTTTTCCACATTTTATGTTCCAAAACTTTGTGGTTATTTATTTACCAATCAACATTGATCAAATCAAGTTTATTTAATAGCTGTATAGCTTTCAACAGCACCTTACTTGCAATACCACAATACAAAAAGACAGTGGCTCGGTCCTCATTTTCCTACAGAGCACCACAATTATGGAATAACCTCCCAGACACCATCAAATCTTCCACCAGTCTTAAGTCACTCAAAATTTCCCTGTTAACATACCTCAATACAGAATGCACCTGTAAACATGTAACCTAGTGACTATATTTCCTACATATTTATTTTCTGTTAATCTGTATATTTGTGTTGTTAATATCTTACATTGTATTACTTTGTATTTCTGTAAATGTAACACTTCAATGTACTTGAACCCAGGACATACTTGAAAACGAGAGAAATCTCAATGTATCCTTCCTGGTAAAATCCTTTATAAATAAATAAAAAATAAATAAAAATTGGAAACACAGACAGGGTTATTCAAAGAGAGCCGATCTGGCCACGAAAGGTAACCAAACACTGAAATTCAGCATATGGCTACATTTCCTGGCCATTCGGCTATTCAGAGAGCAGGCAGTTCGCCAAATCTTGGCGAATTGCCTGCACATACGGTGCCTGTTCGAGGGCAGTGAAATCCCCATAGAGAAGCAATGCTTCGTCTATTCAGAGAACACAAAACAGCAGGGAAAAGTTGCCGAAATGCCCTGCTGTTCGGGGGTTTCATTCGACAGATTTATTAAGGCGATTCCCATAGGCTTCAATGTTTTAATTAAATATCTAATAAACCGTTTAATATTATATTCTGCAGTAAAAACTCTCTTTATAGATTTTTTTAGGATCCTTTAGGCATTTTTGGGGATTTTTATTGCGAAACCTTTTTTCCGTTTTTTTTTTATCGTTTTTTTCTTTTTGCTGTAACTGCCCTCTTTATTATCATTCATTGGATCTGATATGTAAATTCCAGGCATTTTCACTCAGTAGTTGTTTTGCAAACAGCGTTTAAATTTTCCAACTTACAAGTGTACTGTTTTTTTTGTTTTTTTCACCTCCTTCGTCTGCGTGTCGGGTTTTTCCGGCGGCTGCTCTGCGCTGTGATCGGCGGCTAGTCGGGTTTCTCCGGCGTGTTCTGCTGGGTTAATCCAGATGTTTTTGCGGGTTTCGGCGTGCCTTCGCCGGGTTTTGCGGTGAGTGATTGTCGGGTTTGCGGCGGCTTTTCCCTGCACTACGACGGCCCTGTGGTGCTTGCTGAATACACCACAGGGTCGCCGAAATAGGATCTCCGAATCGCACCGAATTGAAGAGAACGAAAAGTCATTGAACGTGCGGTGACTTTTCGATTCTCTTTGAATAACCCTGAGAGCATCCATAAATACATCAGGCAAAGGGTACCTAAGGAACAGTTAAGCAACTGCCCCAGATTAGTCAGAAGATGCCATAACGAATACGATTCCATGGCAGAAGGTACTAGCAGCATCACACATTTCTATCAATGATTGGAAGAGGTAATATTTTAAAAAAAAATCATTGAAGTGCTTGTCCTAGAAACATAGACTCTGGTACTCAACACCAAAGTAATAGGAATGGGACACCTAGACATGACTTGAACTGCAATCTACAGATATATGGACATACAACACCATAAATTTACTGATCAGGAGTCACATATACCACAAAAGTGGGCTCAGGCAATTGTTTGACCCTATGTAGAATCTGCTTCAAGCTGAAGGTCTTGCATTCAGATCTCTAGGAGAACATTAGGACATTGTATGATTGGAAGAGGTAATAATTAAAAAAAAACAATCATTGAAGTGCTTGTCCTAGAAGCATAGACTCTGGGAGCAGCAGCACTGAGAATGAGCTCCTGAAAACTTCCCCATTTTATACCTTATAATGAGCAGAATTGAAGGATTTAACCAGGAAAACAAACTAGGAAAACAAAGACTTCATGCAAGATGACAAACAAGCAAAGAATATTCAATGAAGAGATAAAAGAAAATTAAAATTAAACAAGGGAAAACAACAAGTACATCCTTCCAGAAGACAAGCATCAGAAAGCACCAGATTCCAGCAAACTGCAGCACAAGGTAGGACCATCCTCCCACAACACCAATAACCCACAAAATTATCAAATTTATATAGAAACATCACTTTTGAAACATACAAATACATTCAACATGGAAAACTGCACTTTAAAAAGACAGAACAAAGACTCCAGCATACAAGCCACAGGCAGCAGGGGGTCCGACACCTTGGAGTTTGTTTACACAATGACAGAAAAGAGCAACCAGGCAAGAAAAGCCATAAAATAAAAAGAACAAATTGAACAAAATCCAGAGACTCTGTTTGCTGACTTCTCAAATAATGATCAGGGTAGGATGAAAACAAATGTATTATTTCATACGGAGAACACTGAGGCCTGGCATAGAGCTTTCTGCAAATACTACAATAATATTACAAAAGGAGGCATCAACAGGGGCCGCCAGATCAGGGTCACGGATGAGGAAAATAAAGAGTGTAATGTACTCGCCGTAAATATTTATCACAATGGCACCATCATGGTGCAAGGCACTGAGACTCATTTAGAGGAATTTGAGCAACCCTTCCCTCAAATTAAAGAACAAGCCAAGGACTTCAAGGACCTTGAAAGTCCAGCTAGTAAGACCTGTGAGGAACACATTACAGCAAAGAAATCCCCAGAGACATGTCTACATTATGCACCAGTCAAGATCTCCCATCACCCGAAATCCTCAGAGACTGCATATCCCAATTAGAATTAATATAGACAAAGTGCCTGAAAATGAACATGAGACAAATAAAACTCCATACATCAACAACACAGAGATCAGTGACAGCCAAAACCACTCACAAAATCCTGAACCCACAACCAGCCGGCCAACAAATCCCAGACAACAAACTCCTGAAACTGTAATAATAATGGATTCAAATGGGAAGTACTTAAACACAAGAAGGCTCTTCCCAGGAAAGAAAGTCACCAAAATCCATTGCGCTACGATTGAACAGACAATAGAAGTCCTCACAAATCCATACTTCACGAACCCCAAACAAATCATCATACACACAGGTACGAACAACATTCAGATACAACAGAAAGGCATTGCAGACAAACTGTCACAACTAACAGACACTGCACAGCAAAAGTTCCCCCACTCCAAAATAATCCTATCCTGCCTACTTCCGAGGAAGGACATATCGAACCACATCATCCAGAACATCAACACAGAATTGGCGGCTAAAACTAGCACAAGTCCAACATTCATCTGGCCCAACACTCTTCCATAACCCCTGAACACCTCTACGATAACAAACACCTCAACAAACAAGGGGTGAGTCACCTGGCAAGAAAATTTAAAGACATTGTACTGAACAGAACCCATATCCCCGAACCTGGCACAAACTAACACAACAACAACCACCACAAGACGACCTCAAACCGCACCGCACCAAGACAAGAACACCACATTTAAACCAAGAACAGGACAAAACAGATGGCAGGAATGGTGGAAACCACCCGCCCCAAGATGGACATCAAGACCTCCACAGAACAGAGACTTGGAGAAGATATGGACCCTCCTTGGCACACTATACAACAAATTAATGTGAATTGATCTCATAATGAACTACAATGACAACTATCCACAACCTGGTTGTCCCATGTAATTTTGCTCATTACAAGGTATAACAACATAAAATGACATCACTAACAATCAGTAGCTGGAACATTCAGGGTCTGAATGCTTCAACCTTTGGATCCAAAGTAAACGATCCAGACTTCAAACATAGACTGCACAACGTGGACATACAAATCCTGCTGGAAACATGGAGCCGGGCACAGGATGACCCACAAACACCTGTGGGCTACAGAGAATTTTCCGTGCCCGCCCAGAAGGATAAAAGCATCAAACAGGGTCGCCATTCAGGAGGAATATTAATCTGGTATAAGGAGGAGCTACACGAGAACATCAAAGCAATCAAGAAAGGAGAGAGCCACATCCGGATAAAAATAAGTAGCTCCATCCTCACCTCTCAGTCAGACATCTTCCTATGTGCAGCTTACATTGCACCACCAGAGTCTCCATACTCCAAAACAGACACTTACGAGGTGGTACAGAGTGAGGCCACGCACTTCCAGTCCCTAGGACACGTGCTTCTCTATGGAGAGCTCAACGCCAGGACAGGAAGAGAAAAGGACTATGTGACCTCAGATGGGAACACATACATTTTGGGAGCCGCAAACTACTGTCAGGAGTCAATACAGGTGCAAAGAAACAGCTATGACAATACAACCAACAAGAGTGGAAGAAAATTGCTGAATTTGCATCGGAGTCTCGGGCTCTACATCCTTAATGGCCGCACCAAGGGAGACTCTCTGGGAAGGTATACATTAAGCTCCCATGTAGGAAACAGTGTGATCGACTATGCAATCACAGATATGAACTCCACTCACATCAACGCCTTCACCGTCCCCTCACAAACACACCTGTCAGACCACAGCCAACTACTGCTTTATATTAAATCCTCAAGCAAACCATCCTCAAAACCCCATCAGAGCGGACTGTACAACCTCCCACCATCGTTCAAATGGACCAGACACTCTACCATAGCCTACAGAGAGGTCATCAACAGACCCGACATCAAAGATCAGCTAACAGTCTTTCAAAACCATACCTATGTACTAAGTCCCCAGGGGGTGAACCAAGCAGCAAAGGACCTCCACAGCAAACTACACACCATCGCAGAGACCTCCAACATTAAAAAAGTCAACTTCAAGAAATCATCCAATAAACAAAACAATAAATGGTTTGACAAAGAATGCAGAACACTAAGAAACAACCTATGAACAGTCTCAAATAAAAAACACAGAGACTCCGACAACATCGACCTGAGGATCACTCATGGTGTCCTGCAGAAAAACTATAAACAAATCCTCAAAAAGAAAAAACAAAACTACTTCATCTCCCAAAACCTTCAACAACTGGAAGAGGCTCTTCAGGAAAACTCTTTCTGGGAAACCTGGAGTCAAATCGGCCCAAGATCCAAGAAAAACCACCTCCACATCCAAAATGGCAACATCTGGCTCAACTACTTCAAGAGCCTGTACAAAGACATTCCCAAAGAGGAGCTAACTGGGGAACAGGAACACATCATCAGAAGACTACATGAACTGGAGGAAAAAATCAAGGATTTCCAAAACCCGTTAGATACACCCATTACACCCCAAGAAGTAGCAGAAAAAATTCAAGATCTGCGAAGTAAAAAAGCCAGCGGGATGATGGAATTCTTCCAGAGATGATTAAACACGGCTCTCCAGAAGTACACTCCTCAATATGTTACGTTTTCAACCTGGTCCTGAGCGTTGGATTCTACCCTCAAGTATGGAACAAAGGCCTCATAACACCCATCCATAAGAGTGGAGACCGATATGATCCAGCCAACTACAGAGGGATATGTGTCAGCAGCACACTGGGAAAACTGTTCAATAGCATCCAGAACAAAAGAATCCTCAGCTTCCTGACACAGCATAACGTCCTCAACAGAAGCCAAGCGGGGTTCATGCCAAACCATCGCACTACAAATCACATCTACTCCCTGCACAGTCTCATCAAGGACCATGTCCACAATACAAAACATGGGAAAATATTTGCCTGCTTTGTGGACTTTAAGAAGGCCTTTGACTCAGTGTGGCACCCAGGCCTGTTCCTCAAACTACTGGAGAGTGGAATAGGAGGGAAAACATACGATGTCATCAAGAGCTCATATAATGAGAACTTCTGCAGCATAAAGGTGAATGGGAAGAGAACAGAGTATTTCTGGCAGGCTCGTGGAGTCAGACAAGGCTGCAGCCTAAGTCCAACCCTCTTTAACATCTACATCAATGGACTGGCTGAAGCTCTAGAATCCTCCTCAGCCCCAGGAATAACTCTACATGACACTGAGGTGAAGTTCCTGTTGTATGCAGATGACCTCCTATTATTGTCACCAACAGAGAGAGGTCTACAAGACAGCCTGGAAGTGCTGGGAAAATACAGTGCGGCATGGGCACTACCCATCAACCAAAAGAAAACAAAGGTCATGGTTTTCCAAAGGAAGAATGCAAAAACCAAGAGTTCCTCTTTCACACTTAATGACTGCAATCTTGATGAAGCCAACAGCTACACATATCTCGGCCTAGAAACAAACCGATCGGGAAGTTTCAAACCAGCCATAGAGGCGCCTAAGAGACAAGGCGCGTAGAACCTTCTATGCCATCAGGAGAAACCTCTACAAACTAAAACCGCCTGTAAGAGTCTGGCTTAAAATCTTTGATAGCGTCATCACTCCAATCCTCCTTTATGGCAGTGAAGTATGGGGCCCCGTCACCTACCCTGACCAACCCAAATGGGACACCAGCCCAACAGAAATATTCCATCTGGAATTCTGCAAGAACCTCCTCCAAGTCCATCGGAGCACCTCTAACAATGCTTGCCGGGCCGAGCTGGGCAGACTCCCCTTACTTCTTGCAGTACAGAAGAGGGCGCTATCATACTGGGACCATCTAAACATCAGCAGCCTCAACTCATACCACCATAAAGCCCTACTGGCCAACAAGGACCACCCCAAACCATGTGGACTGCAACAACTCATATCCACCCTGATCATCCAAAGCCCACATGAATGCAACCTGACAAAATATCAAATAAAGGCCCTAATTAACGATTCCAGGGAAAACTATATCAGAGAATGGAGACATGATATAGAAAACTCCCAGAAACTCACCATTTACCAATCCTTACAGAGGGAATACAAACTGGCCCCATACCTGGAGGTACTACAAGACCCCAAGGACAGACAGATCCTGAGCCGGTACAGACTGTGCGCCCACAGCCTGGAAACCGAATCAGGGCGGCATAGACAGACCTACAAGCCCAGGGAGTATAGACTGTGCCAGCGTTGTGACCAGGGGGCCCTGGAAGATGAGGTCCACTTCCTCCTACAGTGCCCCAAGTACTCAGCACTGAGGGACACTCACTTCCAGAGACTCTCCGCTCTCATCCCGGACTTCACCTCTATAGAAGAGACGAGGAAACTCCACATCATACTGGGAGAAGAGGAGCCGGCGGTGAAAATATCTACACAATACGTCACAGAATGTCACAGACTGAGAGGAACATAAGAGATCCCGGACTTATAAATCCCCAACACAGACTCTCCCCCATCCCATTTCACATTATCCCTTACCCCTGATAATGTCCATGGACTTGCCCATTCCCCCCCATATATATGTCCCACTAACCCCCTCCTCCCCATATGCTTTGGCAATGCTAAAATGTATTTGGTCCTGCCAATAAAGCTTATTTTGATTTGATTTGATTTGTATCCAGGTTATCTGATATGCATCAGCAGTGCTTCCTTTGTATCCCATGATTTAACATGGGGAGTTGGGGACTGTGCAATCTGGCCTCAGAGACAGCTCAACACCATAAAACATTGGTTTGGCAAACTCACACCATTACACCACTAAGTTTCAAGGATTGTGCATAGAAACATCTGTACCAAATACAGGCTGCTGTACAGATAATAGATATGACAAACACACATGATATCTGATAATGACAAGATTAAGATCACATGGAAATCTAAATCAAGACAAACAAACAAGTACTGCCCAACTAGACATGCTTTTGGACACAGAATAAAAGCTTGCAGAGATGGTGGAAGTCACAATAAGCAACAAGCTGGAGAAGTAACCCAAGCAGATGTCCAAGTAGAAGATTTGTGAATTAGGAAAACACACACAATTTACCCTATCATTATTGATGTTCCTTTAAAAATCTAATTCAGTTTCAACAATAAAATACATCTTCACATTTGTCTTTAATATTTTATGCCCGCCTGTGTCCTGGACTCTTCTCACAGACAATTTTATTCTCACAGAATTTTTAATCTCCAGTAATTTACAATTAATATTTTATTGCTTTATGCCAACATTATATTTTTATGACTGTCATAGTACTATTGCAGGAAAGATTAATTCTTTCAGGCGGCGTATATTATCGTGCTAGCAATTTCAATACTTCCTTTAATTTTAATTACAAATTCTGTGTTTCTGTAAATTTGGAAATCTATCTGTGAATACAAACGTGCATGTAAAAATTTTTGCAATTCTGCACTCCAGCATGGTTGTAATTTAATTCGGAAGTTTCACTTCAGTTGTATTCAAGTATAAAGTAATTTTTCATGCAGCTACCATAGTGACTTTAACCCTTTCACAATCAAAATTCTTGTCAGACTCTGATTTTATTTTATTTTTTTGAGAAAGGATTTTACCAGGAAGGATACACTTAGATTTCTCTCGTTTTCAAGTATGTCCTGGGTGGCGAGCATGTACTGTTAGGTGTCTTGCCCAAGGACACTTACTGGAGAGGTGCTCTTGCTTGGATCGAACCTGTGTCTCCACAGTCTCTCTCCACGGTTATAGAGCAGTGATGTTGCCTCTATTCCACACAGCCGTTACTAAGAGTGTTTGCTTTCAAGACTAGTTCAATTATATTATTTTTCTTTGTATTTGCTTCAGTGCTTTTATAAGCTTCCTTGCAAATTATGGTTTTCGCTTTTCATGATTAAGTGTTATATCTTGTATAAATTAATTCAACATAATTTAGATAAAATGTTAGAATCGGTATGAAATAAATGCATTTTTCTTATATCGATTTCTGTTAAATATGTTTACTTATTTGCCCCAACTGTAGAAATACTTTTATTTGTTTCCAAATATTTTTTTACCAGCTATTAAAAAAGCGTGAAGAAAATAAAAGTGTATAAAATGTTATGTTCTGGAACTGCAATGTTAACTGTGTTAATACAATCCAGAACATTTACATATAATTTTATACTTGTGAAAAAAAGAGATTAGCTTATTCACGTAAGACTTGGAAAAATGGCAAAGTAGTTGTTTAGGAAAAGACATTTTAACATACATAAATACAAACAAGTATTTGAACCAGAAAACTAATTTTAAACTCTGGCAAGTATTCAAGTAATTTTGATATCAATGCTGTCATCAATAAGCCTAGATAAGTGTAAGTACAGTAGCAAGTGTTTCTTTGTAAAGGGTGTTGTTAGTCAACACAGCTGCTGTTTTAGACTTGGACAATGACTGTTTAATTAGCATTTATGAGATTCGTCAGATGGAGTGGTCCCTGCCCTCGAAACAATATGGCTGCCAGGGACAACGTACCCAAGAGGATTTCTACCTGAGTGCACTTTGCTACATTGATGTGCTGCATTCCGACAGTTGCCTTTTTATGTACAAAATTTGTTTGGCATGCCCAAGCTGCTCACATCAATGCATTATTAAAGGAAAGAAACAAACAAGCAGAAAGTGAGATGAACTGAATTGTATCAATCTTTGCAAGTTTTTTTCATTTTTTTCTAATTTTTCATTTGTGGACATTTTTGACCATATGACAAAACTGGTCCCCCATTCTCGTTATTGTCCAATTTACTGCTATGCCCCACACATTCTTTGAAACCTTAATATGAAGAAAAAAAGATTTTTCAGAAGGTCTGAATAGTAAACATGAATGGATATTGTTTTTGACATCTTGTGAAGTTGTCTCTCCCTTGTATCTTGAGAGAACATGGGACCTTCTGGGCCTGTACGAGGAAATATTAAATTTTTAATGAAGGTCCCTGAAATGCAGGGCAGCAAGATGTTGTCACCTCGGCATATTTTATCCCTGATCAAACATTAGTTGGCAGATGTTACAAACTTGTAACTGTGTCTAATCTACACCGGCTGCCTGTTTGGTAGCTCAAGTACAAGTTCTCACCCAGTTACTTTTCTAACATATTTCCTTGTTGCCTTCGCCTTCTTGATCCTTCAATTATCACATGTAATGTATCATAAACATGGATAACATGTCTTATATCTTATGAAGCAAAATAACAGGGGCTATGAATTGGATCTTACAGATAAGCTGGTATAGGAATCAGAGATCAAGTTATAAATAAAAAATAAGATACTCAATTTCAATTGACAATGAGATCAGAGTGTTCATCACAAGCAATAATTACATAAATCAAAATAATAATATAACTAATATATTCATGTACAGCTGAGCCAAGCCCCTTACAATTCTAACATTCCTAATGTGTCATGGTTCTGATAGCATGCAATGTTCCCTTTTGAGTGCTAAACTTTAATAAATATGTTTTGCTACAAATACTGTAGTTTAAAATAGAAAACTTCAGAGATAATGTTAGATTACTAGATTTTTTTGAAACAGTTGAAATCACTCATATTTTGACTAATGTAATCAAATATTGTAAAAGCGACATGTAGTTTAATTAATCTGCAAGAAAGGCTTTTTTATTATTAATAATATTATTATTCTCAGCAAAGCTCTTTTAATCAGATTATGATTAAAAAATTTCAGAGAAATAACCAATGCATGCATCCTGTCATAGCTCTCAAAAGTACAGGTCGAAACTGATTGTAGCAGTTGAAGGTCTAATGGGCTGTTTTTTTGTCCATCTTCTGACGATGGTTCACCCATATCAAACAAAATGATTAGTTAATTTACATATAATAAGAAAGTTGATATGCTAAAAAAAATAAAAAGTTTTAATAATGAAAGTAGCAATTTTTCATTTAATTAAACTAAGAAAGTATGCCTGATATTGACAAAAAAGGGGCTAAGGTAAAGTTTTTTAGGAAAAAATAAAGGTTCAATAAGAGGCGTGACTATCGAGACGTACAATGTAACTGATACGTTGCGGTTTCGGCACAGAAGATAGCTTCCATATTAATATTGTTATAATTTAAGACAGATATTTTCAAATACTGCCCTGCCAGATGGTATTGAATTACAAATCCCATAAATTCTCTGGCCATGTATTGCAATAAAATAATTCTGGGAATTGTAGGCCATCAACGTGGGGAGGAGGGTGGAGTTTGAGATACCTCATCACATATCAAGATTTATCTCATTATTTTATAATTGGGGATAGAAAGTGTCATAACACAAACAAGTTAATTTTAATTGCAACTAAAGGTGAAGCGGTCACTGCAAATAACAATCTTTGTTTTGGAACTACGCTTCCCTTGAAGCTCTGCAGCCTAATATGTAGATGTGCATAATGGGACAAAGTTGCTGACCCATGATCAAGAGGAAGTGAGGTAGAAAAGCATAAGGGTAAATCATGATGCTATTCCATAGCTGATGGTAAACGGCAGACGCTAATGGAAAAACTACTGCGAGACGTTAAACATTACCACCTTCCGACTACCGAAAGTATTACAAACCTTGTGCAGGTTTTGGCATTTCACCAGTTAGTGTGTTGGCGCAAGGTGGTTTCTTTCCACCTCGAGTGCCGCCAGGTGCAACCAAAGATACTCTAGGTTATATTCTAGGATACTCTAGAGAGGGAGAAACAAAGAGGTGTATACGTGAAGGAGTGAGGTGGGGTTTAGGGGTGAGGTGGAGTGGAGTGGAGGGGTGAGGGGGAGTGGAGGGGTAAGATGGAGAGGAGGGTGAGATGGAGTGGGAGGCGAGATCTGAGTGTAGACCTTAGGGTGAGAGGACTGGTGACAGGGTGAGCAGGTCTGCATTTGTTTATGGCCAAATTTTTCTCAGGTCCCTGTTATTAAGCATGTCTTAACCAAAATGTCTGTTCTTATGGGTGAAGTTAAACTGTGTCCGGACTTCAACATGTGCATGGACTCGGTACTCGATCGTTTGGCCCCACCATATGCTTCAGTAGGCTGGCAGTGTAAGAATTTATCGAACATAATGGCTCACTTAAACTTATATGAGGTCTGGCTACTGTTGCACCCAGGTGATAGGGGTTATACTTACTTCTCCCTGCCTCATAACGCATGTACTTGAGCATTTTACTTAATATATCCTGTCCTTTGGTCACAGGTACACTATCACCACCACCTCGTCCTGTCACATCTCTGCGCCCCATCCCTCACTCTTTCCCCACCTCCCTCCCCACACCTGCTTCTTTCCTTGCATGGCACAAGCACCATGCAGGTGTCCCCAGTTGCCACCTCTGCCATATCTCCAGCTTCACCTGCCTCAGCTCCCCATCTGCCGGTCCACCAAAAGTCCAGCTTCTCCCTCTAGTAGCTCCACCATCACCCACTCTATTCCAGATGGAAACGTCCAGCCTCACAAGCTGCACCAGACCAGGTACCACCACAGCTTCCACCAGAGCCTCCACCACAGCCTGCACCACAGCCTGCACCAGTCGATGAAGAGTTCCCCCCAGCAACTCATCGCTTCCATTGATGACCTGGGGGACTACCAGGTGACTGTACAAGACTATATAGATGAGGGATTCCAGATGTTGGGCGAATGGCTGTTTTCCCTGCAGCAGAGCAGCGGCTGGTACTGCATGAAATACAAAGAACACAATCGGTGATAGGAGATAAAATTGCTTAACTGAATATGAATGCTGAAGTATACTCCCAGGAGATGGTTTCCAAACAGAAATATATAGAAGAAGAATACGAGAAATTCAGCCTCTGATGATCACACCAGCGGACGTGGGAAATATCCCAATAGTGGCACTTTTTATCGCCAAAGTAGGAATGATGAGAAAAAAATGTGTAATAAAATAAAAATTTTATTCCAAATAAAATATCGTAGGAGGATAAAAGCCCAACGCGTTTTGTCTATTGCTAGACTTTCTCAAGGGCAATAATAATACAGAATGAATCAAAATATACTACTATTTTATTTTGATTCATTGTGTATTATTATTACCCTTGAGAAAGTCTAGCAATAGATGAAACGCTTTGGGCTTTCATCTTTTACGATATTTTATTTGGAACAAAATTCTTATTTTAGTACACATTTTTTTCTCATCATTCCTACTTTGGCGATAAAAAGTGCCACTATTGGGATATTTCCCACGTCCGCTGGTATGATCATCAGAAGCTGAAGTTCCCGTATTCTTCTTCTATATATGAAATACAAAGAAGCCTCCAGAAGGTGGCCACCCAAATGCAATTACAGAGAGGGAGCTGATGGTGATGCTAAATCACCTCACCTCCATCATGGAGATCTTGGTGGAGCAGAAGCAGGCAAGCCCACCCATCCCCATGTTACCAACACCAATATTACCACCACCAACGGAAGTTGCTCCTGGTGCCCAGACTCAGGGGATGCTCTGCCTCACTCACTCCCATTCAAGCTGTCTCTGCCCAGCCATCTACCTCTGGTTCGTCCTCTGCCCCATGTCTGTTGCTAAAGCTGCCTCATTAGCTGCCTCCACAACCTCCAGAGCGTGTACCCATCCCAGACCCAAGAGGCATAGGACCAGATGAATTTTTTTTGTTGTTGCAAGTGTTTGGTAAATATTATCATTCATTATGTTTGATAGATATACATCTCGTTCTGCTTCATAATGTTTTATTAGTTCAGTGCGTTTCTGAATACATATACTGAATCTATGTAGATCAGATTTTTCTTACCTGTTTCAATGCCTTATTTTTTTTCTTATCCTGTTTTCGGGATGGTGGTCTTCAGATTTGCCTTAACAAATTTTTTTACAAGATACAACTGTGTCCCTATTCATCATTGCTAATAATTATGTCAGACATGTATCCAACATGTTGCACAATCTATGAGACTATTGGATATTAGAAATGTGTAATTTGTTTCGTTCCGAATCGAAATTCAGACGAAATTCACCATTTTCATATTTCGGGAGCATTTCCGAAAACAAAATATCGACCAACCGAAAATTTTGGATCGATTCAGGTGATTCGGATCAGTTGTTTTTTTCTTTTTATATGAGTTATTTCGTTTTTAATGCTTATTTAAGAATGGGAAGTAGATTACTACCAATAGAATGAAAGTTTCTTTACTTATTTCTTCTTTTAGGATTTTTTTAAGCATTTTTTTGGGGTGAAATTTTAGGTTTTCTAACTTTTTTTAAAGAAAAAAAGCTATTTAACCCATAGGTTTCAATGCAGCATATGAATCCGCACACTGCTGTGAAGTGCCTCTCTGCAGTATAATTAATGCAGCATTTGAATCCGCACACTGCTGTGAAGTGCCTCTCTGCAGTATAATTAATGCAGCATATGAATCCACACACTGCCGGGAACTTCCCAGCAGTGTGTGGATTCATATGCTACATTAATTAGAACTCATAAAAAACGAAAAACTAACTGATCAAAAAATGAATCGATCCAAATCAATGAATCGATCTGCAGAGAGGTGCTGCCCGGCAGTGTGCAGAATCATATGCTGCATTAATTATACTGCAGAGAGCCACTTGCCAGCAGTGTGTGGATTCATATGCTACATTGAAACCTAAGGGTTAAAATCCTTGTTTCTTTAAAAAAAGTTAGGCAACCTAAAATTTCATCCAAAATATGCCTAAAAAATACTAAAAGAATAAATAAGTAAAGATGCATTCATTATATTGGTAGTAATATACTTCCCATTCTCAATAAGCAATAAAAAACAAAATAATGAATAACGAAAAACCAACTGAACCGAATCGTTGAAATGATCCAAATCACCGAATCAATCCAAAACGAATGAAAAACTGTCCGAAATGATCCGAAATGAAAAACAACACCCAAAAAAAACTAAACAAAAAAAAAGTCATGCACATCCCTATTGGATATTATTTTCATTACACATCCAATACTACTGGACTTAAATTCCAAATGATATATACAATATGTCCCATTATGACATGACCATTGCAACATACATGTTACATAGTGTATGTGTATCATACATTATATGTCAGACATATATATTGAGGTACAATTAATAAGATGTGGGGTGATCTGCATGACAACAACGTAATGCTTTTCTATGGTAATACCATTATACATCCCTGTGGATTCCAGCTTGATACCTGCAAAACAGCATGACCATTAGATTCATTCAATTAAAATGCCCATCATACCTAACATCTGTGTTTAACCCTTTCGCTGCTGAGGCTTTTCCCGCCCCTGTGCTGAGGTCATTTTTACCGGTTTTGCTCGTCATGTTTAAACGTGTTTTGAAGGCTTATTTTAGTATATGACCCAGACATATTATATATCGTTCTTTCCGTCAGACTCGGTAGATTCATAATATGTCATTATTATATGTATACGTTATGTCATGTCTGTATATTATAACAAAAAATGCAATAAAATATGTATTTTCAATAATTTACAATGTGTAAAGTGTTTTTTTTCACATTTTAACATGCGAGCAATTGCGGTTATATTTTGTATGGGGTGCACTTGTTAAAAAAATTAGAGATGGGGTCTCGTTACATTTTTTTTGGGGAAAATTACACTATTTTTAACAAACGCACCGCATACAAAAATCGTTAGTGCAGCATCATTGTTCACATTATAATTGAAATGGGAACAATATTGCTGCATTAACAAACCAAAAAAAATAAAAAAAAAGTGTTTATTTTCTTTTTATAATTTTTTTTTTAATTTTTTTTTATTTTTATTTTTCATTTTTTTGACAAAATTTTTCACAGTAGTGTTTGGTATCGTTGGAACGGCCATGCTCTGGCCGATCCAACCATACCAAACTTTAACCCCTAGCTGCCACGGATCAGGAGATAGGGAGTTCATTGGAACTCCCTATCTCCACCGTTGGTGGCAGTTAGGGGTTAACTCTAGGACTAGCGTCATCGTGCTATGCACAATGACGCCAGTCCTCAGGGGGAGTTCCTGGAGGCTTGGCCGACATCCAAGATGTCGGCCAGCTCCGGGAAAGGATCGCGAACCGGCGCTTTTCAGCGCCGATTCGCGATCCAGCTCCCCAGGGGTTAATGCCAGGCACCATTTGGAAGGGCAGGCTGTGCCCTTCCAAATGGTGCCTGGGTTAACTCCCGCAGAGCCGCCGATCGGGAGGGAGAGAGGTCCAAAGGACCTCCCCCCCTCCCTTTCAGGCGCCTCCTCCGCACATGCGGGGGGGGCGCCTGAATTAGGTGTCATCGCGCTGCCGCGATGACACCTAATTCCGGCGGCTGCGGTCCCGGATGCCGGGCTGACATCGAGGATGTCAGCCCGCACCGGGGGGGCCAGCGATCGGCCGGAACCCGGCCGAACGCTGACCCCAATGGGAGGACGCGCTCAGCGCGTCCTCCGCATACCAGCGGTAATGCTGAGGACGCGCTGAGCGCGTCCTCAGCATTGAAGTGGTTAATGATGCTTCTCAATATATTCTAAAACGTATCCATTGGGTCTCCACTCTTTGAAATGCATATTATTCTGTATTCCAACAATTACAAAGAAAGGCGTTTTTTGTGCTCAAATCTTTTTTATTAAAAATAATGTTTTACTCTTCAAAACTGTCACATTAATTGCTTTGCATGTACAGCAATAAAGAGGCAAAATGAAAATTACAAGGTTGTCAATAGTCCTTTAACCCTTTCGCTGCTGAGCCTTTTCACACCTCTGTGCTGAGCTCATTTTTACCAGATTCGCTCATCATGTTTAACCGCGTTTTGAAGCCTTATTTTAATATATGACCCAGACATATTAAATATTGTTCTTTCCGGCAGACTCGGCAGATTCATAATATGTCATTATTATATGTATACGTATATTATTGAAATTTCAAATTTTATTGCATTTTTTTTATAATATACAGACATGAGTCTGTATATTATTATATAATATATTATATTATAACAAAAAATGCAATAAAATTAGAATTTTTTAATAATTTACAATGTGTAAAGTGTTTTTTTCACATTTTAACATGCAAGCGTTTGTGGTTATATTTTCTATGGGGTGCGCTTGTTAAAAAAATTAGAAATGGTGAATCGTTACTTTTTTTTTGGGAAAATTACGTGTTTTTTAGAAAACGCCCCACATACAAAAAATCGTTAGTGCAGCATCATTGTTCACATTATAATTGAAATGGGAACAATATTGTTGCACTAATAAAACGGAATTTTTTTTTTTTTCCATTTTACATGGTCATGGCCACGCTCTGGCCGTTCCAATGATAGCAAACATTTACCCCTAGCTGTCACGGATCGGGAGATAGGGGGTTCATTGGAACCCCCTATCTCCACCATAGGTGGCAGCAAGGGGTTAATTTCGAAACTGTGCCCTTCCAGGCGGTGCCTGCCTTTAATCGCTGGCCCGCGGGGAAGGGGAGTGCACCTTCAGACACCTTCCCTGCAATGGCGGGGGGGTGCCTGAAATAGACGTCATCGCGCATGCGCGATGACGCCTATCTTGCCCGCCGGGGTCCCGGAGGCTGGGCTGACATCGATGATGTCAGCCCGCACTGGGGGGCCGTGCGATCGGCCAGAATACCGGCCGATCGCGGCTGCAAAGGGAGGATGCGCTCAGTGCGTCCTCCGCAGCGAAGTAGAAATGCGGGTGGACGCGCTGAGCGCGTCCACCGCATTGAAAGGGTTAAGTGATGGAGAGATCCAATTCTGTGTCCCCATCTGCAAAGTAAAAGGGCATTCAGTGACATGTATGCCATGCCTATTATTCATACAGACTAACTAACACTGATTTCTAACCCTGATTATCGATGGTTCTTTTGACAGGTTTAATCACGATCAGGCTAATCCTATAGGTTGCAGTGTAAAAAAAAATCCCTGTTTTTATTAACGATTGATTGATCTAACCCTAGCTTCTAAATTAGTGGCTAGTGTTAGAAATTAGGGTTAGAAGCTAGGGTTAGAAATTAGGGTTAGATCAGTTCTAAACCTAGCTTCGAACCCTAATTTCTAACCCTTGCTTCTAACCCTAGCTTCTAACCCAAATTTCAAAACCTAATTTCTAACCCTAATTTCTAACCCTAGCTTCTAACCATAATTTCTGTTCCTAATTTCTAACCCTAGCTTCTAATTTAGAAATTAGGGTTAGAAATTCGAGATAGGGCAGCAGCACCACAGTGCTCCGGAGCCCCATGGAGCTACTCTCCTTGGTGCTGAAACCTATTCAGCACCAAGAACAGCAGCACAGCAGAGCTTTGGATCTCCACGGAGCTGCTGAAAAGTTTCAGAGGGCACCACGAAATAACGAATTGATTCGTAAAAACTGAATCAATTCGTTATATTGTTCTGATCTGTTTCATTTTTGTTCCGTTTCGGAAGGAACCGATTTGTTATTTCAGAAGTGCTTCAAATTTTAACCCTAATTTCTAACCCTAATTTCTCTGCCATCCCTGTGCTCAGTAACATGTTGATGGCTGGCACTCTGCCCTGTCCATGCCAGAAACAGGGTGATGACTGGCTCTCTGCCCTCCGTGTGCTCAGTAACAGGGTGATGGCTGGCTCTCTGCCTTCCTGTGCCCAGTAACATGGTGATGGATGGCTCTCTGCCCTCCCTATGCTTAGTAACAGGGTGATGGCTGGCACTCTGCCCTCGCTGTGTGAAGTAACAGGGTGATGTCTGGCACTCTGCCCTCCCCGTGTCCAGTAACATGGTGTTCTGTGATGTCTGCCCTCAGGCTGCATGTTTCTAGGAGGACACGGATCCTCCGGGTGGTGTGTTATCAGGGCGGTGGCTGTGAGGGGACACTCACTGGATCCAGGACCTGAGATTCAGGGACTGGAGCCACACAGAGCCACGAAGGGGGCTGGGAACATGAGGGGAATATGTCAGGACGTGACCTCACACTGTGCGAGTACAGGAAGGGGAGGCACCATAATAGTGATATAATGACCACCACAGCCTGGGGTTTGTAACACATCCGTCGCTATCCTGTCTGCGATGGGAGGGCTGAGTGAGCAGCTGTGATGGCTGCGTGCGCAGCCAGCAAAGGACGCGTTACGAACGCAATTATATATAGTCACATGCACCAAATCTGATCAACCAGATATATCCCATGTAAAAATGCACTATGGCATGTCTCCACCATGATGGATAGCCTCTGAATCAATTTCAGCAAATAAACAGTACAAAACAACAATACATCATAAACAATTACCTCTTAATTGGATGTTCTGCTGGTTTGCTGGCAGTGATCAGTATGTGAAAATTGGTCAAAAATAGGAGAATCCTAGTTCTTTTTATAACTCCAGTGTCAATTACTCTCTGTCTCCAGTGTGAATGTATGATGTTGGTGCAGTAGGTCATTGGATTCCAATATACTTTGGGATATGTGCCATTTGTGTCTTTAAATTGTCCATATGTTGGCAGTTTCATTTGAATATCTTAGGCTAGGGTCAGACGAACGCATTTTTCATGTTGTCCGTGAAAAAGTGCGTTCGAACGAAGGGAGGAATCCTCTCGAAAGCTTGTACTTTAAATGTAACGTTAGTCCAATAAAAAAGGTATCACTACAGACTGCTATACTCGTGATTTATATATAGATAAGATATATATCTATATTCTTATAAATATATATATCCAGACTTGTATTACACACACATTTTGGCAACTAATTGCCCCCCCCCCATTTGGCTGATCCCTCCAGAAGAAATGTTGAACCAGATAGAGCAGAGAATAATATATATATTCTCTGCTCTGTCGGGTTCAACATTTCTTCTGGAGGGATCAGCCAAATGGGGGGGTGCATTTAGTTGAGATTGTCCACATGCCACCCCCATGTGCGTATGTGTATATATGGTCTGAGGTCTGTGGGTGGGTGTATATATATATCTGTGTGTTGATATATACGTATATATAGGTCTGCGTGTTGATATATATGTATATGTCTGTGTGTGGTATCATTGCATCCCTACTCTATACACAGCGCTCCGTGTCCCTATAATATATATGATCAGGGGTTACTTTTTATATTATTATACTATTCCTATTAAATTAACAGTCATTTTTGATGTATTTTATTCAGTAGAAACATTTTTTTGCCTATATAACATGTGCTTTGTGAAAATAAAACGGTTTTGTGTGTACATTTTAATTTAGTTTAGTTTAATCCTGTCCAGTGCGGTGAGAAGCAAACGTAATGTAGTATAGATACGCTGCGAGGCGGAGCGGAGTGAAGTCAAGCCTGCAAAATGTTTGCTTCTCTTCATTTCACTACGCTGTGCGTCGCTACACGCTCAGTGTGTCTCAGCCTTTATTCCCTCATCGCTAGCTTACCGAATCAGTTTGTATACTTGTTACTGACCCTGCTTGTTCTGAGGACCCGATCTGTTGCCGACTTTGCCTGACATTTGACTATTCTCTCTGTGTATTCCCTGCCTGTTCTGTTTGCTTCCTGTTGCTATTGGTGTGCGCCGATTCTCACCATATACAGTAGTGCAGTACAAGTGCCTAAACATTGCTGACACGGTTTTGTTATAGCTGCTGATGTAACTGAATAGATCGGGGATCTCTTCTGCATTACTAAAACCTCCACCACTGCACTCTTCCACAATACCTCAGAGGGGTTACGGTGTGAAGGCACTTGCTGCCACCAAAGGCAAAATATTTGGGAGCACTGACGCCTATACCAGATTCGTATCATTTTAATATTTGACCGCAGGGTCCAACCCTGCACTCTTCCACAATACCACAGAGGGGTTACGGTGTGACGACACTGTTGCTGACACTAAAGGCCCAATTTTAAAGCACCTATTGTTACTTTCATCCAAAGCTTGCATAAGTTTCACCATAATTTAGCCCAAAAATCACTAAACTTGTTCTGCATGTCCTAAAATGTCTCCTCTTTTCATACAGGCTGCCGCCCCAAGCAGTTTTTTAGCAAAACCGTTAACAGATTTATTTAACCAATCCTTGCTAACGGGAGTTGTCCCAGAAGACTGGAAATTAGCAAATGTTGTGCCCATTCACAAGAAGGGTAGTAGGGAGGAATCTGGGAACTATAGGCCAGTTAGTCTTACGTCAGTAGTGGGGAAATTAATGGAAACCATGTTAAAGGAAAGGATTGTTGACCATCTAAAAACACATAGATTACAGGATCAGAAACAAAATGGGTTTACCTCAGGGAGATCATGGATAAGTGCAAGATAATGCACCTGGGACGTAAAAACCCAAGGGCTGAATATAGAATATTTGATACAGTCCTAACCTCAACATCTGAGGGAAGGGATTTAGGGGTTATTATTTCAGAGGATCTAAAGGTAAGCAGTCAATGTAATAGAGCAGCAGGAAATGCTAGCAGAATGCTTGATTGTGTAGGGAGAGGTATTAGCAGTAGGAAAAGGGAAGTGCTCATGCCACTGTACAGAGCACTGGTGAGACCTCACTTGGAGTACTGTGTGCAGTACTGGAGACCGTATCTCCAGAAGGATATAGACATCTTGGAGAGAGTTCAGAGAAGGGCTACTAAAATGGTGTACGGCTTGAAGGAGAAAAGTTACCAGGAAAGGCTTAATGATCTTAACATGTACAGCTTGGAAAAAAGACGAGACAGAGGAGATATGATAGAAACATTTAAATACGTAAAGGGAATCCACAAGGTAGAGGAAGGGAGTATATTTAAAAGGAAACAAAGTAGCAAAACAAGAGGACATAGTCTTAGATTAGAGGGGCAAAGGTTTAAAAGTAACATCAGAAAGCATTATTTTACTGAGAGGGTGGTGGATACATGGAACAGTCTTCCAGTTGAAGTGGTAGAGGCCAAAACAGTAATTGAATTTAAGCAGGCATGGGATAGGCATAAGGCTATCCTAAACAAAAGATAAATCCAGGTAAAGTATCCATGTAATTGGGCAGACTAGATGGGCCGAAAGGTTCTTATCTGCCGACATATTTTTTCTATGTTTCTATGTTTTCTATGTTTTCTATGAATAGATTAAAGGAAAAACATTTACCGTCATTCGAAATGTCATTTTTTTCTTTTTAAATGTTTCTATACATCCTACAAATCCGCCACTTCACGGGGAGGTTATGGGGACCTCCTAGGCACGATATTTGAAGGAATTTTTCATTTTTATTCTCAACCTTTATTTCATGGAAAACTCACTATTCCTTTAAAAACATTTTTTTAAAACCTTTTTGTCCTTGTTTCCTGTCCCCCAGGGCACTACTCGGACCCCCATACACCTTTTATGGCAAATATTTAGCATATATGTCCTCTTGGAGGGCACTCAAAAAATCGAACTTTCAAGTCCCATTGACTTGCATTGAGTTCGGTTCGTTTTCGAGTTCGAACTCGAACTTTTGAAATTGTTCGAGTTTGAATGCGAACCAAACACAGGGGTGTTCGGCTCATCACTAGTGGTTAACCATTCCATTAACATCTCTCAATTTAAACCTAGACCCTAGAGCAGGGGTCAACAACTTTTTACACACCAAGTGCCATTTTTTTTAAATCAGACAACTAGGTGCCAGTGAACAACAGCGCTCCATAGTTTTAGTTAGATTTAAATTTTTATACTCATAGTGTTACTGCTAATAGTAAGTTAAACTCACAGAATTTTATGTACCAACAGACCCCAGAATTTTATATACCCAGACAGACCCCAGAATTTTATATACCAGCACAGCCCAGAATTTGATATACCCAGCAGAGCCCAGAATTTGATATAACCAGCAGAGCCCAGAATTTGATATACCAGCAGAGTCCAGAATTTAATATACCCAGCAGAGCCCATAATTTGATATACCAGCAGAGTCCAGAATTTGACATAAGCCCCCCACATTTAATTAGTGGCCCCTGGTCAACTTATTATCTCCCCCCCCGGCGCTCACCCTATTAAAGAATCCTCTATGGACGGACGCAGGCGGTAGGCTGGCTCCACTGGGCTTGTTTGCTCCCTTCTGCCGCTTGCGCCTCGTGCTCTGTGGGATATCAGGTGAGGGGGCGGCACCAATTACTGCAGTATGCCGTGTTCCTGTTTATTGTTTAGGACGTGGGACAGGCAGGCCCGCTGCAGTGCCGCCGTGCTCACCGAGACAGATGATCACAGGCAATTCAGTCCGCCCCTACGATTTGCCAGCAGAGACAGACAGGCATGGCACACGTGCCAGGGGTTGCCGACCCCTGCCCTAGAGTATCCCTTTAAAATTATAAATATAGGGCAAATTATAGGTAGAGAATTTAAGATGAAGTTGCATTCATTTTTGTATATCCTTTGTATGTCTGTGGGCATATATAGATAAATCTATACAAGATATAAGAAAGTACAAGTATATGTTTGGGCAAAGTATAGGCATGCATAGCAAAATTTCATTTAAAAACTTATTGGCTATGTTTCAGAAAAAAGTCTGATCTAGGATGGAGTCATACCAGGATACAGTAATGCATTTTTATTTCTACTTTAAAATGAGAAATCTAGTCTAATTCCTTTGTGTAAACCTTGTATGTCAGCTTAGTTTATTTTGATGAAATTATGCAGATAAAGTAAAATGTCAGTCCATTGAGGCCTTAACAAGTAGTCCAGATCTGAATGACTATAATTTGTGCCATCTCACAAACATCTCCATACATTGTTCTCATAATACCATACGCTCAGTCTACTATGACTTCACTACATAATGAGAAGTGCGATATGTTTTTTCGTTCTACCAGCATCCAGATCCCACGCTGGTTTAGCTTGTTGGCAATGATTGATTACCCAATATCTAATTAAACCTGATCCAATCACTTATTATGCAGAGTGGAACAAACAAACTGAAGTTGACTGTCAGGTAGGTGATTGATGATACTGCCAATCCAGCTTTTGTTGTGTCTAATGTCCTGATGCTTGTAACAACCAGCCAAAGCAGTGCTGGACAAAATGTTCTGTCATTCTCCACATGAATTCTGCCTTGCACCTTTTATTTTTCAAATTAACCCTTTTCACAATAATAATAAGGAAAAATTGCAAGCATATATTTCTGTTCTATCTGTTCGGTCCTATAATCATATCAAGCCCCCTGAGGTTCTAAGTAGTGCTTAAGTGATAAGGGACATGTATATGCATTAGTTGAGGAAAACGAGTAACAGACATTAGCAGTGGGGGGTACATTGTATATGATAATGAACTTACCTGGTAGAAGATGACTGATATGCGTTAAAGTGAACCTAGCAGGGTAATAATTTCTTTTATATTGTGTGCCATGCTGGATACCCTTAGTGGTGCATATTTATAAATTTTTCAGCTTTAATGTTTTAATAATTTAAAATGCAAATACATTTCAGGGGAAGGCAGCTGCAAATTCCCTAAACATATTCAAATTTTGTTTTAGCACTTTAAACGTGTCATCTCCTATTTATTTCACTCAAATACTGAAATGCATGATTTTTGATGAATATTTTTAATGTGAAGTTATTATTATAACTTGGAAAATGTTTAAATGAATTAGTTCATATGAACACAATTATTTGAAATTATTTACTTTCTAAATAGACTTATACTTTCACTATTGACTTTTATGGAAAAAGATTCTTCAGACAAGGTATTCTTTTGTAAAAATGTTTTCGTGTCTAATAATTATTTGGCTCTTTAAATTTATTTACATCTTTTTTGGCTACATGCACTACTTTTATTCTAAGAATGTCATGTAGGTAAGTGTCATGGTGTGCTATAGACAATCGGACTAGAGCCTCTATGTGTAGTATATATGCACACTATAGGAATTGAGGAGCCTAATGTACTGCAATTTAGTTTTGAGGACAACTAAACGGGATTGAGACTGGACACTTGGAACGGATATAAAACTGGATACAGAGTTGTAAAAAACAGGAATGCATAGGATGGCACAGGGGTAGGGCTGGACACACACAGAGTATGCATCAAGGCAGGACACAGATGTAAACAGGACTCATGCAGTGGTTATGGATCACGATGAGGTAGTATTTTTGTAGTCGGGAACATGGCTCACACACTCTGGAACACAGTAAGGTGGTGGCTCTCTGGAACATGGTGAGTGCCTCGCACTCTAGACCATGGTGAGGCGCTGGCCCTCTGGACACAGAGAGATGTTGGCACTCTGGGGCATGGTGAGGTAGTGCTGGCAACCTTCAACACAGTGAGGGGCTGGCACTCTGGGAGCATGGTCTAGTGGTGGCACTCTAGGACACAGTGAGGTATACAGTGTATCAAGCAGACAGAGTTTGGATACACAGACAGGCCTATGTGTGAACTAAGAACAAGTATCCAAGACATCGGTGAATCATCCACAGAGCCAGTCTGAGTACAGGACCACCTGTCTTTCTTCCATGCCTTAGGACTTCGTTCCTGACATCAAGTAGTGCATGTATTGATTCGCATTGCTTCATGAAACTGTATGTTCCTGTGTTTACAAATGATTCACTTTCTAAATATGTCTTTGTTTCTGTATTTTATTGTTTTATCAAGTTGTCGGTGCAGATCAGATTCATTTCCAATCTGATTTTTCATTCGGATCGATGTCTTATTGTTAACTCTTCTCCAATCAAAAAATAATACCTGCATACATTTAATAATTTAAATATTTGAAACAGCTGTCTTCCCAGCACCCATCTTTGTTTTCTTTTTCTTTTCTTTTCTCTCCACCCCGATCCTTACCCCTTTCGTCTCCTTCCCTCTTCCTGTTTGTCTATCCCTTATCTACAAATGATCTGTTATATGATCAGTTTAATCATTGTCACATATTGGAGCTGTAAGACTCAATAAAAAATGTTGAATAAAATAAGAGAAGCAATACCCGCTTCTACTGCAACATCAAGTTTTCTCTACAGTAATAACTTTTTATAATGCAAAATGCAACTAGTTGTTAAGCCTGCCCGGAGGGCAGTCTATTGTTGTCGCCAGCTCGGAATTCATGTCCACATATTTGTATTTCAATGTCCTATCCAAGAGTATTTCTCTATATAAATGCGTTTGTAACGCGTCCCTCGCCGTCCCATCCGCAACAGGAGGGCCAACTGAGCAGCTCAGATGGGTGCGCGCACAGCTGACAGCGCATTACAAAGGCATTTATATATTAGAGCAGGTTCCTCTTCCCTCTTAAATTGTAAACTCACGGGAACAGGCCCCTCTTAGATTGTAAACTCATGGGACCCCTTAGATTGTAAACTCATGGGATAGATTGTAAACTCATGGGGCCCCTTAGATTGTAAACTCATGGGATAGATTGTAAACTCACGGGACCCCTTAGATTGTAAACTCATGGGACCCCTTAGATTGTAAGCTCATGGGTCCCCTTAGATTTTAAACTCATGGGATACATTGTGAGTTTATGGGATCACTTAGATTGTAAACTCATGGGACCCCTTAGATTGTAAACTCATTGAACCCCTTTAGATTGTAAACTCATGGGATAGACAGTAAACTCATGGGACCCCGTAGATTGTAATCTCATGGGACCACTTAGATTGTGAGCTCATGGGACCCCTTAGATTGTAAACTCATGGGACCCCTTAGATTTAAACTCATTGGATAGATTGTAAACTCATGGGACAACGTAGATTGTAAACTCATGGGACCCCCTTAGATTGTAAACTCATGGGATAGATTGTAAACTCATGGGACCCCTTAGATTGTAAACTCATTGGATAGATTGTAAGCTCATGGGACCCCTTAGATTGTAAGCTCATGGGACCCCTTAGATTGCAAGCTCATGGGACCCCTTAGATTGCAAGCTCATGGGACCCCTTAGATTGTAAACTCATGGGACCCCTTAGATTGCAAGCTCATGAGACCCCTTAGATTGTAAACTCATGTGACCCCTTAGATTGCAAGCTCATGGGACCCCTTAGATTGCAAGCTCATGGGATAGATTGTAAACTCATGAGATAGATTGTAAACTCATGGGACCACTTAGATTGCAAGCAAATGGGACCCCTTAGATTGCAAGCTCATCGGATAGATTGTAAACTTATGGGACCCCTTTGATTGTAAACTCAAGGGACCCCTTAGATTGCAAGCTCATGGGACCCTTAGATTGCAAGCTCATGGGATAGATTGTAAATTCATGGGACCCCTTAGATTGTAAACTCATGGGACCCCTTAGATTGCAAGCTCATGGGACTCCTTAGATTGCAAGCTCATGGGACCCCTTAGATTGCAAGCTCACGGGATCCCTTAGATTGTAAACTCATGGGATAGATTGTAAACTCATGGGACCTCTTAGATTGTAAGCTCATGGGACCCCTTAGATTGCAAGCTCATGGGACCCCTTAGATTGTAAACTCATGCGATAGATTGTAAACTCATTGGGACCCCTTAGATTGTAAACTCACGGGACCCCTTAGATTGTAAGCACCCTCCCCTGCAGCAGTGGCCTCGCAGCACACTTTTATTATCGGGTCCTGAGGCCGCACAAATCCTGAGTTTTCCCTGTTGCCTGGGATCTGTGGTACCCTGGGGGGCGTGGTTAATAGCTGACTGCGGGTGTATCTACGGCAACCGCGTCACGTGTGTGAGCCGGAGTGTCACTGTCAGCAGGCAGCGAGGTGGCTCTTGTAACACCATCATTCTGATTCCTCCGGAGCTCGTTCAGCGCCATGCACGCCACCCGCTGACCCCTCTCTTCTCCACCCCCTCCGGGAATCGCATCAGGGTGACGTGCGCGTGTCCACAGGGCTGCCTGGGCGCAGAGCATCGTGGAGGCGGTCTAAGCTGCTGTACGACACTGTGCCGCAGCGGTTGGATGTGCGCGCACCCATCAGTACACTGGTTGCGCGCGCATTCGAAGATAGGATAGATGGGCACTATGCACTAGTGAACACTAACGGTAGCGGTCAGATGACCAAGCGTTAATGCTAGGATAAGTGACTTTAATGCATGCCAATCATATTACATCCTAGGGATGTGCATGACTTTGTTTTTCGTTTCGTTTTTTTTCCGGTTGTTTTTCTTCGCTTCGGATCGTTGTGATTCGGATCATTTCGGCGATTCGGATCAGTTGTTTTTTCTTTTTTTATGAGTTATTTCATTTTTATTGCTTATTTAAGAATGGGAAGTAGATTACTAGTACCAATAGAATGAAAGTTTCTTTACTTATTTATTCTTTTAGGACTTTTTAGGCATTTTTTGGGGGTGAAATTTTAGGTTTCCTAACTTTTTTTACAAGAAACAAGGCTTTTTAACCCATAGGTTTCAATGCCGCATATGAATCCGCACACTGCCGGGCGGCACCTCTCTGTGGATCAATTCATTGATTCGGATCGATTCATTTTTTGGATCAGTTAATTTTTTGGTTTTTATGGCCAGAGTTATAATTAATGTAGCATATGAATCCATACACTGCTGGGAAGTTCCCGGCAGTGTGCGGATTCATATGCTGCATTAATTATACTGCAGAGAGGTGCTGCCCAGCAGTGTGCGGATTCATATGATGAATTATACTGCAGAGAGGCGCTGCCTGACAGCGTGCAGATTAATATGCTGAATTATACTGTAGAGTAGGGATGAGCTGTTCGGTTCGATCTGTTCAGAGTTCGCATCGAACATCGGCAGTTCGGCTGTTCGCCGAACTCTGAACAATTCTGCATGTTTGGTTCGAGTTCGCCCACAATGCACCACAATTGACCACAATGCACTTTTCCACTGGCCTGAAGCTTGTAATTGGCTACAGGCTTGTGTAGTCAAGTGCAAGACTATGCCAATCTCGGCTCAGAGTCCTGATTTTTGCCCAATTTTGCAAATTTTGCCCAATCATGGGCTCACAGAGCTAAGTCCCGCAGCACACTATATAAGGCGTCCCTCGCAGCCCCAGCACGTGTTTTTTGAGAGGAGATTGTTCTGTTAGTGTGTGTTCTCACTGCCAGCAGCTATTGGGGGGTCTCACTTCTACAAGATATCTGGGAATTGTTGTAATCTGGGTGTTCTCACTGCCAGCAGCTATTGTGGGGGTCTTACTTCTACAAGATATTGGGGAATTGTTGTAATCTGTGTGTTCTCACTGCCAGCAGCTATTGGGGGGTCTCACTTCTACAAAATATCTGGGAATAGTTGTAATCTGTGTGTTCTCACTGCCAGCAGCTATTGTGGGGGTATCACCTCTACAATATATCTGGGAATTGTTGTAATCTGTGTGTTCTCGCTGCCAGCAGCTATTGGGGGGGTCTCACCTCTACAATATATCTGGGAATTGTTGTAATCTGTGTGTTCTCACTGCCAGCAGCTATTGGGGGGTCTCACTTCTACAAGATATCTGGGAATTGTTGTAATCTGTGTGTTCTCACTGCCAGCAGCTATTGGGGGGGTCTCACTTCTACAAGATATCTGGGAATTGTTGTAATCTGTGTGTTCTCACTGCCAGCAGCTATTGGGGGGTTTCACTTCTAACAGATATCTGGGAATTGTAATCTGTGTCTTGGCACTGCCACCCATCAGGGGGTCTCGCTGATTTATAGGAGGTTCCTGGGAATTGTAATCTGTGTCTTGTCACTGCCATCCATCAGGGGGTCTCACTGATTTATAGGAGGTTCCTGGGAATTGTAATCTGTGTCTTGTTACTGCCACCCATCAGGGGGTCTCACTGATTTATAGGAGGTTCCTGGGAATTGTAATTTGTGTCTTGTCACCTCCACCCATCAGGGAGTCTCACTGATTTATAGGAGGTTCCTGGGAATTGTAATCTGTGTCTCGTCACTGCCACCCATCAGGGAGTCTCACTGATTTATAGAGGTTCCTGGGAATTGTAATTTGTGTCTTGTCACTGCCACCCATCAGGGGGTCTCAATGATTTATAGAAGGTTTCTGGGAATTGTAATCTGTGTCTTCTCACTGCCAGCTATCAGGGGTCCCACATACTTCTATCAGATTTCTGCGAATTTTAATCTGTGTCTTGTCACTGCCACCCATCAGGGGGTCTCACTGATTTATAGGAGGTTCCTGGGAATCGTAATCTGTGTCTTGTCACTGCCACCCATCAGGGGGTCTCACAGATTTATAGGAGGTTTCTCGTAATTTTAATCTGTGTCTTGTCACTGGCTGCCAGCTATCAGGGTGTCTCACTGAGTTATACCAGAGATCTGGAAATCTTTAATCTAGATAACACAGTTGAATCAGAGTTCTGCATATCTCCAATTTGTATAACAGAGTTGAATCAGAGTTCTGTATATCTTTAATCTATATATCACTCACCATGTCAGAAAGACCAAAAAGGACAGGCAGACGCTCCTAGACACAGATAAGAGGGCAAGCAGCCTCTGTGTCGGAAGGCTGTGCCGCTGGTCGTCGTGGACGTGGTGCATCCTCTGCAGGGGCACGCTTGTCCTTGTTTCTAACTGGTGCTGGCCATCTTAAGCAGCAGCAACATACAGAGGATTTGCAGGATTGGCTAACCAGGCCATCCTCATCCTCCGAGTCCTCTGCCAGCCAGGCTTGTAATGCTTTACAGTCCACCTCAGCTGCCAAAACATCTAATTCAGCCTCCATGTCCACAGCTACTCCTGCCGTAGCCTCACTATCATACACGGAGGAGTCAGCTGAATTGTTTAACTAAAGTGACAGTGTCAGTGACATGCTACTTGACGATGCGCAGCAACTCCAGTGCTCTGATTCAAACTCTGAGGTTGAGGAAGGGAGTAAAATCAGCCTAGAGGGAGGGGGTGCCAGTGACACACAAAGAACTGGCACTCATGTTCCCCAAGCAGCTGCAGTGTATTTAAGTGTTACGATGGTTGAATGCAATGTGCGAGGAATGGGTTAACAGAAATGAAAGGTGACAAGTCCAAAGAACTCCATCCTAAATCTGCTACTGCAAACCTCTCCCTCAATACTCCCGGGGCACTGTGTCTGACCTGGAAAAGCGGATCAGAGTCAGGGGACTTGTGTTTGCAGATGGTATTTATTGGCAGGGTACAGGAGAGGCAAGGCTATGGCATTAGAAAATAACAGTTCTATTCTGCATGTGCAACCCCAGTAATGCTAAGTTTCGCTACTGTTAACGTTTGGAGAGGTTAAGTTAGTGCTTCACACGCATGTGCTAACGGATCATGTCCCCAAACTTGCGTGAGCTTTGTAATTCGCTCCGTAGTCGGCAAGCACTAACATTTTGTGCACTAACTTTTTTGCTTTGCGCTCGTTTTATAGCATGAACTAGTGCATAGGGCCCTATACCTACTGTGCCTCTAACAATCCTAGTTTTACCTTTGCGTTCCTGGGAGGATTCTTTAATCTTAGGGCCCTATTCCAAGGCTGGTGTTAACGTAACCAGAGCTGTTGTAAACTTACCAGAGCCATTATATTGTATGAAGATGTTGGTCTACATTCCGATCTCCACGCTAAAACGGGGGCAGTAGGGAGAAAAAACTGCGCTTGCAGTTTTCCCCCTACCGCCCCCGTTTTAGCGTGGAATTACAATGCAAGCGCTTAAAAAGCTGCCTGCATTGTTACCACGCTACGGGACAGGATGCTCGCGGCAGCGCTGAGCGCAGCCGTGAGCATCCACTCGATGGAGTCCATAGGACTCTATTGAATTTCCCCCTGCCGGTCACATGACCAGACGGATCTCGCCTCGCGAGATCCGGCCGGTCGGCGTAGTGATACGCAAGGAGAGACTGGGGGGATATTTTCCCCCAGTCTTCCCTGCTCCCGCCAGACGGAAGAGGCAGTTGGAGCCGTGGTCCTTGCCGCGGGACAGGAGGTGAGTGTACAATGCTTTTTTTATTTTTTAGGCTGGTGTTAATGAATTCTGCAGAAGCGGAATCCGTTAACAACAAGTCCTGGCTCTGGTTCACTTTCCGTTAACCAGAGCCGGACGTTAATCAGCGTTAGGACTTTGTAATCCTAACGCTGATTAACACTTTGCGCTCCCCATGTTAAGTATAAGGAGCACAAAGTACAGTAACCTCGTGCTGAAAACCGCAAGGCACCAAACGCAAACGGGTTACTAAACCCATTAGCGTTTGGATTGTAATATGCTGTAGACACCGCGGCTAACGTTAATGCTCACGCAGGTGAACGTTATCGTTATCGTTAAGAGTGTAATGTGGCCATTGGTGTTTTCCTACCTTTGCACCATTTCTGACTTCACCAACCAGAAATTCCCCATTTCTGACCACCATCTACTTTCCTTTAATATCAATGGAACCAACCTCCTCTCCTCCATCTCATCTCTGCACCCGGAGGAATCTCCAGGCCTTGGATCGGCTGCAATTCTCCAATCTCATACAAAGCCCCCTCTCCAACACTAACACCATAACCTGACCCGACCGTGCCACATCCCACTATAATAAAGCTCTCTCCTCTGCTCTGGACTCTCTCTTGCTCCTAAACAACTGCATAAAATTCCACGTTGCCAGTTTCAGCCCTGACACTCTAGGCAGACGCTCTACTTGCAGAGATGCTTCTGCGCTGCTGAACGTGCCTGGAGGAAATCTCACTCTGAAACTGACTTCATCAGCTATAAGTTCCTTCTTCACTCTTATACAACTCTTATTCACCTCGCCAAACAAACTTACTTCTCTCTTATACCCCCACTTTCTGCAAACCCTAAAAGACTGTTCTCAACTGTTATCTCGCTCCTCTACCAACCTGCGCCACCTCCCCCATCTGACCTCAGGGCTCAAGATCTTGCTGACTACTTCATAAGAAAACATTCACAATCTGTAACAACATACCAGAACAGGTCAGGCCTAAAGCCACGTTCCCCCCCATGTCGAGTTGGGCCTCAAGCCCTGTTTCCCCCTGCGTGTCGAGTCGGGCCTCATGCACTGTTTCTCCCTACGTGTCGGGTCGGGCCTCAAGCCCTATTTCCCCACTTGTGTCGGGTCAGAGCCTAAAGCACTGATTTCCCCCCTCCTCGTGCACGGTGAGGCCTCAAGCTCTGTTTTCACTCTGTGTGGTTGGGCCTCTTGGTCGCGTGATTGGACCATCTCGGGTCGGACCTTAAACCCTGTTTCACCCGCCTGTCGGGTTGTGTCTGGTCAGGGCCTCAAGCCCTGTTTCCCACTGCATGTCAGGTTGGGTCTCAAGCCCTCTTTCTCCCTGCATGTAGGGTCAGGCCTCAATCCCTGTTTCCCCCTGCATGCCGAGTCGGGCCTCAAGCACTGTTTCTCCCCACTTGTCGGGTCAGGCCTCAAGCCCTATTTCCCCACTCGTGTCGGGTCAGAGCCTAAAGCACTGATTTTCCCCAAGGTGTCTGGTTGGGCCTCAAGTCCGGTTTCCCTCTGCATGGTCAGGCCATCAGCCCTGTTTCCCCCCGTGTGTCTGGTCGGTCTTCAAGCCCTGTTTCTCCTGGTGTCTTCAGTCAGGCCTCAAGCCCTGTTTCCCCTCAAGTGTCAGGTTGGGCCTCAAGCCTTGTTTCCCCTCCGCATGCTGGGTCAGGCCTCATGCCATGTTTCCATCCACATGTCGGGACAGGCCTCAAGCTCTGTTTCCCTCCCCGTCGTCTGGCCTCAAGCACAGTTTCCCCCTATGTGTCGAATTGGGCCTCAAGCCCTGTTTCCCCCGCGTGTCGTGTCAGGCCTCAAGCTCTGTTTCCCCCTGCATGTCGTGTCGGGCCTCAAGCCCTGTTTCCCCAGCATGTTGGGTCAGGCCTCAAGCCCTATTTCCCCACTCAAGTTGGGTCAGGCCTCAAGCCCTGTTTTGCCCCATGTGTCAGGTTGGGTCGGGCCTCAAAACCTGTATTCCACTGCATGGTTGGGTGTCAAGCCCGGTTCCCATCTGCATTTTCGAGGCAGTCCACAAGCCCTATTTACCCACACGTCTTGGGTCGGACCTGAAGCCCAGTTTTTCCCCGGGTGTTGGGTCAGGCCTCAAGCCCGTTTCCTTCCGCGTGTTGGGTCAGGCCTCAAGTCCTGTTTCCCCCAGCGCATCTGGTTGAGCCTCAAACTATATTTCCCTTCCCTTGGACAGGCCTCAAGCCCGGTTTCCCTCCATGTGTCAGGTTGGGCCTCAAGCCCTGTTTCCCCCCACATGTCGGGTCATGCTTCAAGCCCTGTTTCCCCCGCCTGTCTGTTAGGGTCTACAGCCCTGTTTCCCCCAGCTTGTCGGGTTGGGCCCCAAGCCCCGTTTCCCTCCACGTGGTCGGGCCTCAAGCCCAGTTTACACCCACGTCTCAAGTCGAAACTTGAGCGCTAATTTCCCTTGCGCCTTGGGTCAGGCCTCAAGCCCTGTTTCCCCTCCCGTGTGTCAGGTTGGGCCTCAAGGCCTGTTTCCCCTCACATCTCGGGTTGGGCCTGGAGCCCTGTTTTCCCCCGCCTGTCAGGTCGGGCCTCAAGCCCTGTTTCCCCCGCATGTTGGGTCAGGCTTCAAGCCCTGTTTCCCCCAAGCATCTAGGGTTGGCCCTCAAGCCCTGTTTCCCCCCACATGTCCAGTCGGGCCTCAATTTATTTTCCCCCGCGTGTCGAGTCGGGCTTCAAGCCCTGTTTCCCTCCATGTGTCGGGCTTCAAGCCCTGATCCCACCCCCCGTCTCAGGGGTCGGGGCCTCAAGCCCTGTTTACTCCAGTTTACCAGGTCAGGCCTAAAGCCATGTTTCCCGCTGCGTGTCTGGTTGGGCCTCAAGCCCTGTTTCCCGCTGCGTGTCTGGTTGGGCCTCAAGCCCTGTTTCCCTCTACATGTCGGATTGGGCGTCAAGCCCTGTTTCCCTCAGCATAGACGGGCCTCTATCACGGTTTCCCCTTGCATGTCGGGTCGGGTCTCAAGTCCTGTTACCACCCACGTGTCGGGTCTCACGTACTGTTTCCCCAGCTTGTCAGGACGGGACTCAAGCCCTGTTTCCCCCCGCGTGTCAGGTCGGGCCTCAAACCCGGTTTGCTCCCGTGTGTCGGGCCTCAAGCCCCGTTTCCCCTGTATGTAGGGTCAGGCCTCAAGCCCTGGTTCCATCCACATGATTGGGCCTCAAGCCCTGTTTCCACCCACATGTCGGGTCTCAAGCACTGTTTCCCCAGCGTGTTGGGCCTCAAGCCTGTGTCCCCCTTGCGCATCGGGTCCGGACTCAAGCCCTGTTTCCCCCCATGTGTCAGGTCGGGCCTCAAGCCCTGTTTCCTTCCTCGTGGTCGGGCCTCAAGCCTGGTTTATCCTTGCATCTCGGGATGGACGTTAAGCCTTGTTTTCCTCTGCGTCTCAAGTCAGGCCTCAATCCCTGAATCCCACCACTTCTCGGGTCAGGCCTTAAGCCCTGTTTCCCCCCACATGTCGGGTCAGGCCTCAAGCCACGTTTTTTGTCCGCATGACGGGTCGGGCCTCAAGCCCTGTTTCCATCCACGTGGTAGGGCCGCAATCCCGGTTTTCCTCCACATGTTGGGATGGTCCTCAAGCCCTGTTTCCTGCTGCATGTAAGGTCTGACCTGAAAGCCCTGTTTTCCCCTGCGTGTCGTGTTGGGCCTCAAGCCCGGTTTCCCACTGCGATATTATTCGGGCCTCAAACACGGTTTACTCCTGCATCTTGGGTTGGACCTTAAGCCCTGTTTTCCCCCGCATGTCGAGTCGGGCTTCAAGCCCGGTTTCCCCGTGTGTTGGGCTTTAAGCCCAATTTACCCCATGTGTCGGGCTTCAACCCCGGTTTACCCTGTGTGTCGGGCTTCAAGCCCGGTTTACCCCATGTGTCAGGCCTCAAGCCCTGTTTCCCCCGTGTGTCGGGTCAGGCCTCAAGCACTGTGTCCCTCCATGTGGTTGGGCCTCAAGCCCAGTTTACCCCTGCATCTCGGGTTAGACCTTAAGTCCTGTTTTACCAAGCGTCTCGGATCAGGCCTTAAGCCCTGTTTCCCCCTGCATTTCGGGTCGGGCCTCAAGCCCTGTTTCCCTTCACATTCCCTCCACCTGACACCCAGGGGCAGACAGAGCTTAAGGCCCAAACCGACACGCGGGGGGAAGTTGGGCCTCAAGCTCCTTTTCCCTCCACGTGGTTGGGTCTCAAGTCTGGTTACCCCCCACGCGTCAGGTTGGGCCTTAAGCTCTGTTTCCCCATGTTTGTCGGGGCCGGACCTTAAGCCCAGTTTTTCCCTGCGTGTTGGGTCGGGCCTCAAGTCCTGTTTTCCCCAGTGTGTCTGATCGAGCCTCAAGCACTACTTCACTCCACATGGTCAGGCCTCAAGCCCAGTTTCCCTCCACGTTTCAGGTCAGGCCTCAAGCCCTGTTTCCCCCTGTGTGTCGGGTCAGGCTTCAAGCCCTGCTTCCCCCTGCGTGTCTAGTAGGGTCTCAACCCTGTTTTCCCAAACTTGTCAGGTCGGGCCTCAAGCCCGGTCAACCCCATGTGTTGGATTCGGGCCCCAAGCCCTGTTACCCTCCGCGTGGTTGGGCCTCAAGCCCAGTTTCCCCCTGCGTTTTGGGTCAGGCCTCAAGCCCGGTTTACACCTGCATCTCGGGTCGGGCCTCAAGCCCTGTTTTCCTTTTCGTGTCAGGTCAGGCCTCAAGCCCTGTCTCCCCTTGCATCTTGGTTTGGACCTCAAGCCCTGTTTCCCCCCTGTGTTCAGGGTCGGGAATCGAGTCTTAAGCCCTGTTCTCCCCATTCTCCAGAGAGTCACCTGTGTCTTGTTTCCTTGTGACCTGTCTATGGTTTGCTTTGTCTCTGCCTTTTTTCCTACCCTTTCAGTCAGCCCTATTCCTGCCTTGTTTCCCACCCTCTTCCCAGATACCAGCCCTACCATTTATTTTCCTTTTTTTTCTGTGTTTATCATAATAAATTCCCATTTGGACTATATTCCAGTATTCCAGTATTCCAGTGTCTTGTGTGTGTTGTGTCACCGCATATTGTGCTCATGCTCTCAACCCCACGTATAGAAAATTGTAACATTTATTCGTGTTTTGACAAGTTTTGTATTTTTTTTTGCTCGGGGATATATCTTTTGCCTGGTATCAGGGTCAAGTCCTGGGGAAAAAAGTGAGGGAACTTACCCAAGAATTCCACAACCCCCATTACCCGAGGAGAAAAAAAAGTGTGTATATATATATATATATACCCCCCTCGAGAATCATGTATAACCAGGCACAGACCCCCCAGATTTGAACATAGTCAGGCACAGATCCCTAGAATTGAACATAGCCAAGCACAGACCCCCCAGAATTGAATATAGCCAGACAGACCCCCAGAATTAATTATAACTAGGGATGAGTTGTTCGGTTTGGACAGTTCGGAGTTCGGCCCGAACTCAGCCTGTTCGGTCTGCTCGCGAACTCCGAACATTTCCAGGTGTTCGGCGCATGTTCGACCACAATGCATCACAATGGTCCACAATGCACTTTCCCACTGGCCTGAAGCTCGTAATTGGCTACAGCCTTGCACCTGACCACGGGTCTGGTGCAAGACAGGTTCAACAGTATGCCAATCACTGCTCAGAGTCCTGATTGGGCAAATTTTGCCCAATCATGGGCTCACAGAGCTAAGTCCCGCAGCACACTATATAAGGTTTCCACGTACCGCTTCAGCATGCATTTTAGAGGAGATTTCATAGGAGATTGTTGTTGTGTGTTCTTACTGCCGGTCTGCCACACTACTGGGGGGTCTGGGGGGGTCTCATTTCTACAAAACATTTGGGAATTGAGGTGATCTGTGTCTTGTCACTGGTGCCAGCAAGTATTTTGGGGGTCTCACAAATTTCCACAAAACATTTGGGAATTGAGGTGATCTGTCTCTTGTCACTGGTGCCAGCAAGTATTTTGGGGCTCTCACAAATTTCTACAAAACATTTGGGAATTGAGGTGATCTGTGTCTTGTCACTGCCAGGAAGTATTTTGGGAGTCTCACAAATTTCCACAAAACATTTGGGAATTGAGGTGATCTGTGTCGTGTCACTGCCAGCAAGTATTTTGGGGGTCTCACAAATTTCTACAAAACATTTGGGAATTGAGGTGATCTGTCTCTTGTCACACAGCCAGTACCATGCAGTATTTTGGGGGTCACTAATTTTTACAAAATATCTGGGAATTGAGGTGACCTGTCTCTTGTCACTGATAGAAAGTATTTTGGGGTCACTAATTTCTAAAAAACATTTGGGAATTGAGGTGATCTGTGTCTTGTCACTGCCACCAAGTATTTTGGGGGTCTCAAATATCTACAAAACATTTGTGAATTGAGGTGATCTTCTGTGTCTTGTCACTGCCAGCAAGTATTTTGGGAGTCTCACAAATTTCTACAAAACATTTGGGAATTGAGGTGATCTGTGTCTTGTCACTGCCAGCAAGTATTTTGGGGGTCTCACAAATTTCTACAAAACATTTGGGAATTGAGGTTATCTTCTGTGTCTTGTCACTGCCAGCAAGTATTTTGGGGGTCTCACAAACTACTACAAAACATTTGGGAATTGAGGTGATCTGTCTCTTGTCATACAGCCAGTACCACACAGTATTTTGGGGGGTCACTAATTTTTACAAAATATCTGGGAATTGAGGTGATCTGTCTATTGTCACTGCCAGCAAGTATTTTGGGGTCACAAATTTCCACAAAACATTTGGGAATTGAGGTGATCTTCTATGTCTTGTCACTGCCAGCAAGTATTTTGGGGGTCTCACAAATTTCTACAAAACATTTGGGAATTGAGGTGATCTTCTGTGTCTTGTCACTGCCAGCAAGTATTTTGGGGGTCTCACAAATTTCTACAAAACATTTGGGAATTGAGGTGATCTGTGTCTTGTCACTGCCAGGAAGTATTTTGGGAGTCTCACAAATTTCCACAAAACATTCGGGAATTGAGGTGATCTGTGTCTTGTCACTGCCAGCAAGTATTTTGGGTGTCTCACAAATTTCTACAAAACATTTGGGAATTGAGGTGATCTTCTGTGTCTTGTCAGTGCCAGCGTGTATTTTGGGGGTCTCACAAATTTCCACAAAACATTTGGGAATTGAGGTGATCTGTCTCTTGTCACACAGCCAGTACCACGCAGTATTTTGGGGGTCACTAATTTTTACAAAATATCTGGGAATTGAGGTGATCTGTCTCTTGTCACTGATAGAAAGTATTTTGGGGTCACTAATTGCTAAAAAACATTTGGGAATTGAGGTGATCTGTGTCTTGTCACTGGTGCCAGCAAGTATTTTGGGGGTCTCACAAATTTCCACAAAACATTTGGGAATTGAGGTGATCTGTCTCTTGTCACTGGTGCCAGCAAGTATTTTGGGGCTCTCACAAATTTCTACAAAACATTTGGGAATTGAGGTGATCTGTGTCTTGTTAATGCCAGGAAGTATTTTGGGAGTCTCACAAATTTCCACAAAACATTTGGGAATTGAGGTGATCTGTGTCGTGTCACTGCCAGCAAGTATTTTGGGGGTCTCACAAATTTCTACAAAACATTTGGGAATTGAGGTGATCTGTCTCTTGTCACACAGCCAGTACCATGCAGTATTTTGGGGGTCACTAATTTTTACAAAATATCTGGGAATTGAGGTGACCTGTCTCTTGTCACTGATAGAAAGTATTTTGGGGTCACTAATTTCTAAAAAACGTTTGGGAATTGAGGTGATCTGTGTCTTGTCACTGCCACCAAGTATTTTGGGGGTCTCAAATATCTACAAAACATTTGTGAATTGAGGTGATCTTCTGTGTCTTGTCACTGCCAGCAAGTATTTTGGGAGTCTCACAAATTTCTACAAAACATTTGGGAATTGAGGTGATCTGTGTCTTGTCACTGCCAGCAAGTATTTTGGGGGTCTCACAAATTTCTACAAAACATTTGGGAATTGAGGTTATCTTCTGTGTCTTGTCACTGCCAGCAAGTATTTTGGGGGTCTCACAAACTACTACAAAACATTTGGGAATTGAGGTGATCTGTCTCTTGTCATACAGCCAGTACCACACAGTATTTTGGGGGTCACTAATTTTTACAAAATATCTGGGAATTGAGGTGATCTGTCTATTGTCACTGCCAGCAAGTATTTTGGGGTCACAAATTTCCACAAAACATTTGGGAATTGAGGTGATCTTCTATGTCTTGTCACTGCCAGCAAGTATTTTGGGGGTCTCACAAATTTCTACAAAACATTTGGGAATTGAGGTGATCTTCTGTGTCTTGTCACTGCCAGCAAGTATTTTGGGGGTCTCACAAATTTCTACAAAACGTTTGGGAATTGAGGTGATCTGTGTCTTGTCACTGCCAGGAAGTATTTTGGGAGTCTCACAAATTTCCACAAAACATTTGGGAATTGAGGTGATCTGTGTCTTGTCACTGCCAGCAAGTATTTTGGGTGTCTCACAAATTTCTACAAAACATTTGGGAATTGAGGTGATCTTCTGTGTCTTGTCAGTGCCAGCGTGTATTTTGGGGGTCTCACAAATTTCCACAAAACATTTGGGAATTGAGGTGATCTGTCTCTTGTCACACAGCCAGTACCACGCAGTATTTTGGGGGTCACTAATTTTTACAAAATATCTGGGAATTGAGGTGATCTGTCTCTTGTCACTGATAGAAAGTATTTTGGGGTCACTAATTGCTAAAAAACATTTGGGAATTGAGGTGATCTGTGTCTTGTCACTGCCAGCAAGTATTTTGGGGGTCTCAAATATCTACAAAACATTTGTGAATTGAGGTGATCTTCTGTGTCTTGTCACTGCCAGCAAGTATTTTGGGAGTCTCACAAATTTCCACAAAACATTTGGGAATTGAGGTGATCTGTCTCTTGTCACACAGCCAGTACCACGCAGTATTTTGGGGGTCACTAATTTTTACAAAATATCTGGGAATTGAGGTGATCTGTGTCTTGTCACTGCCACCAAGTATTTTGGGGGTCTCAAATATCTACAAAACATTTGGAATTGAGGTGATCTCTGTGTCTTGTCACTGCCAGCAAGTATTTTGGGAGTCTCACAATTTCTACAAAACATTTGGGAATTGAGGTGATCTGTGTCTTGTCACTGCCACCAAGTATTTTGGGGGTCTCACAAATTTCTACAAAACATTTGGGAATTGAGGTGATCTCTGTGTCTTGTCACTGCCAGCAAGTATTTTGGGGTCACTAATTGCTAAAAAACATTTGGGAATTGAGGTGATCTGTCTCTTGTCATACAGCCAGTACCACACAGTATTTTGGGGGGTCACTAATTTTTTACAAAATATCTGGGAATTGAGGTGATCTGTCTATTGTCACTGCCAGCAAGTATTTTGGGGTCACAAATTTCCACAAAACATTTGGGAATTGAGGTGATCTTCTATGTCTTGTCACTGCCAGCAAGTATTTTGGGGTCTCACAAATTTCTACAAAACATTTGGGAATTGAGGTGATCTGTGTCTTGTCACACAGCAAGTGCCACGCAGTATTTTGGGGGGTCACTAATTTTTACTAAATATCTGGGAATTGAGGTGATCTGTCTCTTGTCACTGCCAGCAAGTATTTTGGGGTCACTAATTTCTACAAAATATTTGGGAATTGTTATAATCCGTGTGTTCTCACTGGCTGCCACCCATCAGGGGGTCTCACTGATTTATAGGAGGTTTCTGAGACTTGTAATCTGTGGCTTCTCACTGCCACCCATCAGGGGGTCCCACATACTTCTAGCAGATTTATGCGAATAGTAATTTGTGTCTTCTCACTGCCACCCATCAGGGGGTCCCACATACTTCTAGCAGATTTAAGCAAATTGTAATTTGTGTCTTCTCACTGCCACCCATCAGGGGGTCACACTGATTTATAGGAGGTTTCTGAGACTTGTAATCTGTGGCTTCTCACTGCCACCCATCAAGGGGTCACACTGATTTATAGGAGGTTTCTGAGACTTGTAATCTGTGGCTTCTCACTGCCACCCATCGGGGGTCACACTGATTTATAGGAGGTTTCTGAGACTTGTAATCTGTGGCATCTCACTGACACCCATCAGGGGGTCCCACATACTTCTAGCAGATTTATGCAAATTGTAATTTGTGTCTTCTCACTGCCACCCATCAGGGGGGTCTCACTGATTTATAGGAGGGAATTGTAATCGGTGTCTTGTCACTGGCTGCCAGCTATCAGCGTGTCTCACTGAGTTATACCAGAGTTCTGTAAATCTTTAATCTTTATACCAGAGTTGAATCAGAGTTCTGTATATATTTAATCTATATATCATTCACTATGTCTGAAAGAACAAAAAGGACAGGCAGACGCTCCCAGACACAGATAAGAGGGCAAGCAGCCCCTGTGTTGGGAGGCTGTGCCTCTGGTCGTGGTGGACGTGGTGCATCCTCTGCAGGGGCACGCTTGTCCTTTCTAACTGGTGCTGGCCGTCTTAAGCAGCAGCAACATACTGAGGATTTGGTGGATTGGCTAACCAGGCCATCCTCATCCTCCGAGTCCTCTGCCAGCCAAGCTTGTAGTGCTTTACAGTCCACCTCAGCTGCCAAAACATCTAATGCAACCTCCATGTCCACAGCTACTCCTGCCGTAGCCTCTCTATCACACACGGAGGAGTCAGCTGAATTGTTTGACTACAATGAGAGTGACATGCTGCTTGAGGATGCGCAGCAAGTACAGTGCTCTGATTCAATCTCTGTGGTTGAGGAAGGGAGTATAATCAACCTAGAGGAAGGGGGTGCCAGTGATGACACACAAATAACTGGCACTCATGTTGCCCAGCAGCTGCAGCATACTGCCAAGTTGGCTCCAGTGACGAGGAGATAGGGGGTGAAGATGACATTGATGATGAGGTCACTGACTCCACCTGGGTGCCAGATCGAACAGAGGAATCAAGTGAGGAGGAGGGGGAGGAGGAGGAGGAGTAGGCACAGCAAACACGAGGCAAAACATCCTCTATGACCAACCGTAGCACTAGCCAGTCCAAGGCATCACATGTCAGAGCTGCTCTGGTGCAGAGCGTTGTTGTCTCAAAGCACACACTCAGGAACTGCTGTCTGCTGGGAGTTCTTTAAGAAATGTGCAGCAGACCCCACCGTTGCTATTTGTAATCTATGTCAGATGAGGCTTAAGTGTGGGAAAGACACCAGACACTTGGGTACCAAGTGCTAGAGGCGACATATGACCTCCTGCCACACATCCCGTTGGCGCAAAACTTTGCGTAGGTCCTCCTCATCTGTCTCTACCCCCACTGTATGTCCTTCCATGTCATTGCCTACAACCTCCACTGACAGGGATGATGCTACAGTAATGGATGTACCAGCTCCTTCCTCACAATGTGACATCATCCCATCAGTTGAAGATTTACACAGTCAGATTACGGTACCGCAGCTGCTGCAGCATAAGAAAAAATATAGTCCCAACTAGGGCTGTGCAATATTGACAAAATAATCATATTGCGATTTCTTGAATGAATATTGCGATTGCGATTTTATTTGCGATTTAGCCAATTGTTTTTGCTTTTTCAAACATGCTACATACATTCTAAATGTATTCAGTATTCAGCACATGGATACTGCGCTCATGGATATACTGCCCCAGCACATGGATATACTGCCCCAGCACATGGATATGCTGCCCCAGCACATGGAAATGCTGCCCCAGCACATGGATATGCTGCCCCAGCTCATGGATATGCTGCCCCAGCACATGGATATGCTGCCCCAGCACATGGATATGCTGCCCCAGCACATGGAAATGCTGCCCCAGCTCATGGATATCCTGCCCCAGCTCATGGATATACTGCCCCAGCACATGGATATACTGCCCCAGCTCATGGATATACTGCCCCAGCTCATGGATATACTGCCCCAGCTCATGGATATACTGCCCCAGCACATGGATATACTGCCCCAGCTCATGGATATACTGCCCCATCTCATGGATATACTGCCCCAGCTCATGGATATACTGCCCCAGCACATGGATATACTGCCCCAGCTCATGGATATACTGCCCCAGCTCATGGATATACTGCCCCAGCTCATGGATATACTGCCCCAGCTCACCTCTGTGCGCCACGTGTTCGGCTCCCTGTTAACTTCTGGCAGCATGGAGCTTGGGCGCTCGCCTGGGGGAACCATGTGACGAGCCGCGAGAACGTGGCTCGTCACGTGGTTCCCCCTGCGAGCGCCCAAAGCACCATGCCGCCGGAAGTTAACAGGGAGCCGAAAATTGCAGCCTTATGCGATTTAAAAATTGCATGGTCGGAAATCGCGATTCGATTGCGATTGCAATTAATTGCACAGCCCTAGTCCCAACCATCCCCAAGCACAGCATCTAAATGCCAGCTTAGCAAAATTACTCGCATTGCAGCTGCTGCCTTTCCAGCTGGTGGACTCTGCTCCCTTCCGTGAATTTGCTGAATGTGCTGTACCACAATGGCAGGTTCCAAAACACCATTACTTTTCACGCAAGGCCATTCCAGCACCATACCAGCACGTGGAAGACAATGTTATCCAGTCATTGGGAAAGGCAGTCAGCAACAAGGTGCATGTGACTTTAGACACGTGGTCCGGCAAGCATGGACAGGGTCGTTACATTTCCTTCACAGCACACTGGGTAACTCTGATTGCAGCTGGGAGGGATCCAAGACGGGGCTCTGTGCTGGAGCTTGTTCATCCACCACGCCTCCAGAAAGCTGCTTGTACGAAGTCTGTCTGCTCCACCACCTCTTCCTCCTCCTCCTCCTCCTTCTCTGTCTCTGGCGAAGTGGCAGTTACACCGACGCGTGGCAGGGGCTACGCAATGGCTCAAACAAAAAGATGCCATACTGTGCTTGAGCTGGTTTGTTTAGGGGACAGCTTCACGCAGCTTCAGCTGGGAATGATCATCTGCGATAATGGTAGCAACCTTCTCTCCACCCTACGCAAGGGTAAATTGACGCATGTACCATGCCTAGCACACGTCCTAAATCTAGTGGTACAATGTTTCCTAACCAAGTACCCAGGGCTGCCAGAGCTTCTCAGCCAGGCCAGAAAAGTCTGCAGCCACTTCAGACGGTCATTCCCAGCAAGCGTTCGCCTTGCAGAAATTCAAAGAGGATTCCACCTTCCCACAAACCATCTGATCTGTGACATGCCCACCAGGTGGAACTCGACATTAGCAATGCTGCAGCGTCTGCACAAGCAGCAGAGGGCCATCAACGAGTACCTGTGTGAGTATGGCACAAGGACAGGTTCAGGTCAACTTGGTTTTTTTTCCCCCCCGCAGTGGCTGATGATCAAGGATGCATGCACTGTACTGTCACCATTTGAGGAGGCAACGAGGATGGTGAGCAGGGACAGTGCATGCATCAGTGACACAATTCCTTTAGTTTTCCTGCTGGAGCACACTCTGCGGGGAATTATAGATGCGGCTCTAGAGGCAGAGCAGCGGGAGGAAGAGGAGGCCTTCCCTAGCTCTCAAGGCCCCAGTCTTTCCGCAGACAGCATTCCAGCGGGTCCTACTCAGATCAGACAGGAGGAGGATGAGGAGGAGGAGGAGGAATATTTAAGTAGTGGGGGCATTGAAGGTGGGGATTTCTCAAGGGAGGGTTTCGTGTGCCCAGAAACACAAGGGCTAGTGCGTGGCTGGGAGGAGGAAGTGCACGGGACAGTCATCCTCATTGACCAGGAAGACTCGGAAGCTAATGCCACCTCCAACCTACGCTGCATGGGCTCCCTTATGATGCAAAGCCTGCTAAAGGACCCCAGGATTTGTGCTATCAAGGAGGGGGATCATTACTGGTTGGCAACCCTTCTTGATCCACGATACAAGGGTAAAGTTGCATTGCTCATCCTGCCCTCACAGAGGGAGCACAGGATGAAAAAACTTGAGGACGCTCTAAAGCGACACTTGTGTAACACCTTTCCAGGCACTGGGTAGGTTACCAAGTGATGACACATGTGCTTCTGAGGCTGCGGATGATCAGAGGAATAGTGGTGAAGGCCAAGGCCACTTGACTGATGCATTTTTAATTTTTTTTAGTCCACGACGCCCAGGGACGTCAAACGTAGGCACCCATTGCCAGCGTCTTCACCATATGGTGCAGGACTACCTAGGGGCAAGGGCAGACCTGAATACCTTTCCAGCAGATGATCCACTGGCTTACTGGGTGTTGAGATTGGATCACTGGCCAGAATTTAGCCAATATGCTATGCAGCTACTAGGTTTCCTTCATCCAGCGTGCTTTCTGAAAGGACGTTCAGTGCCGCTGGAGGTTTTGTCACAGACAAAAGAGTGCGTCTGTCCACCGACTCTGTAGACCGGCTGACATTTATAAAAGTGAATCAGTCCTGGATCAGCAGTTATCAATCCCCTGATGCTGACGTATACGTTGTATGACGTATTACGGTGTGAATGCACTTGCTGCCATGAAAGGCACAATATTTGGCTGCACTGACGCCTGTGCCAGATTTATCTCATTTTAATTTTTTGAACAGCAGGGTCCAACCCTGCACTCTTCCACAATACCACAAAAGGGTTACGATGTGAATGCACTTGCTGCCGTGAAAGGCACAATATTTGGGTGCACTTACGCCTGTGCCAGATTTATATCATTTTAATTTTTTGAACAGCAGGGTCCAACCCTGCACTCTTCCACAATACTACAGAGGGGTTACAATATGATAGTAGTACTTGCTGGCAGTCTGGCACCAAAAGCACAATATCTGGGTGCACTGACTCCTTTAGAAGATTCATATCTTTTTAATATAGGACCACATGGTCCACCCCTGCATTCTTCCACAATACTACAGAAGGGTTACTGTATGATGATACTTGCTGGCCTGGCAGTCTGGCACCAAAGGCACAATATCTGGGTGCACTGACGCCTTTACCAGATTCATATCTTTCTAATATAGGACCGCAAGGTCCACCCCTGCATTCTTCCACAATACTACAGAGGGGATACTGTATGATAGTACTTGCAGGCCTGGCACCAAAAGCACAATATTTGGGTGCACTGCCACTGACACCTGCATCAGATTCAGAGGCACTCAGAGGGGTTACGGTGTGACGGCACTGTTGCCGACGCTAAAGGCCCAATTCTAAAGCACCTATTGTTACTTTCATCCAAAGCCTGCATAAATTTCACAATAATTTGGCCAAAAAATCACTAAACTTTTTCTACGTGTCCGAAAATGTCTCCTCTTTTCATACAGACTGCCGCCCCAAGCAGTTGTTTATGGATAGATTAAAGGAAAAGCATTTACCGTCATTTGAAAAGTCATTTTTTTGTTTTCAAGTGTTTCTATACATCCTAGATATCCGCCACTTCACGGGCAGGTTATGGGGACCTCCTAGGCACGATATTGAAGGAATTTTTCATTTTTATTTTTAACCCTTATTTCATGGAAAACTCTCTGTCCCTTTAAAAATGTTTTTTTTTTTAAAAAAACATTTTGTCCTTGTTTCCTGTCCCCCACTACCCGGACCCCCGTATACCTTTTATGGCAAATATCTAGCATATATGCCCTCTTGGAGGGCACTCTAAAAACTGAATTTTCATCCCCATTGACTTGTATTGAGTTCGGGTTCGGATTCGGATTCGAACATTTGGAATGTTCGGGTTCAGGTACGAACCCGAACTCGGACGTGTTCGGCTCATCCCTAATTATAACCAGCCACATGCCCCCCAGAATTAATTATTGCCAGACATGGACCCCCGGATTTATACTTACCTAGCCTGCAGACCTCAGGACCGCCATGTTCCTTGGGGCAGCTCAGATGTTCTCCTGCACGTGGCCGCCTCCTCAGCCCTCTGAAGGCTGTGACACGCTCTCACGAGATCTAACGAGATCTCAGCTGTAGGCCGTGTCATAGCCTTCAGACTGGACTGACGAGGTGGATGCGTGAAGAGGAAGGGAGGCACACGCAGGGCTCAGGGGAACGCGGCTTGCCGAGTGGCTTCTAGCAAAATGCATTCCGCTAGCAGCCCGGCTGCCCACAGCAGGAACCTGCGTTCCTGCAACATTCCCGCTGTGGGAGAAGTGCGGGAACGCAGTTCCTGTGCGTTCCCGCAGAACTCGACCCCTGCCTGGTATGGCTTTTATTTTACTGAAATAACCCTTTCACTTGCATTACTTGATTACTCTGGTCTTAATCGTATTATTATATCCTGTTTCCTTGATCAATAAGCCTTATGTGGTGTGAGCGGTGTCTTTTAATTTTCACAGAACTTAAGCAACTCCAAAATTCTGGCAAAGATTTGGATTAAAAATGGAAGAGCAAATGTAAATTAGAAATACTTACAATAGACGTTGCTCTCCAACCACAAAACATGCCAAAATCCAATCTATATGCGCTAGCCATAAAATAGGTCCAGCTTTTCTCCATAAAAGTGAGGTATTCTGAATTAAAGGAAGAAAGGTTTTGGCCTTTGCTTTTGAGCTTGATAAAGACCAAGCAAAGGGCAAAACCACGCCTCCTTTAATAAAGCATGCTTGACTTTTATGGAGGAGTGTTGGAACAATTTCTTAGGTTTTACTAAAGATTTTGATTCACGGACCTATCGGTTGGGCATTAAGGCTATGTTCCCATGGTCAGTTATTTGCCTTTTGGTTGCATACAAATACAGCTTGAAAAAGGCTGCTCGTCCAGCCAAAACGTTGTCTTTGGTTTGAGCTAATAAATTGTCACTTAGTCCGTGCCCTCTTCTTCTTCTTTCTCAGATTTGCTCTTTGGTTGACATACTGTATATCCTTCTGTATGTACTGTGTAGCGCTGGTTTAAAACACTGTTGCTGTAGTACTTATTTTTGGCCACCAGGCGGTGAGCTGAGCATCTTGTGGCAGAAACAGACAAGCAAGACAGCGGATCCGGTGACACAGAGTCCCAGTCAAATCGAGCGGAGATCCATCCTGGGTCGAGCAGAGCGCAGAGTATCTGGCAGATGGGTGAGAGGCCTTCCTGGCCACAGTAAAAATAATAAAGCACGCTGACGTTTTGTCAAAACCTACAGGGCCCCAACGTGACTAGTCGAAGACACATTGAAATCATTCACTGGCCAGTTGAATCTTGTACCCGGGTACCAATACACGCATACACGTACACTTTCTTGGGACACAACCTGTACGGGACTCACACTCCAACCACGAAGGGGTTAAAATTCCTTTTTCTTTTCCGCTGCACGCTTCTCGCATTACGAACTACTGTAAATATATATACGTATACCGTGTTGCTCTTTATATGCCAGTTTATTCAGTAAACTATATAACTTATAAAATCCACAACAGTGCTGGTGTATATTTATTCCCTAGTGCGGGGAGACTGACCCGAGGTTTAAATTCAGCGGCTCCTCCGGGAGTGAGCGCTACACGTGGGGGCTCGTTTCCGGGATCCAGTCTCTGGAAAAAACGCATTTAAAGGGTTAAATATGGATCCAGACACTGCTGCCAAATGGTGTGAGGAGCACAGTAGTCAGATAGAATTATGTATAGTCATGGATATTCCTGCAGACACTTGGGCCGAAGATCAGATTCGCCAGGCCGTGGCCGCGCTGACACCTGATCATCGGGGGTTAATCCTGGACATTAAAGAGAACCCAGATACCCCTCACACGTATGTTCTTTTTGAGTGGAGAAAGGGTGTTCCAGTGTGTTTTCAGGGCACGAGAGTGAAGCTGACCGACGATGTGGAAGTTCGACTAGTCCAGCCAAGTACACCATGTGGTGATCACACGAATGTTCCCGATGTTACCCCAAATACAGGGTTCCCTCCTGATACATTTTTCACCACTATGGGGAAACTGGTGGAAACACTAGCCCAAAACTCTGCTGCGTATCCCAATTACGGATATCGCAAGTTACGGTTTTATTCTGGTAAGGTCCCTGTGCCAACTGGAGAAGAGGACTTTGAGACTTGGATAGATCAGGCAGTGCAAGCAGTGGAAGAATGGGAAGTTGCTGACACCGTGAAGAGACAAAGGTTGATCAAGAGCCTAAGAGGTCCTGCTTCAGATGTCATTCAAAATCGAAAAAGAGACAAGCCCGGCTGCATTGCTGCGGAGTATCTAGAAGCTTTACAGGAAATTCTCGGGGGAGTGGAGGATTGTGCCGAGCTTATCCACAAGTTCTCTCACACCTATCAAAAGGAAGGAGAGGAATTGTCCACATATGTCTGGCGGCTGGATAAAATCATCCATCAGGTCATTCTCAAAGGGGGAATGGAACCGAGTCATGCAAGCAAAGCTTTGATGGATCAAATTTTCAAAGGAGCACTCCCACTGGATCCCATAATGTTGAAATTTCAGACTAGATACCAGAGCACAAGACTGACCTATTCCAAACTGGTCAAAGCTATCCGAGAAGAAGAGGCCTTGATTAAGGCTAAAAAGATTGCAAATGCTTCGCACACAGTTTTCACCGCAGAAGTAGGAACTCTCTGTGTAGCAGATATACAGACTGAAGTGCTGGCTTTAAAAACTCAGATGTCGCAAATGATGGAGTTAATGACATTGCTGTCAGCTAAGGACACCAGAACTGAAGGGGTTGCTGTAGCCTCGAACAGGGGGTCTCCAAGTGAACCTCAAGAAGGAAATATGCCCACATTCCCGAGAAAGAAATGTTTTGGCTGCAGGGAAATCAGCCATTTCAGGGCTCAATGCCCACAAGGGAGGGCTGAAAAGAAACCGGTCGAAGAACTCCTAAAGGCCGTGGAAAAACTGTTGTCCACCCTGCAAGCGGGAAACTTCAGAGGGCCCTGGTAAGGGAGCAAACCAGGCGCCCGGCTAAAAGAAAACGCTCCAATTTTCAAGTCAGAAATGAAAGGCCGAGAGAGCCCAGAGTCTTGCCAACTGCTGAGCCTACCAGGACTGATAGAGTCACTCCCTTAGCATCCGGTCCTACGTCATAGGGAAGCAATGCACACCCAAAACCTACACGGGCCAAGAAGAAGGCCAGGGTACAACAAACGGGGTCTAAACTTCCTGTTACTACAACCAAGTTTCCTGACCTGCTGATAGGTCCTTCTCCCATTGTGCCAATCCAAGTAGAGGGAGTCTACACCAAAGCTCTGTTGGACTCAGGGGCTCAAGTGACATTGATCTACCGAGACTTCTATGAGAAACACTTGAAACACATACCTCTACAGAAATTGAGGGACCTGGAAATTTGGGGTATCGGAACTGAGAAACTCCCCTATGACGGGTATCTACAGGTGAAGTTGGAGATCGGATCCGAAGTCATCGGACAGTCTGGAGGTTGTGATGCATTGGCCATTGTGTGTCCTCGGCCTTCAGGGGCAAACAGAAGTTCCATGATAGTGGGGACGAATACTGATCTGGTGCGACGTCTCCTGACGCCTATAGTATTGGCAGAAAGGTTCTACCAAGGGAGTACACCCAATGCTACGTCCAGTCTATCAGAGAATGGTCGAAGAACAGAAGGCACCGGCTGAGGTGGGGCGCCTATGGAGATTGGAAGGAACAGAGAAGGTTCTGCAATCAGGAGAAGTAGCGAGTTTCCGGGCTTCATTCAAGTTGAACGGATCGCAACCAGGCCCCTATGTGGTACTGGAAACCGATTTTAATCATGGGAGTGAAGCCGGAGTAGAAGTAATCCCTGAAATAATCTCCACTAAAGCTTTGAAACGAACACGAGGAAGAGTCTCAGTCAGTGTGTGTAATGTGTCTGATTCTCCAGTAGTCCTGAAAGCACGAATGCCTATCGGGCAAGTAGCGTCTGCTACGCCTCTCTCTCCTACCGATTTAGGAGGGGGAGTGGATAAAGAGATTCCAGATGAAAGGTTCTACCCCAAGGACGCTCCCATCTCACCTGAATGGAAGAAAAGTCTTCAGTCCCAGGTCCTAAAGTGGAGGGACTTGTTCTCAAAAGATGAGTTCGATGTGGGCCTAGCTAAGAGTACTGAGCATCGCATTCGATTACAGGAAACAAGCCGTTTCGTGAAAGGTCAAGACGAGTTCCGCTGGGAGACTTGGATGATCTACGAGAACAGCTGAATGAACTGCAAAGAACCAAGGTGATTCAAGAGTCCAGGAGCCCATATGCATCTCCAATAGTAATGGTCCAGAAGAAGAATGGTTCTGTCCATCTATGCATAGACTATCTCACGCTGAATCGGAGAACCATCCCGGATCAATATGCCACTCCTCGGATAGAAGATGCCTTACAGTGTTTGTCTGGAGCAAAATGGTTTAGTGTACTAGACCTGCGAAGTGGGTATCACCAGATACCGATGCATCCTGAAGACAAAGAGAAGACTGCGTTCATCTGCCCACTGGGGTTCTTTGAGTTCAACAGAATGCCTCAAGGCCTTACGGGGGCTCCAGCCACGTTCCAACAGTTAATGGAGAAGACAGTCGGGGACATGAACCTGATCGAAGTATTAGTGTATCTGGATGACATAATTGTGTTCGGAAAGACTTTGGAAGAACATGAGCAACGGTTGGAGAAGGTCTTGAAGAGGCTCCATGAAGAGGGGTTGAAACTGTCTCTGGAGAAATGTCAATTCTGTTTACCTTCTGTTACGTATCTGGGACATGTGGTCTTAGCAGAAGGCGTTTCAACAGATCCTCGGAAGTTGGAGGCCGTAGCTTCCTGGCCTAGACCCCGAAACGTTACTGAATTTAGATCTTTCTTGGGGTTCTGCTCCTATTACCGAAGATTTGTAGGAGGATTCGCCAAGATAGCTCAACCACTAAACAAGCTCCTACAGAAGGAAGACACCGAAGAAGGCCACAAGGCCTCTGACCGAAATCCGTCGGCTCCAGGGCCAAGGAAGGCTCGAGAGTCTATCCAGGGAGAATGGACTAGTCAATGCAAAGGTGCTTTCTTGAAGCTGAAAGAGAGTCTAACTCGAGCTCCTGTCTTGGCTTACCCGGATCCTCACAAGCCGTACGAACTACATGTGGATGCCAACAGAGAAGGTCTAGGGGGAGTCCTGTACCAAGAGTATGGTGGATTGTTGAGGCCTTTAGCGTATGTTAGCCGGAGCCTTACGCCTTCTGAAAAGAACTATCCTACCCACAAGTTGGAGTTCCTAGCCTTAAAGTGGGCGGTGGTAGACAAGCTAAAAGACTATCTGTATGGAGCCGAGTTTGTGATAAAGACAGATAACAATCCTCTTACCTACGTTCTTACTAATGCGAAGCTGGACGCAACGGGACATCGGTGGTTGGCCGCTCTGTCAGGGTTTCGGTTCAGCCTGAAGTATCGCCCTGTGGTGAATAATCGAGACGCTGATGCTTTGTCGAGAGGACCCTACACTACAGAATGGACTCAGTTAACTCCAGATGGGGTGCAAGCTTTATGTCAAGGAGCAGAGCGCCGGGTCAAGGGAGGGACTGAAGCGGAAGCCATAGGAGTTATGGTTGCGGCTGTTCCAGAGTTCTACTGTAATCCTACGCAGCTGAGGGATGAAAGTCTGCCTACTTTCTCGAAACAGGACCTGAGAGCTGATCAGGCTAGAGACCCTTTAATTGCTTTAATGTGTTAAGGCCCTAAACGCGAACCAACGGGAAATTCTGCTGACCAATTCCCCAGATGGAGCCAGATTGGTATACAAAGAGTGGGAACGGTTGAAGATGTTGGATGGGGTGGTCTACCGAAAGGGGCCCCTCATGCCACGCTGAAGAGACCCAACAGTTGTTACTTCCCACTAAACACAGAGAAAGTGTACTGCGGTCGTTGCACGATGAACATGGACATTTGGGCGCCGAGAGAACTTTTAAGCTGGTGCGAGACAGATTCTATTGGCCTTGCATGAGAGCTGAAGTGGAAAGTTACTGCCATTCATGTCTGAGGTGTATCCAAAGGAAGACCCTACCAACCCGAACCGCTCCAATGAGCCACCTACAAAGTCAAGGACCCATGGATTTGGTGTGCATTGATTTCCTGTGCTTAGAGCCGGATGCTAGTGGGCAGGGAAATATTCTAGTAGTGACTGATCATTTCACACGTTACGCCCAAGCTTTTTCTACGAAAGACCAACGTGCTCCTACGGTGGCGAAGGTTCTAATGGAAAAGTTCTTTGTTCACTATGGCCTACCAAGGAGAATACACTCTGATCAGGGTAGAGACTTTGAAAGCCGGCTTGTTGGGCAATTACTGGAACTGCTGGGAATTCAGAAGACCCGAACTACACCATATCACCCTCAAGGTGATGCTCAACCCGAAAGGTTCAATCGCACGCTGCTAAATATCCTGGGGACACTGTCAAACAGAGAGAAGCAGAGCTGGAGTCGTCACATAGCTACGCTAGTACATGCATACAACAGTACGGAGAGTGACGCTACTGGATACTCACCGTACCGTCTTATGTTCGGAAGAGAAGCTCGACTGCCGGTTGATTTGGCGTTTGGGCTATCTCTGGACCAGACATTGGTAGCTTCTCATAGAAATTCTGTGGATAGACTTCGGAAGAACTTGGCCTCTGCGTTTGAACAGGCCCGCTTGACCTCGGGAAACAGGGAACAAAGGAATAAGCGGAACTATGACTTGAAAGTTCGGATACAGGATCTACAACCCGGTGATAGGGTCTTGTTGAAGAACTTGGGTGCTGCTGCAAGGCATAAGTTGGCAGATAGATTGAGTTCTCAGGTCTACATTGTCTGCAAGCAACTGCCGGGTCTGCCAGTTTACCAAATCCGACTGGAAGGAAAGGCTGGGCCTCTTAAGAACTGGCACCGGAATCATCTATTACCTTTGAGAGAGGCTGTGAGGACACCAGTTGGGGACGAACTTTCTCTGCCGAACCCACCTGCTCCACGTTTGACTCCCGTTACTCGGTCTCAGCAGACACGGGTTGTCGAAGAGAGCGAAAGGGACAGTGAGGAAGAAAGCTTTGGTCTGGACTGGGTGCGCTCACCAGAGCCTGAAGAGTTCCGGAATGGTGGGAAAGTAACTTGAGGCCTGAGGCTCCTGAATTTCAATTGGAAGTTCCCGAGACTTCTGAAATCCCTGTAGTTCCTGAAGCCGAGTCTTATGACTACAGTTCTATGCCTTCACTGGAAGGTTCATACTCTGAAGAGATGTCTGTTCCAGTTGTGGAAGGAAGAACTGAACCCGCACCTGTAGTACTTCCACCTGAAGAGAAACTGATTGAGCCAGAACCAAAACGCTCTATTCGACCACCCCAGAGACTCACCTACGACTCACCAGGATATAGCACTGAAGAGGCCGTCACCACAGTGCGAAGGTTGCCCGAAGTGTCTGCTATGTTAGCTGAGGTAGTCAAAAGCATGAGTCAACTTGAGGAAGTGTATCTGACCCATTGTATGCTTGCTGCTGAGCCTGTACATGTTGCCTAATGTTATGTTGAAATGTAACGCAACTGTTATACCTCCTTGGAGAGACCCAAGAGTTCTAGGAGGGGGAGAGTGTAGCACTGGTTTAAAACACTGTTGCTGTAGTACTTATTTTTGGCCACCAGAGGGAGACAAGCGCAATGTAAGACACTGGACAATGGGACTACATTTTCCAGCATGCTTTGCGGCGGGAACAGGAAGTGGGTGGGAAGGAGAGACTTACATCCGCAGCCTCGTGGAGAGAACAGGCAGAGCACGCTGATGAGTGCAGAGAGCAAGACGCACGTGAGACAGACAACGATCGTGACCAGGCCGGAACACAGGTGCGGCCTTGCGGAGCTGGAGATCGGTTCACTTTACTTGCCAAAGACCTAGTGATCCACCGCTGAGAAGTTTACACAGATACAGAGTATGCTGAAGGACCCCGAGTTAGGAGACCGCAGATGATCTAATGGGAGTGCAGGCGGTGAGCTGAGCATCTTGTGGCAGAAACAGGCAAGCAAGACAGCGGATCCGGTGACACAGAGTCCCAGTCAAATCAAGCGGAGATCCGTCCTGGGTCGAGCAGAGTGCAGAGTATCTGGCGGATGGGTGAGAGGCCTTCCCGGCCACAGTAAAAATAAAAAAACACGCTGCCGTTTTGTCAAAACCTACAGGGCCCCAACGTGACTAGTCGAAGACACATTGAAATCATTCACTGACCAGTTGAATCTTGTACCCGGGTACCAATACACGCATACACGTACACTTTCTTGGGACACAACCTGTACGGGACTCACACTCCAACCACGAAGGGGTTAAAATTCCTTTTTCTTTTCTGCTGCACGTTTCTCGCATTACGAACTACTGTAAATATATATACGTATACCGTGTTGCTCTTTATATGCCAGTTTATTCAGTAAACTATATAACTTATAAAATCCACAACAGTGCTGGTGTATATTTATTCCCTAGTGCGGGGAGACTGACCCGAGGTTTAAATTCAGCGGCTCCTCCGGGAGTGAGTGCTACAACTGTATATGGAGTTACACTCTTCAGAGCAGGTCGAGATGGACATCTTTTTTAAAAATATACAAGGAGTCTTCTGTCTATACATATAAGGGGAATAGGCTAGTGGGCAAAGTCAATCATATCTACTCCACTTACTTTAGTGCACACCGAACTTGATAAAGAATTTAGAAAAAGAATGGACTCAGGATTTCATTTGCTTGATTAGGTGTCCCAAACTCTTACCCTCTATTCTTAGGAGGGACACCATAAAGCAAATTATCCATCATAAGCAGGGGCTCAGTTTGATCCAGTACAGATACACAATGCTACTGTAATTTCCAGAAGAAGGCATTATGCCCCCATACATTTATTTTTGTATTCTGTTGGTATTTTATGAATTTAATATTCTTCATGGCAAAAACATCTGTACATGTTAGGAGATTTTTTCCTTATATAAAAGTTTGTTTTAAAACACTAAATTAAATTTAACAAAATTCTAAATTGTTTCTGTAAAAGTAAAGTTAATTTGGTCTTTCTGTTTATTTATGGTCACCTCTTCTGATAAAATAAAGTATGAAAGCAGGACCTTGAATTAGTCATATGCAATACTTCTGAAAATAAATTAGGAAAAACAAGTAAAATGAAAATATAGATGGGAGGTGAATTGTTCATCTATTATGCAAGAATCTCCTGAAATTGGTGTTTATTTGTATACAGCAGGCAGCTCATTCTCCATTGGGAGATGAGTTTTCTTTAACTGTCTTCTGTCATTCTGACATTGCCCCACACTTTGCATGAAAATACCGAGCATTTATATTTTTGTATTCAGTACTACACCTGTCAGGTGTTCTATATTGTCTTAAATATTGAACACAATGTCATCATGAATTGTTGCTACAGATGAAGTTTGTAAAAAATATTAGTTGTAACATGCCAGTATTTGATTGTGATTTTGTGAGATATTAATGCTGTCAGTCATTTTACCCTGAGCATCTTGTTAAAACTGTCCTGCAACTTTTGGCTTATGTCTAGCATTGTTCTTGTAAATGTAGGTTTTAAATTCATCAAGTTCATAAGCTTTATTAAGATATTAAAAAGTATTGTGGTAAGTTTAGAGTCTTTTTTTTATTTTTTATATATACACTCGTCAGCCACTTTATTAGGTACACCTTGCTACTAGGTACTGGGACCACTTTTTGCCTTCAGAACTCCCTTAAAGGGACATGCATGCTTTGCTGGTGAGCTTTTAAAAACATGCTATGCCTTTTGAATGAGTCAGTAGTGCCATTCAGAAGGCATAAAAAGCAAGTAAATATGATTTTTTTCTCATATTACCTGCTTTTCTTTCTTGGCATTTTCCACGCCCACCTGTGAGGAGGTGGTTTAAGCTAACCAATCAGTGTGTATACCTAGGTATATTTAAAAATGCACTGAGCATGTGTGTCTGAGTTTCTCCTCCTCCCTCCTGCACTGTGAGCTCAGGGGAGGGTGGGGCTGATCTTGCACCCCCAGCTACTGCAGAGACAGGGAAGGAAACAAGAAATCCATACACACAAGGAGAAAGAGAGACAGCAGAGAGAGGGACAGCAAAAAAAGCACAGAGACACAGTAAGAAATGGTAAAGAGAGAAAGACAGCAAGATAAAGCAGAGGGCCACCAAGAAAAGGTGCTGTGAGAGCGAAGCGCGCACAAGAGACAGCACAAGAAATAGTGTGAGTGACTGTGTGAGGGCATTTGAGTGAGACAGTGAGTATGTAAACCATGAAAGAGTGCACGTGAGTGTGTCAGTGGGTGAGAGAGTGCAAGCGAGTGTGTGAGTTAGCGAGTGTGTTTTGCTTTCAAAGAGATAGCGAGATAGCTAATATTCAATTCCTCAGTTTCACCAGTCATAGGACCTGAGCTGCACAGCTTGTGTTAGTTCATATAGGCACAGGTATTTATAAAGAGCTAGAAAGTTCTGTAGTGCTGTACAATGGGAGAGGCAGAATAACAAATGTCCATACAAGTTAAACAAAGAGAACAGTAGGAGAGAGGACCCTGCCCAAGAGCTTACAATCTAAGAGGAGAGGGGTGACACACTAGGTGAGGGTAATAGCTGAGTATGTGAAGTAGTGGGGTGCATGGGGGCTGTGGGCAAGATGGAGCAAGAAATGTAGCTCATGGGAAGCTTTGATGGGTGGAGTAGTGGTTGGAGTAATGGACGGGGAGGAGGCGGGGAATATTAAATAAGTAGTAGCTGAAGAAACACCCCTAGCTGAGGGGCGTCGCCGGAGAAGATGAAATGACAGAGTTTAGAGCAAGAAAATATATATAATTTTACACATTTTAAAACTTTTATCTATTTATTCTAGTTTGTCTATTTGTATAAAATTGTTTAAATGTCTATTTAAAAAAAATATTTCTAGACCTATCCCTTTAATTATTCATGGCTTAAATTTAACGAGGTGTTGGAAACATTCCTCAGAGATTTTGGTCCATATTATTATTATTATTGTTATTTATTAAGCACCAACACATTCCACAGCGCTGTACAAAAGATGCAATGGTAAAGACAGGACAAATCTACAATACATACAGGAGGCAAGGCAGTTTTGCTGTCAGTAGAAACAGGAGAACATGACGGCCCTATTCCTGTGGGAATTTACAATCTCGATGGGTGAGGGGATTAGAAACAGGAGGGGGGACAGCAGTGATGAGATGTTAATGCAGGGAGAGGTGAGGACAGTTTTTGGGTTGTCAGATGTCTTGTTACGGAGTCAGGTGGCAGGCTTCCCTAACCAGAAGGATCTTTAGGGATTGTTTAAATTAAGCCAGATTTGGGGACAGTCTGATATTGAAAGGAAGCCCATTCCATAGGGTCAGCACCGAACGAGAAAAGTCCTGCAGTCTGGCATGTGATGAGTAATGATGGAGGAAGTCAGGCGCAGGCCATTGTTGGATCTTATGGGGCGGGCTAGGGTATATCTGGTGACTTGTGAGGACAGGTACTGGGGAGCAGCGTTAGTGAGAGTGTAGTAGGTCGGGATGAGTAGCTTGAATTTAATACTGCTGTGGATGGGGAGCAAGTGTAGGGATTCACAAAGAGGAGCATCAGAGACAAAGCGACGGGTGAGATGGATAAGCCAGGCTGATGTGTTAAGAATGGACTGCAGGGGGGAGAGGTGGGAGATAGGAAGGCCCGTCAGGAGGTTGATGCAGTAGTCCAGGCGGGAGATAACAAGTGAGTGGATAGGTTGCTTGGTGGTGTTGGCAGTCAGAAATGGACACATTTTGGCAATTTGTGGAGGTGATTGTGGCAAGATGAGGAGAGTGATTGGATGTAAAGGCTGAAGGAAAGACTGGAGTCGAGAGTCACTCTGAGACAGTGGACTTGGGCTGAGAGAAGGATGGTGATACTGTCCACAGTTATGGAGAAGTCAGAAATCGAAGTAGAGGGGGGAATTAGAAAGAGCTCTGCCTTTTACATATTGATGTTCAGGTAGTGAGAGGTCATCCAAGCAGAGATCCCAGACAAACAGTCACTGACCTGAGAGAGAACAGAGGGAGAGAGATCGGGAGTGGAGAGGTAGATCTGAGTGTCATCAGCATATAGGTGATATTTAAAGCCATAGCTGGCGATGAGTTTACCCAGTGAGGAGGTATAGATGGAGAATAGCAGAGGATCTAGGACTGAGCCTTGGGATATGCCGACTGACAGAGGCGTTGAAGAGGGATACAGAAAATTATCTATTGGAGAGGTAAGATTTTAGCCATGAGAGGGTGGTATCACAGAGACCAAAAGAGAAGAGGGTCTTTAGGAGGAGGGAGTGGTCAACTCTATGAAAGGCAGCTGAGAGGTCAAATAGGATCAGTATGGACTAGTGGCCATTGCATTTAGCAGAAAGGAGGTCATTAGTAACCTTTGTGAGAGCGGTTTCTGTTGAGGGTTTGGGAGCGAAAGCCAGATTGCAGGGGGTCAAGCAAGGAGTTGGAGGATAGGAAGAGGGTTAAGCGGTTGTAGACTAGTCTTTCTAGCAGTTTTGACGCTAGTGGAAGTAGTGAAACTGGATGGTAGTTTTCAGGAGAATGTGGGTCGAGGGAGGGTTTCTTGAGAATGGGTGTGATAGTGGCATGCTTGAAATGAGAGGGGAATGAACCAGAAGAAAGGGATAGGTTGAAAATGTAAGAGCAGTAATGATAGATGAGGACAGAGAAAATAGTAGGTGTGAAGGGATTGGGTCTAGCAGTCAGATAGTGGGACGTGAGGAAGACAGTAGAGAATGGACTCATCCTCTGTGGTTGGGGCAAAAGAGCCTGAGAGTAGTGATGGGCCAAACATCCCCGTGTTCGGTTCGCATTCAAACGCAAACATTTGAAAAAGTTTGAATTTGAACGCGAACACGATTCGAACTCAATGCAAGTCAATGGGACTCGAACGTTCGATTTTTAGAGTGCCCTCCAAGAGGGCATATATAGAAACACAGAAAAATGGCAGCAGATAAGAACCTGGATTTATGGATAAATGGATACTTTACCTGGATTTATTTTTTGTTTAGGATAGCCTTATGCCTATCCCATGACTGCTTAAATTCAATTACTGTTTTGGCCTCTACCACTTCAACTGGAAGGCTGTTCCATGTATCCACCACCCTCTCAGTAAAATAATGCTTCCTGATGTTACTTTTAAACCTTTGCCCCTCTAATCTAAGACTATCAGGGTTATTCAAAGAGCTCCGAATTGCTTGAGAAAGGTAACCGAACGCTGAAAATCAGCGTTCGGTTACCTTTCCTGGCCATTCGGCTATCCAGAGAGCAAGCAATTCGCCAAATCCTGGCGAACTGCCTGAACATACGGTGCCTGTTCGGTGCCTGTTCGAGGGCAGTGAAATCCCCATAAAAAAGCACTGCTTCGGCTATTCAGAGAACACAAACCAGCAGTGAAAGGTTCCCCTAATGCCCTGCCATTCGGTGGTTTCATTCGGCAAGTTTATTCAGGAGAATCCCATAGACTTCAATGTTAAAAATATTCCGGTTTTAATTCAATATCTAATAAACCGTTCATTATAAAATTCTGCAGTAAAGAGTCTCTTTATTTATAGATTTTTTTAGGATATTTTAAGCATTTTTCAGAATTTTTTTTTTTTTAAAAGTCTGATTTTTTTTTTAAGTTTACTCATTTTTTCGGTAACAGCCCTTTTTATTATCATTCCCTGGACCTCCTGTGTAAATTTCAGACATTTTCGTTCAGTAGTTTCTTTGCAAACAGCGTTTTATTTTCACACAAACTATTGTGCTAATTTATTCACTGCCTCGTCTGCGGTCTCGGCTGCTTCGGCTGTGTGTGATCGGCTCCTGTTCGGGTTTTTTCCGTGGTTTTCGGCAGGTTAATCCAGATGTTTTTACGTGTTTTCGACATGCATTCGCTGGGTTTTGCGGTTAGTTTTCTTCGGGTTTGCGGCAGCTTTTCCCTGCAATTCGGGGACCCTGTGGTGCTTGCTGAATACACCGCAGGGTCATCGAAATGGGATCGGCAAAACAAACAGAAATGAAGAGAATGAAAAGTCACCGAACGTGCGGTGACTTTTCGAATCTCTTTGAATAACCCTGTATGTCCTCTTGTTTTGCTACTTTGTTTCCTTTTAAATATACTCCCTTCCTCTACCTTGTGGATTCCCTTTACGTATTTAAATGTTTCTATCATATCTCCTCTGTCTCGTCTTTTTTCCAAGCTGTACATGTTAAGATCATTAAGCCTTTCCTGGTAACTTTTCTCCTTCAAGCCGTACACCATTTTAGTAGCCCTTCTCTGAACTCTCTCTAAGATGTCTATATCGTTCTGGAGATACGGTCTCCAGTACTGCACACAGTACTCCAAGTGAGGTATATATGCAAGATATTGGCCATAAAAGGTGTATGGGGGTCCGGGTAGTGCCCTGGGGGACAGGAAACAAGGAAAAAAAGTAAAAAAAAAACCATCTTTAAAGGAACAGTGATTTTTCCATGACATAAAGGTTAAGAATAAAAACGAAAAAATTCCTTCAAATATCGTGCCTAGGAGGTCCCCATAACCTGCCCGTGAAGTGGCGGATTTGTAGGATGTATAGAAACATTTAAAAAGAAAAAAATGACATTTCAAATGACGGTAAATGGTTTTCCTTTAATCTATTCATAAACAACTGCTTGGGGCGGCAGCCTGTATGAAAAGAGGAGATGTTTTAGGACACGCAGAACAAGTTTAGTGATTTCTTGGCTAAATTATGGTGAAACTTATGCAGGCTTTGGATGAAAGTAACAACAGGTGCATTAAAATTGCATGAGCATTAACATTTGCTGCGGCGTTCACCGCATATTTGTAACGATTCCCCAGGACAGACCTGGTAGGATCCTTAGGATGGTCGGGACTCGGGACCACTAAACCTAACCTCTAGCAGCCACACAGGCCAGGGAGACAGCACCAACAATATACACCACAGACTGAGATCAATATATGTTTGTACTGCGCTATAGTATATGGCAGGATGGAAGCACACCAGCAGTAACAAGCAGCGGAATATACCAGACAGGGGCGCAGAGCAAGAGTAGTTGTTCTAACAAAACCGGGTCAGCAACATTTAGGCACTTGTACTGCGCTACTGTATACGGTGAGAATCGGCGCACTCTAGTAGCAACAAGAGGCAAACAGAACAGGCAGGGAGTACACAGAGAGAATAGTCAAATGGCAGGCAAAGCCGGCAACAGATCGGGTCCTCAGAACAAGCAGGGTAAGTAACAAGTATGCTTTTGAGAAGATACACTATTAGTGTAGCATGGAAGCCAGCTGCGCATTTTGCATCGCTCCCTCTACACTAATAGCGTATCTTCTCAGAAGCTTCACACAGCAAGTCGGTGTATGCAGCGTCTAACAGCGTGGGAGGCAGGAGGCTGCGCTTGTTGGTGGATCCAGGAATCAGGTGTTAGAAAGAAAGAAAAAAAAAGTTTTACTTGATGTTCCTTGGGACATTTAAAAATGTCCTCGGATATTATTTTTTTTAGAAATGTGTCGCCTTACCTTAGCCTGGTGGTCAGTCAGTGGAGGCTCCCTGGATCCTGGTTGTGGGGGGGTGGGGGTCTGCCGTGGCCGCAGGTGCAGTGGCTCTCTCCCTGCGCCACCTCTCTGCCACATGCACCCGGCCAGCCTGCCCGCACAGTCGCAGCTCTGTCATCCGGCGGCTGCATGCTCCTCAAGGGATCCTTGGGAGGCCCCGGCGGGCTGCCCTCTACAGTGCCTGATTAGAGGGCCTCGTCTGCCTGATGTTTTAGCAACAAGATTGTTTAATCCCATAGGCTTCAATGTTAAAAATATTTCCATTTTAATTCAATATCTAATAAACCATTGCTTATAATATTCTGCAGTAAAGAGTCTCTTTATTTTTAGATTTTTTTTAAAAAATTCAAAATTATTTTTTTTTTCGAACTTTTTGCGAACAGCCTGAAATGTTCGATGTTCGCCAAACGGCCGAACTAGCGATGTTCGAATCAAACTCATGTTCGAATCGAACCGAACGCACATACCTAGCTGAGAGTCGAGGTGGGGTTGGATGGGCGAGGAGAGGTGCTGTATGCTTGTGTTGGGAAGTTGTTACAGATTTTGAGTGTTTTCTTTAGTAGTCAGCAAGCTCTTGAGTGCTGAGGTCAGATGGGGAGGTGGCGCAGGTGGGTAGAGGAGCGAGTTAAAGGTTGAGAACAGTCTTGTAGGGTTGGAAGAAAGGGAGGATATAAGAGAAGTATGTTTGTTTGGTGAGGCGAAGAGCAGTTGTATAAGAGCAGAGAAGGAACTTAAAGTTGATGAAGTCCGCTTCGGAGTGAGATTTTCTCCAGGCACGTTCAGCAGCGACGCGAGCATCTCTGCAAGTAACATGTCTGCCTAGAGTGCCAGGACTGAAACTGGCAATGTGGAATTTTATGCAGTTGTTTAGGAGCAAGAGAGTCTAGAACATAGGCTAGAGTGTTATTATAGTGGGATGTGGCAAGGTCGGAACAGGTTATGGTGTTAGTGTGGGAGACGGGGCTTCATATAAGATTGGAGAATTACAGAGGATCCAAGGCCTGGAGATTCCTCCGGGTGCAGGGATGAGATGGAGGAGAAGAGGTTGGTTCAGTTGCTGGGCTGATATTAAAGGAGAGCAGATGGTGGTCAGAAATGGGGAATAGCTGGTAGGTGAAGTCAGAAATGGTGCAGAGGTAGGAAAACACCAAGTCAATAGAGTGTTCATCACAGTGAGTAGAGGGAACAGTGGACTGTGAGAGACCAAAGGAGGATGAAATAGAAAGAAGTTAAGCATTAGCCGGGGCAGAAGGGTTATCAAGGGAATATTGAAGTAGCCTAGAATTAGCATTGGTACATTATTATATAGAAAGTGAGATATCCAGACTGTGAAATTGCCGTGAAACTGGGAGGCTGGTCCGGGAGGGCGATAGATGACAGCAACTCTGAGAGAGAGGGGAGAACAGGCATATAGAGGAAAAGGACAGAGAGGGGGCGGGGTAGGTACTGATAGGTACAGGAGGGGGAAAGCAGGATCCCAACACCACCACCGTGCTTCTCACCTGGCCTAGGAGAGTGACTAAAGTGGAGACTGCCGTGTGTAAAGGCAGCAATGGAGGCAGTGTCAGAGGAGAAGAGCCAGGTTTCAGTTACTGCTAGAAGATTGAAAGAATTTGAGAGGAACATATCATGGACGGTTGTGAGCTTATTGCAGACTGAGCGAGTGTTCCAAAGGGTGCAGGAGAAAAGGAATAGAAGCTGTGTGTTGATAGAAATAAGATTGTAGGGAAAATGGGATCTGGAGGTTTTGCTGCAAGGGTGTAAGCGAGGCCTAGAAAGTTTGGGGATTGTTATAGGGCCAGGATTAAGATTGATGTCACCGGCAGCAAGCAGTAATAGGAGTGTGAGTAGATGTAGGTGAGACTGGAACTTATAGGAGCGTGAGGAGTTTGGATTATGAGAGACCGATGGGTAGAGGTTCCTGAGTGTAGTATATCATAGTGTTATATCTATCCACCACTAGAGGGCGCATGTTGTAGGTATTATCTGTGTGTTCCTGTTCATTGTAAATAAAGTTTCGACATCACATGGTAGAGTTCTAAGGCAGCACGTGCAGACGCTGTGTGCAGCTCCGTAAATAAAGAATAAGAACCTTCCACAGCCTGTCTCTGCTTTCAAAGATATGGAGATATCACATTGGCGACGAGGGTAAACAGGTTGTACTGTGGAACGTGTATGTGCAGTTGCAAGGTCTGCAGAGCAGAAGAAAAAAATAAAAATAAGAAACAGAAGAAACTACAAGGACGTGAATTGCTGAGACAGAATGGCTGCTCTTGTGGGAACAGTGAGCCCCTTTGACTGTGAGTTGCAATCGTGGGACGAATATATTGAAGTGTTGGACTATTTCTTTCAAGCTAATGAGATTACTGATGCCGGTAAGAGGAAAGCAGTGTTATTAAGCGGGGTCGGCGCGTCAACTTATAGTTTGCTGAGAAGTTTGCTGTGTCCTATGACGCCAGCAGAGAAAACATATCAGGAACTTGTCGTCGTGCTCAAAGCCCATTATAATCCAAAACCAAGTGAAATTGTGCAGAGATATAAATTTAATTCACGCACACGGCATACTGGCGAGAAGGTGGCTGATTATGTGGCGGAGTTGAAAAAGTTAGCACAGTATTGTGAATACGGGCCTACACTACCACAAATGCTGCGGGACAGGCTGGTGTGTGGAGTAAATGACGACAGGATGCAGAGACGGCTGTTGTCAGAAGTGGATTTAACCTTTGAAAAGGCTCTTACTATGTGTCTGGCGATGGAGTCGGCTGACAGAAATATAAAAGATCTCCAAGGCTTCTCTGGGGATGAAGAATCACAGTCTCAAAGGTCTCATCAGGGACAATCGGTGGTGCATAATGTGGGTGCAGTGGATAAGAGGGGGTGGAAGACGGACTATGAGTGTTTCAGGTGCAAAGGGAATCATGCACCCCACGAATGCAAATTTATAAATGAACTGTGCCACCATTGTCAGAAACGTGGACACATCAAGCGGGCGTGCAAATCCAAGCACGTGATGCAGAGTCACAAAACCCCATTTCAAGGACTGAGGGGGGAGAGGAAAGGAAAGGAGAAGGCTGGGAGGTCGCATTTAGTGAAAGAAGAAGACGTTAGTGAGACAGAAGATGCAGGTGACATAAACACGATATACAGTGTCTCACATAAAATGCCTAAAGTGGCTCCTATTCTACAGAAGTTAAAGGTGAATGGCATGAACATCGAATTTGAGGTGGACACAGGTTGTGGCATTACAATTATTAGCAAAAAGCAATACTCTAAGCTATGGAAAAACACCGACATACCAGAGTGGGAACCATGCAACCTGACATTAAAAACATATACAGGTGAGAAGATGCTGGTGTTAGGTCAGGTTATAGGAACAGTGCAGAGTCAGATGGACAACAAGAAACTTACTATGGTAGTGGTTGAAGGGGCCGGGCCAAATTTATTGGGACGAAACTGGCTGAAAGACTTAAGAGTGTTGCCACAACTGGTGAATACAGTAACAGCCAGTCCAACGCTACATTTGGCTGACCTGCTAGATCGATATGCTGAGGTGTTCAAAGATGAGCTAGGTCAGCTGAAAGGCACCACGGCCAAAATTCATGTGAACTCAGAGGCCCAGCCACGATTCTATAAGCCACGACGGATACCTTTTGCTGTCAAACCTCTGGTGGAGGCAGAACTGCAGAGACTGGTAGATGAGAAAATTATAGAACCAGTACAATTTTCGGAATGGGCAGCTCCCATAGTACCGGTGAGGAAGCCGGATGGTTCAATCCGCATCTGTGGAGATTACAAACTCACAGTAAACCGAGCATCCAGTGTGGAACAATATCCTATTCCTAAAGTGGAAGACTTATTTGCTCAGTTGGCGGGCGGCAACAAATTCTCCAAACTGGATATGAGTCATGCGTATCAGCAGATCGTGCTGGATGAAAGCGCCAAAAAAAGTATGTGACTGTTAATACACACAAAGGACTGTATACTTATGGTAGATTGCCGTTTGGAGTGGCGTCGAGTCCAGCCATTTTCCAGCGCACTATGGAGGGCATCCTACAAAACATGCCGCACGTCACAGTCTACTTAGATGACATTTTAGTTACTGGGGTCAGCGAGGACGATCATTTAAGAAATCTGGAGGAGGTCTTGTCTCGGCTAAAACAAAGTGGCCTGAGACTGAAAAGGAGCAAGTGCAAGTTCCTGGGAACAGAAGTGGTTTTTCTGGGTCACAAGATCAGTGCTGCGGGTGTGCAGCCAGTCGCAGAAAAGGTCCAGGCCATACAAGAGGCACCCACACCGCGGTCTGTGAGTGAACTAAAGGCTTACTTAGGCCTATTGAACTATTACCACAAATTCTTACCGAGCCTGTCCACGTTACTGGCACCGCTGCATGCACTATTGAGGAAAGAGACTAAATGGACCTGGAGTTGTGAGCAAAAAGAGGCTTTTGAAAAGTCCAAAAATCTTCTCCAGTCGGATGCCTTGTTGGTACATTATGATGTCAACAAACCTATTATCCTGGCTTGTGACGCTTCACCTTATGGTGTGGGTGCTGTGTTGTCGCACAGGATGGGGGATGGATCTGAACGGCCAATAGGGTTCGTCTCACGTACACTGAATGCAGCTGAGAAAAATTATTCTCAAATTGAGAAGGAGGGCCTTGCGGTGATATTTGGGGTGAAGAAGTTTCACACATACTTGTATGGGAGACAATTCACCATTGTTACAGATCATAAACCACTGATCTCATTATTTAATGAACTGAAGGAGGTTCCACAAATGGCCTCGCCACGCATTCAAAGATGGGCTGTGACATTATGTGGATATGAGTACTCCATCGTGTACAAAGCAGGCAAGATCATCAAAATGCTGATGGCTTGAGCCGGTTGCCAGTCGCGGAAACAGGGGTGGAGACGCCTGCGGAGGAAGAGAGAGTACTTCTATTGGAAGAAAATGGCGTACCATTGGTTAAAGCCGACCAGGTGAGGAAATGGACAGATAAAGATACCGTTTTAGCACGGGTTAGAGAGTTCGTCCTCAGAGGATGGCCAAAAAGAGTGGAGAAATCAGTGTTTGGAGCTTATGTGAAAAGGAAGGAGGAACTTAGTGTGGAGGCAGGTTGTGTCTTGTGGGGTGCCCGTGTGGTCATTCCACCCCAGGTCGCACAGACCTACTGAAGCACTTACACACGACTCACCCAGGAATAATCAGGATGAAGGGGCTGGCGCGGAGCTATATGTGGTGGCCGAAGATGGATGCCGATATAGAAGCAATGGTAAAACTTGCACCATGTGCCAAGAAAATAGAAATTCTCCCCAGTGTGCACCTTTACATCCTTGGGAAGTACCAAACCTTCCATGGAGAAGACTTCACATTGATTATGCGGGCCCGTGGATGGGCAAGATGTTTTTGATTTTGGTGGATGCTTACTCTAAATGGATAGAGGCGTACCCGTTAAGTAAATCCACCTCCGCAGTGACTATTCAATGCCTCAGACAGAGCTTTAGCCAGCATGGAATTCCCGAAATGGTGGTGTCGGACAATGGCACCAGTTTTACGAGTATGGAGTTTCAAGAATTCATGGCTCGAAATGGTATTAAGCACGTGACCACAGCGCCTTACCATGCAGCGTCCAATGGACTGGCCGAAAGGGCGGTGCAGACATTTAAAGGGCTGATAAAAAAAAAGTTCAGGAGATTCCATTGAGGTCAAGATGGCCAGAGCGTTGTTTAGTTACAGGATAACTCCTCAGTCCACGACTGGAAAATCACCTGCAGAGCTCTTGTGTGGGAGGAAATTGCGTTCCACGTTGGATCTCATACATCCGGATTTTAAAGGCCAGGTGCAAGAAAAGCAGGTGAAGCAAAAACTTTATCATGATCAACATGCCAAGGAGAGACATCTGCGGGAAGGTGACAAAGTATACACTAGAAATTTTGGTGTGGGACCTTCCTGGATTCCGGGGACTGTTCAGACGCAGACAGGTCCTGTGTCATGCACTGTTGCACTTGGAAATGGCCAGATTGTGCGTCGTCACATAGATCAGGTGAGAAATAGACATGTTGCATATCCAGAGGATCTACAGAGTTTGGCGGAACCATTAACGCAAGATATGGAGATTTTGGCTCCCCTTTCCGGTGTTGTACTTGCAGAAGCCGGGGAAGAGGGACAGATGGAGGGGGAGCTTGTCACAGAGAAATCATCAGAGACTGCTCATGTGGAGGGGGAGCAAGAATTACGGCGATCCACCAGAACAAAGAAAGCACCAACTTATCTACAGGATTATACTTAGCTTAGTAGTGAGTTCCCCAGCCACAGGACAAGAATGCGTCCTGGAACTCACTGGGACGGAGGTAGTCTACCCAAAGTCTCAAGTTTAGTGGGAGTTTTTCTGTGCCTAGGGTCATGTGGGTGGTATTTTTGAAACTAGTGTTATCAGAGGAAGGGGATGTAGTATATCATAGTGTTATATCTATCCACCACTAGAGGGCGCATGTTGTAGGTATTATCTGTGTTCCTGTTCATTGTAAATAAAGTTTCGACATCACATGGTAGAGTTCTAAGGCAGCATGCAGACGCTGTGTGCAGCTCCTGTAAATAAAGAATAAGAACCTTCCACAGCCTGTCTCTGCTTTCAAAGATATGGAGATATCACACTGAGGAAATGAAACAGTTCATGGGAGGCCAGCATTGGGGATGGGAGGAGAGAGATATAAATGGTATGGGGGTTGTTGCTACATTTACTGTAGAAATATGCCGAGAGTTTTAGGAAAAGGGTAGATAGGAAAAGCAGAGAGGACATAGAAAACATGGCGCAGAAGGGTGGTTAGATCAGGTTACCAGTTAGTGAGTTGATTTTTCTAGTTTCTCCCTCCAGTTTCTAACTCCAGTGATTAACTCCAGTTGCCACTTCTAAGCAGGCCACTTACAAGCAGGGCTTGTGGGGAGCCTTGCTCAGAAGTAGCCTCCAAGGTGGTGTTATGAGCTGAGCTTGCAATCAGTCTATTTAAGTTGATACACATGGAGACATGGAGTCTGGACAACGCAGCAGCTTCACACATGTAAATTAGTTCTTAGAGAGCAGGAAGGATGGGAATCAATTGTCTATACAGGCAGGCATTGAAGAGTAAATCCAAATTGTCATGAATATGGCATAACATGAATATGGCATAACATGAAATAAAATCAAAGGATGTGGAAAGCTGTGGCTGGGATTGTTGCAGGGTAGGTCAGTAGCATGGTTTCATACCTTGAAGAGAGGAGATGAAAGATGACTGTGTTTATATTCCTTGATGGATGGATGGGGAGCAAGGCATGATAGCATGATATTGACATGATAGCATCACACCGTTGCAGATTTGTCGGCTGCACATCCATGATGCAAATCTCCCATTCCATCACATCCCAAAGCTGCTCTATTGTATAGAGATCCGGTGGCAGTGGAGACCATTGGAGTACAGTGAACTCATTGTCATGTTCAAGAAACCAGTTTGAGATGATGTGAACTTTGTGACATGGTGCATTATCCTGCTGGAAGTAGCCATCAGATGAGTACACTGTGGTCATAAAGGGATGGACATGGTCAGCAGCAATACTCAGGTACGCCGATGCTAAATTGGTACTAAGGGGCCCAAAGTGTGCCAATAACATATTCCCCACACCATTACACCACACCTCTACCATGACCCGTTGATACAAACCAAGATGATCCAATCTTTTATGCTGTTTATGCCCAATTCTGACCTTACCATCTGAATGTCGCAGCTGAAATCTAGACTCATGAGACCAGGCAACGTTTTTCCACTCTTTTATTGTCCAATTTTGGTGAGCCTGTGTGAAGTGTAGCCTCGGTTTCCTGTTCTTAGCTGACAGGAGTGGCACACAGTGTGGTAATGTGTAGCCAATCTGCTTTAAGGTTCAACGTGCATTCAGAGATGGTATTCTGCATACCTTGGTTGTAACGAATGATTACTGTAACATGAGTTACTGTTGCCTTTCTATCATCTCACAGCAGTCTGCCCTTTCTCCTCTGATATCAACAAGGCATTTTTATCAACACAACTGCCGCTCACTGATATTTTCTTTTGTTCTGACCATTTCTTTTTATTACTCAGACCAGCCCATCTGGCACCAACAACCGTGCCACATTCAAAGTTACTTAAATCCCCTTTCTTCCCCATTCTGATGCTTGGTTTGAACTTCAGCAAGTCCTCTTCACCACGTCTAGGTGCCTAAATACATTGAGTCGCTGCCATTTGATTGTCTTATTAGCAATTTGTGTTAGCAAGCCATTGAACATGTGTACCTAATAAAGTGGCCGGTGAGTGTATATTTGCAATGAAGTCTGAAAGTGCTTATGTGGTCAGTGAATAAGCCTCCTCTGTCAAAACTGGACATTAGAAAAAAGTTGACTTTACTTTTGCTTTAAACCATTAGCAGGGAATTAAGAACAACCATTGGTGGTGTCAAATACATATGAAAAAAACAAATTTCAAAAAATCTATGACCAACACTGGCATTTTAAGGCAGTTTCAAACCTTTTATCTGAGTCAAATTATATATTGGAATTCAAAAATATTTGCAGACTTTTGATCTGCCCCTAAATTAAATATAAAACAAGAGAATGCAGTGTGTTGTTCTTGTGTAATGTGTTATCCATAGCAAATCAAAATATTTAAGGAAAGAACTTATTGAATCTCTCAAAAAACTTACTATCTATTAGATGTTTAAATTTTCAGTGCCTGATCCCAATGACAGTAGCCTCTGGATTCTTCAGATATACTGCAGAGGACTAAAAAAAAAAAATATGTGACACATATCAAACAAGAGAGAAATGACACTGGACAACATTAATCAAAACGTTCTCATTTCCCGAAGAATTAAACATTAAATAATTAATTTCATCACTATAGGCAGCTATAAGAGATGTATTGTGCTTCCCCGCTGGTGAGAATTTGTCCTTGTCTGATAGAATAGATTGATATATTTATTATTTATCAGATTAATCATAGCCAGCCACATTATAGATTGGCAGACCATTCCAGCCTCTGAAATTACAGAGGTTTGTTATTGCAATATGGGTGGGATCATCACATAAGCAGCATCAATAAAGGCAAGGTACTGAAGAGAAAGAAGGGGAGGGGGTGAAGTCATAGCAGGCAGACTGTGCCCTCCAGCATTGTTTTTTGAAACACTTCTCTAAAGCCAGTAAGAGGAAAAGAAGATGTCATTGATCTAAAACCTCAATGGAGGTTGACAATTCTTCTGGTCATTTTTATCCAGCAATAAGATTTTGAGAAGAATATCAACTATATCAGCAGCACAACGCTTGTTCTTTTTGTTATTTTTTTCTTCTTTTAACAACAATGATGTACAGCCAGAAATCAATTTGGTCAAATGAAATGGGATCGGTTCAGAAAACATTGAGGCCCTTTGACAATTCATATAAGCTGGTTTCACCTTGGTATAGAGTATAGACATAAGCTAGTTGCTTAATCTGTGTACCTGCAAAGCAAAATACATTAAAAGCACAACAAGCATCTTTGTTGTCAATCCGTTGTCTTCACAAATACTGACAGAAGTTGTTTTCTGGCTGTGGGGAACATAAGTGTATTATTTTCTATTCTCTAGTAATTGTTTTGTAGAATCATTGTCAAGCAGTTATAATTCCATTATGTGTTAAAGTGTTTGTATCCTTTAATTCTGATGAACTCAAAACCATGTAATTGTTGATATACGCAACCTATAAGTAAAGGTGTTAAGATACTATATAAGTCCTAAAACACCATTAAAATAAATATTTGGGGGTTATTTACTAACTGAGTTTGTTTACCATTGTTGACAATACATTTACATTGTTATTCAGAGAGAAGTGAAAAGTCACCGCACGTTCGGTGACCTTTCGTTCCCCGCACTTCAGGGCGATTCGGCGATTCCTAGTTCGCAGACCCTACGGTGTATTCAGCAAGCACCACAGGGCCCCCGTAGTGCAGGGAATACTCGCCAGCAATCCCATCAAACACTCACCGAAAACCCGCAGAAACCGACGCAAAAACCCCGCCGAACACGCTGGAAAACCCAGACTGTTTTTTTTCATCAGAATAATTCATCCTGCCATGCTGCAAAAATTGTTCAAAACTGGTTTGACAAACATGGCAAACATTTCAAGGTGTTGTCTTGGCCTCCAAATTCCCCAGTTCTCAATTTGATTGAGCAACTGTGTAGTATACGGAACAGCAAATCCAATTCATGGAGGCCCCATCTCACAATTTGCAGGAGTTAAAGAATATGACATATACTTGGTTACAGATACTTCAGGCCACGTTCAGTGGTCTTGTGGAGTCCATACCTGTAAGTATCAGAGCTGTTTTGGCAGCTTGAGGGGTGACCTACACAATATTAGGCAGGTGATTTTGATGTTGTGGCTGATCGGTATATGAATAAAGGTTTTTCCAGGGCTTTAGTAGAATGGGAATGCATGGGAATTGCAATTTCTTTGTATTTGCCAGAGGAATGGCTTATATAAAAAGAACGATACTTGAGCTGTTACAGCCTCTAGTAAAGTTGTTCCTGACAGGTACCATAGTAAGACAGACATCTTAGAGAGCTCCCACATAAATGTTTTTAGGACCTGATCCCTGAGTTGATTCTTATGGAGTCAGGAGCATTTTGCCTAGCCTAAAGCCATGAAAGATGTGTCAAGTCCTGCAAATCATTGAAAATCTTATAAATCCCCTTCCTATTCCAGAAACTGCAGTGTGTCACCAACTCACCCAGGATGAATTTCAATGCCATGTTGTGATGCTATGATCTTGGTGGGAGGGCTTTCATAATTATTAGCAGTGAACAGGTTCTTAAATTGTAGAGAAGAAAAGCTCACAAGTCTTTTTCAATATGTACAAGTTCATAAACACCTTCATAAACTTACTACATTGTATTACTCATTCTGCCGCTTTGCGCTACAATGTAACTACATGACCCACCATTGTGTCATGTTAAAAGAGCTAAACTGGCCATCGCTGGAATCTAGACGCACCCTTCACCTTTCCAACTGGGTGTTTAAGATTTTTTCTGGGAAGCTACCACCCTACCTGAATAGACTGTTTCCCCCAGCAGTTACCTCATCCTATAACCTACAATTGAGGACCAGCACCTTACTTGAAGTACCACAATACAAAAAGAAAGTGACTCAATCCTCATTTTGCTACAGAGCACCGCAGTTATAATAATTATGGAATAACCTCCCAGACACCATCAAATCTTCGCTCAGTCTATAGTCCCTTAAGAGATCTCGATTAACATATCTCAATACAGAATGCACCTGGAAACATGCAACATAGTGAATATATTTCCTACATATTTATTTTCTGTTAATCTGTATATTTGTGTTATTTTTAATATCTTGCATTTTATTACTTTGAATTGTTACAGTCGTTACAGAAATACAATGTTCTTGAACCCAGGACATAGTTGAAAACGAGAGAAATCTCAATGTATCCTTCCTGGTAAAATACTTTATAAATAAATAAAATGTATTTTGTCTTGAAAAAATATGTAAATGACATCCGTGATCTACTTCTTTGATGTAGAGTTAGACCCATACTTAAATACATGCATATTAAACATATTAACATATTTAATATTCTACACAATGTGAGTGAACAATCTTCCAGAATTTCTACCCCACCTCCCCCATAAAAATAAACAAAAAACACACAGGGTTATTCAGAGAGAATCAAAAAGTCACCGCACATTCGGTGACCTTTCGTTCCCTGCACTTCGGGGTGATTCTAGCTCGCCGACCCTGTGGTGTATTCAGCAACAGTGGCGTAACAACCGGGGGGCAGCCGATGCGTGTGCCCTGGGCGCAGGGCCGAGGGGGGGGCGCCGGCCACCGGTGGGTCCTGGGGGGGCAGGGCTCGAGTCGCAGGGCAATTGCCGGCGGCCGCATTGCTATCCTACGAGCGGCCACCAGCATAAGGCTCTGCCGCTCGGCTGGGGATCTATCCACCAGCCAGCCGCAATCTCGCGAGATCTGACTGGTGGTTAGATCCCTAGCCGAGCGGCAGAGCTTTATGCTGGCGGCCGCTTGAGGAGGAAAAGCATGCGGTCGCCTGCAATGACGACGAAGCGGGGTGAAGGCAGAGCAGCCCAGAGACGAGGAGAGGTGAGCTGGGGGTAATATTTCCATGTGTGAGAGCTGGGGACAAATATATCCATGTGTGAGAACTGGGGGCAATACATCCATGGGTGAGAGCTGGGGGCAAATATATCCATGGGTGAGAGCTGGGGGCAAATATATCCATGGGTGAGAGCTGGGGGTAAATTTATCGATGGGTGAGAGCTGGGGCAAATATATCCATGTGTGAGAGGTGGGTGCAAATATATTCATGTGTGAGAGCTGGGGGCAAATATATCCATGGGTGAGAGCTGGGGCAAATATATCCATGGGTGAGAGCTGGGGGAAAATATATCAATGTGTGAGAGCTGGGGGCAAATATATCCATGTGTGAGAGCTGGGGGCACATACATCCATGGGTGAAAGCTGGGGCAAATATATCCATGTGTGAGAGCTGGGGGCAAATACATCCATGGGTGAGAGCTGGGGCAAATATATCCATGGGTGAGAGCTGGGGGCAAATACATCCATGGGTGAGAGCTGGGGCAAATATATCCATGTGTGAGAACTGGGGGGCAAAAATATCCATGTGTGAGAGCTGCGGGCAAATATATCCATGTATGAGAGCTGGGGGCAAATACATCCATGGGTGAGAGCTGGGGCAAATATATCCATGTGTGAGAGCTGGGGGCAACATTTCCACGTGTGAGAGCTGGGGGCATTATATATCCATGTGTGAGCTGGGGCAATACATCCATGTGAGCTGGGGCAGAATATCCATGTGTGAGAGCTGGGGGCAAATATATCCATGTGTGAGAGCTGGGGGCAAATATATCCATGGGTGTGAGCTGGGGGCAATACTTCCATGTGTGAGCTGGGGGGGCAATATATCCATGTGAGAGCTGGGGGGGTACCCTGGGCCCATGGTATGGAAAGGGTTTGTAGGGCTGTGCAGATGGGGTGCCATGTGTGTTCTGGCAGCATGGAAAGGGTGCACTGGGCAGCCCACTCCTGGGTTACCCTACACTGCATAGCTGCAAGGGGTATGTGCTGGAAGGGGGGGTCCAGAGTCCGTATATATAATTCTGGGGGTCCAGTGTATATAATTCTGGCGGTCCAGTGCCTGTGTATATAATTCTGGGGGTCCAGTGCCTGTGCATATAATTCTGGGGGTCCAATATTTTGTCCTGGTCCGGGCCTGCTTATAACCAGAGTGGACATTTATATAATGAGGGGGGGAATTCTGCCCTGGGCACCCATAACTCTGGTTACGCCACTGTTCAGCAAGCACCGCAGGGTCCCCCGTAGTGCAGGGAAAACCAGCCGCAAACCTGCAGAGCAGTCGCCTAACACTCACCGAAAACCCACAGAAACCTCTGCAAAAATCCTACTGAATACGCCAGAAAAATCTGACTAGCCGCCGATCACAGCACAGAGCAGCCGCTGGAAAAAACCCAACAAGCAGACGAACGTGGTGAAAAAAAAAACCAGTACGCTTGAAAGATTGAAATTTGAAGCGCTGTTTGCAAAAAAACTACAGAACGAAAATGTCTGGAATTTACATATAAGATCCAATGAATGATAATAAAAAGGTCTGTTGCAGAAACATTGAAAAAACTATTTAACCCTTTCCCTGCGAAGGACGTGTGGGGAATGTCCTCATTAACTCCCGCTATATGCGGGAGACGTTCCCCACACGTCATCCGCAAGCGAGAGCCCGCTCAGAGATACTCACCGCTCTATCCGGGGTCCCACAACGTTCTGACTTCAGCGAAGTCAGACACTGAATTTAAACCCCTCCCGACATCAATGACCTCATCGCACCATGTGTGATGATGTCATATCCAGGCAACCCCCTGGCCACCCCCCCCCCCCCGGGAGATCGCCTGAAAGGGAGGGAGGGATCCGTTCGGATATCTCTCTCTCCCAATCGGGAGGGACCAGCGCCGCATGTCAGGCATCGCTTAAAAGGGGAGAGTCTCCCCTTTTAAGTGGTGTCTGGCTTTAAACCCTCAGACACCGGCACCAATACCGATGCCGTGCGGTGCCGAATTGCGGCCTAACTGCGGCAGGGGCCACCATCTTGCATGGCGGATCCACCTCCAGGTTCCCCCTTGCCTCCTGATGTGATCGTGCTATGCGCGATTAGGTCAGATAGCCAGGGAACCCCTAGCTGCCCGGGGATTTCCCAAGGAAATACGCTGGTGGAGATAGGGGGTTCATTTGAACCACGATATCTCCAGAACCGTGGCAGCTAGGGGATCATGGACGGAGTCATTCGAAAGATCTGGGCATGGTGTTACAAATGATGCTAAACATGACCATGTTCAAAGTAAAAACAAAATATTTTTTTAAAAATAAAAAAATATGTTTTTTTTTGTGTGTTTTTATTACTGCAGCAATATTGTTCACATTTCAATTATAATGTGAACAATGATGCTGCACTAATGATTTTTTTCTATGGGGTGCGTTTGCTAAAAATCACGTAATTCCCCCAAAAAAATTTAATGAGTCCCCATTTCTAATTTTTGTACAAGTGCACCCCATATAGCCGCAAACGCTCATGTGATAAATGTGAAAAAAACCACTTTACACGCTGTAGATAATTGAAAATTCAAATTTTATTGCATTTTTGTTATAATATACTGGCAGGACGTGACGTATACATCTAAAAATTATATATTATGAATCTGCTGAGTCTGCCGAAAAAAAATATAATAATATTTTTCGGTCATATAATAAAACGTGGCTTCTAATCGCATTTTAACATGATCAGCAAAAGCGGCAAAAATGAGCTCAACACACAGATGTGAAATGGCTCAGCAGTGAAGGGGTTAAAAAAAAACAGGGAAAAAATCCAGAAAAATGCCTAAAAGATCCTAAAAAAATCTAGAAATAAAGAGACACTTTACAGCAGAATAAAATAAACCTTTTATTAGATATTAAATTAAAACGGAAATATTTTTAACATTGAAGCCTATGGTATTCGCCTGAATAAACCTGTCAAATGAAAGCACCAAACAGCAGGGCATTTCGTCAACTTTTCCCCGCTGTTTGGTGTCTCTGAACAGACGAACTATTACTTCTCTATGAGGTATTTCACTGCCTCGAACAGGCACCATTCATGCAGCCATTTTGCCAGAATTTGGCGAACTGCCTGCTCTCTGAATAGTCGAATGGCCCCAAAATGTCCCGTTTGCTGAAATTCAGTGTCCGGTTACATTTTGGCCACATTTCGGATCTCTCTGAATAACTCCCACAGTATGGAAACATACTATGACCAAAAGAAACAACCGACAGAGCTGTAGCACAGGGTACTGGGCCAGTGGGAATCCTTGATAACATAAACTAATAGTAATAGAAATATTGTATGTGAGAAGCAAAGTGTTCAATAATAAATTTGGCCCAGTTGAGAGAAAATAAAGTCCCTCAATAATTTCTCAAAATTTTTCATGTTTAGAACAGCCATTCTGAGTGATATAGGCCACTCAACATCCCCATAGGCTGTAACTATTCTAAACTGAAACTGTATCAGTACCATTAATACCATACACCTGCAGGTATAGCTGCCTAGTGTCTGCAAATAGAAGGTCTACAAATAATTGAAGCACATATCCTCCATACAGGGAGTAGTGGTCCTACCTACTGAACAATGAAAATCAGACTGTTATTCCCAGTTAATCTATATTAGTTACTAATACATGAATAGACCTGACTACGTTTGCCAACATGAAGAGACCCATCCCCCAAAAAAGGGATAGGATGGCAGTAGATTGCTTGTCCAAGCATCCATATGTCACACTTGACCAGCTGATCTCAAGTCACTTTTATGCAACCTCAGACTTGCCACTGTATGCTTTAGGCTGCGGTCAGACTAATGCATTTTTAACGTGCATTTAGGCGCACTTAATCACGGCCGCAGTAGCAACAAATGACGGGCAATGATGGCCAATACACAAAGTATGGCTGCACAAAAGTCCGGCCGCGCAACGCAAGTGGAAAATGAATGCATTTTTTCAAGAACGCAGAACCGCTAGTACTGACGTACAGAGTGCGCTGTGTCCGCTAGCGGCGTGTTTGCGTGATTAGGAGATGTCAGACGCTGCTAATGTCCAGCCTACATAACATCCAGACGCAAAAAGTGTTTTATTAACGATCCGTAAAAAAAATCACGCACGATAATGCGCATCGTATGACCGTTTTCGCGCATTCCGTGAAAAAATACGTCAATGCGTTCGGACGCACTTTTTGACGGTCGCTGCGAATAATGCGTTCGTTTGACCCTAGCCTTAGATTGCAAGACATTAAAAAACTTGGTAACCACGGCAGATACAATTGTAACTCACTCTGCCTCTCCTTATGAAAATGGTCAATGCTAAACTGTCTTTAACAGTGATGTATGAGGGTGTCTTTGCACCCATACCCACAATCCTGTTCGCTCTGTGCGTGGCTGGCTGATAATCTTTCAATCTAAACACTTCTTTCCTCTTCTCTCCCCCCTACTTTCTCAGTGTCCACCTTTAACTCTTCTCAAGTCACCAACATCTGTCCCTCCTATATCTCTACTCCCTTCTCTAAATTCTTTCTCCCCTTTAACTTCACCCCTACTCCCAAACATCTACTATTGCTCTTCCTCCTGTTACTCTTTGTACATATTGTAAAAGCATAAAATACATGTAAAATATAAATTAATAGAAAAGCAAGACAAATGCAAGCCTTTCTATTGCCAAGAGTGTCTAAATAATTTAATAGAAAATAATTAAATTAAAACAGATTGTTAACAAATCCCAGCATGCTAAAATAGGGATGTTAATACATACTGGACCTGGAGAAGAATATAGTAGAAGTAGTACGGGTAGTATAGCATTGTCATGTCATTTTGGGACATACAAACACTTAACTACTGATATTTTTAAGAATGAAGTGTCTTCAAGTTTATATTCCCAGGTCTTTTCTGTTCTCATTGATCTAAATTTTTCTTTGAATCTAGTTGCTGTGTGTGTTGCAGCAATACTGGCCCTCTAGCATTTCGGATTTCTTTTTTATATATTTCTTCAGAGACGTAACAGAGAGAGATTTGGGATTTTCTCTTTATTTATCCTGAGAGTCAACATTTTTCTCAGTGATTATCCTGTTTCCAGAATTTCCCAAAGTGTGCATATTATATGAAGTACAATACGTTAGATAAGGCACAGGTGAAGAAAATGTTGTGACACCCTAGGCAATTTCCGCATGTGCAACCATACCCGCTGTGCTAAGTAAATAAAGGTCATGCAGTTCTACTTTATATGGTTAAGTCACACATTAACATGTTGTTTTTGGTTTTAAAAATCAATCACAAATCGTACAACATACAATTTATAATTTATACACCTGTGAATTTTCTCGAGATATATACCACAACTCTGTTATGATGTACATGTTCTAACAAAATCTGAGAATGAAAATGTAAAATATAAAGCACACATATAATAATTGCTGTGCCAAACAACAAAAAAGTAATTGTGATATCATTAAGGTGTCAGGAAAGGCTTAATGATCTTAACATGTACAGCTTGGAAAAAAGACAAGACAGAGGAGATATGATAGAAACATTTAAATACGTAAAGGGAATCCACAAGGTAGAGGAAGGGAGTATACTTAAACGGAAACAAAGTAGCAAAACAAGAGGACATAGTCTTAGATTAGAGGGGCAAAGGTTTAAAAGTAACATCAGGAAGCATTATTTTACTGAGAGGGTGGTGGATACATGGAACAGTCTTCCAGTAGAAGTGGTAGAGGCAAAAACAGAGCTTGAATTTAAGCAAGCATGGGATAGGCATAAGGCTATCCTAAACAAAAGATAAATGCAGGTAAAGTATCCATGTAATTGGGCAGACTAGATGGGCCGAAAGGTTCTTATCTGCCGACATTTTTCTATGATTCTATGTGTCTGGTCTCCTAGCAACAAGAATGTCCACAAGATACCCCTAATAAAATTTTAAGGTACAGAACACGAAAGAGGAAAACATAGGGTGGGATTTACTAAATTTCCTTAAAGAGACATGCATGCTTTGCTAGTGTGCTTTTAAAAATGTGCAATGCCTTTTGAATGAGTCAGTAGTGTCATTCAGCAGGCATAAAAACAAGTAAATATGATATTTTTTCATATGTACCTGATCTTCTTTCTTGGTGTTTTTCACGCCCACCTCAGGAGGCATTTTACGCTAACCAATCACTGCCTGTACCTAGGTATAGCTAAAAAATGCACTGAGCATGTGCGTCTGAGTTGCTCCTCCCCCCTCCTGCACTGTGAGCTGAGGGGAGGATAGGACTGAACTTTCACCCCCAGCTACTACAGAGACAGGGAAGGAAAGAAATCCATACACACAGGGAGAAAGAGAGACAGCAGAGAGGGACAGCAAAGAAAAGCACAGAGACGGCAAGATAAAGCAGAGAGAGCACAAGAAAAGGTATAATGAGAGGAGAGTGACAAGAGACAGCACAAGAAAGAGTGAGAGTGAGTGACTGTGTGAGGGAGTTTGAGTGATAGTGAGTATGTAAATTCTTAAAGAACGCAAGTGAGCGTGTCAGTGGGTGAGTCTGTGTGTGATAGAGCGTGAGTGTGTGAGCGAGTGAGCGAGTGAGTGAGTCATAGGCTTGTGCACCGATTTTTTTTTTCAGTTCGATTCAATTCGATTTTTCGGATTTTTAAACTTTTCGATTCGGCTCGTTTCGACCGATTTCTGTTTCGATTCGGTTCGGCTCGACTCGTTTTTCGTGTACATTTTTTCGGAATTTGGACCATTTTTCGTATTTTTGTGTCACTTAGCTCGTTTTTTGTATCGACTTTTCGTATTTTCGGAAATTTTCGTTTTTTCGGAACGTCTGTTCTCCTCGTTTCAAAGCAATAAGTTTCGATTTGACACATTTAAAGTACATTCGAAAATTCCGAAAATATTTTGTTTCGGCTCGGAAAACTTTTCGGATCTGCCATTTTTGGATCTAAAAATTTTTGGAAAATCGGCCGCATCCGAAAACACGAATCGGGAAATTTCGTGAAAGTTCCGAAATTCCGAAACGCACATCCCTAGTGAGTCAGCGGGTGAGTATGTCTTGCTTTCACAGTTGCAGAGATGCTAATATTCAGTTCCTCGGTTTCCCCAGTCTGAGGTCCCGAGCTGCACGACTTGTGATAGTTCATACAGTCACAGGTATTTAAAATACGCTAGCAAGTTACGTAGTGCTGTACAATGGGAGAGGCAGAATATCAAATGTCCATACAAGTTAAACACACACTTAAGTACTGGGGCTGTTAATGCTGAAGCCTCAATTAGAATAGGGTCCTAGATAATTATGAAAAAACTTTCTAAGCATGGCAAAGGAGCTCCACTGATAAATGAAGTTAGAATAAGGTAAAAGAAAACATAAAGAGATATATGTTACTACATAATGTATAGATTACTGACTTTTATTGCAAACTTGTATTACATTAATCAAAACAAGGGATTAAAGAATTGCAATATTCCATACGGAAAATTAATTTACTCATATATGTAAGAAATGAAATGTTCATGTACGATATCTATGTAAACACACTCATTAACATAAATTAATGTTTAGTTTTACTGTTTAACGTTTACATGAGAGAGACGCTAACAATTGTCTTCCAATGACAATTCCCAACAATAAGTAGGGTAAAAGAAAAGCATAATGGGAAAAATTTGAATTCAACATATTGTATATCAAGTTTTAAATCCCAGTAAAGAACAAGATTTACATAGAATAGCAGATAATTTGTTAAACAAATATCTGTGATATGCATATTAACACCAGGAGTGCTTTTGAGTTTTCTGTTTAGAAAAATTTAATTACATTTTTCATGTGAATTACATCTCTAAAGAAATAGAAAATAATCATCTATTTATTTTATTATTACTGTCGTTCATCCCCAGTGACATTATTTAAGCAATTCTGACTACAGTAATTCTTACGCCTTTGTGTTCTTCTTGTTTTTGTTAATTACTGTTATAATAAAGCAAAACACAATACCGTATGCAACACGCAGCCTCAATTCTCACTTGACCATAAAAATTGCTGCAAACTTTCTTTTTGATGCATAATTATATAATGTATTATTTATTTACTTTCAGTCATTTTGCCCCAGAGTGAGGTATATATTATTTTAACTCGTGCTGGTTTGGGCCACAACTAACGAATCCAACAAATTACACAGACAGCAAATTGTTACGTCTAATAGATATTGTTCTCCACAAAAGACTAGCAGGGCTATTCAGAGAGTGGTGAAAACCTTGAGAATTGCCAGGAGAATGAACAATCTAGACTAGCCAATTTGGAAAGTGAGATGAATGGGAGAATTTTTCTGGTTTGACTATTTTGACCTAGAATTTTCAATTCTCCAGTCATTCTCAAGGTTTTCACCTCTTTCTGAATAGCCCTGTTGGTTTAGAGTTGGTTTAAGGTCAGTGCAGAACATGAAATAGTAATAAATTTTGTGTATAGTGATAATGTGATTCAGGTCTATAGAAGGTCTCTATAAATACTTGATTAACCACTGAACAACATTTTTTTGTACTCCTTGTTAATTGTTTTATTATGTTATAATGAAGAAACATAAATACCTCAACACAGATCTACAATAACTATACTAACTACCTGGGCAAAATTAAAGGGCCACTGCCACCAAAAACATGTAATGTCCTTATTGTGTTTATTTTATGTTGCTGATATCCTACATGTGCTTTGTTTTTCTCTTGTATGTTTAGTTAAGAAAATATTTTACTCAATATGTGTCACTGAGCACATCCATTTTGTAATATTTTGCGTTGTGAACTGCTCCCCCACAGGATCTTTACTGCACTTGCTCCTCACTTGCTGGCTTTGGCCACAGAATGGACTCTATGGGCCACATTACATTCTTAACGCTAAAATCCTTGTGCAAAGTGAAAATCTTTGCGCTAAGCGTTAAAGTTTTGCGAATTTGCGCATGCAAATCACCGTTGTACTTACAATCTTCTCGCGTGTTTTCATCCGCCGATCAATAGCGTGCGCAAACAGGACGCGCCCAAATGCACACGCACTGCACTCGCGCAAAAATTTGCGTGCACGTAGTTGTTTTTCACGATTCAGCCAATCAGAATTAAGAACCACAACTATCTCACGTTAAGAAATTGCGCCTGCCACAGTCAATCTAAGCATATATGCTGCAGCAATAATACATGCACACACAACTTCATCCATTGAATTGGTTTGGTATGAGTTGAATGGGCAACTATACTTTGCTGCATTATTTTTTATGGGCTGGTGTATTTGGGTTTGGCCAGGTCGTTCAGATATGCCGTTAGCACCAACTTTTGAAAATCGCAAAGATTTTCCTTTTAACGCCCATGTGGTAATTTGCGCTATTCGATTGTGATACCACGTTATTCGTAGCGCACATTTGAGTTTGCGCTCATAATGTTAAGTATAGGACGCGTGAAGTTCAGTAAGCTTGCGCATGGTTCGCGCAGGTTTCCAGGCGGTATACGATTCTGCACGGTTTTACCGTTGATAATGTAATACGGAATTGAGCGCAATTATTTTTAACGTGTGCGTTAACCATGCCGGCGCTACGGTTAACAACAAGATTGTAATGTGGCACTATGGGTCAGGCAGCCGGCTCACATCATTGTGTGGGATGAATTCAAGGGACATCACCAGGGAGTAGATTGGAAAGGCCCTTTCACCTGGTAAGAGCTAAAACGCCAAAATTAAATGAAAAATCTAGCATGAGCCGCTAAAAAAGTAACGCTGAACAATCCACGAACAGATCGCCTTGTTCGAGGTTGTCAGTGTACAAGATTCATTAGCGCATGCTAGGGAAACACTGAGACCCAGCGCTAATGTGTTTGTGTACAGCAGTGTTTCCCAAACCTGTCCTCAGGACCCTCTGCCTCGCCAGGTTTACCAGATATCTGAAACACAGCACAGGTGATATGATTTTCTGCTCAGTAATTGCAAGATTCAGTCTGCTTTTACCCAAGGTGATCCTTAAAACCTGGTCTGGCTGAGGGTCCCAAGGACAGGTTTGGGAAACACTGTTGGGAAACCTGTTTTTTCCCAGTGCAGAGTGCCTGGCCATACCTATCCTCTGCCCTCACAAGCCTGTATAAGTATGAACACATCCAGCATAGAACCTCACACCCCTGCATTATTAAAATCTTCCAAGGTGGCCATATCATCCATGTTAATATGCACACATATTAATTAAGGATGATGGGCATTGCATGATAAATGTCACCCAACAGCATGTAGAATCTTTACAATGCATTTAATAGATCCAAGGGAATGCCAGGTGAGCGACATTAACCTGCTGCAGAATATAAATAATACATGTTTCAGGGCAAGACTTATCCATGTGTCCCTTTAAGCATGATCCTAAGGCTGGTGTCAGACGAGCGCATTTTGTACGGACTGTGCGCCCCGTGCAATACAGACGCACTTTCTGTCGGAAGACGGCGTAGTGGCCACCTAGTCCGTATTTTTAAACTGACGTTATTTTTGACAGATGTAGCAGGGAAAATAAATTAACCCTTTCGCTGCTGAGGCATTTCCCGCCTCTGTGCTGAGGTCATTTTTACCGGTTTTGCTCATCATGTTTAAACGTGTTTTGAAGGCTTATTTTAGTATATGACCCAGACATATTATATATCGTTCTTTCCGTCAGACTCGGCAGATTCATAATATGTCATTATTATATGTATACATCATGACCTGTCTGTATATTATAACAAAAAATGCAATAAAATATGAATTTTCAATAATTTACAACGTGTAAAGTGTTTTTTTTTCACATTTTAACATGCGAGCAATTGCGGTTATATTTTGTATGGGGTGCGCTTGTTAAAAAAATTAGAGATGGGGTCTCGTTACATTTTTTTTTGGGGGAAATTACGTGATTTTTAACAAACGCACCGCATACAAAAATCGTTAGTGCAGCATCATTGTTCACATTATAATTGAAATGGGAACAATATTGCTGCATTAACGAACCAAAAAAAGAAAAAAAAATTGTTTATTTTTTTATAACTTTCTTTTAAAATATTTTTTTTTTTTTATTTATTTATTTTTTTAAAAAACTTTTTTCATACTCATGTTTGGTATCGTTGGAACGGCCATGCTCTGGCCGATCCAACAATATCAAACATTAACCCCTAACTGCCACGGATCGGGAGATAGGGGGTTCATTGGAACCCCCTATCTCCACCATTGGGGGCAGTTAGGGGTTAACTCCAGGACTGACGTCATCGTGCTATCCAAGATGTCGGCCACCTCCGGGAAAGGATCACGAACCGGCGCTTTTCGGCGCTGATTCATGATCCGGCCCCCATGGGGTTAATTCCAGGTACCGTTAGGAAGGGCAGGCTGTGCCCTTCCAAACGGTGCCTGGGTTAACCCCCTGCACCCCGGCGATCGGGAGGGAGAGAGGTCCGAAGGACCTCCCCCCTCCCTTTCAGGCGCCTCCTCCGCACATGCGGGGGGGCGCCTGAATTAGATGTCATCGCAGCCCCCGCAATGACATCTAATTAGGCCGGCGGTGGTTCCGGGTGCTGGGCTGACATCGAGGATGTCAGCCCGCACCGGGGGGCACAGCAATCGGCCGGAACCCGGACGATCGCTGGCCCCAAAGGGAGGACGCGCTCAGCACGTCCTCCGCAAGGAATGCTACCTGCGGGTGGACGCGCTCAGCGCATCCTCCGCAGCGAAGGGGTTAAATATGAAAAACATTTTGTCCGTCAAAAATGCTGGACGCACAAATGCAGTCCGTCTGACCTCGTTCATCACTCACACACAAAGCTATGCGGACGTTGCGGACGTAGCGCACTCCGCACGTCCGTTCTAGCGGTTTTACGTTCTTACCTAGTTTGCGTCCGTTTGCCGCATGCGTTGTGCGCCCACAGTTCGGTGCGGACGCACTTCGTGTGGGGGGCTCCATTGGCGATTAGTCTATGCTGCGACGGACGTTATTATGTGTGCAAAAACGGACGTTCACAATGCGTTCGTCTGCTTACACGAGCCTAACCCTAATACTCAACCACTTACATACTATGAATAACCCCCAGCATAAAATGTTTAAAAATTAGCCAATATATTAGAATTAGGATATATGTGGATAAAGGATACATATACAGTACCTCACAGAAGTGAGTACACGCCTCACTTTTTTGTAAATATTTTATTATATCTTTTCATGTGACAACACTGAAGAAATGACACTTTTGCTACAATGTAAAGTAGTGAGTGTACAGCTTGTATAACAGTGTAAATTTGCTGTCCCCTCAAAATAACTCCACACACAGCCATTAATGTCTAAACTGCTGTATGGTCTTGGCCACCGTGCGGCAGCTCAGTTTCAGGGTGTCTGTAATCTTCTTATAGCCTAGGCCATCTTTACGTAGAGCAACAATTCTTTTTTTAGAACCTCAGAGAGTTCTTTGGCATGAGGTACCATGTTGAACTTCCAGTGACCAGTATGAGAGAGTGAGAGCGATAACACCAAATTTAACACACCTGCTCCCCAGTCACACCTGAGACCTTGTAACACTAACGAGTCACATGACACCGGGGAGGGAAAATGGTTAATTGGACCCGATTTGGACATTTTCACGTAGGGGTGTACTCACTTTTTTTGCCAGCGGTTTAGACATTAATGGCTGTGTGTGGAGTTATTTTGAATGGACAGCAATTTACACTGTTATACAAGCAGTACAATCACTATTTTACATTGTAGCAAAGTGTCATTTGTTCAGTGTTGTCACATGAAAAGATATGATAAAATATTTACAAAAATGTGAGGGGTGTACTCACTTCTGTGAGATACTCTATATCATAATAGAGCCGAAATTGCTGACCAGATCCATTACTATGGTGTATAGGGCCAAGAGAACACCTGTGCAGCACTCCTTCCAATTGCTGTTTTTTTTTGGGGTGTTTTTCCCTTTTTGCTCCTTTCTGTCAGTTAACACCAAGGTTGAGCAGTAGGTAAATTTTTGCAATTAGCATCGGTGCAGAAATTAGCGCCGGGACCAAATGATCTGTTGGTTAGAATAGCGAAAGTGCTTTGTAGCGCTGCCCATGTTAAGTATAGGACGAGTTAAGAACAATAGGCTCACGCTACAAATCATTAATTACCGCGTTAAGTGGTTTTCGCCATTTGTAGCGATCAGAAATGATCCGTTTGTCAGGCGCTAGACTGAATTTATATGGCGCTAACACGAAAACATGCTGACGCTACAGTTAGCTCACACCAAGTGATAGTGCCGAAATCTTTTAAGCTCCTTGTCATATCTCCTGCAGTTGCCAGCTCCCTCCTCCACCTCATTAACTGTTAAATAATGTATATTATAAATTGCAGCCAAAAAGTAAAACTCACTATAAAATTTTGGTAAATGTTGCATCATGGGAAAAGTACAGAAAATGGAAAACAGATTAAAAATACTAATTTGCTTAATCTGCTTGAATGGATGAAGATTTCCTGAGGGGAAGCTCACAGTTGCTGCCACTGAGCTATCAATAAAAACCAAGACCAATAGAACCATGTGTCAGTAAAATGTTGCCTCTTCTTGACCTTAATGTCCAGTGTCTCCTCTGCACCATATATTTGTTCGACCCTATTTGCCAGCTCAATAAGAAGCAATATTGTGGGGGACCGCCATTAAACTGGCAGCAACATTCTCGCACATAGTAGAATGCTGGCAGGGAACACTTTAGTTACTTAAAGGCAGCATATCTCTGGACAAGCGAGGTTGTGGCTGGGGAAAATGGTAAAATAATATCTGAAATCTCCACAGTCACCTCTTGCACCAGGCACCAAATGGGTGCTATTTGTTTGAAGGACATTTGATTGAAAACAATAATTCTCGTGCCAAGGTTAAACAAGTACAGGTTTTGTTCCACTGATCGAAAGACACTAGCTCTTCAAATCTATCACCTATCACTCCACATAGGCAGTTGTTCAAGAGTCGATGGACTAGAGGAGCTGGTATAGTGGAAAGATGGAAAGGTAATCCCAGATCACAAAAAATATCAAAGACTGTAAATGTCAGGATGGCACCCGGCACGAGCCAAGGTGGGACCCATATACGGGGTTAAAAGCACAAAGAGCAGAAGACACTACTAGCTGAATGCAGACAAACAGTATAGAATCAGGCAGGAGGTGAAGACACCACTAGGCCGGGCAGTGACTCTCTGCACATAAATAACAAAATAAGAGAAATCCTTAATCTGACAGGCCGGTCCTTAAAGTGACCAGATCTATAATAGGAAAAGAGAAGTGATGCGAAAAGTAATACGAGGCAGTGCAGGGTTATGCAAGCACAGTGTCAATAATAGCCAGGATAGGTAAGCAAAGAGATCGGTATGTGATGACACAAGGGTTAAAACACAAACGTATTCAATAGGAATAGCCAAGGTCTGTACATGGGGTATGTAGCGCTCACTCCCGGAGGAGCCGGTGAATAAACCTCGGGTTAGTCTCACCACACTAGGAAATAACTATACACCAGCACTGTTGTGGATTTTTATGTATTATATTCTTTACTGATCCCAATAAAGCAGAATATATTACGTATATATGGTATTTAAATGACAAGAATTCGTAACGCGGGAAAAAAACACGGGGCGGCAAAAGAAACGGTTAACCCCCTCAGTTCTGGAGTGTAAGTCCCGTGAATAATAGCTCAAAAATGTGTATGTGTGTTGTCTCGGGTACCCGGGTACTGTAGTCAACTGGCCAGTGAATGAAACAAAACAATCTTCGACTAGTCAACGTTGGGGCCCTGTGGATTTAAACAATATTGCAGCGTGCGTTTCTTATTTGGGAACTGCGGCCTGGGAGGCCTCTCACCCATCCGATAGACGAAACTGTCCAGCACCCGATCAAAGATCTTCTCCGCTGTGTACTGGGACTCTGTGCCACTGAATCCGCTCCCTGCTTGCCGAATCTCCGCAACTGGAACAACGATCCACTGCCTGCACTCCCAATCGATCAGCGCGGTCTCCTAACTCGGGGTCCAGCCGGAATCAGCTTGTCATCCAGGCCTCTCAGCGCTGCGTAGGTCGGTCTCAGCACGGTCACTGTCCCGATCTCCAGCACCAGTGAGACAGCGTCTGTATTCCGGCCTGGTCGCGATCCTTGACAGCTCTCACGTGCATCCTCCACCTTTCACTGCTCCGCTCACTCTGACCTTGCTTTCTACGAGGCCACTGATCTCCTTCCTCTTCCTATCCCACCCCTTCCTGTCCTCCCGCAAAGGATGATGGTAAGTGTAGTTCAGTTTTTGTCCAGCATAGTCCACTATGTCTCTGTCTCCCTCTGGTGGCAATAATAATTAAATGCAGCAGAACACAGTCTTTAAAGCAGCACCACAGGGTATATAAGGTACAACTGGGGTTAAGGGACAGAGAATAGTCGGGAGAACTAGCTGAGGTCAGTACACAGAATAATCAGCACAACAGGGGTTAATAGAGCAAAACCAAAATTCAAATACAATAGTAAGGGTCGGTGCATGGAATCAGTATGATCTATAACCATAGTGAACAAAAAAGAGATTTGTGATGGTCCTTGTGGCGGATTAGAGATGGGAGATAGAAATACAGATCTAATCTGCCCTATCTATATAAGGGTCTGCCTGTATATATGTGTCTATCTGCCTGTTTATACATATCTCCTCCATATAGAGTCATATTCATATATGTGTCTAAGTGCCTGTTTATACATATTTCCTCCATGTAGAGTCATATTCATATATGTGTCTGACCCTTTGGTAAGTGTATCCCCAGTCCACAGCTGTTAAGAGTGCTAAAATGTAATTAAAATGGTTAGCTTTCTCCCTTGGGGGGAGGATATAACACGTAGCTGTAAAATAGAATGTCTTTTGTACTTTGACATATTAGTCACACCTGGGGAGCTAGCCAGGCACCAAGATTTAGGCCCTATCTTCAAAGACAGGAAGCACATCCTTGATCTCTAAGGGGGGTCTGGGGGAAGATGGACACCTTTGGGCAATTAAAGATTAATGACAAAGCCTACTGAGCATGCTCCAGAGATGGGAACTCTTGGATATGTAGTGCAGGAGGCTGGGCCATTTGGGGGTGGGTTTTGGACGGATCAGGAAGTGTATAAATTCTGAAAACTGGCCATGTGCTTTGGCTGATCACTTGGGGTACATTCGAAAGATGACTGATCGGTCCATGTTCCTATCTCCATGCTCCAGGAGACCATCGATGCTAGCTTACTGATTAGTTTGTCGTAAGTAATTGATCTGTGGTTAGCCCTTTTCTTTTATTTGCTGTGTAGTGTGTAATTGATTTATTCTAGTTATAATTTTTCCTGTATCAATGCACTGTGATTTTTCTATATCATAAATAAACAAAATGTATTTAAGTTTCTGCCTCTGGCTGATGAGATCCACGCTAACTAAGAGATTGGGAGTATTGCTATTTGCTTTAAGCTCGGTTATATATAAGAAATTGCGAGTTGCGGTCGTCAGGAGACGGCAGGGGATTGTGGGATCTGTAGTCACTGTCCGAGTCTAGGGTAGGCAGATAGTGCGGTTGCTTAAGCCCTGCGTCTCCTGTTGCGACGCGTGTAGTGTCCATGAGGACTGGTGGCAGCGTAACTAATAGAATAGGAAAGGGAACCCAGGGATTGTGGGAGACGTAGTCATTACCCGCTTCAGGAGAAGACTTGTACTGCGTTTCAATCCTGGGATCATTATATTGCGCTCTATGTGCCTGTTGTGAGAGAAAGTGTGGCCGGGAATGGGTAGATAAGCGCACGTGATTATCTGGGTCTAGGATAAATAGATAGTGAGCGGCTTAACCCGGCGTCTTTCGCAGCAGCGCGCGTAGTGGTCGTGACAGTCCTGAGAACAAAAAAAAGCACTGCCTGCTCTACAGTGGGACCCGCTCAGGTCAAACAAGGTTTTAGCTCAATTGTACTATTACAAAAATGATAATTCCATATGCAAATCAGACTGCTATCACCCAGAAAGCGTGGCCAGTACTGAAATGCCAAGGACGTCAACCCTGCACAAGAGGTGCAACAACCCTGATGAGCATTTCATGTCATGTTAGGCCTCATCAAGACAGTATAACTGACACCCCTCTAGGCACCTCAAGAAAGAGTCTACGTCTGGGTTTTCCTGTAAACGATCATCGAGCGTTGCTGCTCATCCACCAGATAGCTGGCCCTCCTGTGGGCTCCAGGGCTGGAAGCATATCTCGGTATGTGGTTGGACCCTAATCTATCCTTTTGCCCCACATTGAAAAAATTTCATCTAAACTTTACCCCAAACTAGGTGCCCTGTACAGAAACAAATCCTGCCTGAGCCCCGCGGTAAGAAAGCAGATTGTACAACAAATGCTTATGCCGGCTATTGAATACGGAGATGTAGTGTATGCAGCCGCCCCACAAACACACCTTCAGAATCTTACTACATTGTATAACTCATTCTGCCGCTTTGCATTGCAATGTAACTACATGACCCACCATTGTGACATGTTAAAAGAGCTAAACTGGCCATCGCTGGAGTCTAAACACACCCTTCACCTTTCCAGCCTGGTGTTTAAGAGCTTTTCTGGGAAGCTGCCACCCTATCTCAATAGACTGCTTTCCCCAGCAGCTCCCTCATCCTATAACCTCCGATCCAGGACCAGCACCTTACTTGCAATACCACAATACAAAAAGACAGTGGCTCGGTCCTCATTTTCCTACAGAGCACCACAATTATGGAATAACCTCCCAGACACCATCAAATCTTTCCCCAGTCTTAAGTCACTCAAGAGCTCCTCACTAACATACCTCAATACAGAATGCACCTGTAAACATGTAACATAATGACTATTTCCTACATATTTATTTTCTGTTAATCTGTATATTTGTGTTTTTTTTAATATCTTGCATTATATTACTTTGTATTTCTGTAACTGTAACACTTCAATGTTCTTGAACCCAGGACATACTTGAAAACGAGAGAAATCTCAATGTATCTATCCTTCCTGGTAAAATCCTTTATAAATAAATAAATAAATGACGGTAAGAATGTGAGAAAGCCTTGCACTGCCTGTAACATGAAGTAGGAAGTGTTGGGCTTGGTGATAATTAAATTAGCCTGTGAAGGTCAGCAAGGAACCATCCCCCACCTCCATAAGAGGCAGGACCAACCCTCCCTAATAACAGTATGAGCCAACAACTCTGATTCCTGAGTAAATTGCCATCCTGTACTCCAGTTGGGAAATCAGGGTTATGCAGCAAAGGAATGTAAAAAGGAAAGTGAAAAACATATTTGGATGTAATGCCACAATTTAAAAATAACATGGGCCAAGTACTCTGGAAACAGGTCAAGATTCATGAAAATCTGAGGTAATTCACAAATAAGGGTCTACCTGCCCCAAATGCCTCCACATCCAGTCACCTCTTATCTGAGCCTTGGGATATCCAATCTATGAGTCTGGCCAGATGGGAAGAAAAATAATAAAATTTAGCGTCTGGCAAAGCCGATCCTCAAGCTTAAGTATACGCAGAATCTGAGGTTTTAGGTAGGGCCTAATAAATCAAAGCGTTTCTGTTCATACAAAAAACACAGCAGGAAGAATGATCAGGAGCACCTGGATTATGTAAAAGATGTGTGGCATCACATTAATTTGTATAACATTAATTCTGCTTAATCAGGTTTTGTGTTTTGTGTGCCACTTCAATAGGTCTCTCTGGATCTCTTTACATAGTAAACGTCAGTTTAGACCATATAAGTGGGACGGCGTGACCAGATTCTGAGGTATTTTATCCGACTGGTGCCCCATCTGGAATGGACGTTTTATAAAGCCCATTTGCAAACTAGTTCTGTTTGCAATAAACAAAATTCCTCTGCATTGTTCTACAATCAGATCAGATTGAGCATACTCGATCTTGGGGCCCCCACAGATGTTTACGAAGAATGATTAAACTCGATAATGGTAGCTATGGTGTTGAAAGTCTTTCATCAACCTTGTTATTGGTCAAAACATGATTGAGGAGATTAAAGCATTTCTCTAACTAGTCCAGATGAATAGATCTATCTATCTATCTATCTATCTATCTGTACTAACCTATTTTTATTGTTAATATTAATATTTTATTTATTAAGCAACAAAATATTCCACAGCGCTGTACAAAGGTACAATGGGTAAAGACAAGACAATTCTACAATACGCCAAAAAAGCAAGCCAATATTTCAACAAGAGATACAGGAAGAGTATGAACTTGCAATCTATTTATCTGTTCATGCTATTGCTTATAGTGAATAATCAGATAGAAATAATAATAATAACAGTGTTTATTGCAAAATCCAAATATGTTTCATAAAAAGTTAAAAATCCACGTTTTGGCATTTGATAAATGAGATATTTTCCATTTTTATCGTGCGCACTGTATTTTATATTAAAACCTTTCGTAACCACTTTCAACGTATTATTTTTGTTCTTTTACCTGACGTTTGATAAATGACCCAGCATGGTTTATGATGTTTCTAGAGGATATTCTAATTGTGGAATTAAGTATAAATTTGTAATCCGCTGATTGAAGACTTAATTTCTCTCGTTTTATTCCAGAAAATGAATGAATCAATTTGAAACATAATTGTACTTTCTGTGAAAGATACAGAGATGAAAAGCAGGGGGCACCATATCACATGCAAAATGTATTATCACAATCAAGCAGTAGTATAAAAGAATGACAGACATAAAAAAAATATGCCAGTGTCAGGCTAAAAAAAAATAAATAAAACGATCAAAATGAAACATTTCCCATAATAGCTAGAAAAAAAATTTCATCAAAAGAAGCTACATATAGGTTCCCATCTTTCCATTAAAATAATTTCAAACCGTTTCTTTTTTTTTTTTTTTCTTCTTCTGAGAGGACCCATTTTGTGAAATGATTTAGCTGAAACCTTCTGGGAGTAACCCTTGACATAAAGTCATATTGTGTTGGAGTTTAGTCCTAAATTCATACATCAATTATTTACTTTCAACGCAGATTGTATAAGTGTAGAAAATTACTAGGAATGATATTTTCTCTGAGGCAGAAAGAATGTGATACAGCGAATACATCCCCACCTAATGTGCTGTCCTGCTGTCCATAGGCCAGAATTATTTATGCATTAGAAAACAGTGTGTCGGGGCAAGAGGAAGAGAGAGAGAAAAGACACAGACACATTATTTTAAACCTTTCATAACACCTATAAATATTTCATGACAAATAAATAAAGAATGTCGGGCTTGTTTGGAAGACAGCTGTAGAGGCATGGTTCAGTGCTCTGTAGAGCTCAGGGGACACTATGCTTATCCCTCAGTTAAGCCTCCATTTCTTTTTAATCATCCACTTAGTGCATTGTGGGTAGGGAAGCTCTCCAGGTGAGTTGAGAGGCTGGAGGTTATATATTTAAATAAAGCTCTTAACTTCTTCAGATCCTTTATTCTGAGTAAAATAGAAAGGGAGTCCTTTAGCTGACATTATGTGGCACCAACTTATATCTATCTATCTATCTTACGCTAACCTTAACCCTTTCAGTACAATAATAGCATTATAGCCATATAACATACTTTTTACACAAACACAGAGCTCTCTTTAAATTGCTTAGATTTATTTAAATAGGAGCAAAATTATATAATTATCGTTCAAAGTAAAATAAAACTGTAAAAATCTATTTTTTGTCTAAACAACAATGCTGTGAAATATTTTTAGTTTTCATATATTTTTTTTCATCATAATACATTCTTCCTATTTGATGATATGTGGCATCCAGTGGTCGGTCATGTCATCTAGTGATATCAGTAATGCATCTTCTCATTGCATGCTTTGCTTGCTCTCAGTTGTGTTCAAGAACAGTTGCAGTCTATTGTATCTAAGATATTTTCTGTCTAATGCTATTTTTGCCACTGGTATTCTAGTTGCAGCGTTATACATATAATTATTATCGCTGCTAGTAGTATACAGTCTGGAGTCCATAGGACACCATTCATTGTTTTCACATAAGTACCAGAAGATCTCATTGATGAGGCGGTCTTCAGAAACCACTGAAACATTGGTTTAGTCCCCCACCTGCTGCCCCAACAACCCTCTAATATGTTTGGTGGGCTTTATTTTTTTAATTTAATTGTTTTTATTGATTAAAAAAAATAATAATAAAAAAAAAATATTTCCTCTTCTTTTGCTTTCCTTTTTTTGCAGGGAGGGTCTAAATACCCGGTGGTTCACTGAGTGTTTAAATACACCAGGATTATGATCAGGCCACTTACACTCAAAGGACACACAATAGGCCTTTATGCTAGGGTCCTACAGGGTAATTCAAAGACAATCGAAAAGTCACCAAGCGTTCGGGACTTTTCGTTCTCTTCAATTCAGTTTGTTTTGCCGATCCCATTTCGGTGACCCTGCGGTGTATTCAGCAAGCACCACAGGGTCCCCGAATTGCAGGGAAAGGCTTGCACAAACCCGACGAAAACTAACCTCAAAACCTGGCAAATGCACGCCGAAAACCCGCAAAAACATCTGGATTAACCCACCGAAAAACACGGAAAAACCCGAGCAGGAGCCGATCACACGCAGCGAAGCTGCCGGAAAAAACCGACACCGCAGACGAATGGAGTGAATAAATTAGCAAAACAGTTTGCTTGAATGTTTGAAAAGTTTGCTTGAATGTTTGCAAAGAAACTACTGAGCGAAAATGTGTGAAATTTACATATGAGGTCCAAGGAATAATAATAAAAATGGCTGTTACAGAAAAAATAAGTAAACTTAAAAAATCCAGAAAAATGCTTAAAATATCCTAAAAAATCTATAAATAAAAAGACTCTTTACTGCAGAATTTTATAATGAACGGTTTATTAGATATTGAATTAAAACCAGAATATTTTTAACATTGAAGCCTGTGGGATTCTCCTGAATAAACCTGCTGAATTAAAGCACCGAATGGCAGGGTATTTTGGGAACCTTTCACTGCTGGTTTTTGTTCTCTGAATAGCCGAAGTAGTGCTTTTTCATGCGGATTTCACTGCTCTCGAACAGGCACCGAACAGGCACCGTATGTGCAGGCAATTCACCAGGATTTGGCGTATTGCCTGCTCTCTGGATAGCCGAATGGCCAAGAAAGGTAACCGAACGCTGAAAATCAGCGTTCGGTTACCTTTCTCCAGCAATTCGGATCTCTTTGAATTACCCTGCTAGAGATGTGATTGCATGTCCACATGTATTCTCCAGTCTGTTTTTTCTTTGGAAAAGGATAATACTGGCACTACATTGATAGACTGTTGTTGGCTGTGTCATTCTACGATTCAACGTACTCTAAACCTAAGTCTCTTTACACTCTATACTATCTTTCTAAACCTAAAGCATGGTATATACTGATTGAAAGGGTTAAATAGCCATCACCTTATCTATGTTTTGGATGCGTTGGCAGAGTTGGCTAGAATTTAAAGTAGGCTTGGTTAAATTAAAAATGCACAACTCTATACAAAGCTTGAACACACCTCAAAGATATGTTCCTGAAACTCCATTGGCTAGATACAATAAGTTTCATTTACTGGATTTTATCTAATTTCTGGGGATTCTATGATGTTATCCTTATTATGTATTCATAATTGCCTTGAATGTGTTTTCTGCTGTATTTTGATGCATGCTTCATTATCTCTCTTGTTTATGCTTTGCTGAAATGGGTCACAATGATTTTGTATCCGTCTTTCTTTTATTCGGTAACACATTAGAGCAAATAACAGAGTCTGAATCTGCACCTTATGCTGTGGTCATTGAACTCTATTCCTGGGGTATTGTGAAGTTGGTGTGAGACAGTGACTTGATGTCAAGTATTGAGCAAAGTCCGTATATGGCAGGTTAAAGAGTGATCACTCTATAACAGTGGTTCCCAACCGCAGTCCTCAAGTACCTCTAACAGGCCAGGTTTTAAGGATTACCTTGTGGAAATGCAGACTGAATCCTGCAATCACTGAGCAGCAAATCATATCACCTGTGCTGTGCTTGAGCTATCTGGAAAACCTGACCTGTTGGGGGTACTTGAGGAAGTCAGTTGGGAATCATTGCTCTATAAGGTTAAACATCAGAAACACCCCAACGCTAATGTTACCCTAATTACAGCTCGAGTACAGCACTGTGTCCCAAGTATTCACAGGTCATCAGCAGCGAGCTGAGATCAACCAGGGCCCAAACTCCTACCCTCACCAAGATCTGCCCCTATTCTCCTCCTGCACATGCTCTCCTCTCCTGCTCCAATACAGCCCACAGTCCAACCATATCACCACCCAACTCTTCTACTCCTCCATCACCAAACAAAAACATAGAGAAACACACCCAAATACAGAGATGAGCACACAAACACAGATACAGACAAAATACATAAAGAGAGTCAGAGAAACACAATCACAAAAAGAAGAAATCAGGGAAGTAGACACATACACACTGACACACAGAAAGCATAAACTGACAAAAAGAGACCCACAAACATACAGATAAACAGAATTTGGAACAGAACAAGTGACACAAGCAGGGACTCACAGAAATTGAGATACACTCAGAAAAGAATAGCACAGAAAGAAAGCAACACAGAGAGCCACATATAGGAATACATGCTCTGAAACACACAAAGAGAAACAGTGACAGCAAAAAATAGAGAGACATAAATAGACATACACATGGACATATACACAGAGATAGAGACTTAGCAACAGAAACAAAATACGAGAGAGAGAAGCACAGAGAGATGGTAAGATACAGAAATAGCGCCTCAGAGAGAGACACACACAGAGATAAAAACCTAGGATGCGCAGGAGACACAGAGAGGGAGGAAAAATCAGAGTTTGACAGAATGACAGATGTCATACCCTAGTCACAGACCTCACTCTAGACAAGAGCCGAAGCCTACAGTGCAGGTTCCCATTTCTCTCTAAATTCAAATCCCTGGTGTCCAGACACACCACACCCTCTCAAGGATATTTAGTCTACCCTTTCTCTAAATTTCTTTCTTACGTTCACTCAGTCAGTAATAATGACTGACAGCATTTAGAATGAGGACAAACTGTCATGAATCTCCCAGAAAAACATCAATGCAATCCCTTTAACGCCACCATTCCCTGGAAAGGCACATACTGTATATCATAGAGAATGGCTATAGACGTCATGCTGTACAAGGGGGTACAGCAGTGGCCAAAACAAAATAAAAAAATGTGGTGGCAGTGGCAAGACCCACGTGTGCTCTAGACCCATAGACCAGGTCCCATTTGTCTGAATGTTCAGTGCATCCTTTGAATAATGCTAAGATAATGAACGTTATTTTGAATGCCACGGCATTAGAACCATAATAAGTTACATTATTTTAAAGAACTCTCTTTCATGTCATTTCATTCTAAAAGTGAAGCTTTTACTTTCATGTGAAACTTTATTTTAAATTCTGTCATATATTATTAATAGACCAGTATAATGTGGAGAGCATCCGTTATTTTCATTCTTTATGTTACTATAACAGAATTCCTCATTATTACCGGAAACTGCAGCCTGTACATTTAACAATAGCTGAGCTTACAGAATATATAGAAATTAAAGAAACATTACAAAAGGCATGATATGATATATTTTATTAGTTTTTTTATACCCCATTTCATAAGGAGAAATTTAGTCTGGAGTTTACCCTATCAAGATAACTTTATGCAAAATGTGTTGTTCAAATACTTGCATTGCATATGACTCATCACTATAAGAGAATTGAAGGGCCACCACCACCATGCAATGAAATTTCCTTATTGTGTTTATTTTATGTTGCTGATGTCTTACATGTATTTTGTTTTTCTCATGTTTTTTTAGTTAAAATATTTTGCTCTATATGTGTCACTGGGTGCATCATTATGTGATCTTTTGTGTTGTAAACTGACTGTGTGAATGGGTCAGGCAGCCGACTCACATCATTGTATTGTATGGGATGTATCCAAAGGACATCACCAGGGGCTAGATTAGAAGTATTTTAAGCTCCCTGTCGTATCTCATTCAGCAGAAAGAGAAAATTTGTTTACTTTACATTTTTTAATTAGTTTCAGTACGTTCGTTATGTTTCCATTATTCATATTTCGGATCGATTAATTATTTCGGGAGATTACTAATTTGTATTTCGGATTGATTCGTTATTACGTTTTGATTCGTTATTTTGTTTTTATTCGTTATTTCCGAATGGTGAAATGGATGAATTAATTACTATTAGATTAGAGTTAAAAAATTTAGGGTTAAAAGAAACATATTCCCCCTGTCTTTGGTACTGAAATATGTTCAGCACCAAGAATAGCAGCCCTGCTGGGCTCCGGAGCAAAAAATCCCCCTGTCCTTGGTGCTGAAATGTTTCAACACCAAGGACAGCAGCCCCGCGGGACTCCAGAGCAAAAAATCCTTCTGTCCTTCTTGCTGAAATAATTTCAGTACCGAGGACCACACCCACCAAACTGAAGGGAAAAAAACTCTGCGTTCGTCAAAGAATCCAAAAATTTCACCAAAAAATACAAAAAAATACTCCAAAAATTCTAAAAAAAATCAATAAATAAAAAAATATATATATTGTTCATTAAATAAGCAAGAGACACACAGCAAAGCCTTTGGTAAATGTTGCATCATGGGAAAACTTCAGAAACTGGAACCCATAGAAAAAATATCAAATTTTATACATTTATTATATACAATTATTTCAGACAAAGAAAAATAAACCACAGCAAGTGTTGTATAAGGTGGTTTTGTTTATAATGCACAAGTAAGTTACAGCTCATGTAAGTGGTAGTGTCCCTTTAAAAGGATACTCCGTGCACCCTGACCACTTTATCTCAAGTGGATGGGATGCATGGAGTGACCCTTCTCTTCCCCTCCATCCAGGCCCATTTGCTCAATATCATTGTGTAAAGTGGAGGCATTTCCTCCATCAACACAGCTGTCATTTGGCAGACAGGATTGGAATATCCCGCCTCCGAACATTCGCAACACGAGCATTCTGGGAGATGGCAGCAGATAATTGGTGCTACGCATGTGCGCACACCACCAATCCATCATTCTGTGTAGGAACTACGTAACTTGTATGAAAGCAAGAAACTGCAGGGGCTTCCGTATTTCAGAAGCCTTAAGTGAAAGAGGAGGAGCAGCTCACCGCTGGGGGTTAAAAGGTGAGTATTTTCACCTAATCTAAAAGAAATGCCTGTCAGCTGCATCTGCCCAATAATTTAAGGGGAAAAAAGGGGAGGGGTTAACAGTAGCCCTTTAAGACATGTCAAATGGAAACTGCGCAACAACTACGTTTATCAATTTAAAATAATATATGGATTAAAAATGCTAATTGAGGTTGTAAGCTCACAGTCTAAAATGGGAAGCACCATTCTAGAAAGTACTCTTAATATTAAAAAAACTTCCTGAACAGTTTCTGTACTGTATAATAATATACTCCTCTTCTTGCTATCATAGTGCTAATTTTTTTTAATTAGTAGTGTACGCTCAATATGACCACAATATAAATAGATAAAAAAAATAATAGTGTCCAATATATCACTATAAATTAAGTCCTAAAAAAAATTATAGTATTTTAATAGCACCCATGGTGAAGAAATAATTACATTTATATATTCCTTTATACCAACTATTTTTTAACGTCAATAATTTTTTAATTATAAAAAAAGGAACAAAGCTATGATCAGCTTTGGGTAAATGTTTCGTAGTACCTACAATAGATCATTTTAGTTGTTGAGTTGTTCAATGTATGGGAATGCTGTTTTTACCCATGGAATTTAAATGGTTAAAGATTTTATGTTAAAAACATCTGTTCCCACTCGAATGGTGCGTCTCAGATCTAACCTGACAGTGTTTTAGTTGCAGCTACTAAAAGAGTAGCTGAAGAACAAAACCGATCATTACACGCTAATGTCAAGGTCACATTTAACAAATTCTGGTGCAATGTCATTTTTATAGTAATGCTGCCCACAATTAACGGCGTATTTATCGACACATTCAAAGTGACATAAATTTAAGAATGAGTATGCAAAAAGAACACATATCTTTACCTCAATTATTATAGGCATAAACATAAAAGGAACTTCAATGTAGTAACCCCTAAAGCCTCTGTCTTTGAGACTCCCCAGAAGAAACTCTGTGTTAAGCTTGACAGCATTTACAGTACTTTCAGGTTCAATTGTACTTATTAAAAAGTTATATATATATATATATATATATATATATAGAGTGTAGATTTGGTAAACCGTGATAGTCCAGATGCCAAAATCACCAGAATATAGCAGTAGTAATGATACCTTTTAAAAGGATTAACGTTACATTTAAAAGACAAGCTTTTGAGAGTATACCTCTTCCTCAGGTCTGGAAGCTATACAGAGCAAAATCATGGAATTGAACAATAAAGAGCCGAGCAGAAGGGGGGTGGTGGTGTCTTAAATACTAATAGTGGAACTGTATGGTCAAGGTAAACAAACAGAGATGATCTGTCCTCTCTGTTTGTTTACCTTACTTGACCATACGATTCCAATATTAGTATTTACTACACTCCCCCCCTTCTGCTCGGCTCTTTATTGTTCAATTCTATGATTTTGCTCTGTATAGCTTCAAGACCTGAAAAAGAGAGGTATACTCTTGAAAGTATAAAGCTATACTCTGGTAATATATATATGTCCAAAAAAGAAAGGGGCAAGCATTCCCAGATATCCACTTGTAAAGGCATCCTCTCTCTCGTTTTATATATATATATATTTATATATATATATATATATATATTATCTATCCAGCAATGTACATATCCAGCAACGTAGGGGCCACACACGTGTATATAAAACAATAAATTCTATTCAAAAAAACTTTTAAAATATGGGAATAAAGATGTTTTTTGGAATAAAATTTGTTGTTTTATATACAGGTGTGCGGCCCCTACGTTACAGGATATACTATTCTCTATCTGGGACTCAGCACTGTGGTTTATTTCATAAACCTTTCGAGAATATTTGTTGATAGGTGATGCTGGGACTACACTGATGAATATATGTATATATACTGTATATTTGTTGTCTGCTCTAAGCAAATTATTTTGTTGACTTATTAACCTCTTGACACAATAACCATAAAATTGATCTCTGTAAAACATCAGTGCTACAGATGTCACATAAAATTACTTACAGAATCAAATGGATTCCTACAAATATTTATTTTCTACACAGGATTGCATTTAAGTTGACTTTAATTTAAATTTCAAGTTATAGATCACAGTAACGGTACTGTTTGTGTATTCACCTTAATCGTGCCAAAATAATTAATTCTGCATGTAGACATGACGTCTAGGATCCAGCAGAAGTAAAACAGACCTTTAATACCACTATAACTTGCTGAGTATTCTGCAGAGAGTTAGAAGTAACATCAGAAGCGGGACAAACCTGTACAGAAACATTCGCTCTTGCTGGTCGGCAATATAAAGAATTCCTTTTTTTCTCAGGCACTTAAAATGAGCCTAAATATTTAGCAAAACATAACAGGATTTTATGAAGAAACAGTGATCCTGTGTTCACCACAAGAATATAAATAACTAAATTCATAAATCTACCCATATGATGTGGCAAGCATTAGGATAAAAACAAAACCTGAAGGGCAATTTCATTCCCACAGGAATGACTGCCTGCAAAAGCAGCTTTATTAAAACCTAATGTGCTGCGCTATTTGCATAATGTTTAAAGTATTTTCTTTCCATTCCTCTCTTGTATTTTTATCCTACGTTTTTATTCTATTGCACTTCGTTTTCTCATTTCTTTTTTTTTTTCTTCTTTCTTTTTTTTTTTTTTATCGACATGCTTTTCTTTCTGGTTTATAAGCTCTGAAATACTTTCATGAGCGTATGCTATAATGCTTCTTCCCTTTCTTTATCTCCTTGTTCCTACATGCTAGCTTGAATAAAGAAGTCATTATCAGCATGCCTACAATGGCTCCAGACAACCACATTCAAGATGTTGTATAGATGATGTATTGATCAGTCTTCAATGAAAATAGCATTCTAATGAAAAGAGCTCACAGAAGTTAATGTATCTGCTCATGCAAACCACAAATGAAGCATTCAGTGGCACAAAAAAAGGTCTGGCCCTGTGAATTATAATTACTCACTACAACAATAAAAGTCAGGAGTGTTTTTATTTATTTACTGAAATCAATGATAGTCTGTTGGTTACATACTAAAAATTCGTTTTACAAACAAGCGCCACAATTGTCTGCTTTCTCTTAAAATCCGATGTGAATTAACCCTGGCATCACATTTGTACTCTTAAGACGATCACAAAGACACATGTATTCAGCTCCAAATAAAAGTGTGTCAATACAAACCCGCAATGTACCAGTAAATGAAAAAATATTTATGAAAATTATACAAAGTACATAGTAGCATTAATGCCAACGCTTTAAAGTTAGGGTTAAAAAAAACTGAAATAAAAAGAAAATAGAAAACAAAGAAAAGAACAAAATGCAAAGGACTGATAGCTTATGGATGGCCAGAATGTTGTGGTTCACTCTCTTTATGCATCTTTTTTTTACACACACATGCACGCGCGCCCGCACACAAAGAAAGGAAACCATCAAAACTGTCTATCTTGACTCTCCTTATAAATAAATTACAGAAATTATATAACTGTATTGAATAATTGCATATACCATGATATAATAGAAGCGTATGGGAAAATGATGTTTGAGATATACATGTAGTGCTTGAAGAACACCCCTTTGGCTAACAGTTATGAAGCAGCTAGCTAGACTATGACAAATTACCTTGGATAAGATTACAAAGCTTTATGGGTGGTACCAGTGGCGACTCTAGGAACAATATATAGGGGGGGCACATAAGATTCCACAGTCAAAACTGGGCGGGCACTAATTTTCTTCACTAAACCATACCACTGAAAAAAACGAAGTATATATAAATAAGATTTCAAAATCCCAGAGTAATGTGGTGCGATGATACCTTTATGTTGTATTAACCTGATACATAAATTCAATATTTTATTTGCTGCAATTCAGTGTTTTTTGCCGACGTCCGATAAGTGATTCAGCAATTTTCGCAAACTATGGTGACCATTCTCTAAATAGGGAGTTCACCATATTTTCGGCGAAATTGATTCCACGAAATGTGACAAAAAGCAAAGGATCTAAAGATGAATTGGCTCTTTAGAGTCTAACTACCATAATAACCTCTAAAACTCCATTAAAGCAGGGAAATACAATAAAAATAATAAACAGTGTGGCATGTAGCCCTCCCATTAACCCCTAAACTGCAATTAATCAAGGGAAAGCATTAAATGAATAGATTGTGAGTGTCAGGTTCCTGAACCGTGCCTTGGCAGCCCCTTCAAATATTGCGCATCTGATCTGTGCCTGCACTTGAGGGCAGCTTCATTCCTGTGCTGCTCATTTCTAGTGCCGAGATCCAGCACATATTTAGTTAAAACACACACACCATAGGTCACATACTGTACCTGAATAGGCCACGTCCCCTCTCCACCTTGCTCCAGCATTGCCAAACCACTACAATGAGAGAGGACCTATGCTGTGGCTCTCCTGCATTATCATGAACCCCAAAACTTGCTAACGTTCCCAGCCTTTCCTGTGTCTCCATCCCCTCCAGTATCCAGTGTCCAAGATACCATTGGTTTGTTTCCTGCTTCCCTACTGTCAAGCCCTATACGTGTCCTGTTCTTCACCTCAAAACCAATTGTTCTGTTGCTTCCTGCAGCAACTCACCATTCAATGCATACCCCTGTACTGGTGCATCACCGCATCCTGGGCTCAGTATCCTGCCACCTCAGGACCACCCTGGTTCAATACCTGACAGTGAGGCATGTAGCCTACTCATTAACCCCCAAAATGCCATTAAGAGAAAACATGAAATATATACACTGTGAGGCATGGCGCCTACTCATTAATTCCTAAAATGCCATTAATAAAGGAAAAAATAAAATCTATATTGTGGGGGATGAAACCTGCCCATTAACCCTAAATATATAACTAAACCAAGGCAAAGACAAAAGTAATACACAATGTAATTTATAGTCTGACCATTAACCCTGTCACTGCTGAGCCATTTCGACCCTGTGATTTTTTTTTTTACTATTTTATTTTATTTTTATGATTTTATCTTTATACTAAATATTACTTTGCCCTTTCCAATAACACCTAGATCGATCATGTACAGTGCACGGGGCCGGAGATACAGAGGTACGAAGATGTGGGAGAAGCTGGATGCTGATCCCTGGTGGGGAGGGCACATGGAGGGGCAAGGAATAACCCAGGTGTGCAATTGCCCAGTTGGCCCCCCTAGAGATGCCTACGGGTGGCACTAACTCTTTTCTTATGTGGTTAATCTTTCTCTCTTTCTCTTGCCTCTACAGTTTACATTCCTAGATTTCTCTTTGGAAGTAAGGTGCCTTACTAAATGGGTAAAGGAAGCAATAAGATCCTAAAAAGCTCATTTGCTACTTGCATTCAGACTGTCTCACAATAGGGTGTTAAATGAAAATCAATCATGATTTGACTACATCTCTGGTATGTGGACTCTATCTCTCTTATATATATATATATATATATATTATATATATATATATGTGTGTGTGTGCGTGTAAGCAGTGAGTATATCTTGAAAAGACTCACACTGATGGACTGGTAATGACATGTTTCAGACAGTTGAGACAGTAGGAAATAGAGGGTTCCGATTATGATCAGGTTCAGTGGCAGACAAGCCCCTTCACAAGACGTACCATTGACGGGTACTAGATATGGCTAACATAATAAAATCTAACCAGTGGTCCAAATTAAGCTACAATCAAGGTTAGTTAAGAATGATTAGGCTAAGAGTATGTGGGACTTCCAGACTGAAAATGTACTGGAAACCACCAAGACACTGTTATAATGGACATGGAATTAAAGATTGCAGAAGTGGTTGACATTTCAATAAGATAACCCACAACATAACAAAAGAGGACATAAGAACGTGGTAAAATATCAAGGACTGGAAAGGATCTGAAAAGGAGACAGAAAACAGAGGCAGCGGTAGTTTCATGTATGATATAAGCACTCAGGACTCTGACCCCTAAAGCAGTTAATTTCCCTACTATTTCATACAAAAAATGTTGGTGAAGTTTAAGCTAAATAACGCCAGCAGAAACTAAGGTGGTAGCACCAGAAACCGCAATGAAACCTATCCTGAACAATTTTTTCAGATACTATAAAGATCTATGATTGCAATTCCCTAAATTGAGCATTCACTATTGTGTCACCATAGTTGAGCCACCGTAGTTTGTTCACCTAAATCCACCATTCTTTCAGTGAAGGAAAGGGGGTTACTGAATAATCCCCTAAGTGTCAACTCTTTTTTGAAATCTGTTTTAAAGCACCAATACCTAAATATTTACTAGAGCAAAACTCACGTTCTACTCCCACAAAATGCCTTCAATCAGGAGGTAAAGTCAAAAACCAAAGAATGCTAGCTCATATACACACATCTTTAACTTATTACTGTGGTGATGGCATATGATAATACCATAAAGAAATACATACTAAGAACCTGGTTGGTTTTATATTAAAATGAAATGTATGCATGATAAAAGCCTTTAGAGCATACAACGTTCAGAAATTTTTAATTAATATTTAATATGATATAATAATCTTACTCACACGAGAGAAAGAGAAAAGGCATGATATTCCTGATAGAAGGCAAAATATTTGTCTTGTGTTTATGAGGAAAGTTGACCCCAGGCTTGTAGGAGTTGATTGAGAAATTGCAGCTGATGTAGATCTTAACTCTTTGTTGTGTGCCACAGATAAACTGAAGAATATAATTACATCTGTAATTTCAAGTAAACTGAAAATATCATATTAAATTACAACATTGGTTGTGAACATTGTGAATGTTGTTACAGATTCATAATAGGTAGATGGTGGACACCTTATTAGCAGTTAAGCAAATTTTGAACGTTTGTCCTTCATGATATGATAAAGATTTTTTGGATACCAGGTAATACATTTTATTATATTATGCAAATAATAATTTGAGCATTTAACCTTAAGCGGTGGTTTTCCGTAAGAACTTGCTCATGATAATGTCAAAAAATTTAGAATATCTTTGTCTAATTTATTGTTACAGTTATTATTTTAATGTTTTCTTAATTTCCATGTTTAAACTAAATAAGCTGTAATTACAATTTAATAAAATTTGAATTCTGACGTAAATTGAAACATTTTCAACTTCCTTTGTCTGCATTTTACACTGAAGTATTGTTTTTTTTACTTTTTCACTACCAAGCACTTTTTCTTGAAAAAATATTATCATCATAATATTTAATTGAAGGAATGGATGTGTAGTTAAAAATTAAATCTAGGCAAAAATAGCAATTTTGTATAAATATTGTTCTACCAAAATAGTCAAAATAGTAAAATGATGTAAGTTTATTTATTTTTAATTCTTTAGGTACTCCTTTCTGTTTTACACAAAAATTGCTGGGATGAATGGTTCTGAACTAAAGATGCTGGGCCACATTACATTCCTGACGTTAACGTTAACGCTCACTTGCGTGAGCATTAACGTTAGCTGCAGCGTTTACCATAGTATTAAGATCCAAACACAAATGGGTTAAGTAACCCGTTTGCGTTTGGTACCTTGTGCTTTTCAGCGCGAGATTACTGTACTTTGTGCTCCCTATACTTAACATGGGAAGCGCAAAGTGTTGATCAGCATTAGTATTACAATCTACTAGCGCTGATTAACATCTGGCTGTGGTTAGCAAAAAGTAGAGATGTGCATTCGTTTCGGAAAAATTCAGAAAGGAACGAAATTTGATAATTCGTGTTTCGGAAGTACTTCCGAATAACAAATCAATACGATACGAAACTAAACTAAACGGTGTATAACAAATTTATTTTGTTTTACACTGTGTCATCATCATAAAAGATGAATTTGAATAATTGATATCAACTATCGAATTTGAAATGAGCTATCAAATGGATATCAACTATCGAATTTGAAATGAACTATCAAATGGATATCAACAACTATCGAATTTGAAATGAACTATCAAATGGATATCAACAATTATCGAATCTGAAATGAACTATCAAATGGATACCAACAACTATCAAATTTGAAATGAACTATCAAATGGATATCAACAACTATCGAATTTGAAATGAACTATCAAATGGATATCATCAACTATCGAATTTGAAATGAACTATCAAATGGATATCAACAACTATCGAATTTGAAATGAACTATCAAATGGATATCATCAACTATCGAATTTGAAATGAACTATCAAATGGATATCAACAACTATCACATTTGAAATGAACTATCAAATGGAAATCATCAACTATCGAATTTGAAATGAACTATCAAATGGATATCAACAACTATCGACTTTTTGGAATCGAAAAAGGACCACAAATATTAAAAGCTGAACTGATCAGCCGTTCAGAAGGAAATATTTCAAAGTTGGTTAACCCCTTTGATGACGTGTGAGGGACGTCCTGGTGGTTGCACGTTACAAACAGAGGACATCCCTCACATTTCAAGGGGTCTACAAAGCATAGGGGGAGACCTCAGTCACACAGGATGGAGTCCCAAGACAGTGTGACTTCCTTGAAGTCAGACCGTCCAATTAGACCCCTCCTGGCGCATTGACATCATCACTAGTGATGAGACGAACACCCCCGTGTTCGGTTCACATTCGAACTCGAACAATTTCAAAAGTTCGATTTAAAACTCGAACACAAACCGAACTCAATGCAAGTCAATGGGGCTCAAAAGTTCGATTTTTAGAGTGCCCTCCAAGAGGGCATATATGCAAGATATTTGCCATAAAAGGTGTATGGGGGTCCGGGTGGTGCCCAGGGGGACAGGAAACAAGGACAAAAGTAAAAAAAAAAAGTTTTTAAAGGAACAGTGAGTTTTCCATGAAATAAAGGTTAAGAATAAAAACAAAAAATTCCTTCAAATATCATGCCTAGGAGGTCCCCATAACCTGCCCGTGAAGTGGCGGATTTGTAGGATGTATAGAAACATTTACAAACAAAAAAAATGACATTTCAAATGACGGTAAATGGCTTTCCTTTAATCTATTCATAAACAACTGCTTGGGGCGGCAGCCTGTATGAAAAAGAGGAGACATTTTAGGACACGCAGAACAAGTTTAGTGATTTTTTGGCTAAATTATGGTGAAACTTATGCAGACTTTGGATGAAAGTAACAATAGGTGCTTTAAAATTGGGCCTTTAGTGTCGGCAACAGTGCCGTCACACCGTAACCCCTCTGTGGTATTGTGGAAGAGTGCAGGGTTGGACCCTGCGGTCAAATATTAAAATGATATGAATCTGGTATAGGCGTCAGTGGCAGTGCACCCAAATATTTTGCCTTTGGTGGCAGCAAGTGCCTTCACACCGTAACCCCTCTGAGGTATTGTGGAAGAGTGCAGTGGTGGAGGTTTTGGTAATGCAGAAGAGATCCCCGATCTATTCAGTTACATCAGCAGCTATAACAAAACCGTGTCAGCAATGTTTAGGCACTTGTACTGCGCTACTGTATATGGTGAGAATCGTCGCACACCAGTACCAACAGGAATCAAACAGAACAGACAGGGAATACAAGGAGAGAATAGTCAAATGGCAGGCAAAGTTGGCAACAGATCGGATCCTCAGAACAAGCAGGGTCAGTAACAAGTATACAAACTGATTCAGTAAGCTAGCAATGCGGGAATAAAGGCTGAGACACACTGAGCGTGTAGCGATGCACAGCGTAGCGAAGAGAAGCAAACATTTTGCAGGCTTGACTTCACTCCGCTCCGCCTCGCAGCGTGTCTACACTACATTACGTTTGCTTCTCACCACACTGAACAGGAATCCACTAACTAAATTAAAATGTACACACAAAACCGTTTTATTTTCACAAAGCACATGTTATATAGGCAAAAAAAGTTTCTACTGAATAAAATACATCAAAAATTACTGTTAATTTAATAGGAATAGTATAAAAATATAAAAAAAGTAACCCCTGAGCATATATATTATACGGACACGGAGCGCTGTGTATAGAGTAGGGATGCATTATACCACACACAGACATATACGTATATATCAACACGCAGACCTATATATACGTATATATCAACACGCAGATATATATATACACCCACCCATAGACCTCAGACCATATATACACATACGCACATGGGGGTGGCATGTGGACAATCTCAACTAAATGCGCCCCCCCCAATTTGGCTGATCCCTCCAGAAGAAACGTTGAACCCGACAGAGCAGAGAATATATATATTATTCTCTGCTCTATCGGGTTCAACATTTCTTCTGGAGGGATCAGCCAAATGGGGGGGGGCAATTAGTTGCCAAAATGTGTGTGTAATACAAGTCTGGATATATATATTTATAAGAATATAGATATATATCTTATCTACATAGGCGTGCGCACGGGGGGGGGGGGTGCCGGGTGCGCCTGGGCACACCCTAATCAGACAGCTTCTTTTTTTTTTGCAGCCACTGGATTCAAACCCCCAGCTCCAGCGCTCCTCGCTGACAGCTGCGCTGGAGGATTCCGTTTGCTGCTGATCCAGCAGCAGACACACCCCTGCCTGTGTCTTTTGAAATGCCCAGCAACATGCAGTGTCAAGATTGTCAGCTGCTCTGGGGGGACGGGGACTCTGGGTCTTTTGAATGCCCTTACCCTAGTAACAGGCAGTATCTGTACCTCCTGGTCTGTTTCCCATCTTCCTAGACTCCCATTATATTGGGGGTTGGGGGGTAGTACAGAGGAGGGAGAAGTCATACAGCGGGGCAGGAACTAGCAGCAGGATCCACTCCACAGGGTTTGGCAGGAGATGTAGCAGTCGGCCCTGTCTGAGGGTATGGATGCACCTATTTTGTTTTTTTTAAATTCTACTACTGCCTGTAAGGGTTAAGCCTGGCTGCTCCAGGGAGCACAGATGCACCAGGTTGTAGCATTCTGGCCTCTTCCAGCACCTACAAGTCACTGGCAGCAGGGGGAAAGCGTGTAAACAGTGAGAGAATACAGAGAGATGGTGAGAAAGGGAGAATGCATGCATACAACTAGAAATCAGAGAGAAAAATGAATGTAGAAAGAAGGGATGCAGAGAAATTCAGAGAGAAAGGCTTCTGAGAGAAAAATACAGAAAGAATGTTTAAAGAAAGAAGAGAGGAAGAAGGAGAATTAATACAGAGAGAAAGGATGCAGAGATAAAGAATACATACAGGGTTATTTAGAGAGAGGTGAAAAGCAGGAGAATGACTGGAGAATGGAAAATTCTAAGTCAAAATAGCCAAACTGGAAAAATTCTCCCATTCATCTCACTTTCCAAATCGGCTATTTTGACCTAGAATTTTCCATTCTCCAGTCATTCTCCTGCTTTTCACCGCGTTCTGAATAACCCTGTTCGAGACAGAAATGCAGAGTGAAAAGAAAGAACACAAAGAGAAAGAAAGCGAAAGAAAGGATGCAGAAAGAAAGAATAGAGAGAGAAGAGAGAAGGAAAGATTACAAAAAGAAAGAAGGCAAACCATACTGATGAAAGCCTACCACTAGAACACAGGGAGAGAACGGCCTGGGGGAGTCAGATGAGCAGGGCCGCCATCAGGGCATTACGCCCCATGCTGCCGTAAGGGGCCCGGGCCCAGAGCTGTGTCTCTGCAGCAGGAGCCGGAGGAGACACTGTGTTAACAAGTTGCCATTTCTAAAAAATTTTAACAAGTGTATGCAATAGAATATATTAGCACAAAGGCCTGGATGATAAAATGTGGAAAAAATTATTTAACAAGCTGTAAAAATGGAAATTCACATTTTCTTACATTTTTTGTTGTAACATTCTAACAGGACATGACGTATACATATATTAATGATATATTATGAATCTGAGTATAGTGAAAATAAGGATATATAATTTGTCTGGGTCTTACAATAAAACATGGCTTCAAATCTCATTTAAACACGATGAGCACGAAACGGTCAAAATGAGCTCAGCACACAGGGATGACATGGCTCAGTGGTGAAAGGGTTAAAACAGATCTTCAAAAAATCCCCTACTCTGAACCTCCAACTAGACAAGTGGAAATACTGTTTTCACTCCCCCTCAGTGGTGGATTTAATTTCTATTTTGTTGGGTATCATTTTATTTTGTCGATATTTTGCCTTCAACTCATGCTATGCTTTATACCTTCCTTATATTTGCAGGTCATAGTCTTGATTTTTTTTTTTACCAACAGGTAAAGAATCTATAGCATTATATAGATTGAATGCTGCCTAAAAGGTTAGAGGATACTTCAGTAGAGAATAATGAAGTAGATAGTGTTGTTGGAGAATTGAATGTAGTTGATCAAATTTGAATACTCAAACAAAAAAGCTTGGGCGAAAACCACCGTTCACCCTTTTGTGAATTCTTGCTCATCTCTCAAGAAAGTGTTGTCTCTTTAATACCATTGCAGCATAAAATCTAAACTCTACACCAAGACTCAAAATTTGTGGTCCTGAGCTACTAGTCAGGCCTTATAAGTTACTCACCATCAGTAAACCTACCTAACCCAGTCCCATACTGCACATTTTCCTGAGCTACTAGTCAGGCCTTATAAGTTACTCACCATCAGTAAACCTACCTAACCCAGTCCCATACTGCACATTTTCCTGGCAGTGATAGACCCTATGTAAAGTATATATGGCACTGACGACTGATGGGGTGTTTGTTTCAGTAAATCCCGTCATCTGCTGAATAGGGATGTGCACCGATTTTTTTTTCGATTCGATTCGATTCGATTTTTCGAATTTTTAAACTTTTCGATTCGGCTCGTTTCGACTGCTTTCTGTTTCGATTCGGTTCGGCTCGATTCGGTTTTCGGGTACATTTATTTTTCGGAATATCGACCATTTTTCGTATTTTCGGGTAACTTTACTAGGTTTCTGTATCGACTTTTCGTTATTTCGGAAATTTTCGTTTTTCAGAATTGTACATGGTTTTCGGCATATCGCCCATTTTTCGTTTTTCGGAACTTTTCGTTTTTCGGAACTTTTCGTTTTTCGGAATTGTACATGGTTTTCGGCATATCGCCAATTTTTCGTTTTTCGGAACTTTTCGTTTTTCGGAACGTCTGTTCTCGTTTCAAAGCTGTCTAACTCTATTCGTTTTGATGAAAACTACTATGGTTTACTTTTTTAATACTACTTTATATATTTTTTATAATAAATTTTTGGTTTGTTTTTCAGATCCAATAATTCATTATGTCGATACGATAATTCTGGCGATTCTATCGTGTTTTTTTAATTAACCCTTTCGCTGCTGAGGCTTTTCACGCCCCTGTGCTGAGGTCATTTTTACCGGTTTTGCTCATCATGTTTAAACGTGTTTTGAAGGCTTATTTTAGTATACGACCCAGACATATTATATATCGTTCTTTCCGTCAGACTCGGCAGATTCATAATATGTCATTATTATATGTATACGTCATGACCTGTCTGTATATTATAACAAAAAGTGCAATAAAATATGATTTTTCAATAATTTACAATATGTAAAGTGTATTTTTTTCACATTTTAACATGCGAGCAATTGCGGTTATATTTTGTATGGGGTGCGCTTGTTAAACAAATTAGAGATGGGGTCTCGTTACAATTTTTTTGGGGAAAATTACAAAATTTTTAACAAACGCACCGCATACAAAAATCGTTAGTGCAGCATCATTGTTCACATTATAATTGAAATGGGAACAATATTGCTGCATTAACAAACCAAAAAAAAGAAAAAAAAATTGTTTATTTTTTTTTATAAATTTTTTTAAATATTCTTTTATTTTTAATTTTTTTACAAACGTTTTTCACATTCGTGTTTGGTATCGTTGGAACGGCCATGCTCTGGCCGATCCAACAATACCAAACTTTAACCCCTAGCTGCCACGGATCGGGAGATAGGGGGTTCCAAAATGAACCCCCTATCTCCACCATTGGTGGCAGCTAGGGGTTAACTCCAGGACTGGCGTCATCATGCTATGCACGATGACGCCAGTCCTCAGGGGGAGTTCCCGGAAGCTTGGCCGACATCCGACATCCTCATGGATATGCCCCAGCTCCTCATGGATATTGCCCCAGCACCTCGTGGATTTGCCCCAGCTCCTCGTGGATATGCCCCAGCTCCTCGTGGATATTCCCCAGCTCACACATGGATTTGCCCCAGCTCCTCGTGGACATGCCCCAGCTCCTCGTGGACATGCCCCAGCTCCTCGTGGACATGCCCCAGCTCCTCGTGGATATGCCCCAGCTCACACATGGATTTGCCCCAGCTCCACGTGGATATTCCCCAGCTCACACATGGATTTGCCCCAGCTCCTCGTGGATATGCCCCAGCTCCTCGTGGACATGCCCCAGCTCCTCGTGGACATGCCCCAGCTCCTCGTGGATATGCCCCAGCTCACACATGGATTTGCCCCAGCTCCACGTGGATATTCCCCAGCTCACACATGGATTTGCCCCAGCTCCTCGTGGATATGCCCCAGCTCCTCGTGGACATGCCCCAGCTCCTCGTGGACATGCCCCAGCTCCTCGTGGACATGCCCCAGCTCCTCGTGGATATGCCCCAGCTCACACATGGATTTGCCCCAGCTCCTTCTGGATATTCCCCAGCTCACACATGGATTTGCCCCAGCTCCTCGTGGATATGCCCCAGCTCCTCGTGGACATGCCCCAGCTCCTCGTGGACATGCCCCAGCTCCTCGTGGACATGCCCCAGCTCCTCGTGGATATGCCCCAGCTCACACATGGATTGCCCCAGCTCCTCGTGGATATTCCCCAGCTCACACATGGATTTGCCCCAGCTCCTCGTGGATATGCCCCAGCTCCTCGTGGACATGCCCCAGCTCCTCGTGGACATGCCCCAGCTCCTCGTGGATATGCCCCAGCTCACACATGGATTTGCCCCAGCTCCTCGTGGATATTCCCCAGCTCACACATGGATTTGCCCCAGCTCCTCGTGGATATGCCCCAGCTCCTCGTGGACATGCCCCAGCTCCTCGTGGACATGCCCCAGCTCCTCGTGGATATGCCCCAGCTCCTCCTGGATATGCCCCAGCACATGGAATGCCCCAGCTCCTCATGGATATGCCCCAGCTCCTCATGGATTTGCCCCAGCACATGGAATGCCCCAGCACCTCATGATAATGGCCCCAGCTCACCTCCGCCGCCTTTTTCGCTCCCTCAGAGCATCCGGCGGCGCGGAGCTTGGGCGCTCGCCAGGGGGAGCCACGTGACCAGCTGCGATTGGCTGGTGACGTGTTTCCTCCAGGCGAGCGCCGAAGCTGCATGCTTCGGACGCTCGCAGGGAGCGAAAAACGCGGCGGAGGGTGAGACACCCGCCCTTAGGGTGACGGTGTCACCCTAAAGGCGGGTGTCACCTGGTGCGGGCCGCACCCCCGCCCCCATGTTACGACGCCACTGGTATATACATTTAACGGCCACACGCCCACGGACTTACTCTATCCAAACAAAGTTCAGAATGATGTGAAACATTGGGACTTTTTGGATAGATCGATTTTCGACTATCCAGAAGTTAAAAAAATAAAAATGGTCGAAATCTAATGCAAAAGTCCTGATGTTTCACATCGGGATGTCAGATATTAATAGGCTTGTGCACCGATTTTTTTTTCGGTTCGATTTGTTCTGATGTTTAAAATTTTCGATTGTGTACATTTTTTTGGAATATCGACCATTTTTCGTGTTTTCGGGTCACTTTGCTTGTTTTTTGTATCGACTTTTCGTGATTTTGGAAATTTTCTTTTTTTTCGGAACGTCTGTTCTCCTCGTTTCAAAGTGTCTAACTCTATTCGTTTTGATGTAAAGTACTATGGTTTACTTTTTTATACTTTATATATTTTTTTTATAATAAATTTTAGGTTTGTTTTTCGGATCCAATAATTCATTCTGACGATACGATAATTCTGGCGATTCTATCGTGTTTTTTTTTTTTATTAAATAAAGATCCTTTTTTTCTTATGAATATACATTTCACAACTTTATTTATTTAATCACATTAAAAAAATGGTATGAAAGCCAAGGAACAAAAAAAAAAGAACAAAACGATTTAAAAAACGGTAAACTGACCCGAATGGTCTGACTTTAAAAATAAAAACCAGGGGGGGCGGAGCTAGCGCCCAACCAAGATGGCCGCGTGATCCCGGGGCTCCCGCACACCTGGCACCAAGACCTTTGGTTTGAGCACCCCTGAGCCGATCTTTCTTTAACCAAAAGCCTCCTATAGCTCCAGCAGCATGCCAGCCTCCAAACCGCTAAAAAAAACGCGGCCGCCGGACCCATCCGTAGCCCAGCATTTCGTCCCAGCCAAAAAGCAGGCCGAAGCCTCCCAAGATGGCGGCCACGGTGAAACGCTGTACCCGGAGGACGAGTTACCCACCTCAGCGGACTTAGCGGTTCCGGCCTCGAGGGGAGACGTGGAACGCCTCTTTACCAAGATGTCCCAGATGCAGACCTTTCTGGCGGGTGAGGTGGCGAAATTGGGGACAGAACTGCGGGGAGAGATTGATTCGCTGGGCGCACGCACGGCTGAACTGGAGGACCAGGCCGCAGAGATAACACAGGCCCATAACGACTTAGCGGAGGGCACCGGGGACCTAGCTAAAAGAGTCTCATTTTTGGAATCCAAGATGGAGGACCTGTCTAATCGCTCCAGGAGAAATAATATCAGGTTGAGAGGTCTCCCCGAAACTGTGTCACCTAAGGATCTCAATGGGACGGTGCGGTATACTACGTCGCCTTGCACCGGATATACCGGAAGCCCAGCTGCTAATGGATCGGATTCACAGAGCCCAAGACCCCCGAATCTTTCGTCTCTTATTCCACGCGACGTGATATTCCGCATGCATTACTTCACGGCGAAACATCAGATCCTTCAAGCCGCACGCACCTTCCAACTGGATTTTGAGGATAAACCCCTACAGCTGTTCCAGGATTTGGATCCCGCAACCCTCCGACGACGCAGGGCTTGGCGCCCCATTACAGAACACTTATCTGCTCACGACATCCCATACACGTGGGGATTTCCCTTTCGCTTACAAGTGTCGGTGGCGGGCCGGCAGGTGGCCCTCACCCCCTCCTCAGATCTTGCCGCCTTCTGGGCCGCAGTGAAGTGCCCACCTCTGGAAGATTTTGTCGCCCCCGTGCTCCCGCCTTCTTCCTTCCCTCGTCTACAGCAGCGCTGGACTCGAGTTGGCATCACGAGCGGGGATGGCTGAGGATGTTTCTGTGGCCTGGAGGCCCGTTCCTTCTTCTTCTTTTCTCCTTCAAATTTCTCCCTCATTGGAGGGTTGTTGCTCAGGAGTCCAGATGGTGGTGGGTCACCATATGATCCACACGGGAGGTCTGTGTGCTGTTGCTCTCCGGCTTTTTCTTTTTCTTTTGTTTTAACTGCCCTTGGCTCAGGGCCATTTACTGATGTTACTGATGTTCACTTGTTATTTGATTTAAAGCTTCTGGTATGCCTAATTGAGTTTCTACTGTCGGACGGGGGCCCCCCCTGGGGGAGGGTCCGCCCCGCCGGTTCTACCCAGGGCGGGTTGGGGGACCCTCCCTCCCGGGGTTCTCCCCCCTATCGGTTATAATGCCATATCCAGTTATTGCTAGTGTCTCTCAACCTTGGTTGGGTGTGGGGTGTGGGGTTTGGGGTTTGGGGAGTTTTTGGTCTCCGTGTCCTCCCCTCCAAGGTCGGCCTGGCACTCCATAAGTCCAGGCGCTTTCTGTGTTATGTTGTGTTTTTGTCTTACGTTGTTGGTGGGTCTTTGTTTCTTGGGCGTGCCACCCGCTCCTTTGCTTTTCTCTTTTCTATTCTGTCTTTCCTCATCTCTCTCTCTCTACCTCCTCTCTTGCCCTGATTCCAGTTTCCCTCTCTTGCCCTCAGTTAGAGATGGGGGGGACATCTGTGGTGCCCTGCTCCCTTTTCACCTCCCTCCTGTTGACTCTGTATGGGGGATAACGGTTTAAAGATTTTGTCCCTTAATGTTAAGGGATTAAACACACCCCAAAAGAGGCGTTTGTTGTTAAGGGAGCTTAAACGATCCGCGTGCCATATAGCAATGATCCAGGAGACCCATTTTGCTTCATCCCGCCAATTTTCATTAAGAGACAAAGCCTTCCCTGTTGCCTACATGGCATCATCTCCACAAAAGAAAAAGGGAGTGGCTACTCTGATCCACTCCTCCTGTCCCTTTAAAATTCACCTTGAAGTTTCAGACCCAGCTGGACGTTATTTGATGCTAGTGGGACAGATAGCCTCCACCACCCTAACCTTATTTAACATTTATGCTCCTAATGGTTATGACCCTGACTTCTGGACAGAAATATCTTCTTTACTGACAACTAAAGCTGACGGTCGAGTTATTTTTGGCGGGGACTTTAATGCCGTCCCTCAGCCATCTCTGGACAGAAAGGCATCGGGGGACTCCTCGGGGACGCCTTCGGGATACCCCCAGGATGCTTCCCTGGAGTCCTTTATGCTTGACCACTCCCTGGTGGATGCATGGCGCCTCCATCACCCGGGTGATAGGGACTTCACCTTTTTTTCCAACCCCCATCACTCTTACTCCCGCATAGACCTTTTCCTGGTGTCCCTGTCGACGATGCCTCTAATTCCGACCTCAAGCATAGGCGATATTACGTGGTCGGACCACGCTCCGATCTTCATGACGTTATCCATACCGTCTTACACGCCGGCGTGGTCGTGGCGTCTGAATTCCTCTTTACTATAAACCCGAACACATCTTAGAACTGCAGCAACAACTTAGAGACTACTTTCTGGAAAATGACTCACCCACCCTTTCCCCCACCACCCTGTGGCTGGCCCATAAAACGGTGATCCGGGGCCATCTCATACAATTAGGTAGTAGACTCAAAAAACAAAAACTAGCTTCCCTGGTTTCTTTGACCAAGGACCTGTCTAAATGGGAAACCCTGAACAAACTTTCACCCTCAGACGTCTTGACCGCCCAGATTAAAACGATCAGGACCGCCATACGTCAATTACTCGGGGAGGACGCGGCCCGCTCATTGGCTTGGTCCAAGAGAACCTATTTTGAATTTGCCAACAAATCTCACACCCTTTTAGCGTCTAAACTTCGCAACCAAACTAGGTCCAAACATATAACGGGAGCCAGAGATGGGGAGGGAGTCCTGCACACATCCCCAGCTACAGTTAATAAATTGTTTACCTCATACTTTCAGACATTATACAACCACTCCCCGACCCACGTTTCCGACTCTATCCCATTGGGCCAATCGATTGACCGTTTCCTGTCGAGTGCTCCTCTCCCCCGGCTATCCCCCGCACAGAGACAGGCGCTTAGACACCCCCCATCTGAGGAAGAGATAGCTGAGGTTATTAAGGCATTCAAACCTCACAAGGCTCCTGGCCCGGATGGGTTCTCTGCCTTTTACTATAAAACCTTTGCACAAACTTTGTCTCCACACTTACACAAATTCTATCTGTCTCTGTGGGAGGGTGCCCCGGCCCCAGCAGATTTTCTCCGCTCAGACATAATTTTAATTCCAAAGGAAGGAAAGGACCCGTCTTACCCGCAAAATAACAGGCCCATTTCCCTTTTGAATGTTGATTATAAAATATTCACAAAAATACTGGCAAATAGACTGAACTCCTTTTTAGCTTCTATCATTCATCCGGATCAGGTGGGGTTCATCCCGGGCAGGCATGCATTTGCTAATACCAGACGGGCTGTGGTGCTGATGGAGCGAATGACTGACACCCAACTGCCCTCTCTGCTCATCTCTTTAGATGCAGAGAAGGCATTCGATCGACTGGAATGGCCCTTTTTATTTCGACTTTTGGCCACGTGGGGCTTCCCGATGTCCTTTATCTCGATCCTCCGATCTCTGTATGATTCCCCTACCTCAGCTGTCATTACACCAGGTACTGTTCCCACGAGTTTCTCTGTAGGAAATGGGACGCGACAGGGATGCCCTTTGTCCCCCCTCCTCTTTGCCCTATCTCTCGAACCCCTCTTATCGGCCATTCGCCACTCCCCCCATATTACGGGAGTAACTGTGGGAGGGGAGGAATACAAGGTATCGGCGTACGCCGATGATGTCTTGCTCACTCTTAGCCATCCCTCCGCCTCCTCACTCTCTCCTCTCCTGCTCTCCCTCCTGCGCGACTTTTCAGCAGTCTCGGGTTATAAGGTTAACCTAGAAAAGTCAGTTGCTATGCCCTTTTCCCTGTCGGACTCGATCTGTCAGGAAATTGAGAGATCTTCGGGCTTCCGTTTTACTCGCTCCTCTTTGAAATACCTGGGAGTGTGGCTTACACCTGATGTGAATGGATTGCACTCCCTAAACTATGAGGCAATGTTTAAACTTCTGGGCGAGGACCTGGAGAGGTGGGGGAGGGAGGGGGTCTCCTGGATCGGCAGGATTAATTGCATAAAAATGAACCTGCTTCCGAGATTATTATATCTATTTCAAGCCCTGCCGATCTGGGTGTGCCCCCGATCTCTTCGACAGCTGCAGTCCCAAATTGAGGGTTTTGTGTGGGCGGGGGGCAGGAGAAGGGTTTCTAAATATGTCTTATACCGCCCTAAAGAACGAGGGGGTCTGGGCCTTCCGCACTTGTATAAATATTTCCAAGCGGCTCAGATTGCTCAGTTTGTAATGTTTCATCTGCCCCAACACTCCCAACGTTGGGCCGATTTGGAATCGGATCTATTTGCACCAGACCTCCCGCAATTTTATTTTTGGCTACCCAAAGAGTTCCGCCCGCTATTGCGGTCCACCTGTACAGCGACTCTAACCTCACTGAGGGTTTGGGACTCCGTCCGGGACAAATTTCACCTCTGCTCTTGCTATTCGCCTCTAATGCCATATTTACGCAACAGAGCTTTTATTCCGGGATTGTCCCCCTCCGCCTTTACAGCTTTCGAAAATATCGACCTGCAGAGGATTAAGCATTTCAGATCTTCAGGAGGTGACTGGTTCTCTTTCTCGGACCTACAATCGAAGGGTGACCTTCGGACCTTCGACCACTTCAGATTCCTACAGATACGGGACTTTTTATCTCAACATAACATTTCACGAGCAGCTAGTCAAAAATTGACGTTTTTCGAATCCATGTGTGAATCCGGAAGGGCTCCAAAAGCTCTGATTTCCACCTTATATAGTCATTTTTCATGCGAGGATGTCTCCTGGCTGACCCCTGGATTCATTGCCCGCTGGGAAGCGGATATCGGGGAGGAGTTGGAGGGGGAGGAGTGGCAAGATATGTGGGAAAATATTGCAAAAGTGTCTATATGTGTTACGCTGAAAGAACAGGCATATAAAACGTTGTACCGATGGTATGCCACCCCGGTCTTGCTCTCGCATCTGCAGCCGGGTACCCCTGATGTTTGTTGGAAGGGCTGTGGGGCTCGGGGTACCCTGTTTCACATGTGGTGGCTGTGCCCGAAGGTGCGCTCTTTCTGGGACCGGATTGGTGATTTATTAGAGGAGGTATTTCAACAACCTTTCCCTCTTGATCCTTGGGCCTTCCTGCTCCATAGGTCACCGGCATCCCTTCAGGGGCCGGATTGCAAACTCTTTCACAGGATAGTGTTGGGTGCTAGGAGAGCTCTCGCTAAACACTGGCGAGCTGGGGAGGTGCCTTCCGTTGAGGTGGCCCGGGCTTATATAGCCGAGGCGCATCACATGGATAAACTGTCAGCGGTGATTCACAACTCTCTTCCCTCGTTTTATAAAACCTGGAGTCGTTGGGAAGAAACTAATTAAAGCCAGATTAATACCTAAAGGGAGCTAGATGTGGGAGGTTCCTCCTTCTTTCTTTCTATCTTTCTTTTTTCTTTTTTCTCTGTCCTTATCTTTCCTTTTCTTTTCTCTCTCCTGTCGTACGTGGCTTATTGTTAGTCCTGTCCTGTCGGCTACGTGGCATGCCAAGCACTTGGCATAGGGGCTGATCTGCTACATTTCATCCGAACTCAACCAGTATGCTTATTTGTTTCCACCTTGCTTTTATGAGTTGAGCCAGACCATGTTTTATTCGGCTTGCCCTCTCTGCCCTGCGAGGCGATGTCACAGGTGGCTGTTTACCTGTTTTTTTTTGTGTTTAAAACATTTTCAAAATAAAGAATTATAAAAAAAAAAAAAAATAAAAACCAAACAAAAAATGTTTTAAAACGGAAAAATTAGTTGATTCAAAATGATCTGAAAGAAAAAAAATAATAAAATAAAATGATTTAAAACAGACAAAAATTAAAATAACCCTTTTCGCTGTCTGAGGCATTTCACGGCTTCCCTTCACACCTGTGTGCGGCACTGCGGTCTGCTGCTGAGCTAATTTTTAACAGTTTCGCCCTCTTTGTTTAAACGCGTTTTGAAGCCTTCTTTTATAATATGACCCAGACATGTTATATATCGTTCTTTCCGGCAGACTCGGCAGATGATTCATAATATATCATTATCATATGTATGCGTCATGTCCTGTCTGTATATTATAACAAAAAAATGCAATAAAATTAGAATTTTCAATGTTTGTTTTTACAAGGTGTAAAGTGTTTTTTTCACATTTTAACATGCGAGTGTTTGCGGTTATATTTTATGAGTTGCGTTTGTTAAAAAAAATTGAAAAGGGACTTGTTATATTTTTTTGGGTGACAATTACACTATTTTTAACAAACGCACCCCATACAAAAATCCTTAGTGCAACATCATTGTTCACATTATAATTGAAATGGCAACAATATTGCTGCATTAACAAAACAAAACAAAAAACCGGTATTTTTTATTTTTTATTTAAATTTTTTAACATTGTCATGTTGGTATTGTTGGAAAGGCCATGCTCTGGTCGACCCAAAGATACCAAACATTAACCAACCGATAGCTGCCGCGGATCAGGAGATAGGGGTTCCAATGAACCCCCTATCTCCACCATTGGTCACAGTTAGGGGTTAACTCCAAAACTGACGTCATTGTGACGAGGTCTTGGGACTGTCAGCAGCTGCTGTTCCCCCACGCTGTTGTCTTCCTGCAAAGACATGACCATGTTGGCGGGCAGCGTCTTAGCGGGCAGCGGTGGAGAGAGAGAGCTCATAGCTGGGAGGAGGTGTTGTGTGAAGCTGCAAACAGGGACAAATAAACTAGACCTGAGCCGCACTAAGGATCTTTGGGTTGTGTCGGAGAAGACTTCATGCAGTGCTGCCATCAATATTTTTGATAAATTCTTGGTTATACAATGAATGTGACTGTGGACAAAAATCCGTGTTGTTGTGACATCGCCTAAGCTTAACAAAAAACCAGGCCACGTCGGTAATCAAATCTCAAGGCCTTACAACAAGGTTGTGTTAGTGTGTGTGACATTTTTTGGCCAGGCAGGAAGTGTAGAATGTGCACAGTCACATTCATGGCCACAAATATGTTGACAAATTTATTATGACAAAGGTCCATAGAAATGTCAATACATTTATGTACATATAATTTAACAGTGTGGAAACCAAGCAATACATATTAACTTATTAAGTAAGGAAAAGCAACGCACACAAACAGGAAAATAGTGAAAAAATAGAAAATTTATTTACAACATATTAACATAGGGAAGGGAACATGCCAAGGATGGCAAACTGCCAACAAGTTACTGGCATTTGAGGAGATGTTGGAGCTGGTTCGCATCTTGGACTGCAAAGATTACGATTGCTGTATGGGCCCTTACGGCAGGAAGAATAACACCCGCAAGGATCGTATCCTTGAAAAGCTACACCACACCATCCTGGAGCTGTTCGGGAAGGACTGGACGAAGGACCATCTCTGAAAACGCTGGTCCGACCTCAAGGCACGCGAGCAGGAGCAGCTGAGGCACATTCTGGAGGAGGCTGCCATTGGTCTCACTGCTGCTCCAGGAGGTCTGCGGCATTGGTTATGTGCTCCCGCAGTTCCTGGAGCAGTTCTTGTAGGGAGTTGACGCGGGCTTAGCTGCCAGGCGAAGCTCGCCGATCGCCTCGTCGGCGTCTGGCTTCTCCTTCTATATATCCAATAAATGAAAGAAGGAAAATACAGTAAGTAAAGCAGGTTTCTATTTTTGACTGAAAGTCTTGAAAAAATATAACAGTAGTATATACCAGAGCTGGCGGCCTCCTGAGTCTCCGACTCCTCCGACTCCTCCCCCACCACCACTGTCTGCATATCCAGTGCTATATGTAAGAAATTAAAGAAATAAAAAATACAGTAAACAACAAAACTGATTTATTTTTGAACAAAAGTCGATACAAAATACAACAGTAAAAAAAAAAAACCTGGACTGGCGGCCTCCTGCTGCTCCGGCTGACTCTCTACATCCTCCTCTTCCTCCTGCTCCTCTTGTGCTATACATAAAAAAATTAAATTAAAATACAGTAAACAAAAAATGTTTCTGTTTTTGACCAAAAGTCGTTGCAAAATAAAACAGTATATACCAGCGCTGGTGGACGCCCGTGGCTCCCCTTCCTCCTCCGCTGGGGCACTGGTCCCTGCCCGGGCAGATTCGGCAGCCTTCTTCCTGTCTTCTGCCAAATCCAAAAAAATATAACACGTAAATAATGCAGACTGGAAAAAATGGTATATCTATACAATATATTGCCGAAAGTATTGCGACACCCCCCACTACCCACTACCAGCTTGACCCACCACTACTCCCATCTCATAGGTCTAAAGTCACAAATATTTATTTATTTCCTCTGCACAGACATATATTACCGTTCATTTATATATTTTTTTCAGAAGTAAACATTACGTTTATTCAATAAAAACTATTATTTGTGTTGTGTGCGTACAAAGCGCATTGTGCGACTGCTTTTAGTTATTTTATAGATGCCTCAGCCTCAGTTTCACTTTCAGTTTCTGCTAATAAAACTGCGGATATTGCAGAAACAACAACAGAATCCACCATTTTGTTTTGAAATTTGCATCTAAAGCATTCAATGACACTGCTGCAGCAGCTGCTGAGGCTGTATTGAACGCAGCTCTGTTTGGATGCACTTTCAGAAGAACTACATGTCCCATCCTATCACTTAGCAGAGACGCAGAGATTTTTGTTGATGCGCAGGTGGGAGCCAATATTGGCAAGCTGCGGGTCATCTCGTATGCATCACTCAATCACAACAACCTCCCCCCAGCACACTACAGACTATAACACACAGTGCCAAAAGAAATCCAGCATTGTAACTTCATCTACATACATCAAATATCACAATTTTCACGAATACGTAAAATCACAAAAAAAAAAAGCTATGGCAAAAATGCATGTATGACGAGTTGTGAAAACGCAAAGCTATACACAATCACATTGCATGAAAAAAGGACTAGATAAATCAGCGTATTTCTGCGCACATTAGCACATGCAAGCACATTATTATTATTATACAGGATTTATATAGCACCAACAGTTTGCGCAGCGCTTTACAATATAACATGACACTTACGTTTCGCTATGACGCGCCGGATGCGTCTCAGCTGCTCCTGCTCGCGTACTTTTAAATCAGACCAGCGTTTCCGTAGCTGGTCCTTTGTCCGGTCCTTCCCAAACTTCTCCAAAATGGTGGTGCGTAGCTTGTCAAGGATACGATCTTTTCTGGCGTTATTCTTGCTGCGGTAAGGTCCCTTCCGGCAATCGTAATCTTTTATATCAAAGATGCGGACCAGCTCCAACATCTCCTCAAACGCCATATTTTGGGCCCGTTTTTTCCTGGGTGCAGGTGGTTCAACTTCATCATGAGATGATGACGAGGTCTCCTCTCTGGCAGCGGCCATTATGAAGAATAATAACAAAATTTTGTTCAAAAAGTTGTCAATAAAAACTGGCTCAATAAAGTTACGACATGTGCGCGCGCGCGCATGCGCGACCCGCGGACGAATCGGATCTGACCAAAATACGAAAATTCTTATCGGATCTTTGGAAACAATAAAAAAATGTACAGAATCAGCCATATAACCGATACTAGTTAAATATACGATGTCCAGACTTACCGAAATGGTACCGAAATCCCGAATGGAACTGAAATCATGAATAGAGGGAAAATAAATTTCGATTTGACACATTTCAAGTCCATTCGAAAATTCCGAAAAATTTTCGATTTGGCAAATTTTTCGTTTTTTTCGGAAAGTCTGTTCTCGTTTCAAAGCAATAGATTTCGATTTGACACGTTTCAAGTCCATTCGAAAATTCCGAAAAATTTTCGATTTGGTAAATTTTTCCTTTTTTCGGAAAGTCTGTTCTCGTTTCAAAGCAATAGATTTCGATTTGACACATTTCAAGTCCATTCGAAATTCCGAAAAAATTTCGATTCGGTTCGGAAAACAGTTCGGATTCGACTTTTTCGGATCTAAAAAATTTCGGAATTTAGGAATTTCGGCCGCATCGAAAGACCCGAATCGGGAAATTTCGTGAAAATTCCGAAATTCCGAAACCCGAAACGCACATCCCTACTGCTGAATCCATTCAGTGGATCCATCCATTATACGGAGGGAGTCTGTATTAGAGACCCCATCTGATTCCAATTAACCCCTAATCATAACGGATAGCCCTGCAGGGCTTTTCAGCCTGTCCAAGGCTGAGTGATGCTCTCTGCATCACTCAGGCCTGGACCTGCGGCAGCGCAAGGGCTCCTGTGTGTGGCAAGGTCCTCAGACCTCCATTCAGGTTAGTTAGTGCTAGGGCTGCGCATCTTCCCTGGTCTCACAATTCGATGATGCGTCACGATTACTGCCCAATTTGCCATTGTTTTAGACTCACAGATTCAAACACTCACCAATACAGACACACACACAGATTCAAATATATGCACTCACAGATACACACAACCTGTGCTCAGATTCACTCACTGATTATTAAGTAATAGTCCCCCCTTCCGTGCCCCTTCTTTCCCTTTTTTTCCATGGTCTTCCCCTAGTCTCTACTCTTTTCATCCTCTTCCTCCCCTTCTCATGTCCATTTTCTCCCCTTCCATTCTTTCCATGTAAATTCTCTCCCTTCCAAGTCCATCTCCAGCCATCCTTTTCATTTCCAGTCCACCCCCTCCTTTTAAGTTAATTTCACCCCCTCTTTTCATGCACATTCCCCCTCCTTTACTGTTCTTTTCCCCCTCCTTGCATGCACAGTCCCTCCTCCTTCAACGCACATTCACCCCCTCATTCAATGCACATTCCCCCCTCATCCAATGCACATTCCCCCCTCCTTCAATGCAAATCCCCCCTCATTCAATGCACATTCACTCCCTCATTTAATGCACATTCCCCCTTCATTCAATGCACATTCCTCCCTCATTGAATGCACATTCCCCCTCATTGAATGCACATTCCCACCTCATTCAATGCACATTCCAACCTCATTCAATGCACATTACCCCCTCATTCAATGCACATTCCCACTCATTCAATGCACATTCCCCCTCCTTCAATGCACATTCCCCCCTCCTTCAATGCACATTCCCCTCTCATTCAATGCACATTCCCCTCTCCTCCAAAACACATTCCCATCTCATTCAATGCACATTCCCCCCTCCTCCAATGCACATTTCCCCCCTCCTCCAATGCACATTCCCCACTCCTCCAATGCACTCCCCCCTCCTCCAATGCACTCCCCCCTCCTCCAATGCACATTCCCCCTCCTCCAATGCACATTTCCCTCTCCATCAATGCACATTCACTCCCTCCATTCATGCACATTCCCCCCTCTTCCAGTGCACATTCACTCCCTCCATTCATGCACATTCCCCCCTCCTTCAATGCACATTCAGCCCCTCCTTTCATGTTCACCCCTCCTTTTGTGCACATTCCGCCCTGCTTTCATTTTGCCCCTCTCTCATGCACACACACCGCCTCCTTTCATGTTCACCCCCCTCCTTTTTCATTTCCATTACCTTTAGTTCAAGTGATCCTGGGAGCCAGCAGCAAGGCTTTGCTTGTTCCTCTGCCGCTGCACATGGTGAAGCGCTGGGAGGAAGTGATGTTATATGATCACTTCCTCCCAGCGCTGCAGAGTAATGTGACTGGCTGGGAAGAAGCAGATTCCTTCCTGGAACTTTGCCTCCAGTTCAGCGCTGGGACGGTGGCATCGCGCTGCAGATTAGGTGACAACCCTGGTTAGTGCTAGTGTCAGAATGGAGCCAACACTAGCACCTGAAAGGGAATGCCAGTGTCAGCTCCATGCAGATGCTAGCATTCTCATGACTGCTCAATTTTCACTCGCCCTCTCCCAATTTCTACTCGCAAATTACGAGGTGGTGAGTGGAAATTTTGACCCCGGCTCTACACACTTTAAACTGATTCCAACCAAAAGGGAAAATAGCACACAAACCTCCTGCAAAACAGATATTGGGCTTAGTAAAGAAGGAAATGACTATAACTCTCTAGCCACAGGGAGCAGTTGGTCCAGGTATATCATATTTTAACTTAAGCAGGCACTAAATATATATACATGAGCAAAAAACAATGTAAGAACTTAGTGAGATTTATCAATTTGTTATATTACTAAGGATCTAATGGTTTGCATTTGTGCAAGGATGTTATCAATTTTCAGGTGGTGGGGACGTGGCTGGCAGTCAAGGTGAGAGGCAGCAGAGAGACTGGGCTCTGTCCTGATTTGAATGCTTCAGTGGTTTTCGTCCTCTTTAGGTTGACTTGTAACTCTCACCTCGGCCCCTGGAGGTCTTTGCTGAGTCCTCCAATCCTTTTTGGATGACTTTCTGGGGTTGGAAGCAGAAGCTGTGGCGGAGGCGCTTCGGTTCCTCGACTGTAGGGCCTTACCAGTGGCCATCTTGGGGCCTACTCTCTGTCCCGACAGATTTGCGTTTTACTTTTCCTGTGGAGTTACACCCCCCCACCCCGGAGCTGCGGTCTGGATCTGGTCTTGGAGATGGAGGGCCTCCATCCTCGGGCTGGAAAGGCTGCCTGCATAGAGGGACCAGATGGGGAGTTCTCTGCACCTTCCCACAGCTGTCCGACTCCCTGCCGCTAACGAGCGGTATGCTGGCAGAGCTCCTCGCAGAGTTCTGGGAGTGGTGGTCCCTTACCGGATGGGAAGCTGGACTGAGATGTGCGGTGATCCCGGATCTGGAAGATGGAGGGCTGGAGCGGGCGCCGGGTGACCCGATGACGCGCCTCTGGATGTGTGCAGGCGACATTCCGATGACTCAGGAGGATCTCTTTCCTCACCACCGGGGAGCACCTCGGACTTGCAGCTCTGCACCCCAGCTGTCTTGCATGTGGAGGTGGTCGATGTACGATCCATCTGCTCTTCTGGTCCGATGGAGCGCCCTGGCACTCTGTCCCTTCTTGAACCGCTGAAGCTGTCTGACGAGTGCTGGATGCCCGCGGTCGTCTGGAGGCCTGGTATCTGTATCCACTCTGCTTGCTCCCCTGCTGTGATGCCACATTTTGCCGGGCCCCGTGGAAAGATATTTCCCGCTATGGTGACCTTTCTGAGCGACCTCTAAGTACCATTCTAAGTACCGATTTACGTAGGTAATTTGCTGGCTACGTTTGCATACTTGGTATACCAGCTTCCGTGACAACTACTGTGTATGGGCAGGCAGAATCCATTACTCGAATGGGATTGGATTGCAGCGCGAGAACCCAGCATGTTTGCTGGAATCCAGGCCCCCCTCCACCTGCGGGGCGCCGCCAGCCCGACAGGTCAGTCGCCCCTGAATGGCAGACCTCTCCGTTCCAAACGGAACAGAGAGGTCCACCATTACGATTTTTTTTACGCATACCCCCAGGGGTCCTTGTGCGTACCAGGGGGTATGCCTACCACAAGTTGGGAACCGCTGCTTTACAGCATTGATTGACCCCAGATCTCTCTCCCTGTATTCGGCCCTCTCCCTGGCTGCTTGTCACGGTTCGCACCGCAGGCGCCAGAAGAAAGGCAAGTAGGAGCTGTCTTCATCAAGAATCTGATCCGGTCCGGCTTTTTCCACTATCTGGACTGATGTCCAGGCACTCAAGACTCCATCTCTGACTTTCCCATCACCTCTCCAGCCTCAGGTGTGGGCTGGGCCTGCAATACCCATAAAACCAGGCCTCACCTGTCAAGCAGTGCTTCTGCATTACACTTCTATCCTTAGAAGCTTCATGGTGTGCCTGTCCTGCCTGCTCTGCACATGACCCTCGTTGTACTCCTGTGGAGACCACCTACCCCACAAGTATCCTGTAGAGACCACCTACCTGCAAGTATCCTGTGGAGACCACCCTCATCCCTCATTGCCCCTCATTGAATCCTGTGGAAACCACCTACCTGCAAGTATCCTGTGGAGACCACCCTCATCCCTCATTGCCCCTCATTGAATCCTGTGGAAACCACCTACCTGCAAGTAATCTGTGGAGACCACCCTCAATACATCCCGTGGAGACCACCTTCCATTAATTGATCCCCTGTTTATGACCTTCTGCTATGGACTTTGACCACTCTCTGCCCGCTGCCTGCCAAGACCTCTGCATGATATGACCATCCTACTGCTACAGCCCTCCTGATACCTCGCTTGTCATTTATTATTCGTTCCTTCTACCCTCTGTAAGTACCTGTTCTGTTAACCCCTGTGTTACCCTGTATTCAGTGTCTGTGCCATTCAGTGTCCTGTCCCATCCATTCAGTGTACCCTGCCCGCTGTTTATATTATACTTTCCACCAGTTTCCATAGTGTTTTATTACTTACTAGGTGGAAAGCCTGCCCAGAGGGCAGTCTATTGATAAGTGTGTGATTTTTTTTTTCCTTTGGCGGTGGGTGCTCAGTGGTGTTGGTGCTCAGAGCTTTGAGGGCTCTTTGATGGGGGGGGCACTGGTTTTTGTTAGTCCCTCTGAGCTCTGTGGTGGAGGTGCTTTGAGCTTTGAGGGCTCTTTGTTTTGGGGTGGGGGTACGTTTTTTTGCCGGGTGCTCCTAGGTTCTGTGGTGGAGGTGCCGATTGGGCCGGGGGCTCTGTGCTCCGTGTTTTTTTTTAAACTCTGCAGGTTGCTCACTGTATCCGGAGGCTGTGCAGCTGACTGAGGCATTTTGGCGCGCCTCATGTTATTTAGGCACGCTGTGCGCGTGCTGCGGCAGTTGGCTGCGTGCGTACCCAGCTGTGCGCGCATCCAACCGCCGAAACAGTGATATGGCGGAGTGTGGGGGCACGCATTAAAATGTAAGCATGTGCCTCCGGGGGAGATTCTGGGCAGGGGGTATCCGTGAGGGACACAAAAAATCTGATCCATTGGAGAGTGCGCCTCTCCAATGGATCGGATTTTTTTTGTCCCTCGCGCACGCCGGCTGCGCTTGCCGCAGTGGTTGGATGCGTTCGCAGCCAACCGCCGCAGGTTGCGCGCGCATGCGCAGAAGGGTTTTTTGGCGACGGACACGCCAGCCCTTACTGTTTTATAGTATAGATTCATTGTCCCCTTTCCTGATTTACTTCTGTTCCTTTTAGTATAAACCTTTTTACTTTGCAACCCCAATTACCTGTGTGTTTTGTGTAACCACACCTTGGGCTCGTCAACCCCGTGGCAACACCGTGACACTGCTATATTAAAACAGTAATGTGTTTGAACTTTTTGCTACAGCGAGGTTTGGGGCTGCTATATGCAGCTTCTTTTATCTCTCTCCACAGGGGACACACTAATCCTGCTTTAAAAAGGTGTGAAAATTGGGTTTTGATATGCTAGCGAGGGCCTTTCAAAGTATTACAATGCAAAATCGAGATTACTCGACTTTGTGAGTGAAGGGGTTAATAAAGCACCAAAGTTCTCTTCCAGAAACCCTTGCAAGAACTCTCTTTCAAAGAGTATGTAGAGTCTTGTGAATGCATAATCTTGTGAGGCATCGTGATAATTTTATATGTATTAATATAGTACTGACAACATTCCTCTTTCATTGCTTCACTACATGCTTTTATACCTTGTTTTGTGACAACCTAATAGTTTAATTTACATCTTTAAATAGGAAGATTGTTATTGATGAAAGATTGTCCTTTAAATGTTCATTAAAATGGTTATGATTATTTCAAATTAATTTTGTTTGCATAGAAATATACCATGGTAAGGACAACAACATAAGCAGCATATTTACAACATAGTGGCTGATATTTAAAACCCAAAAGGTTACAACAAGATGTGTCCCTACCGTTTGCTATATGCTTTCAGCCAGAAGTCCTAATTCTCCCTATAAGGAATATAAATATGAATGTTAACAAGGTTAAGGGAAATATTTATGCACTACAGAGATTAAAGCTACGCTAATACTACTCACAGTTGCCAGGCAGTTACATTAATCTACTGCAATTAATCAGTGGGCAAGCTCAGTGGGTGTTTATCGCAATATATTATGCCAGCGTGTTTAGTCATAGTATTGTGATGGCTTAAAAGGCATTATTTTTCGTTAATGTTTGCTACAACAGCACTATGAAATTGTTTTTGAAAGTTTATGATTTCAATATGCTTGTTGGTAAATAAATGTCCTTGAATCAAGCTGGATTGCTGATTTTCTATTAAAGCAAAAAATAAAACGGAACCCAAATTTCTTTTCGATATGCCATAAAACACAGTTTCACCATAATATACACTTTAGAATATGGTTTTTTTCACCACTATGAAGGGCAATAATGTAACGGTTTTGGTCTGAACTTCCTTATTTTCCCTTCTGTTCATTCTTTTACTTCTCTCACTCTCCTACCTCCGTACATCCCTTTCTTCAATTCTCATCTTTTCCTACCTATCTGTCCTTACCTACCATTCCTTCCTCTCACTTCCTTCCTTTCCTCCCTCCCTCACTAAACAAGAGGAATTGAGTACCTACATTTCAAAGACCTTTTATATGCTTGAAACCTCAGCACAAAATAAATAAACAAGTACAAAGTGGTATCAAATGGAGATCTCGACGATATGATTCAAGGTTAGGATATTGACACATCCTCGACACCTGCAGGACTTCAGGGGGGTCTGGGCACCAGGCGACATCGCTGGCTGGCCAGGTGCCAGGAGTTCCGGCCGTTCGTGTGCCTGGTGGGGCTGGGGCGCAGCATGATGACGTGGAGCCGCCGGCCTTAAATGCAGGGCACGCTAGTTGGCTCATTGCCCTGACATGGAGTTAGTTCCCGCATCGCCTGGTGTATTCGTGTATCGATTCACTGATTCTCTTGATTCTATTACTCTGTTACTGACCCGGATTGTATGAGGATCCTGATTGTTGCTGACTCAGACTGCCTTCCTGACCTTTCTCTTTCTGACTAAGTCTGTATGTATGTTATGTCCAGAGCAGACTCAGAGTGCATGCTGATCTTACTGTGATGGTGAGCCCCCTATAGGGTGATGGGGAGGATTTAAGCTGTGGAGGTTGAAGCCTTTAGGGCAGGTATATGGTATAACAGGCAATGAATTGTGCAAGCTGCAGGACAGCACTAAATACGAACAGATACACACTGATGATCCAGACACTCCCAGCCAGGAAGTACAGATAGAACCCTGAGAACAACTCAACAGCAAATTGGCTTTGTGGCCAAATGCCTGCTGAGTGAAACAGCTTAACCACTTGAATGCTAAGGACGCGCTCAGCGCGTCCTCAGCATTCCCGCTGGTATGCGGAGGACGCGCTGAGCGCGTCCTCGCATTGGGGTCAGCGTTCGGCCGGGTTCCGGCCGATCGCTGGCCCCTCCGGTGCGGGCTGACATCCTGGATGTCAGCCCGGCATCCGGAGCAGTGGCCGCCATTATTATGTGTCATCACGCCCCCGCGATGACACATAATTCAGGCGCCCCCCCCGCATGTGCGGAGGAGGCGCCTGAAAGGGAGGGGGGGAGGTCCTTCGGACCTCTCTCCCTCCCGATCGGCGGCTCACAGGGGCTTAACCCAGGCATCATTTGGAAGGGCACAGCCTGCCCTTCCAAATGATGCCTGGCATTAACCCCTGGGGAGCTGGATCGCAAATCGGCGCTGAAAAGCGCCGATTTGCGATCCTTCCCGGGAGCTGGCCGACATCTTGGATGTCGGCCAAGCTTCCGGGAACTCCCCCAGAGGACTGGCGTCATCGTGCGTAGCACGATGACGCCAGTCCTAGCATTAACCCCTAACTGCCACGAAGTGTGGAGATAGGGAGTTCCAATGAACTCCCTATCTCCCGATCCGTGGCAGTTAGGGGTTAAATTTTGATATCGTTGGATCGGCCAGAGCATGGCCGTTCCAACGATACCAAACATGAAAGTAAAAAAATTGTAAAAAAAAAAAAAAAAAAAAAAAAACACTTTTTTTTTTTTTTTTTTTGTTTTGTTAATGCAGCAATATTGTTCCCATTTCAATTATAATGTGAACAATGATGCTGCATTAACGATTTTTGTATGCGGTGCGTTTGTTAAAAATGGTGTCATTTTCCCCAAAAAAAATGTAACGAGACCCCATCTCTAATTTTTTTAACAAGCGCACCCCATACAAAATATAACCGCAATTGCTTGCATGTTAAAATGTGGAAAAAAACACTTTACACGCTGTAAATTATTGAAAATACATATTTTATTGCATTTTTTGTTATAATATACAAACATGACATAACGTATACATATAATAATGACATATTATGAATCTACCGAGTCTGACGGAAAGAACGATATATAATATGTCGATGTCATATACTAAAATAAGCCTTCAAAACAGGTTTAAACATGATGCGCAAAACAGGTAAAAAATGACCTCAGCACAGGGGCGGGAAAAGCCTCAGCAGCGAAAGGGTTAAATTATAAACAGAAAGAATATTCCTGAAGGGACAGACAATGAATTTTGCAAGCTGCAGGGCAGCACTCAATACTGATACAATAGTACAGACTGATGATCCAGACACTCCCAGCCAGGGAGTACAGATAAGGTCCTGAGTACCGCTTAACAGCAAATTGGCTTTTAGGCCAAATGCCTGCTGAGTGAAACAGCTTAAATTATAAACAAAGAGAATATTCCTGAAGGGACATAGAACATAGAACATAGAAAAATGTCGGCAGATAAGAACCTTTCGGCCCATCTAGTCTGCCCAATTACATGGATACTTTACCTGGATTTATCTTTTGTTTAGGATAGCCTTATGCCTATCCCATGCTTGCTTAAATTCAATTACTGTTTTGGCCTCTACCACGTCTACTGGACAGACAAGGTTAATACTAGAGAGAGGTCCAAGAATCCAAGCCAGAAGGTCATACACAGAATATCAGAAATATAACTTCAGGGAACAGACAAGAGAGTAATCCAAACACAAGAGCCAGAGGGTCATACACGGAATATCAGAATAACTTCAGGGGCCAGACAAGAAGGTAATCCAAAGACTAGAGCCAGGGTGTCATACACAGAATATTAGAACAAGAATTTCAACAACACAGCACGCAGGAACTAGGTAGAATTTGGTGTATCCTGATCCAAGGATCAAGGGAAATCCTGGCCCTACATAAAGGGATGAACAGGTCATGTGACCGCAGACCAATTAGTCTGCAAAGCCTGAAAACAAAAAATAAACAGGAATCCCTGCTACCACCAGCAGGGGGCAGGGCCGAGATGTGACACTTACCCCACACTGACTCAGAGTATTTACCAATCCTGCATAACGCTGACTCTGAGTATATATTTATTTATTTATAAAGTATTTTACCAGTAAAGGATACATTGAGATTTCTCTCGTTTTCAAGTATGTCCTGGGTTCAAGAACATTGAAATGTTACAGTCGTTACAGAAATACATAGTAATACAATGCAGGATATTAAAAAAACAACACAAATATACATAAACAGAAAATAAATATGTAGGAAATAGTCATTATGTTACATGTTTATAGGTGCATTCCGTATTGAGGTATGTCAATAGGGAGCTCTTGAGTGACTTAAGACTGGGGGGGAGATTTGATGGCATCTGGGAGGTTATTCCATAACGGCGGTGCTCTGTAGGAAAATGAGGATCAAGCCACTTTCTTTTTGTATTGTGGTATTGCAAGTAAGGTGCAGGTCCTGGATCAGAGGTTATAGGATGAGGGAACTGTTAGGGGAAGCAGCCTATTCAGGTAGGGTGGCAGCTTCCCAGAAAAACTCTTAAACACCAGGTTGGAAAGGTGAAGGGTGCATTTAGACTCCATATATCAATCCTGCAGAACGCTGACTCAGAGCGTATATCAATCCTGCATAACGTTGACTCAGAAAATCTATTCATCTGTCCTATTGCCAACTCGGAGTGTATGAGAACCTTGTTTGTTGCCAAACCAGCCTGTATGAAAACTCTCTCTGTTGCCAACACGGAACATTTATATGATCACTTTGATGTTAACCCCTGGTGTATGAATACACTGCTTAAGCCTTTTTCAGACTGTTTCCCACTTGTCTGTGAAGTTAACCCTTTGTGGCTCAATAGACACTTGGTCTCAAAACCTACTGTAACTAGGTTGTACTCGTTGTTGCTTGTCTGTCTGTTCTCCCTGGCTGGGAGTGATAGGGTTAGCGGTCCCCACCATTCAAGGATCGGAGGTCTTAGAAGTCTGTCCAAAAGGATTCCCACCACGGTTGTGAAGGGTGAGTTGGACAGCAAACGTGACAGTTATTTTCTAAAACCTGGCATTGAAGATATTTAAACTAGATAGAGAACATTTAATATGTTGAGTTCTGTTCTGCTGTTGCCAGTAAAAAGGAGCCACCAAAGGGGTTATTCAGAGAGAGTCGATCTGGCCCCAAAATTGCACCGAACAGGGAATTTCCCCGTACAGTGCAATTTCGAGTCCATTCGGCTATTCAGAAAGGAGGCAGTTTGCCTAATTTTGGCAAATTGCCAGCAAAATGCAGTGCCTGTTTGAAAGCAGAGAATTCCCCATTGAGAAGCAATGGTTAACCTTTTCAGAGAACACCGAACAGCAGTGAAATGTCAGAGAAATGCCCTGATGTTCAGTGGTTTCATTCGGCAGGTTTAATCAGGCGAATTCCATAGGTTTCAATGTTAAAAATATTCCCACTTTTATTCAATATCTATTAAATCATTTATTATTTTAATTTGCTGAAAAAAGTCTCTTTATTTATTCTTAATTTTTTTTCGGATTTTTCTGGCATTTCTTTGAATTTTTCATCAATTTTTTATCTGTGGGTTTTTTCTGTAACAGACCTTTTTATTATTATTCATAGGATCTTATATGTTAATTCCAGACGTTTTTATCCAGTAGTTTTTTTTGCAAACAGCGTTTCAAATTTGACACTTTCTGTCATTTTTTTTTTACCCCATTCGTCAGCTTGTTAGCTTTTTCCAGACAAGTTCGGCAGGTTTGCGTCAGGTTTGCGGCAGCTTGTCGGATCCGATTTGATAATTTCTGTGGATTTAAAAAAAAAACTGTGCAAAACCGCAAAAATTATTGGATCCAAAAATTCTGACGGGTTTCTGGCGTCTTATCGAATCGGATCCGATCCGATCCAATAACCGCTGGACCTTCCAAAATTACCAGATCCGACAATTTTTGCGGTTTTGCAGCGTTTTGTTTTTTTTAATCAGCGGTTTTGCGGTGGGTTTTCTCTGCACTTCGGAAGCTGAATTCATCAGACGGATGGGGAATTTGCTTCCCCGAAGTGTGGGGCATGAGAGAGCACCGAAATGTCGGTAACATTTCGGTGCTCTCTGTATAACCCCTTAAAGGAAAATCAGAGTGAGCCTATTCCAGCATAACGGCAGGGTTGGAATAGAGCCCTAGGACAGGAATCAAATGGAAATTCCTCACCCAACATTTGTGTGCTCACACCAGACATTCCTCTTCACACACCTATTGTATGACCTTGAGGTCATTTAAAATGAAAAGATAGGGCAGACTTATCTCTCTGCAACTCTTGAGAGATGTAGGTGGCAACTACTCCTACTACTCCCATATAATAAAGCAAATTTTTAGCAGGTAGCTCGTGCACTCGAGGAACTTCAAAATCATTCTTTAACCAGTGCTCAGCCAAAAAATCCAGCATTATGGAATGGTCAGCACTCTAGGGACTTATTTGAAATTTGAAATAATTTTTTTTACTTATGTGTTTAACAATGCCATCATTAAAAAACATTTCTGTTTTACTTATGGAGCCTTAAGATGTACACCAACGTGGCAAGCTTAAAAAGAACGATTATCATAATTTGTGACCGAACCCCCATCATTATTCCCTTAGATGGGTTTAAAATCTGTAATTTATACTTAACCCTTTCACCGCCGAGATCGAGATAACTCTGGACTTCAAAGGCACCATCAGGTACTGATTTCGAGTTATCTAGATCTGCAGTTCTGAAGGACAAAAGCAAATGAAATTCGTCTGCTGCAAACAGACTTTGTTTACTTTTTCGGCTGCAGAAGTTGCACCCAAAGGTTTAGCCCTGTGGGCATAATGCCTGAGGTGCTAAAACTGTTTAAAATCAGCTGTTAAATGCCCTGACATATCGGGATTTCAGCAGCTGATGCAGAAAACCACAAGCTGCAGCTGAAACTAGTGTAACTCCTGTTGGCCAGTAGATTGCTCAATCTGCATGCCAAATAGGTTAATACAGTAAGAAATACACTGAAAATATTCCCAAATATTTCTTACTGTATAAAAAAAAAATTGTTCAATACTGTTAAAAAAAAACACTGGTTCCTGACAATGTTTTTTTGGAAAATCACTTGGTAGTGAAAGGGTTACGTGGAGTGCCCTGTATATGGTATGTTTTATTCATTGGTTTCGGTAGCACCCCTATATGAAATCCCTGTTAAGGTGAGTGCAGAGTCATATATATATATATATATATAACATTAAAGGACTATATACATATATATTGTATACAGTAGCGATTCAGACTGGGTTTTTTGACTTCTTTTGGATCAACAGCAGTAGGTGATGTGTGAAAGGCTGAACCCGATGGAAGCATGTCTTTTTTCAGTCTATGTAACTATGTAACTATGTATATAAGTATATACACTAAATGCAATTAACACTTTTCCTTAACCCCTTCCCATCGCGGGGCAAGCGAAGAAATCAGGTGGTCCCACGGCAGCCAATGACACGCTCAGTGTGCCGGGATGGGGGCAGGTCGATTGATGCCTCAGAGTCTGTGGGGCATGCTAAGCCACCCTGCGGAATTAGGACCCACCCACTGCGAGGACATCATGGCACACCCTGCAGCAGGAAGGGGATAAGAAAATGTTTTAATTTTGTTTAGTATATATACTTATATACTTCTGCTCATGCCTTTGGTTACCCCATGACTTAAAGTTCAACAAGTCAGTAATGTCCAGTAATGTAATGAAACATGTGTAACCTTTATTTACTAGATAAATAGATAAAATAAAATGAAATGTAATTTTGCATTAGGATAGCATCCAAGAAAAACCTCAAGGCAACATGACATTTTGGCTCCTTGAACATAAAGGTCTATAAAAGCAGATTTTTTTAAAATGTGTACAATTCCTTTCCAGGTTGATTAAAAACATGTTTGATGATAACCCAGTATGTGTTGTGCTGATCTCACGTATGGCATTTTGTGCTCATTGAAAGTTTACTTCGTGAAATGTATGCTCAGTTCAAGTTAAACAATGACTCTCTGAAAAAGAATCATCACAGAGGGACCCTGTTATGAAAAGAGTGTTGTTTCAAGCCTAGTTTCTTGAATAAACTTGTTAAAACCCATGGCTGATATATGCTAAGCAGGGCCAGGCAGTTTGTAGAAAGGGAGGGAGCTCTGGCCAGCTGAGTGAACACATCACTCTGTGAGCTCGGGCCTACACTTTGATGGCTCCTTCGGAGGTGTGACTGAAAGCCAAACCTCTGCTCCCTTCTCTTTTTTTTTTACTTTCTGCCATGCAAAGATAATCAGGTTTATGTAAAGTATGTGTGCTCTTTTGACAGTCCACGATATCTCATTAATTCAATCACACCAAACACTATTGTTCTCAAAGTGTTTGAAATGCGGATAGGGATGGAGGCCTTTTTAATCCTGTCAATCAATGTTAACATTTTTTTTGCAGTTGCCATGGCCAGGGCCAGAGTTCATGAAAACATAGAATAAGAGCCAACAAAACAAGAATAAAGACTTATTTGAGATACTCTTTTAAAAGGACATCTACCATGCACAAAACATGGGAAGTAAATGTAGACAAGTTTGGACACTATGGCTCACTGAGAGGAAAGAGAGAGGGGCAAAAAAAGAGAATTTGAAAACCAAATAGCCCTATAAAAACTTGACCCAAGAGTCTCTGGGAAAAACCCAAAGAATTGCTCCCTGGTGGAACAATGTCCTTTCTTTCGCATGGTCTCTGTGAACACAATGCCCAATATATTATAACACATGCCACTGATGTCTTTACAGTGTTGTAAGCCAGCTCAGACCAACGGAATTCTGATAAAGAACAACAAGAGATTGTACTGTGGTAATTCTCTCTTTCTCTTGCTCTATTACAAGCAAATACTGGGAAAATTATTCATGCATATAGTACAACAAAGCAGAGTTGGGCGATTTGCAATGTCACACAGGGAAATGGGAAAACTGTTATTAATTTGTTTTTGTTTGTTAGTTTTGTTTTATTTTTTGCGTACAATATAAATCCATTTATAGAAAAACTCATACAGTTGAAATGCAACAAAAAGAAAAGTATTTTTAATTTATTTAGTAAAACAGGTGAAAATGAACACCCACACATATAAAGATACTTACTCGGCAATTTGAAGTACAAGTGGGTATTCTCTGTTGTTTTTGTCGTCATTTCAGATTTACTTTGATTCTTGCAATTATCTGGTATCTATCACTCAAACTAGCTATCTATCTATCTAACTTTGCATGCAATTTTGAATGCAATTTTGGTGATTTTCCATTTCGCTGAAAATACTGTGCATTCGCTATTTTTTGAATGGTCACCATTTTTTGCTGAATTTGGAGTCTCCGAAGCAGTTATTGGATGTCGGCGAAAATCTCCGATAAGCAATGAATTGTACCGAAAAGTGCCTCAACAAAGTCTCCTATTCTCCAAATAGCAGCTTGAACCAATAAAAACGTATTAACATATTAAAAATTTATTTATTTATTTATAAAGTATTTTACCAGGAAGGGTACATTGAGATTTCTCTCATTTTCAAGTATGTCCTGGGTTCAAGAACATTGATAAAACATGTGTAAAAATAATAAAAAAGGCTCATCAAAAAAGAACAAAAAGTCTTTTAAAAATCTTTGTCAGCCCTGCCGCTGGGACCTCCCCCTGCCCACTGACATCATCGCTTATCGGCAAGATGATGTCAGAAAGGGATTTACCTATGGCCAGGCAGGGAAAACCCTATGGTGCAGATATAGGGGTTGTTTGGACCACTGCATCTCCTCCTGAACATGACATATAGAGTCTTGACATACGAGTCTTGCATGACACCATTGGAAAGGCCAGTGCATGCCCTTTCCAATGTATGACCAGGTTATGTGTAAAAAATAAAATAAAAATATATAAACATTTATTTTCTTTTTTCCCTAATGCAGCACCATTGTTCACTATTCAATTTTAACATAAACAATGATGACGCACTAACTCATATTCTCATTTCCCATGATACCTGCAAGTGAGGAGGAGATAGCACAATGAGTTAATACGCATTGGTTCACCGAAAACCTAAACTGTTGCACTGCTACTAGGAGCGCCGGAGGTTCTTTAGAACCCTGCATCTCTAATTTTTACACCGCACAGGGTCAATTGAGGTGTCATTGGAAAGGTCAGAGTCTGGCCTTTTCAAGGATTCCAAATATTACCATGTACTGTAATGTGTAAATAGAAAAAATATAATGCAAAATTTACTGTCTGTTTTTCCTTTTTTCTAAGGCAGTGAAATGATGTGCTTTTACTTGTAAAGCAAATAATGCCACTGGACTAACTCACCTTCTCATTTCCCACGCCAGGACCAAATTTGGAAGCTGATTCCACCCCAGTTTAGCGGCAAGATTCCAAGATATCGATGCCAGGCACTAAACTTACTTATGCTAGCGCTAATGATTACATATCGAGATACTACAGTAGCACCAACTATAGAATAGATCGCTAGTCTTTTACTGATTTATACTCCTTTTAAGAGAATAGGAGACTTCCTTCTTATTATTCTTTTTTTTTACAGTTCAGTGGAATTCGCCGATGCTGAACAGGCGTGATTTGACAATTATTGTCGCAATTTGGCGGTTTTCACCGACACCCAATAACTGCTTCAGTGATTCCAATTTTGACAAAATATGGTGACCATTCGCTAAATAGTGAATTCACTGTATTGCAGCAAAATGAAATTGCTGAAATGTGGGGAAACACAATTGCATGCAATTTCAGTGCTTTGTAACTAGTCCCTATGGTAATGATATATTTTGACTGATTGCATGAGTGTATGTCTATGCCTGTGTCTGTGTATGTATGTATAAGAGTGAGTTTTATATACATTATATATATACACATATACACGTGCAGCCAGAAGGGTAAACATGTTGCATTGAAACACCAAAAATCAAATAATTTCACCAAAATTTCGGTGCAATTTGGCAGTCTGTGAATACAATAACTGATAGTTCCCAAAGCACAATGTTGTGCTGTTGAACGCTACCGAACTGCTGTGAACTGCAGCGAAATGCATCATATTTCGATGTCATTTCACCTGTATTTGGTGAATTGAAATCTTTGTGAATACACAAATTGCTCCAAAGTTGCACCTACAGTGAAATTCACTGTTCGGTGCCGTTTGGTGGCAGTTTCAGAGGTTAGTGGCTCACAATTGTCTTCATTATGTGTTAAAACTTGGATGTGAAACTATACATGTGTGAATCTTGTCATAATTTGGAGCGTGAATGATATTATTTAAAAAAAGTAATTCTCAAAGCACTGAATATATTTTTGTCACGAGGGTAAGTAGTCAATGTAATAGAGCAGCAGGAAATGCTAGCAGAATGCTTGGTTGTGTAGGGAGAGGTATTAGCAGTAGGAAAAGGGAAGTGCTCATGCCACTGTACAGAGCACTGGTGAGACCTCACTTGGAGTACTGTGTGCAGTACTGGAGACCGTATCTCCAGAAGGATATAGACATCTTAGAGAGAGTTCAGAGAAGGCCTACTAAAATGGTGTACGGCTTGAAGGAGAAAAGTTACCAGGAAAGGCTTAATGATCTTAACATGTACAGCTTGGAAAAAAGACGAGACAGAGGAGATATGATAGAAACATTTAAATACGTTTTGGGAATCCATAAGGTAGAGGAAGGGAGTATATTTAAACGGAAACAAAGTAGCAAAACAAGAGGACATAGTCTTAGATTAGAGGGGCAAAGGTTTAAAAGTAACATCAGGAAGCATTATTTTACTGAGAGGGTGGTGGATACATGGAACAGCCTTCCAGTTGAAGTGGTAGAGGCCAAAACAGTAATTGAATTTAAGCAAGCATGGGATAGGCATAAGGCTATCCTAAACAAAAGATAAATCCAGGTTAAGTATCCATGTAATTGGGCAGACTAGATGGGCCGAAAGGTTCTTATCTGCCGACATTTTTCTATGTTTCTATGTTTCTATGTTTCTATGAATTATTTCCACCAATTTTGTGTACCATTTGGTCATACCACTATTATTAGTTTAATAAAATAAAAAATGACATTAAGCACCGCTTAAAAACTTTTTTAAACCAGTATTCATGTTTTTCCTTTGGCAAAATTAAATTCTCATTTAGATCTCCCTCTGATACTTTGTATGGCTGCAAAGGAGCTGGAAAGAAGAACCCCTACCATATTATATATTAGGTTTAGCAACCTTAACCCTCTCCCGCTGCAGATCGTAACATGCCTTCCCAGTGGTGGGTGGGCCTTAATGATGCAGTCCCGCCCACCAGTTAGCATGTTCCATTTGCTGTTGCGGGATGGCCTGAACTCAATTCTGTCAATGGAGTTCTATTTTACAATAAGTAATAATTAAAAGTGTATGAACATAGCAAAAAAATTACTTCTGAGCCTGATTTACAGCAGATGCCAACCCTATCCTTGTTGTGATAAACTACTTCTAATGCGCCCATCTATGCTGACAACATGCTTAGAGCATAAGGATGTGATTGTGGAGCCTGTGGACAGCATAACCTGCTGTTGTGTGCTGCAGCATACTCTACCACTACCAGGAAGGGATTGAAGAAGACTAAGGAACCTGTGCACAATAAGAAATAAAGCAATACTGTCTATCCTCCTCACAATTCTTGGCACTTCTGCCTGCGCATGGAAAGTGGGAGAACTGTCAAAAAGAGAAGAGTGTACGTCGAATTCATCCTAATCAATCTCAAACAGTGCTCCACAAGTCCTGCTGTCACTCACTGTTACAGGCCTAGAATGTTACTGTACAATTCACTGAGGGGGTTATCCACTGAGCTCAAGTATTTGCCGGCAGTGCTTAAACCAGGAAAAATTTCCTGTATTGCAGTGTCGAGAAATACAAGCGCTTCTTCAAACTAAAAACTAAATAGCAAAAGAAGAAGCTTTGCTATAGTTCTCAAGTTCTCAAAGTTTAATGTTAGTACAATGTTAAACTAGTTAATGTATTGGTCCACCTTAAGGCTAATGTCAGACAACGCAGTCAGAGCGTAATCTGCGTGCGTGCACAATGGACGGACGTACTGACGGAAGATACTGTAGGCACCACACGGTCTGTTTTTGTTGACGGACGTAGAAAAAAGAAAGGGAATTATGGGAAACAAAATTAATATGAAAAATGATAAAAATTTGAAAAGGATATGAAAAGTCATTTTTTGCGTCAAGGTGCTGGACGTCGCAAATGTGCTGTGTCTGACATCTCATCACTCACACAGAACGCTACACAGACATAGCGCACTCTGCACGTCCGTCTAGCGGTTTTACGTTCTTGCCTAACTTGCGTCCGTTTGCCACGTACGTTGTGCGTGCGCAGTTCAGTGTGCAGGTACTTCGTGTGTGGGTCTCTATTGATCATGATTCTATTCTACGACAGACATTAAACTGTGCGGCAACACAGACGTGATAACTGCATTCGTCTGACATTAGCCTTAATCCTGTCTTGTAAAACTACAGAATTATATTCATATAACACAAGTTAACTAGTAAATACGTATACGTAAACAAAAATATGTATCTTTAGCAGTGCTCCCCTTGATGACTCCTCCTTTTCATCCACATCTCAGCAAAAAATACAAAAGTTTTGGGGTGCACTGCAATGAACAAATAATTCACATAGTGCAGCACTGTAACAATTAAGTGAATAATGCCCCTACTTAAATAAATCTGCTCACAAGAGAAAAGTTTAAAACAAGCCCATCACAATTACTCATCCATTACTGCTCCGTTTCTGAGTTCTGCCCATCACTGTGGTTCATAGACATGTGCATTTGTTTTAGTACTAAAACGATTTAGTCTGAATTTTGGGATAATTTAGTTTTAGTATGACTCAAGAGATACGAAAATGCTCAGTACAAAAAACGAAAGAAACTAAAATAAAATGCACTACATTTTAGTTTCAGTCCTTTTTGTGATATTACATTGATGAGTGAAGGAGACCAGTATTGAACGCAACATCGCAAAGCTACAGAAAAGGTTTGTAAGTGTAATCCTTCCCGACCCCTACCCGAAAATCTGACAGTGATAGAGCTCCAGAATACTCACTCGCAGCACAGACAGCCAGCACAGGAGAGGAAACCTTTACTTAACCCTTGCATGTCTATGAGGCAGACAAGATGATAAAAGCAGCTGGAGAAGGAAAACATTCAAATAAATCACACTGAAAGCTAATGACAGAGGAAGGCTGGATAGTAAAAACCCCTTTATAACAAGCAGCGCTGGGAGAAGAGAGGGACTTTATAAAACGTGTGTTATCTCCCCTCCAGCTCTGCATAATAGGGGCTTAGGTCTGATACATTTTATATTATCCAGGAGCACTATCCCCCTTTCCTCATCTATAATACACGTTTTATATAAAGTCCCTCTCCTCTCCCAGTGCTGCTTGTTATAAAGGTTTTTTTATGTCTGATACATTTAGTATCCAGGTCTCACAGTTAATCTGTCATTATGAGCCTTCAGTGTAATTTATTTGAATGTTTTTCCTAGATTTAAAGTGCTTTATTTTATTATAAAAATCAATTTGCACCAGTCATCTCTTCTCTGAGCTTTCAGACCGATTTACGTTAATAATTTCCCTCTCCCCTGCTTTTATATTCCTGTGTCTCCCCCACAGAGATACAAAGTTTAAGTAAAAGTTCCCTCTCCTGTGCTGGATAAGCATTGCATTCTGAAGTTCTGCACCCTCCACATGCCAATGCAGTAAGATGTTCTGTACAGGGAGGGGCATTAATTAATGCAGGTGGATGTTGCATACATTATACGGAGAGGGGTATTAATTAATGCATGAGGATGTTATCTACATTATACAGAGAGGGGTATTAATTAATGCAGGAGGATGTTCTATACTTTATACAGAGAAGAGCCTTTTTTTTAGTGGCTGTGAGCGCTGAGATAGGCTGCTTGTTATATTATCTCTCAGTACAATGTATCAGGCTCAGCTGTTACAGTAACTGACTGTAACAGTGCTCAGAGTTTCAGTAAACAAGGAAATAATATTGTTCTAACCTCTTATGTATAAAAATATCATTTACTAGTTTTATTGAAACTCTGAGCACTGTGATGAGCAGCAGTCGGTTACTGTAACAGCTTTGCCTGACACATTGTGCTGAGAGTGAGTGATACTGTAACAAGCAGCGATCTCAGCCCTCTGAGTAGCCACTACAATAGTAATTGTATCCACTGGTTTTCGGATGAATGAAATTAGTTTTCATACTAAAGAACTGAAAACGAATTTCTTTAGCAACTAAATAAATTGCATTTTAGGACTAATCCATTAGTTCAAAACTAAATTTTGTGCTGTGCACATGTCTAGTGGTTCATCCCTCATGGACCTTCACCGAATACTTCTTAGGCGGGTTTCCTTTACGGATATTCTCTCAGGTGTGGTCCGCGGTAGCTATCCAAATTGGACTGAGATCTCAGTAAATTAAATAAAAATTTATTGAATCGATAAAACAAATAAAATGACAAGTAAAATAAATTACAAGCAGAATTTTAAAGTGGTCTTAGTAAATCCGACGCGTTTCATCTTGGCGGACTTTAACAAGGATCGAATAAAGTCCTCCAGGATGAAACGCGTCTTTATTTAAGTAGGGGCATTATTCACTTAATTGTTACAGTGCTGTACTATGTGAATTATTTGTTCATTGCATTGCACCCCAAAACTTTTGTATTTTTTCCTGTCTTGTAAAACCTGAACAGGAAATAGGTCACAGGATATTGTGTCAGTTCTGGGAGAGGAGTCTGAGAATAAAGTTTGTTCCTGGTGGTAGTCCATGACAGTCTACTCATTATATAGAAATCATCACAATTAGTGCTTTTAATGTATTACAAGGTAAAAATTTAGACAACTCGACTTTGTGGGTGAAGTGGTTAAGGATCAGTCCCATTCGTTGAAGTAAATTAACAAGGACCCCGAGCCAGCTCCTAATTATTGTAGGATTGAATATATGTGCTTTAGACTTTACCGTTGGCTGAAAAAAAAATTGCTGTTTCACATAAACTGAAAAAGAAGAACGTAAGGAGGGTGATAGACAACAGGAATTAAAGAGTGATAGACATTTTGGAAGCCATTTATTATTGGCGCATATTAAATGTTCTCTAGACAAAAGAGCATTTTGGACTTAAGCTAATAATTTGATTTTCAATGCAATGCAACTATAATGTCAAAATAATAAATGAAAGATCTCTATTATGATTGGAGCAAAGATTTGTGCCAGTCATTTATATAGAGAGCTGCTGAACTCTTAAGAGTCTATTCACAGAGAACTGAAATTGCATGTAATGTCGGTGTTTTGTGTTTCATTGCAATTCACCGTATTTCAGCGATGCCCTTTTGCCGAAAATATGTCAAATTCATTTTTTAGGGAATGGTCACCATATTTTCCTGAATTTGGAGACGTTGGAGCAGTTATCGGACATCGGCAAAATCCTAGGAATTGCACTGATAATCATCGAATTGCACTGAATTGTCGTCTGTGAGTTCCGCCGGACTGCAAAATAAAAAAAAGCAAGTCTCCAATTCTTTGAATAGGAGTATAAATCAGTAAAAAAATTGTCCAAATATTAAAAAAACTCCTTTAAAAAGAATAAAAAGGTCTGTTACACAATTTAAAAAAGGATATTTTAAAAGATCAGGGGCCATAATACAATCTTCACACAAAAACGGGGACTCTAAGGAGGAAAACCAGGGCCTGCTAGACATGTGCATTCGTTTTAGTACTAAAACGATTTCGTCCGAATTTTGGGATAATTTAGTTTTCATATGACTCAAGAGATACGAAACTGCTTGGTCCAAAAAACAAAAGAAACTAAAGGAAAATGCATTACATTTTAGTTTCAGTTCTTTTTTTAATATTACATTGATGAGTGAAGGAGACCAGCAATGAGGAGAGCAACATCGCAAAGCTACAGAATAAGTTTGTATGTGTAATCCTTCCCGACCCCTACCTGAAAATCTGACAGTGATAGAGCTACAGAATACTCACTCGCAACACAGACAGCCAGCACAGGAGAGGAAACCTTTTCTTAACTCTTGCATGTCTATGAGACAGACGAGATGATAAAAGCAGCTGGAGAGGGAAAACATTCAAATAAATCACACTGTAAGCTAATGACAGAGTATAACAGGGAGGGAAAGTGATATATACAGAGAGGGGTATAAATTGAGGAGGATGTTCTATACAGAGAGGGACATTAATTAATTCAGGACTCATTCAGGAGGATGTTCTATATATTATACAGAGAGGGGTATTAATGCAGGTGGATGTTATATACATTGTACAGAGAGGGGTGTTAATGCAGGTGGATGTTATATACATTATAAATAGAGGGTTATTAATTAATGCAGGATGATGTTCTATACATTATACAGAGAGGAGTATTAATTAATGTAAGAGGATGTTATATATATTATACAAAGAGGGGTATTAATGCAGGTGGATGTTATATACATTATACAGAGAGGGGTATTAATGCAGGTGGCTGTTATATACATTATAAATAGCGGGGTATTAATTAATGCAGGAGGATGTTCTATACATTATACAGAGAAGGGTATTAATTAATGCAGGAGGATGTTCTATACATTATACAGAGAGGAGCATTTTTTTTTAGCCTTTTAAATCCAGTGGCTGTGAGCGCTGAAATCAGCTGATTGTTATATTATCTCTCAGAACAATGTATCAGGCTCAGCTGTTACAGTAACTGACTACTGCTCATCACAGCGATCAGAGTTTCATTAGACAAGAAATAATATTGTTATAACCTCTTATTTTTAAAAATATTATTTACTAGTTTTACTGAAACTCTGAGCGCTGTGATGAGCAGCAGTCAGTTACTGTAACAGCTTTGCCTGACATAATTTGCTGAGAGTGAGAGATACTGTAACAAGCAGTCGATCTCAGCCCTCTGAGGAGCCACCACTGCAATATTAATTGTATCCGCTGGTTTTTGGATGAATGAAATTCGTTTTCATACTAGAAGAACTGAAAACGAATTTCTTTAGCAACTAAATAAATTGCATTTTAGGACGAATCCATTCGTTCAAAACAAAATTTGGTGCTAAATTTTAGCGTGATATTACAGGGCAGGCGCTAAGCCGCAGCCTGCCCTGTAAGGCAGCGCTAAGCCTCAGGATGCTCTAGGCAGCTCTAAGTGCCGCCGAGAGCATTCCCTCCAAGGAGTCCATAGGACTACGTGGAGGCTTCCACTGCGAGATCCAGCAGGTTGGCAGAGTGATCGTGGTGGGAGACTTTTTTCCACAGTCTCCCTTTGTTCCCAGAGGCAAGAAGAAGCGGATCGAGCTGCCATTCTCACTGCGAGATGAGAGGTGAGTATTTGATTTTGGGTTTTTTTCCAGCTGATGCTGCCTGATTCTGCAGAAGCGGAATCAGTTAGCACCAGCTCCTAGCTGTGGTTAACTTTTCAGATAACAGCAGCGGAACGTAATTAGCATTAGGACTTTATAATCCTAATGCTGAATAACTCTTTGCGCTCCCCATGTTAAGCATAGGGAGCACAAAATACAGTAATCTCACGCTGAAAAGCACAAGCTCCGAATCGCTAAGCACAAGCTCTGAATTTTTTTTTAACCTGATAGTGTTCGGATTGTAATATGGTCGGCCCACGCTAGGGCCCCCAAAGCTAACATTAACGCTCACACAGCCGAGTGCTAACATTAGCATAAACTTTGTAATATGCCCCCAGAAATGCAAAAATGTCATCTAAAAAATACAAAAAGGGTTATAAAAAAATAAAAACGGGTTTTGCTGAAAATGAAAAGAATAAAGGGTCTTTATTTTTTTTTTTAAAAAACGATATTACGTTTCTACATTGATTCCTATGGGAGCTCCCTGTTTAAACATGTTTTAACTGAAACACCGAAAATCTCTTCCCCAAAATTGCAAGCTCAATGATACTATACCATTGGATTTTTTTCTCTGTTTTTTCTTTTTGAGATCCTTGGCATGTTCTACAGCAGGGAGGATCCTTGAAGGACTTTTTTTTACTAATATAAGTGTAGCGCTGCTTTAAAAAACTGTATTCTGGTGCATTGAACTATTGCTGCCACCAGAGGGAGACATTGTGGAATATGCTGTACAGAGCGGACTCCATCTCCCATCCCCCTTTGCGTGAGGACAGGAAGTGGGTGGTACAGGAGGAGGATAGACTGGGGAGCCTAGTGTTTGGCGCACAGAGAGTGCGCCATTTGGCGAGACTTACACTTCAGAACTGAGGGGGTTGACCTTTTTTTTCCGCTGTGTTTTTCTCGTGTGACGCATCCTGTAATTTCATTCAACGCGCATTTATCTTTTAGTAAAGCATCTAAAACTAGAAAATCCACAACAGTGCTGGTATGTAATAATTCATAGTGCGGTGAGACGATCCCGAGGTTATTCAGCGGCTCCTTCGGGGGTGAGCGCTACACATGGGGGCTCGTCTTGGATTCCAGTCACAATACCGCAATTAAAGGGTTAAATATGGATCCAGACACTGCTGCCAAATGGTGTGAGGAGCACAATAGCCAGATAGGGTTAAGCATAGTCATGGACATTCCTGCAGACACTTGGGCCGAAGATCAGATTCGCCGGGCCGTGGCCGCGCTGACACCAGATTATCGGGGGTTAATTCTGGACATTAAAGCGAACCCAGATACTTCTCACAAATATGATCTTTTTGAGTGGAGAAAGGGTGTTCCAGTGTGTTTTCAGGGTGCGAGTGTGAAGCTGACCAACGATGTGGAAGTTCAACTGATTCAGCCAAGTGCGCCACGTGGCGATGCCGCGAATGTTCCCGCGCCCAGTCCGCTGGCCATGATCGGGCCTGAGTTCATTGTGGCTATCGGAGACTTGCTAGCTAAATGTCAAGGAACAAACCCTCCTTACACTAATTTTGGTTATCGACGGATGAGGAATTTTTCAGGAAGCGCGCCAACTTCGGCGGGAGAAGAAACCTTCGAAGAATGGGTGGAACAGGCGATGCAGGCTCTGGATGAGTGGGACATCCCTGAAGTGCAGAAGAAACAGAGAATTACAGAGAGCCTGAAGGGACCTGCATCAGAGGCTGTCAGAAACCTGAAGTTGAGTAAGAAAGACTGTACTGCTTTAGACTACTTAAATATATTACAGGAAGTCTACGGGCGAACAGAAAAGGCTGCTGAACCAGTACGAACACACCTACCAGCGGAGAGGTGAGAAAATGACTGATTAGCTTGGGAAGCCTTCTAAGTGAAGTCTTCAAAGTGAGCACTTACAGGATATCTTCTGGTGAGTGATTTAGATTTTTGTTTCAAACAGATCTTTTCTATTCATCTTAAGGTTTTAAGTTAGGTCTGGTGAGTAAATTAGGTTAGGCTGGTGACTCATTTTCATACTGATTAGCATACAATTGGAATCAGTTGGGTGGTATTTGCTACAGGTTTAGCTTGTCCACTCCTTGCTGGGGGAGGTGTACTTAGGTGAATATATAAAGGTTGGGGATATTAGCTTGGTCTAATTGAGCTTGGGAAGCCTTCTAAGTGAAGTCTTCAAAGTGAGCACTTACAGGAGATCTTCTGGAGATACTCTGGAGGTAGTCTGAGGTTAGACAGGAGGTAGAAAACCTACAAAAAGGTAAGATTTGCTGGTTTTAAATCCATTCTTTTATAATGGCAGGCTTGGTCCAGTGTAAGAGCTGTCATGCATTTGTTTTTAGATCCAATTTTTGGAGGTTTGGAGTGTGCCTGATATGTAGGCAGCTCTCCTTATTGCAGCAGGAAATTGCCTGTTTGAAGTCTGAGATTTGTAAATTATCTGTTAGAGAAACTCAGGCTATGACTGTTACTAAGCCACTGCCACAGAGGCCTCCTAGGAGCGGCAGATGGACTACTGTAGGATCTGGTAGACTTAGAGTTGTGGATAGAAGGCATGTCCCACAATCTGTGGCTCTTCTTAATTCTTTGAGGCACTTTCAGAGTGTAGTGGTAAGATGGATGTAGGCTCAGACACCATAGTTGAGGAACCACCATCCACTATGCCTAAGGTATGCAGCACTGCAACCAAGGACAAAAATGAAAAGGTGGGACTTGATAATAGGCAATTGTTGCTGGGTGATTCTATCATAAGAGGTGTTGAGCTGGAGAGTAGTGGTTTGGTGAGATGTCTTCCTGGGGCTACTGCTCATAGAGACAAGAGACGTATTCTCAATATTGTCAAACAAGCAAAGCAACAAGGGGAAGTAGACGTTCTAGTCCATCTAGGGACAAATGACTTGGCTAGCAATGAGGTTTCTGAGATTAAGGAAGATTTTTGTGTTCTTGGAGGTGAAATACAGCAGATTGCGTCCACTGTGTCATTCTCTGAAGTTTTGCCTGTGCATAACATTCAAGATAGGCAGATGCGCAATAGGGAATTCAATTTGTGGCTTCGGGAATGGTGTCGGGAGCAAGGATTTGGCTTTGTGTCCCATGATAGCTCTAATTGGAGCAGAAAGGAACTGTATAAAAAAGATGGTTTGCATCTTACTCATAGGGGAACATATGTTCTCAGTGAGAAGTTCAAAGGTTTCGCAAAGAAATATTTAAACTAGGAGGGGGGACAAAAGGGTAAAAACCAATCTGCCCGATTGTCCCCCAAAACTAAATCGGAGGGTGCAAGCAACATGCGAGGTAAAAAATGACAAGCTCAGAGTCGTGTCTACAAATGCTTGCAGTTTAGTCAATACAGTTGCAGTTTAGTCAGTTTAGTCAGTTGAGTCAGTTTGGGTTACGCTAACATTTGGCAATCATACAGTAGCTCGTGTAGGTGTGATCTATAGACCCCCTGGACAAGCAGAAGAACTAGATAGTCTGCTGGTTGAGGAAATAGCCAAAATGGCAATGAAGGGGGAGGTTATTATCATGGGGGACTTTAATCTTCCTGATGTGAACTGGAAAACCAAAACAGCTGGGTGCACCAGGAGTACAAATATTCTAAACTCCCTACTGGGATTATCTCTAACACAAGTAGTTGAGGAGCCGACCCGTAAAGAGGCCATATTGGATTTAATACTCACAAATGGAGGTTTGGTATCGGACGTTGTTGTAGGTGAAAATTTGGGATCTGGTGATCACCAGTCAGTATGGTTTAATATAACAACAGGGATGGAGCCGCACCACACAAGAACGAAAGTTTTAGACTTTAAAAAAACAGATTTTTCTAAAATGGGATTTTGTGTGAAGGAGTCATTATCAGACTGGAGGAGTTTAAAGGGAGTCCAGGAGAAATGGGATTATTTAAAGGAAGCATTATTGAAGGCCACAGGAAATTGCATTCAGCTTGTTAGCAAAAACAAAAAAGGGAAGAAACCACTGTGGTACTCTGCAGAAGTGGCCAAAATAGTGAAGAACAAAAAGATAGCATTCAATAATTATAAAAAAACTCAGAGTGAAGAAGATAGGCAAACCTCTATAATTAGGCAGAAAGAGGCAAAGCAATTTATAAGAGCTTCCAAAGCACACGCAGAAGAGAAAATAGCTCAGTCAGTAAAAAAGGGGGACAAAACATTTTTTAGATACATAAACGAGAAAAGAAAAGTAAAACAAGGATTAGTTAGATTAAAAACAAAGGAAGGAAGGTATGTAGAAGAGGATAAAAGTCTCGCTGACTGCCTCAATGAATATTTTTGTTCAGTCTTTGCATAAGAAAAGGAAGGAAAGGGACCTCAGTTAGGAGAGAACACTAAAGAGACATTTACATATCAGTTTACAGAGGAGGAGGTTCTACAGCAGCTGTCTAAAGTAAAGACAAATAAGTCAATGGGGCCTGATGGGATCCACTCTAAATTATTAAAAGAGCTCAGTGATGTAATAGCAAAACCATTAACAGATTTATTTAACAAATCCTTGTTAACGGGAGTCATCCCAGAAGACTGGAAATTAGCAAATGTTGTGCCCATTTACAAGAAGGGTAGTAGGGAGGAATCGGGGAACTATAGGCCAGTTAGTCTTACGTCAGTAGTGGGGAAATTAATGGAAACCATGTTAAAGGAAAGGATTGTTGAACATCTAAAAACACATAGATTACAGGATCAGAAACAACATGGGTTTACCTCAGGGAGATCATGCCAAACTAATCTTATTGATTTTTTTGATTGGGTAGCAAAAATAATAGACACAGGTGGTGCAGTAGACATTGCTTATTTAGATTTCAGTAAGGCTTTTGATACTGTTCCGCATAGAAGGCTTATCAATAAATTGCAATCTTTGAGCTTGGATTCCAATATTGTTGACTGGATTAGGCAGTGGCTGAGTGACAGACAACAGAGGGTTGTGGTAAATGGAGTTTACTCGGCGCAAGGTCTTGTTACCACTGGGGTACCTCAGGGGTCAGTACTTGGACCCATTCTCTTTAATATTTTTATTAGTGATATTGCAGAAGGTATTAATGGAAAAGTATGTCTTTTTGCTGATGACACAAAGATTTGCAACAGGGTTGACGTTCCTGGAGGGATCAGCCAAATGACAAATGATTTAGGTAAACTAAAAAAATGGTCGGAGTTGTGGCAATTGAGTTTTAATGTGGATAAGTGCAAGATAATGCACCTGGGACGTAAAAACCCAAGGGCTGAATATAGAATATTTGATACAGTCCTAACCTCAACATCTGAGGAAAGGGATTTAGGGGTCATTATTTCAGAGGATCTAAGGGTAAGTAGTCAATGTAATAGAGCAGCAGGAAATGCTAGCAGAATGCTTGGTTGTGTAGGGAGAGGTATTAGCAGTAGGAAAAGGGAAGTGCTCATGCCACTGTACAGAGCACTGGTGAGACCTCACTTGGAATACTGTGTGCAGTACTGGAGACCGTATCTCCAAAAGGATATAGACATCTTAGAGAGAGTTCAGAGAAGGGCTACTAAAATGGTATATGGCTTGAAGGAGAAAAGTTACCAGGAAAGGCTTAATGATCTTAACATGTACAGCTTGGAAAAAAGACGAGACAGAGGAGATATGATAGAAACATTTAAATACGTAAAGGGAATCCACAAGGTAGAGGAAGGGAGTATTTTTAAAAGGAAACAAAATAGCAAAACAAGAGGACATAGTCTTAGATTAGAGGGGCAAAGGTTTAAAAGTAACATCAGGAAGCATTATTTTACTGAGAGGGTGGTGGATACATGGAACAGTCTTCCAGTAGAAGTGGTAGAGGCCAAAACAGTAATTGAATTTAAGCAAGCATGGGATAGGCATAAGGCTATCCTAAACAAAAGATAAATCCAGGTAAAGTATCCATGTAATTGGACAGACTAGATGGGCCGAAAGGTTCTTATCTGCCGACATTTTTCTATGTTTCTATGTTTCTATGATTATATAAGGCGCCTGGACAAGATTCTGCACCAGATACTACTCAAGAAAGGGGCCGAACCTGCCCTCGTAGATCAGATCAGAATGCGGCAGATATTGAGGGGTTCTCAGCCTTTAGACCCTGTGATGTTGCAACTAAAGACTCAAGAAGGCAATAAAGAGTTTAATTACCTAGAGCTGATTCAAACTGTTCGAGAAGAAGAAGCCCTTCTGGAGGAGAAGTCTGCAAGAAGGGGAGAAAAGGTTTATGCCCAACCTGTAAGGTATAATGAGTGTTCGTCGGACGAAGATGATCCGGAGGAGACATATGAGCCGAAAATTGACCGACAAGAGAAGCTCACTGTTTATGGTGAGATGCAACAGTCTCTCAAGAGAGTACAAGAGGCCCAAGCTGAATTGGAACAGGCCCACGCAGATCTGCGCTGGGAAATCTTGAAGGTAGCAGAAATACAGATTGAAATACAGAGGTGTCTTTCAGATATGCGAACAGCAAGGGTTGCTGTGGCATCCGACAGGTGTTCTTCAAATGAGATGCAGCGAGAAAGTGCGCCCCCGTCATTCAAAGGAAAGATGTTTCAGTTGTGGAGAATTGGGTCATTACCGAGCGCAGTGTACCAACTGAAGGCCTGAAGGAAAAAGAGTTGAAGAGTTCTTAAAGGCCTTAGAAGGACTGTTATCTACCACACAGGTGGGAAACTTCAGAGAACCCCGGTGGAGAGAACAAACTGGGTACCCAACTGCTGGAGACTACTATGATTCCCATGATCCAAATAGGAGGCAGGGAGGGTCTGAATATGTACCTGCTAGAAATAGAAGATCCTCTCCCTGGAGGTCCGGTCCTACATCACGGGAAAACAATGCACTCCCTCAATCACCGCAAATGAGGACAAGGGTTAGGTTACAGCAGACTGGGCCTATGCTTCCTACTACTACGGAGAAGTTCCCTGATAAGCTGATAGGTCCTTCACCTGTCATTCCGGTTCAAGTAGAAGGGATCTACACCAAGGCTCTTCTAGATTCAGGCGCTCAAGTAACTCTGATCTACCAAGACTTCTATCAGAAATACTTGAAACATATACCCCTGAAGAAGTTGAAGGATCTTGAAATCTGGGGTATGGGGACTGAGAGGTTTCCCTATGATGGATATCTACAGGTGAAGGTGGAATACAGCTACATGACCGTTGGACAACCGAGAGTATGTGACACGTTGGCCATTGTGTGTCCTCGGCCCTCGGGAGCTAATCGAGGTTCTATGATAGTGGGGACAAACACCGACTTAGTGAGACATCTTCTAACCCCACTAGTGAAGGAAGAGAATCATGCTCCCAAAAAGGCGCACTCGATGTTACGGCCGGTCTGTCAACAGATGGTCAAAGAACAGAGAGCCTCTGCAGAAGTGAGGCAGCTGAGGAAAACAGAAGGGACAGAGAAGGTTATACAGTCCAGAGAAGTCCCTGAAATAATCTCTGCAAGAGTTTTGAAACGGACAAGTGGAAGAGTTTCCGTCAACGTATGTAATGTGTCTGACTCTTCAGTAAATTTGAAGGCACGGATGTCAATCGGGCGAGTGGCTTCTGTTAGGCCCCTCTCCACTACCGATCTAGGGAGGAGAGTGAATAAAGCGATTCAAGCTGAATGGTTCTACCCTAAAGATGCTCCTATCTCATTCAAGCGGAAGAAGCGGGTTCAGTCTCCAATACTCAAGTCGGAAAATTTGGTCTCCAAGTATGAGCTAGACATGGGATACGCTAAGAGCACTAAACACCGCATTCGTCTCCAGGATGATAAGACTTGTCGAGAAAGGTCAAGACGAGTTTCATTTGGAGGCCTAGTTGAACTGAACAGAACCAAAGGAGTGATTGGAGCAGAGGGACTGAGAATCACGGCTGCGGTTGTTCCTGAGCTATATTTTTACCACTGTGCGAAGGCTGCCCGAAGTGTCTGCTACGCTAGCTGAGGTAGTTAGGGAAATGAGTCAGCTTGAGGAAGTATATCTGACCCATTATATGTCTGCTACTGAGCCTGAATGTATTGATTAATGTAAATATTGCAATGTTATGTATCTGTTACACTCCCTTGGAGGGACCCAAGAGTTTAGGGGGGGAGTGTAGCGCTGCTTTAAAAAACTGTATTCTGGTGCATTGAACTATTGCTCCCACCAGAGGGAGACATTGTGGAATATGCTGGACAGAGCGGACTCCATCTCCCATCACCCTTTGCGTGAGGCCAGGAAGTGGGTGGTACAGGAGGAGGATAGACTGGGGAGCCTCATGTTTGGCGCAGAGAGTGAGCGGAGCAGTGAAAGGTGGAGGACGCACGTTGGAGCTGTCAGGGATTGCAACCAAGCCGGAGTACAGACACTGTCTTACTGGTGGTAGAGATCAGGACATCAATCGAGTTGGGACCTACCTACACCTGGACAGTTTCGTTCATCGGATGGGTGAGAGGCCTCCAGGCCACAGATCCAAAAAAAGAAACGCACACTGCAATATTGTTTAAATTCACAGGGCCCCAGCAGTGACTAGGCAAAGATTGTTCTTTTCGTTCACTGGCCAGTCGAACACAATACCCGGGTACCCTAAACTTTGTACATATATATTGAGCTATTTGGTGGGACTTACACTTCAGAACTGAGGGGGTTGACCGTTCTTTTTCCGCTTCGTGTTTTTCCCGCGTGACGCATCCTGTAATTTCATTCAACGCTCATTTATCTTTTAGTAAAGCATATAAAACTAGAAAATCCACAACAGTGCTGGTGTGTAATAATTCCTAGTGCGGTGAGACTATCCCGAGGTTATTCAGCGGCTCCTTCGGGGGTGAGCGCTACATAAGTTTTCACAGTTTTTTTTTTCTCAATACACCTGCATGTGCACCAACGTGATTCACTTAATGATCATATAATTTCTTCACTTCCCTGTGATATTTATTTGATTGCATGATGTTATGATTTGCACAGCTGAGACACTATTTTACGTATTTTATGGAATAGCGGATGAGTTATTATTTCTGGGTGGAGCCACAAGAGGTAACAAATCATTTGAAAATTTAATCAGCTCACTGGAAATTGGTGCTAAAGTCTTGAAATCTATAATTATTGACTTTAACTAACCAGTTGTTGTCTCCATGTAATCCCTATGTTATTGTTACACACACGAGGTATATATAAACGTTTCCAAAAACTGAGAGAATATTATTTAATTTAACTGTAAAACATAAAAAAGATACTTTTATGTCTTCAACAGACTGGAACTTTCTAAGGAGACAAAGATGTTGGAAATTATAAAGCGTAGCTTGTGGATGTAAGCAATTTATACTTTTTAGGACTTGAGGAAATATTCCAATTATCATGAATTTTACAACAGTGGAGTTCACAAAAAAATCAAATACCTCTATGTCCTTTACCGTTTAATTCATTTTACATGCTGTCTTACAAACGTAAAATCTATTACATTAATACGCTGTCAGCATTCCTATGTTTATCCCCAGTTCTGAATTAAGACTTCATTTCTGTTCTTTGTTCTCATAGACTAATGATTGAAAAAGTAGGTATTTTGAGTCTGCAAGCAAAAAAACTCTTAGAACCATTCATTATGCTATTATACTGTGTCGGATTGTTAGGTATGCTAACATTATGTGTAACTATTCATTTTCATCATCTGCTCTTGATTAATCCCATCTTAAATTGCATCTGCAGACCCAGCAATCTCATGCTATTTAATTAAATCATCAACACACTTATTTCTACCAGTTTTGCTTTTAAAGAATCGTTCTCTGAAATAAATATAACCTTTGTAGCAAAAGCAAAACATAGTGTGTTGAACTTTCAATTGCCTTTTTTATTTCCTACTCAGCGTTGTGAAACAAAGGAAATTGTAAACATTGTAAACAGGGAACGATAGAATATCTGTATGTGTGTGTATATATAAAAGATATTGAGATATTGTAATATAAAACTACAACTACAGCCAAGTAGAAAAATAGATGATAGATATACAGACAGACAAGCTAAGAGACACGCAGACATAAAGCAGGATGTACTAAGCCGAGAGATCTTGGCTCGGACGGACAGCTTGAAACTCACTGGTCTCACACTTTGCAAGTAAAGGAGATATTGAACCCATACTATCCTATGAGAATCACAAGCTTCTAAGATGGTTTCGGAGGAGAACCACTCTCCACAAAACTTCTGATTTTATTAAAAATGTCTTTCTGTAAAAATATAATATTAAAAAAATTAAAAAGGATGTCTTCCTGCAAAAATATAACATTAAGGTTTATAATATTTAATATGTTGGTAAAAGCTGCTTGATCCAAGAAGAAATCTGACCGCCATCAGGGGTCAAGAAGGAATATTTTCCCAGTATTTTGCATTTTGGCGAGCGCTTGTGACTGTCTTTTTTTTCCCTCTTTTGGATCAACAGCAGTAGGTGTTGTGTGAAAGGCTAAACTAGATGGATGCACGTCTTTTTTTCAATTTATGTAACTATGTAATGCCCAATCCCACTTGTGTAGATTGCTCATTGACTGTAAAATACGTGATTACACTTAAGCAAAGTGGGCATTGCTCATTGACTGTAAATTTGAGGGATTCCACTTTAAGCAAAGACTGATGAAGCCAATGTATTTTAACAGCGAAAGGCACCTTGGCATTTATACATAATTAGAATAAATGCTTTTACTTTTGGACACCTAAGTAGATTTACTTCTGTGGATCTTCTGGAATCCTGGCTTTTGTGGACATTGTGCCGAAAACAACTTCTACATGCTAGAAGGATAGAGCCTCCTGCTAAAGGCTCCAGAACATGTGAGTGTGCTGTATATATAATGTATTTGCGTCTACATCTATACAGTCTATGCTAAACAGTTCTAGTCTGTTTGATAAAGGAGAGAGGATATAAATATTCTCCCACTTGGAAGGGGCTGAGGACAGCCAACAATAGTCCACAAGGCTGCAATAGAGCCATTATAGGGCTCCTGCTATGGGTATTGGACCATTTCTTCTCTATATTGTCTATTAGTCTCTAGTTAGGCTATGTATTTTTGGGATACTTTTAGAATTTTTCAGTTCAAGATGGAGTAGGTTTACAAGATATATTAGATATAAGCTATATCTGTTATTTCCACATTACACTTTTTTTCCAAATACCATAATGTAATTTGAGATGTGTTATGAAGGGCAGTATGAATAGATCCTGGAAGGTGGGTAATAAGAAAAGCCCATTTATCCTCCATTTTGGTTTTTGACGTATAAAGTTCTGAAAAATAGTGAGGATTGTGTTAAACCACAACAATAGTGGTTCCAAATGGGACCACTGGATGGTGTATCAACCACACAATCCCAAGGACCTCATCCTCCTATATAAACCTCCTAATCCTCCTAATAAACAACACACATATAACCATCCAGCACAGAAGAGTGTATGGAGTCCCCAACCTCAAACACAATTTATTGAAATGTAGTCACAAATACAACAAAACATAAACAGAAGATCCACACAACAATATTAAAAAACAAATAAATGAAAACTATTGTGGGGATAGATTATAAGACACAGTATAGATATTAATATAATACAACCATGCAAACATGCAGATGAACAGCAATCTCAGACTATAGGAAGCAACAGTTGATAAAGGTCAGAGCAACATATAAAGGTTAGTAGCCTGCAACATTCATAGTCAATCTACTTCATACCATCCAGCAGTTAAGCAAAATCTGCCATTGCACTTCACTCAATATAGGATCATTAGCTAATGTTACAGATACCTGACCATTGCTGAATCCAAATAACAGGACACAAAAGCTTAAACTAATGAGCTAATACATCATACCCTACAATAATAAAGAGACATTATCAGGGAATGCCATGCCAGTCATATAATCATCTCAACTAACACCAAAACCAGAAAAAACAGGGATTTGAAGGGCACCCCAATAACACTTAAAAACATGTGAACATTGGAAAGACACTCAACGCGTTTTGCCCACGTAGCATGCTTTTTTCTCTGGAAAAAGCCACTAGTACTCATTCTCAGGACCCTTACAAACCCCATCTTTTCTCTCACTATATTTAGATCATACAGTTTGAGTAAGGATGATGAAAGAGAAATACCCAAATATTTTAAATGTAAGAGCAAGGAGTCTAGCTGGAAGTATAATGGGCATCCTTGTCTCATTCCTCTTTCCATAAGGAGGGAAGGGAAATACCCATCATTTAATAACAGTTTTGTGTCTGGGATGACACAAAGATTATGAGTGGCATACCAAGAGGAATAGCAGCATGTGGTCCGATGAATCCCAATAGAATGCATTTTGAGCATCTAACCTTAAACATATAATTTTTTGTACTTATTTGTGCATGAATCATGTTCCAGTGACATGACAACTGCTGTCACTGCCACTTTTACCCCTAGAATGAATTGTCTGCCTTTAACGGATATTAATTGCTGGGTGTAGATGACCTGAGGAAGGAAATGTTCTTTCTTTAGTTGATGATTTTAGTCAGAAGTTTTAAGTTCTGATGGAGTAATGTGACCGGGCACATTAGGGGTCTAGTGCTCTGAGTTTTTGCCTGAATTTGGGATTAAGATGGTTCATGCTTGTGTTTATTCACTCAGGGAAAGATAGGTAGACAAGAGATATTGCTTTTGCATATTATAGTTCTGCTGAGAGTCCATCTGGAGTCTGGACCAGGCATTTTCTGGGTGCAGTTGAGAACATCACTCAGGTGATCTCTGCTTCTTCTAACTGTGCATTTAACAGGTCCCTGTGCTTGTTGGCTAAATGTAAACATCCTGCAACACTTAATATTTGAACTACTTTTACTAGGAATGGAAGGTCTGTGATATGTCTTTGGTGTTGGTCGTGAAATTTCTGGTTTGTACTGTTGATTTTTGTTCAATACAGCCCTGTACAGTATGAGGTTAGATCAGGGCATCAAAAGCACACAAATTTTGTTTCCTGATTTGTTGGGGCAACTTTTATTATATTCAACACTAGCTTTTCGCTTCTCTGGAAGAAAAGTGTCCTAGAGTCCTTGGACCCTGTATAAATATTTTGTTATCGTGTTCTACCGTGTGGCGCTGAGGTCTACGTGAGTCTTGGCGAGAACTGAGAACCATTTTAAATTTTATTAATTGGTCCTCACTTGACTGATTCAGAGGTTTTCCATACTAGCGTACGGTTATCAATCTACTGAGTGTTATTTTTCATATAATTTGTCTAGTACACAAACGTCACCAAAGACTGGAAGGTTTCACAAGAACAGAGATGGGATGGAACATGTCTAGGTTTGGAATGGGGCATTGATGCACTTTTATCATTATTAAACAGGAACAACTTTCATACTGCTAGTTGGAATATGAAGGTGGCCAAATAAAAGCATGACAATGCCCCTAGGTAAAGACTTTTGGATATTAAAAATATATACTTTTGTGTGACCCTTTTGGTTTCCAAAAGCTTTCAATAAGCTATATATTAGGAATGCTCATTTAAATGCACAATTTACAATAACTGGAGAAAAAGTGTTTTTTTTTTTAGCATTTTCAGACTTTTTATGATTTTTATAAGAGATAAAGAAGCATATATGGAGATTGAAAACCATACTTGTTTTCTAGAAACAGTATGTAGGTTTATGTACCTAAGCTTTATACAGTCTATAAGAACATTACTTAACGTTTATGATAGCAATAGCTCATTGACCGGGCATGCAGCAAGTGCAAAATTAAAATTGTTTGGCACTTGATGGGTTAATATATGTAGTTATTAAGATTTGTTATTAAGATTTCAGGTTTGATCAAGTAAATGCATATACAACTGTGTTAAGATGTGAACTTGCTATGCATAATCATTTTTCTTTAGGACAGGTTTTATATGAATGTATGCGATAATTTGAATTTTAAAAATAAAACTTTATCAGCACATTTTATTTTGATTAATTCAGTGAAATAATCTGTTTGTGGACCTAGCAGATGAATGGCTTTTTGTATTAAATATACAAAACTATAAGGGAAAGCATTTACCTTCACAATTAGAAGAAGACATCTCAAGTGCAAGTCTGAACCTGCATATAATCTATTATTTGCAGAAAGCAATTTGATGCAGCCATGGATATATGATTTTCATTTAAATGTCTTCATATTGAGAATGACATGCATCATCAATCTTCCCAGCGACAAGGTAGGAGGGTAGAAATTATTGACGCTGTTAGGCAAAGGAAACTGAAAGGAAAGGAAATTGAAAGTGATCCTTAATTGACAATGGCTTTTTGTGTGTTATATAACCTCTGATCACCTGCCAGATAGAAGAAGAGAGGAACGTATTGCCTGAAGTCAAATTTTTATGCATTATAGTCAACTTGCCAATACACCTGATTTGCCCTCTTTTTCTTTTTATAAATTTAAATGTAGCCATGTTAGTGAAATAAGATAAGGCATTATTTTACATAACATTAGTGACATTATTATTTTATAACCTAAGCCATTCGAAGAGCCGGCATAGCAAATGCTGTGCCAAGGAATATTGTATACATTGCCATTTGTAACCTAGATTTTAGATGTTTCTTTTCCTAGATATTTCCCCTGCCAAACATGCAATCTTAGAACCTTTTGTGTTGTTGAAGGTTTGTTTATATTATGGATTTGGAGTCTTGTCTAGGTACTTCAGGTGCTAATATAATATTTTCAGGATACCAGTAGATGTGATTTTACTGTTGGAAACATTGTACGTGTATTACAACACAATCCATTCAAAGAAACATAATTCAAATTTATTGAAATCAGGAATTTCTGAGACTACACATGAATGTCACCAATACATAAGTTAATAATGAGAATAAAATCTGATAAGAACATCTGAGAAAAAACATAATATTAAACAATAGTAGTACGATACAGTAATAGCACAAATCAGTATATGCAACTGAGCCAATGAGCACAATAAAAGATATTACAAAAAAAATTATGTCTCATCTGAAACCCTTTACCTGGAAAATTTACCTGCATTACCTACCAACATTACCAGCATGATGTTTGAATTTGATTGGTTAACTGGGAATATGGCTAGAGTTTCCTTTATATAAAGCCGTAAAGAGACTTATGCCATCGGGATGTTGTAGTACCCTTTTTTAAGTGTTACCAGCAAAAATCGTTTTGGTTATTCTCTGGATTTCTGCTTGTTGGGAAATAGATTACCGATGTAAAAACCTAGACATTTTTTTTTTTTGCTTTAACATATAAAAAAGATGAAATTTCATAAGGTTATGTAGACGTTTAATAGTCAAAATAGATAATGTAGCTAAAGAGATAGATAGGTAGATAGATAGATAGACTGGTTGACTGACAGACAGCATTGTAGTTTTGTAAAATTTACATACTGCAATGTGCCTCAGCCATAGAACCGAACAACTATTTGCTTATCAACTGCATTGGGATTAGTGTTTGCTGCATCATAAATCAACCAATCTTTCATATTCTGCCGCTTTGTGCTACAATGTAACTACATGACCCACCATTGTGACATGTTAAAAGAACTAAACTGGCCATCGCTGAAATCTAGACGCACCCTTCACCTTTCCAACCTGGTGTTTAAGAGCTCTTCTGGGAAGCTACCACCCTACCTGAATAGGCTGATTGCCCCAGCAGTTCCCTCATCCTATAACCTCCGATCCAGGACCAGCACCTTACTTGCAATACCGCAACACAAAAAGACAGTGGCTCTATCCTCATTTTCCTACAGAGCACCACAATTATGGAATAACCTCCCAGACATCATCAAATCTTCCCCCAGTCTAAAGTCCCTTAAGAGTTCCCTATTAACATACCTCAATACGGAATGCACCTTTAAACATGTAACATAATGACTATTTCCTACATATTTATTTTTCTGTTACTCTGTATATTTGGTTTTGTGTTAATATCTTGCATTTTACTATTTTGTATTTCTGTAACCACTCAATGTTCTTGAACCCAGGACATACTTGAAAACTAGAGAATTCTCAATGTATCCTTCCTGGTAAAATCCTTTATAAATAAATAAATAAATAAATATTATATACTGTAGTACAGAGTTCTCAGAAACTTGACAATATTCTCATTAGTTAAGAAATAATAATATGGTAATTGATCACTTAAAGATGGATATATATTCCATACATAGTATGTTCATCTGTCACTATAAAAGTAATTCTTATCTTTTGCACGTAAACATTTATCTATGTGATAACCAAGCTATTTTATTGACGATTAACAAGTAAAATAGCAGTTGGGAGAGAGACACAGACATGATATCTCATTTCAGATGATCAGGGCAGTATCAAACACCTGTTTGTGATTAATTAAATTAATAGATATAAGTACCAACGGAAGGTCATCCAACAACATGTGTAACTCAGTCTTCTATACATTGCTAGTTATTCTGAGGATTTAAATCAAGTTACAATACTACAGTATCTGAAACATGTCTTTAGATGTTATTTTATTTATTTATTGTAAAGGATTTTACCAGCAAGGATACACTGAGATGTGCTTCCTTAATTCATTTTTATTCAATATTTTTTCATTACCAGTATTTGTATGTAATTTTTTTCCTAATGTTTTCATTATTGTAAGTTCTTAAAAAGTTTTACAACAAAATTTGTTTTGTTTATTTTTAGTAGTTGCACCATGAACATGAATGATTCAGGATAACAGTGAAAAAATATAAGCTGCGCAGGGTCTTCTGTTGATTTCATCAATTTCATTATATACTATGAAATAATAATAAAAATAAAATAATATATTGCTAATTAAATATGTAGATTCTAGAAAGTGATAAATTGATTTTTTTTGGTTCCGTTGCATGATCAATACATTTGTAGAATCATTAGAACGAAATTTCTTACCATGATCTGTCAGCTGAAGTATTTTATCGTTTAGATTTCTACAATGTCCATGTATGGAAAAGGTTTCCAGTGTTCCCCAGGATGTGATCCTACCTCTGATTGAAGAGCAGGTCAATTTGAATAAAAATAAAACAAGACAATTTACAGTAGACCTCCACAGCTTTCATCATTTTTTTTTAGAGGGAGAAAATTAATAATATTCATGTGTGACACTTCACAAAATATCCCATTTTGTTTTAGACCTTTGTTCAGGTTTGAAATGAGTCAAATCCGCACTAAGCTGGAATTTGGTTGCACAATCAGAGAACCATGGAAAGGTGATTATAAACATACAAGAACTGTTCATATCCATAAGCTTGAGCAGAGTAGTGTCTATTGTTTTGCTATTACCAATTTGTAGACAGAGCAATAGCTAAATGTGACTGCGTAACATATATCATATGGTGTGGTGTAAGGCACAGCTATCTTGATTTATAAAACAATTTTAATAAAACAAGTTATTTAAAGTGGAATGTCTCACATAACAAATCAATGCACAGCAATCAATAGCATTGTAGCTTAAAAATAACTTTCTTTTGGTTTCAATTTCTTATCTTCCATGTTGATAACTCCATTGGAGCAGAAAATGAGGACATTAAGTAGATTATGCAACCTGCACACCATGAAACATGCTTCACATTTAGAGAGATGATGGGTAAATGTAATTTAAGGGAAGCCGGCGGGGTTGTTTCATCAGCAAGCTGTACTTTGAAACCCAAGTGAAACTAAAGATTTGCAGCAAGTAGGGTTTTGTAAAAGAACCGTATAATTCCTTCCTGTTATCAATAATATAATGAGCTAGTGTTATAATTAATCAATTCTGGAAAGTTGATTATTTATCAAATCTTAAACTAGACCTCACAATACACAATGCCTCTGCAATGAAGCCCCAATTTTATGATAAATATTTCAAAATCTGATGGTGGGTTACTAATTCAGTCATGTTCATTGAAAAAATAATAATATTGTAATTTTTTTTCAAAAATATAAGATATTCTATGTACATACATGCAGTGGCAAGATAAAGTATGCGAACCCTTTAGAAATGACAGCACTTGCGTATAAATTAGTCTTAAAATCTGGTTTGTTCAGCTAAATTACATTAATCAAAAAGCACAAGCTGTTTTAACTAATAACGCAAATTATTGTGTAGCGCTGCTTTAAAGACTGTGTTCTGCTGCATTTAAATATTCTGGCCACCAGAGGGAGACAGAGATATTGGACTATGCTGGACAAAAACTGATCTACACCTACCATCATCCTTTGTGGAAGGACAGGAAGGGGGTGGGATAGGAAGAGGAAGGAGATCAGCGGCCTGGTGGAAGGCAAGGTCAGAGTGAGCGGAGCAGTGAAAGGAAGGAGGACGCACATGAGAACTGTCAAGGATCGCGACCAGGCCGGAGTACAGACGCTGTCTCACAGGTGCTGGAGATCGGGACAGTGACCGTGCTGAGACCTACCTACGCAGCGCTGAGAGGTCTGGATGACAAGCTGGTTCTGGCTAGACCCCGAGTTAGGAGACCGCGCTGATCGATTGGGAGTGCAGGCGGTGGATCGTTGTTCCAGTTGCGGAGATTCGGCAAGCAGGGAGCGGATCCAGTGGCACAGAGTCCCAGTACACAGCGGAGAAGATCTTTGATCAGGTGCTTGACAGTTTCGTCTATCGGATGGGTGAGAGGCCTCCCAGGCCGCAGTTCCCAAATAAGAAACGCATGCTGCAGTATTGTTTAAATCCACAGGGCCCCAACGGTGACTAGTCGAAGATTGTTTTGTTTCATTCACTGGCCAGGTGAATACAGTACCCGGGTACCCGAGACAATACACATACACATTTTGAGCTATTATTCACGGGACTTACACTCCAGAACTGAGGGGGTTAACCGTTTCTTTTGCCGCCGCGTGTTTTTCCCGCGTTACGAATTCTTGTCATTTAAATACCGTATATACGTAATATATGCTGCTTTATTGGGATCAGTAAAGAATATAATACATAAAAATCCACAACAGTGCTGGTGTATAGTTATTTCCTAGTGCGGTGAGACTAACCCGAGGTTTATTCCTTCGGCTCCTCCGGGAGTGAGCGCTACACGTGGGGGCTCATTCCGGGATTCCAGTCTCTGTAGATACTGCAATTAAAGGGTTAATTAAGGATCCAGACACTGCTGCCAAATGGTGTGAGGAGCACAATAGCCAGATAGGGTTAAGCATAGTCATGGACATTCCTGCAGACACTTGGGCCGAAGATCAGATTCGCGGGCCGTGGCCGCGCTGACACCAGATCATCGGGGGTTAATTCTGGACATTAAAGCGAACCCAGACACTTCTCACACATATGTTCTTTTTGAGTGGAGAAAGTGTGTTTTCAGGGCGCGAGTGTAAAGCTGACCGACGATGTGGAAGTTCAACTGATTCAGCCAAGTGCGCCACGTGGCGATCCCTCGAACATTCCCGCGCCCAGTCCGCTGGCCATAATCGGGCCTGAATTTATAGTGGCTATCGGAGATCTGCTGGCTAAATGTCAAAGAACAAGCCCTCCACACACTAATTTTGGTTATCGACGGTTGAGGAATTTTACAGGAAACGTACCAACTCCGGCAGGGGGAGAAGAAACCTTCGAAGAATGGGTAGAACAGGCGATGCAGGCTCTGGATGAGTGGGACATCCCTGAAGCGCAGAAGAAGCAAAGGATTACTGAGAGCCTAAAGGGACCTGCGTCAGAGGCTGTCAGAAACCTGAAGTTGAGTAAGCAAGACTGTACTGCTTTATATTACCTAAATATATTACAGGAAGTCTTTGGGCGAACAGAAAAGGCTACCGAACTCATGTACCAGTACGAACACACCTACAGCGAAAAGGTGAGAAAATTACTGAATATATGAGGCGCCTGGATAAGATTCTGCACCAGATACTTCTTAAGAAAGGGGCCGAACCGGCCACAATAGATAAAATCAGAATGCAGCAGATATTGAGGGGCGCTCAACCTCTAGATCCTGTGATGTTACAGCTGAAAACCAGAGAAGGTAACCAAGAATTGAAATACCTGGAACTGATTCGAGCTGTTAGAGAGGAAGAGGCTCTGCCGGAAGAAAAATCCTTAAGGAGAGGAGAAAGAGCTTACGCACAACCCGTGAGGCATAACGAATATTTGCAGACTGAAGATGATTCGTTGGATGCCTATGGATCCGAAGCTGACAGACAAGAGCATCTGGTTGTTCCTATATCAGCGCTGCGGAATATGCTGGCGCTTTATAAATAAAGAATAATAATAATAATAATATCCACAGAGAGTGCTGCAAAAGAGTCAACAATTCCGGCATATAGGGAGATACAAAAGACTGTTAAGAAGGTGCAAGAAGCTCAAGCTGAACTGGAACAGGCGCACACAGACCTGTGCCGAGTACTTTTGAAGGTGGCAGAGACACAGACCGATATGCAGAAGTTCCTCACTGACATGCGGACAACGGGAGTTGCTGTGGCGTCTGGCCAGGGTCCTTCAACTGAATCACCACGAACAAGTGCGCCTCCGTCTTCAAAGAAGAGATGCTTCAGTTGTGGGGAAATGGGTCATTTCCGAGCACAGTGTAAAAACCAAAGGCCTGAAGGAAAAAGAGTTGAAGAGTTCCTAAAGGCCTTAGAAGGGCTGCTATCTACCTCACAGGTGGGAAACGCCAGAGGGCCCAAGTGAAGGAGCAAACTAGGTGCCCAATGGTTGAAAACCGCTCCAAATTTCAAGACAGAACCGAAAGGCCGAGAGGGCCCGGACCCTTGCCAAATGCTGAGCCTACCAGGACTGAAAGAGTTACTCTCTTAGTATCCGGTCCTATGTCATGGGAAAGCAATGCACACCCAAAACCTCCATGAGTCAGGACGAAGGCTAGGGTACAGCAAACTGGGTCTATACCTCCTGCGGCTACGGACAAGTTTCCTGACCAGCTGATAGGTACTTCTCCCATCATTCAAATCCAAGTAGAGGGAGTCTACACTAAAGCTCTGTTAGACTCAGGTGCTCAAGTGACGTTGATCTATCGAGACTTCTACGAGAAAAATTTGAAGCACATAATTTTAAAGGAATTAAAGGACCTTGAGATCTGGGGTATCGGTACTGAGAAGCTTCCCTATGATGGATATCTACAGGTGAAGTTAGAAATTGGATCCGAGGTCATCGGACAATCTGGAGGTTGTGATGCATTGGCCATAGTGTGTCCTCGCCCTTCAGGGGCCAGCAGAAGTTCTATGATAGTGGGGATGAATACTGATCTGGTGAGACGTCTTCTGACTCCCATAGTGATGGAAGAAGGTTCTACCAGAGGAGTACATCCAATGTTACGTCCATCCAATGTTTCGTCTATCAACGAATGGTCGAAGAACAGAGGGCACCTGCCGAAGTGGGGCGTCTGTGGAGATTGGGAGGAACGGAGAAGGCTCTGCAATCAGGAGAAGTGGTGAGCTTACGGGCTTCAGTAAAGTTGAACGGATCACAACCGGGTCCTTATGTGGTACTGAAAACTGATCTCAGTCATGGGAATGAGGCCGGAGCAGAAGTAATCCCTGAGATAATCTCTACAAGAGTCTTGAAATGGACACGGGGAAGAGTTTCAGTTAGTGTGTGTAATGTGTCTGATTCTCCAGTGGTCCTGAAAACAAGAATGCCCATCGGACAAGTGGCTTCTGTTACACCTCTCTCCCCTACCGATTTAGGGGGGGGAGTGAATAAAGAGATTCCAGTTGAATGGTTCTATCCTAAAGACGCTCCCATCTCGCCTGAATGAAAGCATAGAAGCATAGAAGCATAGAAAAAATGTCGGCAGATAAGAACCTTTCGGCCCATCTAGTCTGCCAATTACATGGATACTTTACCTGGATTTATCTTTTGTTTAGGATACCTTATGCCTATCCCATGCTTGCTTAAATTCATTACTGTTTTGGCCTCTACCACTTCTACTGGAAGACTTTCCATGTATCCCACCCTCTCAGTAAAATAATGCTTCCTGATGTTACTTTTAAACCTTTGCCCCTCTAATTTAAGACTATGTCCTCTTGTTTTGCTATTTTGTTCCTTTTAAATATACTCCCTTCTCTACCTTGTGGATTCCCTTTACGTATTTAAATGTTTCTATCATATCTCCTCTGTCTCGTCTGAAGCTGACATGTTAAGATCATTAAGCCTTTCCTGGTAACTTTTCTCCAAGCCGTACACCATTTTAGTAGAAAGAACGACTCAGTCCCAGATTCTGAAATGGAAGGACTTGTTCTCGAAGGATGAGTTCGACGTGGGATTAGGTAAGAGTACTGAACATCGCATTCGACTACAAGAGGATAAGCGGTTTCGAGAAAGGTCAAGAGGAGTTCCGCTGGGAGACTTGGATGATCTACGAGAACAGCAAAATGAACTACAGAGGACTAAAGTGATTCAAGAGTCCAGGAGTCCTTATGCCTCTCCAATAGTGATGGTTCGAAAGAAGAATGGTTCTATCCGTTTATGTATAGACTATCGCACGCTAAATCAGAGGACCATTCCAGATCAATATGCCACTCCTCGGATAGAAGATGCCCTACAGTGTTTGTCTGGAGCAAAATGGTTTAGTGTACTAGACCTGCGAAGTGGGTATCATCAGATACCAATGCATCCTGAGGACAAAGAGAAGACTGCTTTCATCTACCCACTGGGGTTCTTTGAGTTCAACAGAATGCCTCAAGGCCTCACGGGGGCTCCCGCCACGTTCCAACGGTTAATGGAGAAGACAGTCAGGGATATGAACTTGATAGAAGTGTTGGTGTATCTAGATGATATTATTGTGTTCGGGAAGACTTTTGAAGAACATGAGCAGCGGTTGGAGAAGGTCTTGAAGCGGCTCCATGAAGAGGGGTTGAAACTGTCCCTGGAGAAGTGTCAATTTTGTCTACCTTCCGTTACGTACCTGGGACATGTTGTTTCGGCAGAAGGTGTTTCAACGGATCCTCGAAAGTTGGAAGCCGTAGCTTCCTGGCCTAGACCCCGGAATGTTACTGAACTTAGATCTTTCCGGGGGTTCTGCTCATATTACCGAAGATTCGTAGGAGGATTTGCTAAAATAGCTCAACCTTTGAATAAGCTCCTACAGAAAGAAGAAGTGGAAGAAGGCTCTAAGGCCTCTGATCGAAGTTCGTTGGCACAAGGACCAAGGAAGGCTCGAGAATCCATCCAAGAAGAATGGACTAATCAATGTGAAAGTGCCTTTATGAAGTTGAAGGAGAGTCTGACTCGAGCTCCCGTCCTGGATTACGCTGATCCTCATAAGCCGTACGAATTGCATGTGGATGCCAGCAGAGAAGGTCTAGGGGGAGTCCTATACCAAGAATATGATGGATTGTTGAGGCCTGTAGCGTATGTAAGCCGAAGCCTTACGCCTTCAGAGAAGAACTATCCTACCCACAAATTAGAGTTCCTAGCCTTGAAGTGGGCGGTAGTAGACAAGCTGAAAGATTATCTGTATGGGGCTGAATTTGTGATAAAGACTGACAACAATCCTCTTACGTACGTCCTTACTACTGCGAACCTGGATGCAACGGGACATCGGTGGTTGGCCGCTCTGTCAGGGTTTCAGTTCAGAATTAAGTATCGCCCTGGAGTGAATAATCGAGATGCAGATGCTTTGTCAAGAAGACCCTACACTACAGAATGGACTCAGCTGACTCCAGATGGGGTGCAAGCCTTATGTCAAGGGGCAGGGAGTAGTTGAAGCAGAAGCTATAGGAGTTATGGCTGCGGCTGTTCCAGAGCTTTATTGTAATCCTACACAGCTGAGGGATGAAAGCCTACCTACTCTCTCGAAACAGGACCTGAGAGCCGATCAGGCTGGAGATCCTCTGATTGCTTTAACAGTGAAGGCTATAAAGGAGCCCGATTGGTATACAAAGAATGGGAGCGGCTGAAGATGTTGGATGGGGTGGTCTACCGAAGGGGCCCCTCGAACAATGCTGAAGAGACACAACAGTTGTTCCTCCCCACCAAGCACAGAGAGAGTGTGCTGAGAGCATTGCACGATGACCATGGACATTTGGGTGCAGAGAGAACTTTTAAACTGGTGCGAGACAGATTCTATTGGCCCTGTATGAGATCTGAAGTTGAAAGTTACTGCCATTCGTGTTTGAGGTGTATTCAGAGAAAGACCCTACCAACCCGAACTGCTCAAATGAGCCACCTGCAAAGTCAAGGACCCATGGATTTGGTGTGCATTGATTTCCTGTGCTTAGAGCCTGATGCTAGTGGGCAGGGAAATATTCTAGTAGTGACTGATCATTTCACCGTTATGCCCAAGCTTTCTCTACTAAAGACCAACGCGCTCCTACAGTGGCAAAAGTTTTAATGGAGAAGTTTTTTGTTCACTATGGCCTACCTAAGAGAATCCACTTGGATCAGGGCAGAGACTTTGAGAGCCGACTTGTTGGGCAATTGCTGGAACTGTTAGGAATTCAAAAGACCCGAACTACTCCATATCACCCCCAAGGTGATGCTCAACCAGAAAGATTTAATCGCACGCTATTAAATATGTTGGGGACACTGTCCAACAGAGAGAAGCAGAATTGGAGTCGTCACATAGCTACGCTGGTGCATGCAGAAAACAGTACGGAGAGTGACGCTACTGGATATCTCTTGATCAGACATCTGTGGCCTCTCATAAAAATTATGTGGATAGACTTCGGAAAAATTTGGCTTCTGCGTTTGAACAGGCCCGTTTGACTTCAGGGAGCAGAGAACAGAGGAATAAGCGAAACTACGACTTGAGAGTTCGTATACATGATCTACAACCTGGTGATAGGGTTTTGTTGAAGAACTTGGGGGTTTCTGCAAGGCATAAGCCTGGCGGATAGATGGAGTTCTCAAGTTTACATTGTCTGCAAGCAACTGCCTGGTCTGCCAGTTTACCAAATCCGGCCGGATGGAAAGGCCAGGCCTCTAAAGAACTGGCACTGAAATCATCTGTTGCCTTTGAGAGAAGCTGTAAGGATACCAGTTGGAGACAAACTTTCTTTGCCGAACCCACCTGTTCCTCGCTTGGCTCCTGTTACTCAGTCTCAGCAGTCACGGGTTGTTGAAGACAGTGAAGAGAACAGTGAGGAAGAAAGTTTTTGTCTGGACTGGGTGCGCTCGCCTGAGCCTGAAGAAGTCATTCCTGTTTCTGAACGGTGAGAAAGTAACCTGAGGCCTGAGGCTCCTGAATTCAGATTTGAAGTACCTGAGACTTCGGACGTTCCTGTAGCTCCAGAAGATGCGTCCGTAGATTATAGTTCTATGCCTTCACTGGAAGGCTCATACTCAGAGGAGATGTCTGCTCCAGTCATGGATGAAAGAATTGAGCCCGTAAATGTAGCACTTCCACCCGAAGAGGAGATGATTGAACCGGAGTCCAAACATTCTATCCGGCCCCCTCAGAGACTTACCTACGATTCACCGGGGCATAGCACTGAAGAAGCTGTTACCACTGTGCGAAGGCTGCCTGAATTGTCTGCTATGCTAGCTGAGGTAGTCAGGAACATGAGTCAGCTTGAGGATGTATATCTGACCCATTACATGTTTGCTACTGAGCCTGAATGTATTGCTTAATGTAAATACTGCAATGTTATGTATCTGTTACACTTCCTTGGAGAGACCCAAGAGTTAATGGGGGGAGAGTGTAGCGCTGCTTTAAAGACTGTGTTCTGCTGCATTTAAATATTCTGGCCACCAGAGGGAGACAGAGATATAGTGGACTATGCTGGACAAAAACTGAACTACACCTACCATCATCCTTTGCGGAAGGACAGGAAGGGGGTGGGTTAGGAAGAGGAAGGAGATCAGCGGCCTCGTGGAAGGCAAGGTCAGAGTGAGTGGAGCAGTGAAAGGAGGAGGACGCACGTGAGAACTGTCAAGGATCACGACCAGGCCGGAGAACAGACGCTGTCTCACAGGTGCTGGAGATCGGGACAGTGACCGTGCTGAGACCTACCTACGCCGCGCTGAGAGGTCTGGATGACAAGCTGGTTCCGGCTGGACCCCGAGTTCGGAGACCGCGCTGATTGATTAGGAGTGCAGGCGGTGGATCGTTGTTCCAGTTGCGGAGATTCGGCAAGCAGGGAGCAGAACCAGTGGCACAGAGTCCCAGTACACAGTGGAGAAGATCTTTGATCAGGTGCTGGACAGTTTCGTCTATCGGATGGGTGAGAGGCCTCCCAGGCCGCAGTTCCCAAATAAGAAACGCACGCTGCAGTATTGTTTAAATCCACAGGGCCCCAACGGTGACTAGTCGAAGATTGTTTTGTTTCATTCACTGGCCAGTTGAATACAGTACCCGGGTACCCAAGACAATACACATACACATTTTGAGCTATTATTCACGGGACTTAAACTCCAGAACTGAGGGGGTTAACCGTTTCTTTTGCCGCCGCGTGTTTTTCCTGCGTTACGAATTCTTGTAATTTAAATACCGTATATACGTAATATATGCTGCTTTATTGGGATCAGTAAAGAATATAATACATAAAAATCCACAACAGTGCTGGTATATAGTTATTTCCTAGTGCGGTGAGACTAACCCGAGGTTTATTCAGCGGCTCCTCCGGGAGTGAGCGCTACAATTGTATTATCCTTTATTATGTCATTAAAAAAATTGCAGTATAGGTTGGAAACTTGTGTTAAATTCTAAAGTTAATGAATAACAAAAGCTAGTTAGAGTGAGAAGCTGGCAAACCTGGTGTCCAATTAATGAAATAAGGTTTGAGGTGAGAGCGACTTTGACTTCTAAAAAACACCAGATCATTTTGAGTTTCTTATTCACAAAAAGCATCTGTTGATGTGAACCATGTTTCACAGTAAAGAGCTCTAAGAAGACCTGTTAGTCAAGAATTGTTACGTTGGATAAAGCTGGAAAGGGTTACAAAGTTATTTCAAAGAACTTAGATATTCAACAGTCCAGAAGGTGAGTTAAAGCAGTGGCATTGTGTGTTTTACAAGCAAAAGCACATAATGCCACGGCCTTAGAAATGAGAAAAGAAAAAAGTAAAAATTTCCATAATTTATTTTTTTCTGTTTTTACTCATTACATGTCATATTTGGCATTATTGACCATGATTCTGACCTTTCCAATGATACCTCATTTGATATTGTGCGGTGTAAAAATCAGAGGTGCAGGGTTCTCAAGTACCAAGCTCCTCGCAGCAGTGCGGCGTTTCAGGTTTTCGATGAATCAATGCGTAGTAACGCCTTCAAACTTGCTGTCATCGTGGGAAATAAGAAGGTGAGTTACTGCAGCATTATTGTTCATATTATATTTTAAAAAATGAACACTATTGCTGTATCATAAAAAAAATATATATTTTCTTTTTTATTTTTTATTTTATTTTTTTTAAAATAACCTGAATATGGTTGGTACCATTGGAAAGGCCGTGCTCTGGAAAAAGTTTGCCCCTGTAGCCCATGTCCCATGGAGAAGGGCTAGAGGTGATCTTTAAGGTTAGGCACAGTGATTGAATTAATATTGGAGCTAGATTAATTCATTTAAATTGCTGATTTACTTTACTAGCTGAAACTGCACATGGAGCAGTACCTGTGCTATGATAATAAATGCACTTTGGGATATATGAGATGATTACTAGAGGTGTGCGTTTCGTTTTGTAACGAATTGCAATTCGTCCAAAGTTATGCTGATTAGAATTTCCAAACTAACGAATCAATTTAGTCTGAATCGCAATTGAAACGAAACGATATATAACGAATCAATTTGTTTCAACTCATTAAAACATATCGATTCGTTATGACGTGAAATGACTGACAGTAGTCTGAAACAATCAATGCATTACTTGGTTTGAAAAAGTCAACAGTGCTTAGCCAATCACTGTTCTGCATCTGTCTTCAGTCTGTGGCCAATCAGATCATATTTTAAACTTTGATTGACTTGCTTTACAGCCAGTAATTTTTATCATGTGACAGACAGTTGTCCAATGAAGGCTAGGATGGTCATGTAATCATCATGAGAACGGTACAGGTTTCAATACCACTGGCATAACGATTATCTGTCACCATGGCTAGTGTAGTTTGAGAGACATAGAGCGATTTGTATCTTCTTCTGTGTGATCTGGTGTGACCTGGTGTGAAATTGATCTCTTCTGTCAGCTTCAACAGTTCCAGGGGTCAAAAATCTCCAGTTGCTGTATTTTTTTTTAAATGTCTAAAGAGACATTTACATATGAGTTTACAGAGGAGGAGGTTCTACAGCAGCTGTCTAAAGTAAAGACAAATAAGTCATTGGGGCCTGATGTGATCCACCCTAAGTTATTAAAAGAGCTCAGTGGTGTAATAGCAAAACCGTTAACAGATTTATTTAACCAATCCTTGCTAACGGATGTTGTCCCAGAAGACTGGAAATTAGCAAATGTTGTGCCCATTTACAAGAAGGGTAGTAGGGAGGAATCGGGGAACTATAGGCCAGTTAGTCTTACGTCAGTAGTGGGGAAATTAATGGAAACCATGTTAAAGGAAAGGATTGTTGAACATCTAAAAACACATAGATAACAAGATCAGAAACAACATGGGTTTACCTCAGGGAGATCATGCCAAACGAATCTTATTGATTTTTTTGATTGAGTAACAAAAATAATAGAAAAAAGGTGGTGCAGTAGACATTGCTTATTTAGATTTCAGTAAGGCTTTTGATACTGTTCCGCATAGAAGGCTTATCAATAAATGCAATCTTTGAGCTTGGATTCCAATATTGTTGAATGGATTAGGCAATGGCTGACTGACAGACAACAGAGGGTTGTGGTAAATGGAGTTTATTCGGCGCAAGGTCTTGTTACCAGTGGGGTACCTCAGGGGTCAGTACTTGGACCCATTCTCTTTAATATTTTTATTAGTGATATTGCAGAAGGTATTAATGGTAAAGTATGTCTTTTTGCTGATAACACAAAGATTTGCAACAGGGTTGACGTTCCTGGAGGGATCAGCCAAATGACAAATGATTTAGGTAAACTAAAAAAATGGTCGGAGCTGTGGCAATTGAGTCTTAATGTGGATAAGTGCAAGATAATGCACCTGGGGCGTAAAAACCCAAGGGCTGAATATAGAATATTTGATACAGTCCTAACCTCAACATCTGAGGAAAGGGATTTAGGGGTTATTATTTCAGAGGATCTAAGGGTAAGTAGTCAATGTAATAGAGCAGCAGGAAATGCTAGCAGAATGCTTGGTTGTGTAGGGAGAGGTATTAGCAGTAGGAAAAGGGAAGTGCTCATGCCACTGTACAGAGCACTGGTGAGACCTCACTTGGAGTACTGTGTGCAGTACTGAAGACCGTATCTCCAGAAGGATATAGACACCTTAGAGAGAGTTCAGAGAAGGGCTACTAAAATGGTGTAGGGCTTGAAGGAGAAAAGTTACCAGGAAAGGCTTAATGATCGTAACAAGTATAGCTTGGAAAAAAGACGAGACAGAGGAGAGAAACATTTAAATACGTAAAGGGAATCCACAAGGTCGAGGAAGGGAGTATATTTAAAAGGAAACAAAGTAGCAAAACAAGAGGACATAGTCTTAGATTAGAGGGGCAAAGGTTTAAAAGTAACATCAGGATGCATTATTTTACTGAGAGGGTAGTGGATACTTAGAACAGCCTTCCAGTAGAAGTGGCAGAGGCCAAAACAGTGATTGAATTTAAGCAGGCATGGGATAGGCATAAGGCTATCCTAAACAAAAGATAAATCCAGGTAAAGTATCCATGTAATTGGGCAGACTAGATGGGCCGAAAGGTTCTTATCTGCCGACATTTTCTATGTTTCTATGTTTAAATGTCTCTTTTTTGTACTGTTGCTTTGCAGTGCCCACACTCTGTGTGGTATCATTGCCAGTTTGTATTGTGTCCTGTGCACAATCAGGTAAAAAATAAATTAATTTAAAAATGCAAATCTAAATGTATTTAACTAATTTAAGAAATCTTGATAGTGTAAGGGGGTGGCTGGGGGAATTCCTCCTGCCAGCTGTCTAGGATAGACTGCAGCTCTAGTTTAGATTAGGTATTGTTGCTAAATATTAAAAATTATCATTTAAAAGCATTGATTGTGTCACCTCACTGTGCTCTCTGTGCAGAGAGTCTTGTGCTGAGTGTGTGTATCTGCATAGTAGCAGAGAAAGAGGAATTGAATATCAGAGCTTGATTCTGTGCTTCAAAAATATTTTTTGTAGTTTTTTTGTGGCTCATCAACCACCACCAGTACCCCTTCATTTCTGTTCTAATTTTTTATTAACCCCTTTTTTGATTTTTTTTTAAGTAGTTGTGTTGTCAGTTCACCTTCACAAAAGCCCCCACACATATACATCTATTAAAGTTTTAATACATCACACGTACACAAATACAGGTAAAGACAAAAAGCTTGTTATTTGGCAATTCTCTAGCTGAAGGTTAGTAGCTTGGCCATTTTAAGGACCAATTCTCAGCTCGACCCCTCTTGCCTTTTTACATTATCCTGTTTGTGTTTCCATGACAAAAAATACACTGGGCCTCATTACAATCCTGATGCTAACGTTAACGCTCACCTAGTGAGCATTAACGTTAGCCCCGGTGGCTACAGCACATTACAATCCAAACGCTAACGGATTAAGTAACCTGTTACCGTTTGGTACCTTGCGCTTTTCAGCGCGAGGTTACTGTACTTTGCGCTCCCAATACTTAACATGGGGAGTGCAAAGTGTTAATCAGCGTTAGGATTACTAAGTCTTAACGCTGATTAATGTCCGGCTATGGTTAGCAAAAAGTTAACCACAACCTGGACTTGGTGCTAACGGATTCCACTGGTGCAGAATTCGTTAGCACCAGCTAAAAAAAAAATATTAATTGCCAGATACTCAGCTCCTGTCCGCGGCGAGGACCGCTGCTCCGTTCGCCTCCTTTGTCGCCAGGAACCGAGGGAGAGACTGGGGGGAAAAGTCCTCCAGTCTCTCCCTGCAGATCACTTTGCTGACCTGCCGGATCTCGCGAGGCGAGATCCGGCAGTTCATGTGACCGTCAGGGAGAAACTCAATGAAGTCCTATGGACTCCATTGAGTGGATGCTTGCGGTGGCGCTTAGCACCGCCGCGAGCATCCTGGGGCATAGCGCCTGCTAACAATGCAGGAAGCTTTTTAAGCACCTGCATTGTAATCTCCCGTTAAAAAGGAGGCGCTAGGGAGAAAACTGCAGGCACAGTTTTTTCTCCATAAGATTCTAATGTAGCCCACTGTGTTCAATCTGTAAGATGCCATCAACAGAGTTTCCTGGCCTTTGGGCACACTGGGAAAATGCCCACCGGTAGGCTGCCAGCTACCATGGTGAACCCCAAACTCTGCCCATGACCCATTCCAACACTACTGTATACATGGCGACTGCCTTCAGGCTCCACTTCTCTCCCTCCCTTTCCGGTCCCAGGCAGTATTTGTTAGTTTTTATGTCTCATATTTTTTTTTCATCTACTACTTTATTATTATTTTTATTATTTATTATTTATTAAGTGCCAACACATTCCGCAGAGCTGTACAAAAGATGCAATGGGTAAAGACAGGACAATTCTGAGGGGATTAGAAACAGGAGGTGATGAGATGAGGACCATTTTTGGGTTGGTCAGAAATCTTTTTACGGAGTCAGGTCACTGACCTGAGAGAGAACAGAGGGAGAGAGAGCGGGAGTGGAGAGGTAGATCTGAGTGTTGTCGGCATATAGGTGAGGAGGTATAGATGGAGAAGAGCAGAGGACCTTGACTGAGCCTTGGAGTACACCGACTGACAGGCATAGAAGAGGAGGATTCGTCAGCAAGGGATCCAGAAAATGATCTATTGGAGAGGTAAGATTTTAGCCATGAGAGGGTGGTATCACAGAGACCAAGAGAGAGAAGAGTGTCTTAAGGAGGAGGGAATGGTCAACTTTATCAAAGGCAGCTGAGAGGTCAGATAGGATCAGAATGGAGTAGTGGCCATTGCATTTAGCAGAAAGGAGGTCATTAGTAACCTTTGTGAGAGCGGTTTCTGTTGTGCTGGGAGCAAAAGCCAGATTGTAGTGGGTCAAGCAAGGAGTTGGAGGATAGGAAGAGGGTTAAGCGGATGCAAACTAGTCTTTCTAGCAGTTTTTGGCACTAGTGGAAGTAGTGAAACTGGACGTTAGTTTTCAGGAGAATGTGGGTCGAGGGAGGGTTTCTTGAGAATGGGTGGATAGGGGCATGCTGGAAAGGAGAGGGGAATGGGCCAGAAGAAAGGAATAGGTTGAAAATGTGAGTAAGAGCAGGAGTGATAGATGAGGACAGAGAAGATAATAGGTGTGAAGGATAGGGTCTAGCGGGCAGGTAGTGGGATGTGAGGAAGACAGTAAAGGATAAACTTCATCCTCTGTGGTTGGGGCAAAGAGGCTGAGAGTCGAGATGGGGTTGGCTGGGGGAGGAGAAGCGCTATATGCTTGTGCTGGGATGTTGTTTCAGATTGTGAGTGTTTTCTTTATGAAGTAGTCAACAAGATCTTGGGCACTGAGGTCGAATTTGGTAGGTGGCACAGGTGGGTAGAGGAGCGAGTTAATTGCAAGAAAATTAACGTCCCTGAACAATTTATGTGACAGTTCTACATGGGTTAATACTTAGGCAATCAACATATGTTTATTTGTTTAGTTGATTCTTTGTTATTTGAAAGTGCTTTTGAGATTTTAAAGTAAAATTTTAATTCCAGATTATAGCAATACAAAATGCAGAATAATGCACTGGGTGGAAAAAATAGATCTACTGCAATGGTTTTGTTTTGAAAGTTTTCAGTTACAGTTACAAGTATTTATAAAGCGCCAAAAAGTTCCATAGCGCTGCACAATGGGTGAGACAGAATAACAAAAATATATGCAAGTTTAAAAAAACAGAACAGTGGGAGGGATAGAGCCTGCTTTAGAGTTTACAATCTAAGAGGAATGGGGTGATAGGTTATCTGTGAGTAGATAGCTGGGTATGGGAAATAGCGGGTGCTTGGGGTTTTTAGCAGCAACTATATCATTAGTCACCTTGGTCAGAGCAGTCTAAGTAGAGTGCTGGGAGTGAAAGCTGGACTGATTCGGTTCAAGTACGGAGTTGGCAGTGAGAAAACCATTGAGCTGCTTTTACATCAGTATCCAGGATTTTGGAGGGAAAGGGGAGCAAAGAGATGGGACTATAGATCAAAAGGGAGGTACGGTCAAGAGATGGCTTCTTCAGAATGGGGGTAACCAGAGCACATTTGAATGGGGAAGACTTTCTTTACTTGGCATTTCTGGCCTATCTGTTCATTCACATCAATCCTTTTATTATAAATGTGTCTCTGAGCAGAGAAATTTGTAATTCTGATCTATTTTTTGTTTTAATTACATCTAATTGTAAAAATGTATATATATTCAGACATCTTGAAGTTAACATATTGAATACCTTGTACTTTTATTTTTACTTGCTCAATAGACATCTGAACGCTTACATTTTCTAATTTGATTGGCAACATATTGTCTTACATTTCGCCAAAAACATTAATATTACATCTTTTTAAATCAAAATATCTACCTGTGTCACAAAAGTATTCTGTTATTGATTAAACTAAAGAAGAAGACATGTTTTATAGGTTTAATGATCTCAAGGATTGTAGAAGTCCCTGATCTACATTTAGTCTCAGTTTGGCACCTTTGGGATTTGATTAGGAGATCTACAGTCTTCTTCAGTTGTTTATATGATTTATGTTCCACATATGACCTTCTTTTAAAGGTTGCAAAAATAGTTTTACACAAAATCCAAAAAAACACAAAGTTAAAATGGTAGAAAACTATCAAAATGAAGGCAAAACTCAAAGATAATCAAGACACTGTGAAAAATTATAAGAAAACAGTGAGATATTTGAGATTTAATCTTGTCAAGCATGACCTGCTGATCACTATGACCAGGTTCAGCCCCACCACCCCGGCTGGCTAAACTAAGGCCATCCCTCTGCAGCCAATGACGCATATGGCGCGTTGCCTGCAGAGGCAGGCCTCAGGTGGAGCTGGAGAGCTGCGGGGCATGCTATGACACCCTGCCTGCATTAAGACCCTCCCACCAGGCACCATCCACCTGGCAGGAAGGGGTTAAAGATCATTTGAAAGTTATTTCAATGGGGATGTTTTCGCAGAAATTTTAAAATGTAGGGATATTTATATATAGTAGGGCTCAAAATTTCCACTCGCCTACTCACATTTGATGACTTGAAATTAAGTGAGGGCGAGTGGAAATGCACACACAGGCAGCACAATAAATGATTTTATGCTGCGTATTCCAGCGGTGCCACCGTGCAGCCCCCCCTTCCCCAGGCTGCACGGTGGCAGGAAACCACTGCCTAACCTAACCCAGCTCATCTCTGTCACTGGCAGGGGGGTGGAGAGGAGCTTCACTGCCTCCTCACTCTGCTCACACTGGGGTATGATGACTGGGTATACATGTATCTGGGGTCTGATGTCTGGGTATTAATATTATTTTTGTAACTTTATTCTAAATAAAACCTTTTAACAATGTAATTTCATTAAGGGGGTGTGTTTAGGGGCAGGGTTAAGGGCTCGGTAGGGGTTAGGTGGAGCAACTGGTGGCGAGTAACTCTTATGGCCTGGCTAGTAGCTTGGGACTTGAAATTTTGAGCCCTGATATATAGGATCTCTCAAACTTTCATTGCCCGGTGCTACGTTAGGCCAGTTGTACTCCACATGAAAAAGGACACTCATAGGTCTCTTCTACTGCTAGTTAAACTTTATTAGGATCGATGTTTCAGTCTGCAAACCACAAACTTTCTTCAGTATAACAGCCATATATAAAACACAGCATTATATAGACATTATCACTCACCACTTCCAAGCTCCCCTCCACTTCATGCTGTCAGCACGCCATGCACGGCCTAGTCCTGATTACATTAGGAAGGTTACACACCCTCGTGTCACCAACCATTATGGCAACCACTGTAACCAAACACACCACATCAATAACACATTCCATCAACATACATTGTAACATCTCATCCTCTATGCTCTACTTGATAGGTTACACAGGTGTCACATTTAAAATTAAGGAGAACCCTGGATGTATTTCTCTATACTTAGAATACTAATCTCCCTCAACTTCGGAAGGAGGCTTATTGGATAAGCCTCCCTCCTTTTTTTTTTTTACCCCGTTCGTCGGGTACGTTCGGTGGGTTCTCTGTGGCTAAGTGATCTGATATGATCAGATAGTGGCAACAGGCTATCGGCAGATTTTTGGCGAGTTTTCGGGGATTTTTCAGATCCGTTCGGCTCCTTTTCTGTTTTCATTTCCTGTACTTCGGAGACCCTGTGTTGAATGCTGAAATCACTGCAGGGTTGGGGAATTTGATTCCCAAAAGTCAGTGGAATGAGAGAATGCTGAATAACCCCTATAGGCTCCAAACTCAGCAACAATACTCAATGTCAAACAGCAGTTGCGAAGGCCAGCAAGGTATTGGCATGCATTAAAAGGGGAATTCACTCTCGGGATGAAAACATAATTTTGCCTCTTTTATAAATAAATGGTAAGATCGCACCTTGAATATGCTGTGCAATTTTAGGCAGCTGTTTTAAGAAAGGATATTCAATGTTTTTGAACCCAGGACATACTTGAAAAGAAGAGAAATCTCAATGTATCCTTCCTGGTAAAGTACTTTATAAATAAATAAATATGTGTTTAAAAGCTGTTTGATCCAGGAAGAAATCTGACTGCCGTTCTGGGGTCAAGAAGGATTTTTTTTCGCAGTATGTTGCTTATTTGGCGAGCGGTTCAGATTGAGGGTTTTTTGCCTTCTTTTGGATCAACAGCAGTAGGTTATGTGTGAAAGGCCGAACTCGATGGATGCACATCTTTTTTCAGCCTATGTAACTATGTAATTATATGTATTTAGATGCAAATGTTTTTCATTGTATTTCATGAATAATTGTGTATATACATTTTTGGTAGTGAAAGTGTTAACACACTGTTTGTCTTCCATGGCCAACTATTACCTGTGGGGGACAATTAATTTGAATAGCCGGATGTTTCATTCTGCAATTCCATTCAACAGCTTGACTACAGGGCTGTATCATGTGATCGTTTACACATATAGCCTCAGCAACTGAAAGCCTGAGGCTGACTCATGTTGCATTGCAGGATGCCTCACATCTGATTTCTGATTTTGTATTTATAATTTTTAACTCATTGAAAAGTGACGGAATTAGAGAGGAATCTACGAAAGCTTGATATCGGCTCCAAGGTGCCGCAGCAATTCTGATTTTTCTGGGTTGCAGTAGGTAAGTAGTAAGTAATACTTCTATCAATTTTCTTTTAATCTTTAAACATTTATTTGCTAGTAACAATTAAAATTTTGTGGGTCTTTCTCTCTGTTAAAATATCGTATGTAATAGCAAAATAAATTTTGCTATTACAACCAGTGGCATTTTTAGAGCCACAGTAACAATTTCACAATTACCCATGGGTTTATAGCATTCAGGAACCTTTGGCTTTTACTTTACTGACTCAGCATCCTCTTTGCTGAGCCACCCGGAGAACTACCTGAGGTCAGCAAGCTTGGCCCATCAAGGGCACTATCGGCTACCCTGAGCTAAAACCAGAACGCAAAGGGGAAAAATTAGCGTTCGCTAGTTTCCCCTTTGCATCCCGGTTTCACAAGCAGATCGTGGGGCAGTCACAGAGCCAGCACCCTGCCCCAGAGCGAGTGTTAGGCTCGCAGATACTTGAAGCAGTGCTAAAGCACTGTCCCAAGCATCCCCTCCATGGCATCCGTTGCCCCTCGGATGCACAGTGCTGGGCAGCAAACTCGGATGCACAGTGCTGGGCAGCAACCTCGGATGCACAGTGCAGGGCAGCAACCTCTGATTCACGGTGCTGGGCAACCACCTTTGGATTCACACTGCTGGGCTGCGACCTCAGATTCACACTGCTAGGCAACCACCTCAGATTCACACTACAGGGCTGCGACCTCAGATTCACACTGCTGGGCTGCGACCTTGACTTCACACGGCTGGGCAGCGACCTTGACTTGAAGCTGCTGGGCAGTGGACTTGATCTCACACTGCTGGGCAGTGGACTTGACTTGAAGCTGCTGGGCAGCGGACTTGATCTCACACTGCTGGGCAGTGGACTTGAACTGCTTCTTTAGGCAAAGCAGACATGGACTTGCAGGTACATCAATAACATTGGTGAAAGGTTCCCTTCACCTTTCTTCAAGGGTACCTGAGAGACCGGCTTAGGTGGGCGCACTAAGCAGGCTGAGATTTGGTGCAGGGAAGAACTACAATAGAAGCAGAGGTTCATTCTTCTCCTCCTCTTATGCTACTCTGGGGTTAGGGGTCCTCTGACTCCTTCCGGAGTGCGCACCTTAGTGAAGGTGCCCCTAGTATTGTGCAGCAAGAAAGCATACAGACAGTCCAGACAGTGCTTCATAATAGACTTGATAACCTCTCTCAGGCTTTCTACCAGGGCTAGGATCACTGCAGGCTCACTGTTAACTGGCTTCCTCATTTTGTCACGGTCGGGGACTAGCCTTGAGTGCAGGAGGGTTGGTGGTGAGCCTACTGTGCAGTGAAACATGCCCATACAATATTAGTGATGAGCCGAACACCCCCGAGTTCGGTTCGCACTCGAACTCGAAATTTCCAAATGTTCGAACTCAATACAAGTCAATGGGACTCAAAATTCGATTTTTAGAGTGCCCTCCAAGAGGGCATATATGCTAGATATTTACCATAAAAGGTGTATGGGGGTCCAGGTAATGCCCTGGGGGACAGGAAACAAGGACAAAAAGTTTTAAAAAAAACGTTTTTAAAGGGACAGTGAGTTTTCCATGAAATAAGGGTTCAAAATAAAAACAAAAAATTCCTTCAAATATCGTGCCTAGGAGGTCCCCATAACCTGCCCGTGAAGTGGTGGATTTCTAGGATGTATAGAAATATGTAAAAACCAAAAAATGACATTTCAAACTACGGTAAATGCTTTTCCTTTAATCTATTCATAAACAACTGCTGGGGCGGCAGCCTGTATGAAAAGACATTTTAGGACGCACAGAAAAAGTTTAGTGATTTTTTGGCTAAATTATGGTGAAACTTATGCAGGCTTTGGATGAAAGTAACTATAGGTGCTGTTGGACTTCTCTCAACAGTTGCCTCCAATATGTTGGGATTATTATCTCTGCACGTGACTACAACATGTCGAGATTTATATTCAATAAGAAACTTATACGAGACACAAATATCAATAGTTTATGTTTCCTAGAAATTCTCATAAATTCTTTTAATTGTCTGTGTTTTGCTTTGAAGAATACACTAATCAATAATCGGATAAAAATATATATATATTTATTACGTATACAAAAAAGTTTGAAATCTCATATCATAAACAAAGATTTATATACACCACAACATCCATCAGCACATAGACACTAGCTTCTCAATATATGTATCTCCTGTTAGTAACTGCATATATGATTAATATAATTTACCTTATCAGTTAGTAACTATACATAAATGGTTAATAAACATTTCTACGTAACGAAAATTTAACATATATTTCCCAGCAAACCAATGTTTAACAAGCTAGATCTTTTAGAGATATATGTATCTCTCTATGATACGTGGATCAACAAAAGATGAGCTATCACTTATTCTATTTTTAGAATGATGAGTAATAAAAACTTATTTAGTGAATCCTCCCCTAATATCGAGAATTAAGCTTCTAATCTTCTACTTTTTATATTGTAGTTATATAATTCCTTGCTTATTAATTTCAATCACAGTAATTTCCAAATTCAATATATATATATATCGGTATATCAATCTTTCAACAGTTTCTTTAGGATAAATCCTTATATCCGATTCTTCTTCATATCTTTATCTGCAGAATAGAAATATTTTGAAGACTCTAGATCTAACAATAATCTGAGAAATCTCAGTCTATCTGTTGCAAGAAATACTCCAAATATATATAATTTATTAACCTTAAATTTGCTCTCTCATACATTACCTCCAATCTGGATTCAATGAGTTAAAGCCGTGGAATATTCTTTGATTGTTTTGGAATATGTGAAAATTATCAATGTCAGATAATCAATGCATGTGAGTTAGAGATGTGGTGTGAAATCTTGAGTGCATTGTGTCCTGGGATGGTCTGCTAGCGATGGTCTGCCTGCGATGGTCTGCCTGCGTGAATGCCTGTCTGAATCATTATGTCCTGGAATGATCTGACTACATTCTCGTGTCCTGGAAGTCTGAATGCGTGAATGCTTTGCAACGAACAGTGCGGCTCCAATTATAGTCAATTTGACGTCACTGACAATCTAGCTCTATATTAAAGATAATATTTACTATCCTTAAGAGGGCAGTGTTGCACTTCAGATTAATTCCACCATTTAATTTTTATATCTCTTATCTCAGATCATAAAGTCAGTCTGATTTACAAAGACCCTCTATTTTCAATGTAGACTCTGAGTCTGTCCTGTCCAAATTAGATTTATGTCTCCACTCCTCTCATACTGAGTAAATTCCTTTCTAGTTAAATCACAGAATCTATTCTTCAATACTATTTACCAGTTAAACTCAACAAATACTTATTGGAGCATCTATTTCCTACTGTAAATATAATAAAATATACCTTGATTATAAGAATATTTTTCGTGAATATAATCATACATTTTGCAAAATTTTTAACTTTTATTCCTATACCCAAAGAGAAAATATCTTTTTGTTTTAAAAACTTAAGACAAACCAATAAATTTAATTATGACATGTCTAGCACTTAGCTTCAGCATTATATCACACAAAGACATTTTAAGGTTACCTCATGTCTGGCATTAAAAGAAAAACTGCTTTTAAAGTTTCACCTAGCCGTGAACTATTTAAAAAATCTCTGTTCATTTCTAAACTAGGGAAAATTGAAAAAGAAAAGACTTTCTATTTAAAACAAAATGGCTACAGGCATCCATTTTAATTTTTCCCTTCTAATATACCTGACAGTGCTTTAAAATTGGACTTTTAGTGTCGGCAACAGTGCCGTCACACCGTAACCCCTCTGAGGATATGAATCTGGTACCGGCGTCAGTGGCAGTGCACCCAGATATTGTGCCTTTGGTGCCAGGCCAGCAAGTACCATCATACAGTAACCCCTCTGTGGTATTGTGGAAGAGTGCAGGGGTGGACCATGCAGTCAGGGTCGGTGCTAGACTATTTTGCGCCCTAGGCAAGACCAGCTACTTGCACCCCCCCCCCAAAAAAAACAACAAAAAAAACACACAACATGAAACTGCTAAATTTCTTTTTATTTAAGAATAAAGTTTGAAAAGCACCAATAGTAAAGGTAAAATAAATATAAATAAACTGTATTAAACCATTTTAAATTAACTCTATTAAACAAATTAAAATTAACTCTATTGAACAAATATAAATTAACGAAAAAAAAATAAGAGTTGTCACGTAAGTTTCAATTTCAGACACATCAAAAATTCACTTTGCGTTCCTTATCCTTTGCAAATTTTCATCATGCGTATATATATATATTGCCCAGGCCAGCTCACATCATGCGTATATATATATTGCCCAGGCTAGCTCACATCATGCTCACAGACAGTCACAGATGCGCCATCATGCGTATATATATATTGCCCAGGCCAGCTCACATCATGCGTCTATATATTGCCCAGGCCCAGGCCAGCTCACATCATGCGTATATATATATTGCCCAGGCCAGCTCACATCATGCGTATATATATTGCCCAGGCCCAGGCCAGCTCACAATCATGCGTATATATATTGCCCAGGCCCAGGCCAGCTCACATCATGCGTATATATATTGCCCAGGCCCAGGTCAGCTCACATCATGCGTATATATATATTGCCCAGGCCAATCCCCTGGTGGAGATAGGGGTTCATTTGAACCCCGATATCTCCAGGCAGCTAGGGGGTCATGGAGGGTGTCAATCGAAAGGCCTGAGCATGGCCTTTCGAATGATACCCAACATGACCATGTATAAAGTAAAAAAAAAGAAAAAAGAAAATAATAACATGTATTTTTTTGTGTGTTATTTTTATTAATGCAGCAATATTGTTCACATTTCAATTATAATGTGAACGATGATGCACTAATGATTTTTTTCTATGGGGTGTGTTTGCTATAAATCACGTAATTCCCCCCTCAAAATGCAACAAGTCCCCATTTCTAATTTTTGTACAAGTGCACCCCATAGAAAACATAACCGCAAATGCTCATGTGCTAAAATGTGAAAAGAAAAACAGTTTACACACTGCAGATGATTAAAAATTAAATTTTGTATTGCATTTTTTGTCATAATATACAGGCAGGACATGACCTATACATATAAAAATGATATATTATGAATCTGCGGAGTCTGCCGGAAAGAACGATATCTAATATGTCTGGGTTATTTAATAAAAATGTGGCTTTAAATCGCGTTTAAACATGATGAGCGAAAGCGGTAAAAATGAGCTGAGCACACAGCAGTGAAATGCAGCATATTAGAAGAAGATTAAGTAGAGAAATTAACACTTATCGGAAGCAGACACCACACCCTCAGTATAGTCTACATACATACAATGTATCAAATTGATTAGACCAGACTAAAAACACATGTTGTTTATGCCGTTTGAAAACACAGGTCATTAAGGCTAGGGTCAGACTGAGGCAGTGCGAACGCGCGTTCTGGCGCACTTAATCACGGCCGCACTAGCAGCAGATGCCGGGCAATGACGGCCAATATACGAAGTACGGTCGCACAAAAGTCCGGCCGCGCAACGCAAGTGGAAAATGAACGCATTTTTTCGAGAACGTTAAACCGCTGGTACTGACGTACAGAGTGCGCTGCGGCCGCATAGCAGCGTGTGTGCGTGATTAGGAGATGTCAGACGCTGCTAGTGTGCGGCCAACATAACGTTCAAACAGCCGGATTTCCCTAGACTTCTTTTCACCCCATCGTCATGAAATACGTCCAGAATTGCGCATCGTCTGACCACTTAAGCGTATTCCGTGAAAAATGCTGTGCGCACGAAAACAGTGCGCACGCATCGACGTACATTTTGACGGTGGCCGCAGAAAATGCGCTCATCTGTCCCTAGCCTTAGAGGTGAGAATCTTTGCACGTACACATTAGTTTTTAATTCAATATCTAATAAACCGTTGCTTATAATATTCTGCCGTAAAGATTCTCTTTATTTCTAGATTTTTTAGTATTTTTTAAACATTTTTTATACTTTTTCAAATATTTTTTTTTTTTTGCGAACTCGAACCGAACACGCCAAAAAGTTCGAAGTTCGTGAACTTGCGAACAGCCAAAGTTCGAATAGAACTCCAAACTGATAGAACCGAACAGCTCGTCCCTATACAAGATACAGAGACACAATATACTAATGCAGGGTACAGGATACAAAACAGGGTTTATTCTATAAAGCCGGATACACAGACAGACCTGAACTAAAGAACATAAACAAAATATAAGCAAACCAGAATACGGCACAACGGAAACCATGAATAACTAAACCAGAAATACTAACAAAGGAGATCTAAACCAAAACAACAGGAAGAGGTATGGCAATTGGAAACAGACTAGAGCAGAGATGCAGGAAGGGGCTGAGGCAAGAGAGGGATGGCTGAGAGTAGTAAGAGTGAGGGAGAAACTGAATATAGAAGCAGCAAGGAGGCAGGAGAAACCAGATGAGTAACAAGAAGGGACTGAATACCTAGAAGGATGAGAGAAGCTGCAAACACATAGGGAAACCTAATAAACACAGGAAGGGCAGACTATGAACAAACCAATACATAAATAACACAGATAACTATATCTGGCAATGGTACAAATCAAGGATCAAGCAATAAGAATGGTCAGAGTATAAGCAGGATGTCTGGGCAAGGCGGCAAGCAGAAAGTCAAATATACAAAGAAGAGGTCCAGTACACAAGATATCCAAGAAGAGAGGAAACAGGTCTGCACAGGAATAGGCCAAGACTTCAATGAATGAGGAAGTACCCTCCTTAGGGTGTTGCCTCCTTTTAAACAATGTTCATTAGTCCTTAAGAGAGTCCAGGTGAGGTTCCAGGACGAGATATCCATTTGTTCACCAAAAGTCCAGGAACCAGCATAGTTCATGTAAGTCAAGCTTAAAGGGGTACAAGGAGGGCGCCAGCGGACCAGAGTGTCCAAATTGTTACAGATTCCTGCTTCTTGTCTTGTTAGTATTGTGTTTGTTTGTTCTTCAGACCTCTCTTCTCCAGCCACTGGGCCATGCTATTTATTTGTACTTTTCTGCCTTTTCTAGCTGTCTGATTCTGGTTTGTATTTTGGTCTCTTTGCTCTATATACAGTTACTGGGAATCTGGGATCTACATTTAGCCAATTGGGGTCCCTGAACCATAAGCAAGACCCTGGCTCCATAAATTCTACCAGCCCAGGCATGACAACTCCCTATAATAGGAACAACTTCCCACCTCTCACTTAGAGACGTAATTCAAAGGGAATTTTGCATACCTCAAGCTGCATGTTCCTTGTGAGATCGCACACTGTATTACTGGATCCAGCAGGTCAAAAAATACAGAGTATTTAAAAAGTCTTATAATAATGAATTCTATGTTATGCTAGGGAATTTATGAATGACCCTAGTAGTATCCTAATGATTTTTTTTTACTGGTGCCTTTTAGAGTTGTAGGGTACCCAGGTATTGTCCTGCTAATAGTGTTACGATTGTGTTAATCGTGGTAAATATTATTGCAACTTCCAGGATCGGATCAGAATTACTAGTTATGCACTGGTTTTCTTTTAGCAGATAATTAAAATTGAGTTCTTCATAGGAATGAAATAGGAGTTAGTGCAAGATGCTGGTAAACAACTGTAGCTAGTCAGAATTGTAGGTACCCAACATTTTGGTAAAATGTGAACCTGTTTGATGATCAACAAATTAAAAAATTATATATATCATTAAAAATTTTACAAAACACCAAGAAAGAGAACTCCATATTATTGACCACCTTCTTCCACCATTTTCTGTGAATGGTGGAAGAAGGTGGCCAATAATATGGAGTGCTCTTTCTTGGTGTTTTGTATTTGATGTCTTAGATGCACCCGCTTAGTTTTGAGGTTGAGTGCAACCTTCTGCTGTTTTGTATTTTATACATATAGGGAGCTGTCAACTCCCATTTGGTGTACACCCCTCCCTGTTCACAGGTGCTCCACCATGACAGCCTATGAAGGCCTCAAGCAGCCGAGCTCCAGGGTGATTGGATCCTGTAAGTGCAGACTCGGTCAAGTTAGATAGGACCTGTCAAAGATGAGGTACATTGGCGACTGTGACAGGCTTAAGCAAATTATGGTCATAACTTTGTGAACTGAATCCCCACCATTTTACCTCAGTCAGGTTTTTGAGCATTTTTAAAACTGTGTTTTTTTTCACAGAAAATGGTGGAAGAAGGTGGTCAATAATATGCACCCGCTTAGTTTTGAGGTTGAGTGTAACCTTCTGCTGTTTTGTATATTAAACATTTTACAGGCGTATGTCAGGCAAACAAATTGGGCACTCTATGGCTTTCCATAAATTTTCTTTAGTATTACCAGTTAACATCTGTTTGCCGTGAGCATGGCCCACTGCTCAAACAGCAACCTTCTTGTATCTCTGTTTATTCTTTGCACGTCCTGTAATAATTATTAGATATCTCCTATAAGTAAACGAAAATCTGAGTGCATTCAATCTGAATACATTAATAGTTATTTCTTAAATGTTAAATATGATAGATAGATAGATAGATAGAAAAACAGACAGATTTAAATGATAGCAGGTAAAATTATAGATCTCCTTGTAAGCATTTGGTGCTATGCGCTTTGTATTTATTTTCAGCTTTGAACTACAACAATACATTGTTAAAATGGTATCCCCACATCAGATTCTAACCTGAGGAACAATGGCTTCTGTGTCAAATGATTTGACCTGTAAAACATTATTTATCCACCGAAAATTAAATGTTGCGCTTTTCCTAAGGCTCTATTACCCAAATTACCCAAAGAGAATTTTTTTCTTCAAGTGGTAGTCATGTATCAGTGGTCCGACTGGTGAGTCCTTTGCTCTGCCTTGTCCTCTTAAAAGATCATTAATCATCATCCCACTTTATAAGGCAGAAAGGCCAACTTGCTGTGAGCGATTATGAGGTTGAAGCTCCACAGAAGTACTTAACACATTCCCAGAACCATGTTAAGGATTTCAATCCCTCCCCTAGGTAGCTGGGTAATTTATCATCTGTCTTCTGTTGAAGCAGAGTGAATTTGGCATAAAAGCATGAAGGAGTAGAATCTAAGCAGAGAAAACACTAAGAAGAAGACACCCTAAGATATGCAAAGAGTATTGGAGATGTGTAGTTTGTGTTAACTTTTAGAATTCTATTGTGGAAACCAATGGAATTAATAAACACATTTATAAAAATTAAAAGAAATACAGTAACCAGTTTAAAAAGCTCTGGAAGATTTCATTAAAAAGTCGAACTATCATGTTACCATTCCACTGAAAACTCTATACAGCTAAGAGTAAACTGAGTAGTTATTTCACAACATGAAATATTTTTTCAATAATGAATCTCTGTTTAGTTTTGTAGACATTTTCAACATCCATGCATTAAAAGGAAACTGTTATAATATCTGAAGTGCATGTGAGAATCCAGTATTTTTGTTTTAATGCCCTAGTTAAATTTACCTATGCAAAGTGGATACCTCTGCTACACTGTATGTGTATTGCACAGAACGGTGTCCACATTCTTATTTATTTTTTAATGTGAGATAAGGAACATATATCAATTCCAGCCCTAAATACTCCTTTTTCCACTATTAGGAACAAAAATACGAAATCTATGAATCTATCTATTTCTTAGTATTCAAAACAAAATATTATTGTGAAGTATCGAAATTTAGAGAAGAAAAAAAAATGTAGATGTTGCACTGTATAGAAGAAACTAAGACTGACAACCGTAAGTAGAATAGACAGTTTCCATTACCCCCTCACCCTCACTGGAGAATAATTTGCAAAGGCTGGGTAAATTGTGTTTTAAGAAGTGTAATGATGTGTAATAATTTCCTGTCAGCGTGTCACTTACACAGTAAAGCTTTTTTTAAAGGATTTGAAATAAGATCAGAGCAGGAATGCATTTTTTTATTAACTGTTTCAAGTTAATGAAAACATAAGTGTAAAAAACATGTGTAGTGTCAGATGAAAGTAAATTGTTCAGCGGATTACCAACATGGAAATGTACATGCTTTCTAGAAGTATTACATATGCATAACAATCTCATGCCAGGTCCACAAATTCAAATTAGTACATCTGTACGATGTTGATGAAGAAATAGAAAGACGGGCAATAAAATATGTAGTCCTGGGGTGGTCCTGGTTAATTATATTTTATCAATTTTATTTTACTTATTTTCTATATTGTTTTATTTTACTTATTTATCTATTATCTATGTTTTGTTTTTACATATATATATATATAATCTTTTCTATTTTAGTAAATCCTTTATTTTTATTCATTTTTTTCTGGTCCCCCCTTTTTTATTTGCCTTCCACCTTCACCCTGTTGACCAGGAACATGAAGAATACACAGAGGGAGTCTGGCACTACCATTTAATGGAGCTGCAGGAGCACACACTAGAGCCAGGTTGCAGACTCTAGAACAGATGACTGGTGAGAGTTGCCCTCCTCTATAGTATTTAATTACATTTAAATCATAATATCCTATGCAGTTTCTCCTTATTTCCCACCACACTTTGAGGTCTAAGAAAGCTCCACCAGTGTCTAAGCTGGGCTATCCCACAAGTTGGTACACCACTACTCCTCTTCAACACAGAAGTATAACATTATTCTACCACCTTTTCACAGTGTATTCATCATTTAACGCTGCAGGGTGTACTATGCTGTCCCCACAGTGGGTGGGCCTAAACGCTGTGGAAAAGCATAGCACACCCTGCTCACTGCCCACAAATGCGATCGGCCCGCCTACCATGCACGCATGTTGATTATGTCATTGGCTGTCCTGCGGCATTCAATGACGCAATCAGCGCATGCGCAATGTAGGCAGGCCAAAGGCCGACCTCAATGTCAGCGGGGCATGCTATGAGCATTGAGTTCTGGCAGGGTTAAGGATACACATTTTCAGAATTTCCCATGATCTACGTCATCTGTGCTTAGGAAACTGTTTCCTTTCATATTTCCATATATTTTTTGGCATTACCTTTGAGGAGTTTTTGCCCCCTGTTCCCAGTTTCCTTTCAACCCACCAGTTAATTTCTCCCCCAACATCATTACATTTTAACACCCCTGCTAAGTTCTCTCCCCAGTTCATCTCATTTCAGCCCCCAGATAATTTCTCCCACAGTCCTTGTCATTTCAGTACCCCAGTTAATCTCTCCCACAGTCCATCTCATTTCAGCCCCCCAGTTAATCTTTATGTAATATTTGCATATGTATATTCTAACCAATCATATGCTAGTGTTCAAATTGTCTGGTGACTGTTGTACTGTCTGAGTCAGTTGGTAATTTGCCTCTCTGTGAACAACGGTCATTCAGCAGCTTGGTGCATTATAATAAAAACAACACCACACTAATCTTTAATTCTGCATTCTGCAGAAAGTGCAGCAGGCTCAGAAACCTTTTGAGCAGTTTGTGACAGACTTACGGCTCCTTGTTAGGGACTGAAATTATGCACAGAGTGATGAGATGATCTGAGTACGTTTCTGGTCAGCGTGAACCACAACGCTTCAGGGCAGAGGCGTAACTAGAAACCTCAGGGCCCAGGTGCAGGAACTACAATGCCCCCCCACCCTATGCAAAAACATATTTTGTCCCCCCTCCCATCAACATGCATTGGTCACCTCCAGGTCCACAATGTGGACTCTAGACAATCAGTGTCCCATTTTTTCCAGATCCATTATGACATCTTCAGTCCAACCCATTTTAATGTAATGTGCACTATTTGTATCTCACAGAGCTCCACGGTAATAAATCTCCCAGTAATGTGTGCTGTGTATGAGCTTATCACAGAGCTCTACAGCAATAAACCGCACAGTTATGTGCAGTGTATATGAAAGTATCACAGAGCTCCACAGCAACATAACTCACAGCAATGTTCGGTATGCATGAGCGTATCACAGAGCTCCACAGTGAATAAAACTCAAAGTAATGTGCAGTGTGTATGAAAATATCACAGAGCTCCACAGCAATAAAACTCAGTAATGTGCAGTGTGTATCAGTGCAAATCACAGAGTTCCACAGCAACAAAACTCACAGTAATATGTGGTCTGTATGAGTATATTACAGAGCTCCAAAGTAAAACTCACACATAAGTATAAAATAAATTAAAAAAAGAAATATATATAAAAAATATAAGCAAGCCCCCCCGGCCCAGGCAGGTGAGTCTGGGCCCCCCCGGACTCAAGGGCCCGGGTGCAGTGGCACCCTCTGCACCCCTGGTAGTTATGCCCCTGCTTCAGGGCTCAGATGGCTCCCATGATAACCTCATCCATATTGGTGTACATAAGAAGCAAAACAAGATATAGCATATATTGGTGCAGTACACAGAGTCTTATTGCATATCATAGATCCACTCACAAAATTAGAGCCCTATCACCAGCTCTGAGTGGACTAGCGCATCTGGGTATATTGTTCAAGAGTCTTCTCGGGTAACCCACACCTTACTCGCATGGATCTCTCATTGCAACAATATGTACAAGGAAGAAGAAAGACGAGAAAGATCTCCTTGTGAACCTCCATCTGAACCATGAAGTGTTGTGGTTCGCGCTGACCAGATATGTATCACAGAAATCTTTAAGTGTTGGGTCTAAGTTAACACTAGAAAAAGCGATTCATATCGCCAGATCATATGAATTGACCCAGGCCCAGGCTCTGGCGCTCCTCGCAGCAACAACATTTACAAGGTTTCTCACCAAATAAACATTAGTGTGGACTGGAGGCAACATGGTGCCCCTCACATACAGAAGTATGAACAGGTTTTATTTTCTCGTGGCTCTGACCCAACGCAACCCACAAAGTGCAACTACTGTGGAAACAAGCAACATACCGCTCCCTGTCAGTGTCCTGCAAGAGGGAAAATATGCAAGTTATGTTGACAACCTAACACTTCACCAATGTGTGCTGCTCCAGCTGCAGTAAAAATGTCTATTCTGTATACAAAGATGGTGCTGACCCAAGAGAGCATCATGAAATGGTCGTAAACTCCGTGACCCAAAACAGTCACCGCCCAGACATGGAGCAAGTCTCCAAGTGAAAACCCAGTGTACTGTGCGACTGGCTCCTTGCCACCTGGCTACGTGGCGACCACCTGACAATTATAGGAAACTGCTACCTGAAATGCCAGCACAACGACGCTCAAATATTCCATACATTTTACAATGTCGACACAAGGGCACCTCCTGTCATAGGCCTAAAAAGCATCATAGATTTTGGCCTCATCGAACTTGTACTATCCGTCTCAAGCAATCACAGTGAAGTATCAATCATGGAGGAATTTGCAGATGTCTTTAAAGGAATTGACTTATTCACTTTTGAGTGTACCATACACTTAAACCCACAGGCAACCTTTGTAGTGCACCCACCAAGAAGAATCCCTCTCACATTATACAGTTGCCTTTAAGAAGAACTCGAGAACATGGAGAGATAGAGTATAATCATTAAATTTACAGAACCTACTGATTGGGATAACTCCATAGTTATTGCAGAAAAGCCATGTACAGGAAAATTACGGATATGTATAGACCCAAGAGATCTCATTAAGGCGATCAAGCGACCTCAATATCCTTTACCTACTCTAGAAGACATCACTCCCAAGCTAAGGAGGTTCTCAGTACTCTGGTGCCCTAGTGTACCGGGCGCCATAGCGCTCACACAGGAGTAACGCGGTTGAGATCTTTTTGCACAGAAATACCTTCTTGATTTTTACCAAATTCTTGATATTCATGGACTTGTACTCCAGAAGCCAAGGAGTACCAAAGAACCAATGAATTGCCACTAACTTCCAAAGGTTTCGAGACCAACAGACAACTTAGAGCTCCTTCAGAAATGCAATGATTAGCTTGACAGGCAATGAATTGTGCAGGCTGCAGGGCAGTCAACAAATGTACAGGTTTAACGTTATCTGATAAGCTCGAGCGGGCAAGAAGTACCTTACAATTATCAGAGATGGCTGACACACATATGGGTATACAGTTATTACAGACCTGGGTATATTTTGCAGTTAGGGTGCAATAATCATATGCGGTATATAAACATAGAAACATAGAAAAATGTCGGCAGATAAGAACCTTTCGGCCCATCTAGTCTGCCCAATTACATGGATACTTTACCTGGATTTATCTTTTGTTTAGGATAGCCTTATGCCTATCCCATGCTTGCTTAAATTCAATTACTGTTTTGGCCTCTACCACTTCAACTGGAAGACTGTTCCATGTATCCACCACCCTCTCAGTAAAATAATGCTTCCTGATGTTACTTTTAAACCTTTGCCCCTCTAATCTAAGACTATGTCCTCTTGTTTTGCTACTTTGTTTCCTTTTAAATATACTCCCTTCCTCTACCGTGTGGATTCCCTTTACGTATTTAAATGTTTCTATCATATCTCCTCTGTCTCGTCTTTTTTCCAAGCTGTACATGTTAAGATCATTAAGCCTTTCCTGGTAACTTTTCTCCTTCAAGCCGTACACCATTTTAGTAGCCCTTCTCTGAACTCTCTCTAAAATGTCTATATCCTTCTGGAGATACGGTCTCCAGTACTGCACACAGTACTCCAAGTGAGGTCTCACCAGTGCTCTATACAGTGGCATGAGCACTTCCCTTTTCCTACTGCTACACAGTATTTCTTTGCCGCGATTTGCACATAAGCTTTTAGAAATTAAACATACACCTTGGGTCTGAAATAGTAACCTGAACAGGCCACAAATGATACCCCAGAGCGAGATGGGAATAATCCCAGACAACGAGTGAAAGCCCCAGCTGCAAACATAGGGTTAATCCACCAATGCCCAATATCAGCGATAGCTAATGTGGAAGCAACAGAATGGTTATAAACAAGCCGGGTCAAAATCAGGAGCAGGAATTGTAGACAGAAATGGGTCGGCAACAAAATTAGCAATGATAATAAGCGTAGCGATGCGGGAACAGAACTCCACGTCAGGGCGACGAAGCAACTCCTCGCGCCCTGCTTTAAACTTGGCGGCTCCTCCACACCAGGCCCCATCCCCTCAGATGCCATTCGGCCATTACAAGGTGCTGGCAAACGACCAGCCAGTGGCACCAAACTATGCCCAGACCCCCTGGCAACACAGCAGGGGCTGAGGATGTAACACCTAGATGGTAGTTCTGGCTATTGGACTATTAAACTCACTGAAGAACCCTCCAAACTCACTACTTTTAACACAGTCTTCGGGCGATACAGGTTCAACTGTCTTCCTTACCAATTAATATGAGCCCAAGATGAATTCCAGCGGAAAATAGATGAAACCTATGAAGGTTTTAAAGGTATAACATCCATAGTTGATAACATCCTCATCTACGGGAAAACAAAGGCAGAACACTATCAAAATCTTTCCGCTATGTTGCAGCATTCAAGAGAAAGGGGTGTCAAGCTTAACCCCCCGGTCCATGTCATTGCAGCCCCCCCAGTTAATAATTCCTACAGTCCATGTTATTTTTATCTCCTACAGTCCATGTATCTTTTCAGCCCTCCCCCCGTTAATCTCTCCACAGGTCCATGTTATTTTTAAGCCCCCCAATTAATCTCTCCCACGGTCCATGTCATTTCAGCCCCCCAGTTAATCTCTCCCCCAATCTATCTCAATTCAGCCTCCCCGAGTTAATCTCTCCCACAGTCCATGTCATATCAGACCCCCAGTTAATCTCTCTCACAGTCCATGTCATTTCAGCCCCCAGTTTATCTCTCCCACAGTTCACGTCTTTTCAGCCCCCCAGTTAATTTATCCCTCCCCTTTATCACACACACACCACTGCTTGTTAGATACTTACCAAAGTGGAATCCCTGGCTATCTCCCGGTACCGGCTGCCTCTACTCCCCTTCCTGCACGTGCTTGCCTGTTGCAGCACGGCAGGGGGGCTCTGCATGGCTTGAGGGGGAATGGGCTGGGCCAGTATGTCTCTTATAGCCTCCACCTTCGCTCCTCTCTTCCCCCTTCTTCTGGCACAGAGAGGGAGTATAATCCCACACACTGCCAATCAAATGCAGGACCCTGTGCCCGGTGTCTAGCAGAGCAGGAACGGCGTTTCCACTAGTGGAGTAGTCCTGGAACACCGTTCATGTGCGTTCCCCCTGCACTCAACCCCTTGTTGCTTTCCATGTCAACAACTGGCGTACAGCTTGTATGGAGTCCCCAACTTTACCAACAAGAATGAAAACTCAAAAGGCTCCACCATGCACCTAAAGAACCCAGTAACAGCAGATAATAACACAATAATGTTTATACTTTAATAAAGATTTAAAATGACTCTAATAAAATGTGAGCTATAGAAGAGTCATACACATGCTTCATACATACAGTATGCCTCATGGCTCTTGCTCTATCCTCATGCAGTCTGCTACACTCTTTCTGGTCATCAACTTCACACGCCCCTGCTCCCTTTTGTTTCACATACCTTAGTCTCTTAGATCAATGTTCCCCAACCTTTTTGGCAGCAGTGATTGGTTTTGTGGAAGACAATATTTCCATGGCCCAGGTAGGGATGTGTGAAGTATTTTCAGGTTGATTCAAGCACATTACATTTATCGTGCACTTTATTTCTATTATTATTACATTGTTGCTGAGTTTGACAGAGTGCTGCTAATTTTAAGTGCTGCTGAGTCTGACAGAGTGCTGCTGAGTCTGACAGATTGCTGCTATTAAATGCTCCTGAGTCTGACAAAGTGCTGCTGATTTTAAGTGCTGCTGAGTCTGACAGAGTAATGCTGAGTCTGACAGAGTGCTGCTGATTTTAAGTGCTGCTGATTTTAAGTGCTGCTGAGTCTGACAGAGTGCTGCTAAGTGCTGCTGAGTCTGACAGAGTGCTGCCAAGTTTGACAGAGTGCTGCTGATTATGTGCTGCTGAGTCTGAAAGAGTGCTGCTGAATTGCACTCTCTCTCTCCTGTGGCACGCTCTCTCTCTACTCCTAACCATAACGGCAATGGTGGGGCTTAACGTGAGGATGTGTCATCACGTTAAGCTCCACCCTCTCCCCTCCTGACATTGGAGGACTGATATGACAGGAGGGAGAGCTCAGGAGGTAACGCGAGCGATGCGGAGCGGCGGCAACTATGGATGAAGCTTTGCTCGCTCGCCGGCCGCAAGAGGTGAGAGGCAGGCCCAGCAGGAGAGAGAAGCTTCATCTGTTGTTGCAGCCGCTTCACATTGCCCATGTTACACTGCCATCTGGCACTTAACAGACCATGGACCATATATATGAGAAAACAAAATATGAGAAGCAAACTAGTCTGTTTTTTCCATATAAAACATTATAAAATGTTAGCTGATATGTTCCCCTTTCTGAACTATTACAACTGCAGAGACACAAAGAAGTCTATTAAAATCTCTAAGCATTGTCTTGTATAAGTGCCAGTTCAAATATTTCTGTTGATGTACTCCATTATTTCAAAACACTTGGTAATAAATATAATAATAGCACAGTGAAATAGAAATATAGTTCCTGCATACACACATTGCTCAGTAGGGTGCATTAATCAAATGGGTGATAAGATCCTATGTGAGATAATATAACTTCATGCTATGTTGTTGTTTGGAACTGATTTATCATAATGTCTAAATAGCTTGCTGCTTGATGAATCAGCCCCCAAGTATAACATAAGATAAAGTGATATTATGTCACGTGAGGCAATATCATCTGTTTGATTAATATATTAAAAAGAGCTACTGTACATGCATTTCTATCCACCAAGTGGAAATATTCCCAGAAGAGCTCTGTCTTTATAAAAGTAATCATCTCAATCAAATTAGCAAAATCATTTTACGCATTAGCTCCGATAGACTAGTTCTAAAACTAAAAAGAAAAAAACGTTCTGTGCAAAGAAATGGAATGCTATTATACATGAGATTGCTAAAATTATAAAAAGTAATGGTCTTCCATTCTTTATCTTAAATAATGATATTAATATTTTAAACATCATCTCTGTTATCTTTTGGATGTCTCAGTTTCCCGTTGCACATCTAGAATTTGACGTGCAAGTAAAGCCACTCTGAGCTGCAGGCACTTTGGTCATGTAACAAGTGTGTGAAATGATTTCTAACTGCAGTTAAAATTATTAAACTTCAATTATTCATATGGGCGATGATTACCTCTACCCTAACTGACATACCAGCTTCCACATTTAGATGAAATACTTAGTCCACAGACAGCCCTTGAGGAAAGAATTAATAATTGAATATGAGTTAATGATAATTACATGATAACTTTATTGGCCAAGCTCCGTGCCCAATTTTATGTGAGCCTTGCTTATTATATGAAAAAAAATTCTGGTTCAGAAAGAATATGAAATATAACAAAATGAGATACTGCCATTTTTGTAATGTGATTGATGCAAATGTTAAATTCAATGACGATTTAATTTCTTTCAAAACAGAAACCATCACACATGACCAAAAAGGCTTTGGAAATTAAAAAAAATACACATGTTTTAAAATATCACCTCAGCAATCAGCTTCTATGGTTGGTTATTTTCCCATTTCAGGGACAAGAAGAGTTAATTTTTCAAGCAAAGAGAACAATAGTACCGGCTGGGTGGAGTAGAGGTAACATCACTGCTCTGCGTGGAGAGAGCCTGTGGAGCCTACTGGGATTATCTCTAACACAAGTAGTTGAGGAGCCGACCCGTAAAGAAGCCATATTGGATTTAATACTCACAAATGGAGGTTTGGTATCGGACGTTGTTGTAGGTGAAAATTTGGGATCTAGTGATCACCAGTCAGTATGGTTTAATATAAGAACAGGGATGGAGCCGCACCACACAAAAACAAAAGTTTTAGACTTTAAAAAAACAGATTTTTCTAAAATGAGACTTTGTGTGAAGGAGTCATTATCAGACTGGAGGAGTTTAAAGGGAGTCCAGGAGAAATGGGATTATTTAAAGGAAGCATTATTGAAGGCCACAGGCAATTGCATTCGACTTGTTAGCAAAAACAAAAAAGGGAAGAAACCACTGTGGTACTCTGCAGAAGTGGCCAAAATAGTGAAGAACAAAAAGACAGCATTCAATAATTATAAAAAAACTCAGTGTGAAGAAGATAGGCAAACCTATAAGATTAGGCAGAAAGAGGCAAAGCAATTTATAAGAGCTTCCAAAGTGCACGCAGAAGAGAAAATAGCTCAGTCAGTAAAAAAGGGGGACAAAACATTTTTTAGATACATAAACGAGAAAAGAAAAGTAAAGCAAGGATTAGTTAGATTAAAAACAAAGGAAGGAAGGTATGTAGAAGAGGATAAAAGTCTCGCTGACTGCCTCAATGAATATTTTTGTTCAGTCTTTGCTGAAGAAAAGGAAGGAAAGGGACCTCAGTTAGGAGGAAACACTAACGAGACAATTACATATCAGTTTACAGAGGAGGAGGTTCTACAGCAACTGTCTAAAGTAAAGACAAATAAGTCAATGGGGCCTGATGGGATCCACCCTAAATTATTAAAAGAGCTCAGTGATGTAATAGCAAAACCGTTAACAGATTTATTTAACCAATCCTTGCTAACGGGAGTCGTCCCAGAAGACTGGAAATTAGCAAACGTTGTGCCCATTCACAAGAAGGGTAGTAGGGAGGAATCTGGGAACTATAGGCCAGTTAGTCTTACGTCAGTAGTGGGGAAATTAATGGAAACCATGTTAAAGGAAAGGATTGTTGACCATCTAAAAACACATAGATTACAGGATCAGAAACAACATGGGTTTACCTCAGGGAGATCATGCCAAACTAATCTTATTGATTTTTTTGATTGGGTAACAAAAATAATAGACACAGGTGGTGCAGTAGACATTGCTTATTTAGATTTCAGTAAGGCTTTTGATACTGTTCCGCATAGAAGGCTTATCAATAAATTGCAATTTTTGAGCTTGGATTCCAATATTGTTGAATGGATTAGGCAGTGGCTGAGTGACAGGCAACAGAGGGTTGTGGTAAATGGAGTTTATTCGGCGCAAGGTCTTGTTACCAGTGGGGTACCTCAGGGGTCAGTACTTGGACCCATTCTATTTAATATTTTTATTAGTGATATTGCAGAAGGTATTAATGGAAAAGTATGTCTTTTTGCTGATGACACAAAGATTTGCAACAGGGTTGACGTTCCTGGAGGGATCAGCCAAATGACAAATGATTTAGGTAAACTAAAAAAATGGTCGGAACTGTGGCAATTGAGTTTTAACGTGGATAAGTGCAAGATAATGCACCTGGGACGTAAAAACCCAAGGGCTGAATATAGAATATTTGATACAGTCCTATCCTCAACATCTGAGGAAAGGGATTTAGCGGTTATTATTGCAGAGGATCTAAAGGTAAGTAGTCAATGTAATAGAGCAGCAGGAAATGCTAGCAGAATGCTTGGTTGTGTAGGGAGAGGTATTAGCAGTAGGAAAAGGGAAGTGCTCATGCCACTGTACAGAGCACTGGTGAGACCTCACTTGGAGTACTGTGTGCAGTACTGGAGACCGTATCTCCAGAAGGATATAGACATCTTAGAGAGAGTTCAGAGAAGGGCTACTAAAATGGTGTACGGCTTAAAGGAGAAAAGTTACCAGGAAAGGCTTAATGATCTTAACATGTACAGCTTGGAAAAAAGACGAGACAGAGGAGATATGATAGAAACATTTAAATACGTAAAGGGAATCCACAAGGTAGAGGAAGGGAGTATATTTAAAAGGAAACAAAGTAGCAAAACAAGAGGACATAGTCTTAGATTAGAGGGGCAAAGGTTTAAAAGTAACATCAGAAAGCATTATTTTACTGAGAGGGTGGTGGATACATGGAACAGTCTTCCAGTTGAAGTGGTAGAGGCCAAAACAGTAATTGAATTTAAGCAGGCATGGGATAGGCATAAGGCTATCCTAAACAAAAGATAAATCCAGGTAAAGTATCCATGTAATTGGGCAGACTAGATGGGCCGAAAGGTTCTTATCTGCCGACATTTTTCTATGTTTCTATGTTTACATACTCACCACCCAGGACATACTTGAAAACAAGAGAAATCTCAATGTATCCTTCCTGGTAAAATCCTTTCTCAAAAAAAATAAAAATATAACAAACACCAAATAAGAATAAGATGTACTGTCCTTATCTAAGTACACACGTGTTACATTTATTACTTACAAACTATAAATAATCAAAACTGTTAATTTTTATTTTCTTTATCTTGAACCAATTAAGAAAAGCCAAAAGAGTGTCAATTGGGAACTAAAAGGTTAACAGCAGATGCAATCAACCGAGCAGTAACACCCATCTATGCACACCTATGTAATAAACAAAATAAATTAAACCCTAAATAGGAAACAAGTAGAAATTGTAACCTTAACCCTAACTGTATCCCCATCCCTAATTCTAAAACAAGCAGAAACTTTAACCTTCACAGTAACCCTAATTCTCACACTAACCCTAACACTATCCCTGACTCTATCCTTAAACAAGCAGACTCAGTAACCCTAACTACATCATGGTCCTGAATATCATAAACAGCTGAATGTATTGGACACTTCTGATATTCCGAATAGGGCCAATACTTACATTTCGGAAGCTTTTGAAAATTCCAATCGACTGGTTCTAATGATGCTGGAATCTTAAATTTTTTGATTATGAAATAGTCTGAACTGAATTAAATTTTTTTGGATCTGCATATATCTATTAAACATCTTGAAAATTTCTTCTAGCAACTCACTGCTATACGCAGAGAAATGATGTATAAACCTTTCAATACAAGGCACTTATATTATTTCAGAATTACGACTGATGGATACTCAACTTGTATAACATTTATTGCACAGCAAAACTAAAACAGAAAATTTGATTATTTTCTGTCCTATTCTCTTATTTCTCTGCAATGGTTTGTGTGAGTTGATCCTGTCCTCTTCTTCAATGCTTGGTGGTGATTTGGGTCCATCCTTTCTTCTTCGTTGGCTAGTGGTAGGACCTGCCTCTCCTCTTCTTGGGCTGGTCATTTTTTGAGTCAGTCCTCATGTCTTCCTCTATGTGGATGGATGGATGATGAATTTCGATGGAGATAATTTACAGTTAGTTTTTTTAATTTAACAGCTAATTGAGTGGGCAATTGGCAACCCACTCACCTGTTCCACCCTGAAAGCACCTTCAGTCTGAGGTTACCTAGCGTGCTGTGAGTGCCCTATCAACTTCTACGATGACAAATGCAGAGGTAAGCAGGTATTGCCATACCCTTTAAATGTAGCTAGCCTACAATTGGGGAACTGTAACCATAACAGCAGCAGTCATTCCAGAGAAACATTCCCTAGAGTGTGGAAAGTCAGTTCCTTATCAACTTCTAAAGCTACAAATGTCAATGTCAGCAGGAGTTAACCTATATTTGGAAGGGGAATTAAAAGGTCAGAATTCATTTCTTTGGGAGACTTGATCTACAACAGCAATGTCTCTCTCTTATCAGTTTTGTTTTCTATGAGCCTAGAGAGTAATTCAAGCATTGACCTCTTACTAGAGGTGCCTACAAAGCTATATCAGTTATACCATCCTGGCAAAGTGCAATTACGGACAAAACACTTGATCGAGGTTGCTGTACCATTTGTGAAGAAGAGGAGACTTCCTTTGCATTTCAGCCCTCACTGTACTGATGAAGGTGGTGCGCAGACTACTTAGTCTATGGTATCTTCTTCTCTGTAATTGAGGGAAAACTTTATGACACAAGAGAGAGAACACAGTGAAAGCAGGCCACTAGTGACTTTTCTCATTCTCAGTGTACTCACAAATCTCTTTTTGTTATCTAAACAACAGCAGTAATAGCAGCAGCAGCAGATTCAGGGAATCTGAAGAACAGACTAATAGGACCATCATATAACATATAATGTGAAGGGGAAAACTAAGCTATGTTATCGCTATCAAGGCTTAAAGGCAATGACGGTAGTAAGTGCAATTGCAATCTCTTAATGCGTATATTTGTAGTAGCCAAGCAAAAGTTAAATCAATAAATAAGGGGAATACCTACAACCCCATACAACCATTCAAGCTAAAGCTAACCTCGGTGGTTCACGCCATCTACTATACTCCACTATACGGAGATGCAAAGCAGATACCAAGTCTCCATAATAGTCTCCATAATCAGAGCAAGTAAAAGAAAGACCAAAATCAGTAAAAAGTACAACATACCACTTTCCACTTTTTGCCGCTAGTGCACAGAGTTATCAAGCACTATGAACAAAATGCATTGGGTGTTATGTTGTATCTATCTATTACATAAAAGCATGTAATGCCACTGACTTAGAATTGAAGGGGGGTGAGTTTTGCATTTAATTTTTTTTATTATTATTTTTGCACATTAGGGGCCATATTACATAGTTGGTGCTAACTTAACCAGAGCTGTTGTAAACTTCCCAGAGCCATTATAGCCTACGGAGGTTTTAAGTTTACAACTGCTTTGGTTAAGTTAGCACCAACTTTGTAATACTGCCCTACATGGGCATAATTGGCAATATATTTAAGTCCAGACTCTAACCTTTTCAATGACATATCACTTGACCCTGTGCAGTAAAAAAAACTGAGATTCAGGGTTCCAAAGAACCCACAGAGTCCCTTGCTGCTGTGAGGCGGTTTACAGTTCCGATGAAACAATGCGTAGTAACGTATTGTTCCATGGCCTCAAAACTTGATGACAATGTATCTCATGAAAAGGTAAATTAGTGCAGCATCATTGCTCACTTTATATCTGAAAAGTGAACAATAGTGCTGCATTAAAAAGAAAAAATAAATATGTATTTTTCTTTATTTATTTTATTTTTACATTAAGGCTAGGGTCAAATGAACGCATTATTCGCAGCGACCGTCAAAAAGTGCATCCGAATGCATTGCCGTATTTTTTCACGGAATGCGTGAAAACGGTCATACGATGCGCATTTTCGTGCGTGATTTTTTACGGATCGTCAATAAAATGTCATGCCTCAGCCCTGGGAACCTGCTATGACCAGTCTGGCTTTCCATTCTCTGCCTGTCTGTATCACTCAAGGGTTAATTCCTGCTCTGATCTAGTGTGTGGTGTGCATAAAACCTGGACACACCCTTCTCTCAGGGCTCTCTTATTTTGTGTTCCCTGCCCTTTACTTGTGAGGAGTTGTGAGCCGCCTCTCCCTGAGTCTGTCTATTCCCAACATTCTTCTGTACTGTTATTGCTATTCTAAGTGTTCCTTATTCATCTGCCTGCGTTACATCAAGACCTTTTTGCGAAGAGCTCCTGGTTCCAGGCCTGTGGATCTTGTCAGCAGTGGACACTGCCTAGCCCACTATCCCTGCCATATCCAGACTACACCTGTGGCTATCTGTGTTCAAGGTACCTTTTGTGAAGAGTTCCTGGTTCCTACTTGGGGAACACTACCTAGCCCACTATCCCTGGTACAGAGGAAGAGACCACCTTTGTGAAGAAGGACTTGTCTATTTGTTTTCAGTATTCTGCAAGTGTATATAAGACTGTTGCTGTGTGCTTACCTTGAGAATACACTTAATATACTTATACTGCTTCCTGTGTCAGCCTGATTTGCTCTCCCCCAGCACCTGGGAAAATAAACATAAGGCCACGCCATGACTCCATCCTGGCGCGAGCCTGACATAATGAGAGAGCGAAACACCAGGCCCGTGGGGGAAATAACTGCACTGGAAGACATCCTTGATCAGCTCTTCCTATTGCTGGAGAGGGTGTGGGATTGGAGGGACTTCTTTACTTCTCGCCCTGGTCCTGTCAGACCTTCACCAGTAAGCAGCAATTCACAGCAACCAGCTGAATCTAATCGCTCTCCACCTGCATGCAGAGCTCAGGCACCTCCTGTGGAATCACAGAGAGAGAGGTGTAGGATGCTGAATTTATGTTTCTACTGTGGGTCAGATCGGCACAAAATTGATTTCTGCCCAATCAGACCTGTCAAGCAACGCCAGGCTCCAGCCGCTGCCCCGTACTGCGCCAGACTCCAGCCGCTGCACCTGTACCACGCCAGACTCCAGCCACTGCTCCTGTGCCATGCCAAACTCCAGCCACTGCTCCTGTGCCACACAAGACTCCAGCCGCTGCTCCTGTGCCACACAAGACTCCAGCCGCTGCTCCTGTGCCACGCAAGACTCGCCAGGCCACTGCCAAATCACGCCAGACTCTGGTCGCTGCCAAGTCTCGCCCAGTTAAGTCACGTCAGGCAGCTGCTAAGCCTCACCAGGCTACCAACATTGGCAAGCCTCGTCAATCCCCTGTACCAAGGAGGTCTGTTTTCTGTGATGTCTCTTCGGAGGAGGAGGGTACAGAGAATGAATCTGATGCTGAAGACATGGAGGTCTTGACCCCAGACCCTTCTGGGTCCATAGAGATCCTGCCTACTGAGCTCGTTGACGCAGAACCCATGGTTATGGAACCTGAACCCCAGGTACCTATGGAGGTGGGTGTGACCCACGTATCTCCTATCCAGACTGCCAAGCACCCTAGAGGTGGTCCAGGAGAGCAAGTCTCAGACCCCAACATTATACATGGCTGTGACGATCTGCCTGATAGAACCGTTTCTTGTTCTCATAAGGATGTCAGGACTTTTTCTATAGCCTCTGATGGCTTCATTATTCCTGATTCAGATCTTGCTGCCTATGAGCAACAGTTGGCAGCCAAGGAGAGGGGCCCATCATTGCGGGGGTCGTCACCTGTACACCTCTCAAGCCCGTTCCACCTGTGGACATCCCTACTCCTGATGGTTGTGTTTGGGCATCTAATGGAACGTTGGTCCGTAAAGAGGACCTTGAAATCTTTGAGCAGGCCCTGCTTGCCCAAGGAGACATTTATGATGACTCTGACTCTGAGAGGGGGTGGTGACCTCCCTGCTACTCCTCCATTATGGCATGTCCTAGGTGCCCGGAGGGCACCTTGTAAGGAGGGAGGTACTGTCATGCCTCAGCCCTGGGAACCTGCTATGACCAGTCTGGCTTTCCATTCTCTGCCTGTCTGTATCACTCAAGGGTTAATTCCTGCTCTGATCTAGTGTGTGGTGTGCATAAAACCTGAACACACCCTTCTCTCAGGGCTCTCTTATTTTGTGTTCCCTGCCCTTTACTTGTGAGGAGTTGTGAGCTGCCTCTCCCTGAGTCTGTCTATTCCCAACATTACTCTGTACTGTTATTGCTATTCTAAGTGTTCCTTATTCATCTGCCTGCATTACATCAAGACCTTTTGTGAAGAGCTCCTGGTTCCAGGCCTGTGGATCTTGTCAGCAGTGGACACTGCCTAGCCCGCTATCCCTGGCATATCCAGACTACACCTGTGGCTATCTGTGTTCAAGGTACCTTTTGTGAAGAGCTCCTGGTTCCAGCCCTGTGGATCTTGTTAGCAGTGGACACTGCCTAGCCCACTATCCCTGGCGTATCCAGACTACACCTGTGGCTATCTGTGTTCAAGGTACCTTTTGTGAAGAGCTCCTGGTTCCTACTTGGGAAACACTACCTAACCCACTATCCCTGGTACAGAGGAAGAGACCACCTTTGTGAAGAAGGACTTGTCTATTTGTTTTCAGTATTCTGCAAGTGTATATAAGACTGTTGCTGTGTGCTTACCTTGAGAATACACTTAATATACTTATACTGCTTCCTGTGTCTGCCTGATTTGCACTCCCCCAGCGCCTGGGAAAATAAACATAAGGCCACGCCATGACTCCATCCTGGCGCAAGCCTGACATAAAACACTTTTGCGTCTGGACGTTATGTTGGCCGGACATGAGCAGCGTCTGACATCTCCTAATCACGCACACTCGCCCCTAGCAGACGCAGCGCAACCTGTACGTCAGTACTAGCGGTTCTGCCTTCTCAAAAAAAATGCATTCATTTTCCACGGACTTTTGTGCGGCCGTACTTCGTATATTGGCCATCATTGCGCGTCATTTGCTGCTACTGCGGCTGTGATTAAGTGCGCCTAAACGCACGTTAAAAATGCGCTAGTCTGACCCCAGCCTAACCTGGTCATGTTTGGTAACACCATTCTCTGGACTTTCCAATGATACCTCATATGACCCATACATTTCCTGAGATACAGTGGTCTGGTACTCATATACTGTAGGTACCTGAAAAGGATCACTTCATGATTTGGTTTCATTACTGAACCAGATCAGCATCCGCAATTCAAACTGCCATCACTCATTTGATCTTTACTATGAAAAATTACCCTTACTTTGGCTGAAGAGAAAAAAACAGAAAATTACGTTTTGGTGAATGGGAGTTATAAAAATGGAGAATTCAGACAGCACTTTCGAAGGCTTGCAATGCACTTTTCAAAGACGCCTAAACCTGAATTCCTGCCCTTCATTTTAAATTAATGGTTGTTTACCTGGAAGCTAAAAAAAAATTTACGGACAGTGGCGACTCTAGGAACAATATATAGAGGGGGGCGCATAAGATACCACAGTCCAAACTGGGGGGCACTAGTAATTTTCGCCATTAAATCCATACCACTGGAAAAAAACGAAATAAGTATATATAAATAAGATTTCAAAACCCTGAGTAATGTGATGCAACGATACCTTTATGTTGTACTAACCTGATACATAAATTCAATATTCTTGGGGCTGCAATTCAGCTGTGTTCGCCGATGTCTGATAACAGATTCAGCGACTCCAATTTTTGCAAATTACGGTGACAATTCGCTAAATAAGGAATTCACCATATTTTCGGTGAAATTTATTCCCCGAAATGTGACAAAAAGCAAAGGATCAAAAGGTGAATAGACCCTTTAGTTTCTAACGTCCGTAATAACCCCTAAAATGCCATTAAATCAGGGAAATACAATAAAATTAATAAACAGTGTGGCGTGTAGCCATTAACCCTAAAATACCATCAAGGCAAAACATTAAATGAATACACCGTGAAGCATGTCTCCTATTCATTAACCCCTGAATGAAGGGCCACACCCCTCTCCTCCTTGCTCCAGCATTGCCAAACTACTACCAGTGAAAGAGGACCTATGCTGTCGCTCTCCTGTGTTATCCTGAACCCTAAACCTTGCCGTCGTTACCAGCCTTTCCAGTGTCTCCATACCCTCCAGTATCCAGTGTGTCCAAGATTTCATTGTCCTGGTTTGTTTCCTGCTTCCCTATTGTCAAGCCCTATACGTGTCCTGTTTCTCACCTTCAAACCAATTATTCTACTGCTTCCTGCAACAATCCCTGTGCATCACCACATCCCAGGCTCAGTATCTTACCACCTGGGTACCACCCCGGTACAATACCTGACAGTGTGGCATGTAGCCTACCCATTAACCCCTAAAATGCCAACAAGGGAAAACAAGTGAATACACTGTGGGGCATGCAGCCTATCCATTAACTCCTAAAATGCCAGTTATCAATTGAAAACATGAAATACATACACTGAGGCAGGGCGCCTATCCATTAATTCCTAAAATGCCATTAATAAAGGAAAAGTAAAATGTATACTATGAGGGATGAAACCCGCCGATTAACCCTTAATATATAACTAAACCAAGGCAAAAACAAAAGTAATACACAATGTAATGTATAGTCTGACCATTAACCCTGTCACTGCTGAGTCATTTCCACCCTGTGAAAAAAAATTGTTACGTTTTTATTTTATCTCTCATGATTTTGTCTTTACACTGAATATGATCATGTTGGGTATCATTGGAAAGGCCAAACGCTGCCCTTTCCAATGAGACCTAGATCGATCTTGTACAATGCAGGGTCGAGAGATACAGCGGTCCGAATATGTGGGGCAAGCTGGATGCTGATCCCTGGTGGGGGGCACATGGGGGGCAAGTAATAACCTTGGGGGGGCAATTGCCCCCCTTGCCTCCACGTAGAGACGCCTATGTTTACAGACTAAACAGTTTTGTAAAATAAGCAATTCAAAGATGGAAATTATGCCACTCCGCAAGACGAATCCAGACTAGGGAAACTCAAAAATTTCAAAGAGAATTTTGGAAAGCAATTTAAAGATGGGGAATATTTTTGAAAAGGGGAGAGTAGGCTATTCACAGCCCACTCATTTTTTTTCAACCTGAGAAGAAAATCTTCTACGCCCCTCCAGGCTAGCATAATTGAGGAGCTAAGCCCTAAATTTTAGTAGCTTGACAACACGAATCAACATGTGATACCACTCTACAATACACTACCAATAAAAGGAAAAAGCTATATTTTAAAGAGAAGAAGCATCTAAATCTAATTGAAAATGGAATTATTATTATTATTTATTTATGAAGCGCCAGCATATTTCGCAGCGCTGTACAATGGGCACAATATAGACAGGGTTACAATACTTTGAACAACATTTTGACAAACCAGTATAAGAGCAAACAAAGGCCCTATTCCCCTAGGGAATTTACAATCTGGAAGGGTTGGGGGGTGGAAACAGGAGGAGAGGACTGCAAGGTGTGAGTGAGAGTGATGGACTGGTTGCACCAGTGAGTCAGGTGGTAGGCTTCCCTAAACAGGAATGTCTTAAGGGAGAGTTTGAAGGAAGGGAAATTAGGGGAAAGTCTGACAGTTCAAGGTAGAGTGTTCCAGAGGATGGGGGCAGCGCCTGAGAAATCCTGCAGTCTCTTATGGGATGAGGTGATGAGAAGCTAGGCGCAGGTCAATATTTTTATTTTGGCTCACTAGGGATAAAACAGAAGGTGATCAGTGGACTGGGGGTCTTTTTCCCCCAGTATCTCCCTGCTCCCGGCAGACAGAGGAGGTGGTTGGAGCCGCAGTCCTCGACGTGGGATCGAAGGTGAGTATCTGGCTGGTGCTGATGGATTCTGCAGCAGCGCCAGGTCCAGGCCGTGGTTAACCTCTGGGATAACCACAGCCGGACGGTAATTAGCGTTAGTATATTGTAATAGTTAACTCTTTACGCTCCCTATGTTAAGTATAGGGTAACCTAAGTACAGTAACCTTGCGCTGAAAAGTGCAAGATACCAATCGCTAATGTTTTTTTAACCCGTTATCGTTTGGATTGTAATATGGTGCACTTGCGCTAGGGCCACCAGGGCTAACGTTAAGGCTCACACAGGTGAGTGGTAACGTTAGCTCGAAGAATGTAATAGGGTCCAAAATCTTTTTAAAACTTACCTTCATTCTAAAACAGTGCTGGCTCTCCAATCCTCTGACCACAACATATTGATGCCTTCCAGTAGGCTGGAGGATGCTTCGTGACTGAGAGGGATGGGAATGCACACAGCCAACCCAATGGGTTGCTAACCATAGAAAACACCTACAATAGATAGTTGCATATGGCTTCAGACAAGCAAACTGCCGAAGATAGAGCATACTGGGGAAGAGAAAAACCAAAACTAAAAACAAACCAGTCCACCAGATAAGATGGAACGCCCTAAGGCTCATCTATACCTTGGCATTCAATTGCCTAAAATACTGCAACAGCATACTATGGCTGACCAATAAAGGAAGGGGAAAGAAAAGGTGGCACATCAAAAATTTGAAAAATCAACCCCACGGGCCCTTGGTCAGCATTTTGGGCACCGAACGAGGGCCCGTGGGGTGGGAGGCCCGGATTGATCTCCCTTGTCTGCTGGCAAGAGATGGGAACTGCCTCTGCATGTCCCTGTGACAGGAAGCACATGATGCTGCCTGCACTGTAGGGATCATAGCTTTCTGGCAGCCCAGATATCCAGTAAGCCCTATGTTGACCTGACTTGATAGCAGGTACTGGTTATGTGACCAGAGGACCCTACTGTGTGTGAAGAGACAGGGATTAACTATGAAGAAAGAACCTGGTGAGTATGGAGGGTAGAAGTTTGTCCACCTCTCTGTCTGTCCTTCTGTTTATCCATTCATCTGTCTTCCTACTTGTTTATGCATCTGTCTTTCTGAATATCTTTTTAACAGTCTATTTTTCTATCTGTCCTTCATCGTTTCATCTTTCTCCCCATTAAACTCTCCCTTTTTACTTTTCTCTCTCTTTTCCCCTGTCCTTCATCTCTTTCTCACTCTGAATCTCTTTCTATATCTCCCTCCTCTAATTCCTTACCCTAATTCCTAAACCTAGCTTCTAACCTAGTAATTTCTAACCCTAATTCCTAAACCTAGCTTCCAACCCTAATTTCTAACCTAAATTTCTAAACCTCACTTCTAACTCTAATTTCTAATCCTAGCTTCTAAACCTAATTTGTAGCTTTAATTTCTAAGACTAATATGTAACTCTAATTTCTAAACCTAGCATCTAACCCTATTTTCTAACCCATGCATCTAACCCTATTTTCTAACCCATGCATCTAACCCTATTTTCTAACCCATGCATCTAACCCTGATTTCTAATCCTAGATTCATAGATATGTGCATTTTGTTTCTTTCCAATTCGCAATTCAGACGAAATTATGCCGATTCATATTTTGGGAGCACTTTTGAAATAACAAATCTATTTCGTCCGGAACAGAGCAAAAATGACACCGTATATAACTAATTGATTTCATTTTTAGGAATCGATTCTTTATACCAGTGTTTCCCAAACCTGTCCTTAGGACCCTCTGCCTCGCCAGGTTTGACAGATTTATGAAGCACAGCACAGGTGACATGATTTGCTGCTCAGTGATTGCAGAATTCAGTCTGCTTTTCCGAAAGTTTATCTGCAAAATCTGGCCTGGTTGAGGGTCCCGAGGACAGGTTTGGGAAACACTGCTTTATACCGTTTCACTTAGACTCAGCACCACGTCCCTGTCCATTGGCCGTGGAGCTGAATCTGATGTATTCAGCACCACAGGCTATGAACAGTGACATTTGATGCCATTGGGTGCAATTCAGTGGCAGTGAAATTCCCCATAGAGAGGTAATGGTTAATTTATTCAGAGAACGCCGAACAGCACCGAAATGTCAATGAAATGCCCTGATTTTCAGTGGTTTCATTCGACAGGTTTAAACAGACGAATCCCATAGGTTTCAATGAAAAAAAGTCCCCATTATTATCAAATATTTATTCAACCATTTATTCTTTTCATTTGCAGCAAAAAGACTTTTTAGTTACTGATTTTTCTAGAACTTGCTGAGTATTTTTTGGGGGTTGGCATTTTTTTGTTTCGTAGGTGAAATTTTTGTATTCCCAATTACTTTAAAAAGGCAAGGCTTTTTTTCTTAGCTAGAGTGTTTTTTTTTTCTTTCCTTCACTCCGGCTGCATTCGGTAGGGGCTGTCTTTGGTGCTGAAACCTATTTCAGCACCATGGACAGGGGCATTACCGTAACTATTAACGCTCAATTTTTTAACCCTAATCTAACAGTAATTAATTCATCCATTTCACCATTCCAAAATAACGAATCAAAATGAAATAACAAATTGATACAAAATACTGATTACTAATCCCCCTAAATAATGAATCGATACGAAATATGAATCACGGTAACATAACAAATGCACTGAAACAAATTAAAAACTTAACGAATTGATCTGAAACTAAATGAAACAAATTTTGGCATTGTGCACTTAACCACATACAGGGTATTCAGAGAAAGGTGAAAATCAGGAGAATTGGCAGGAGAAGAGAACAATCTAGACCAAATAGCCAATATGGAAAGTGATATAAATGGGAGAATTTTGGCTATTTTCCCTTACAGGGTTATTCAGAGAGAGGTGAAAAGCAGGAGAATGACTGGAGAATTGAAAATTCTGGGTCAAAATAGCCGATTTGGAAAGTGAGATAAATGGAAGAATTTTTCTGGTTTGGCTATTGTGACCTAGAATTTTCACTTCTCCGGTCACTTTCCTTGTTTTCACCTCTCTCTGAATAACCCCCACAGAATTTTCACTTCTCCAGTCATTCTCCTAGTTTTCACCTCTCTCTGAATAACCCTGACAGAAGTTGAACATTGTGCTGTTCCCATACATCTTCTGTTATCCATGAGCCTCCACACGTTAATCATGCATGCCTTTCCAACACTAAAATCATGCATACGAATCAGCTATGATTTGTGTTGAGAATCCATAGAGCCCAGGCTCCACCATACACTCACAACAATTAACTCGTAAATGAATAACGTCAAGTAAGGATGATTTGTAGCCCCCCCAACATTTGGATTCCTGCTTTCTCCATATTTCACGTGCCATGCCTGAAAGCCCGGTGCCGCCGCTAGAAGGATCATGCCACAGCATCCTGATAATTGGTGACGCCATCCTCATTTACCTGCAAGATGCATTCTGGGCTTTACCGCTCCTCCGATTACAGCTATTTGATCCATTGTTCCATCTCAGGTTCTCCAACACCTCTGTTACAGCCACAGGTAGCACTATGGACGCTAATGAGCTTTCTACTTAAGAGAATTCCACCCTTTATCCAATGCTCCAGCATTGTGTGGTTTACCACCAGTCTGTGTGCACCCTCCAGCCAGACCTGTGCTATTAGCCTGTAATATTCTACCATATCTGTGCTCCCCAGCTCCTGTATTATCACTACGCTCCCCAGTTCCTGTGCCAGTCCAGCCTCCGCTGTTCCCTCTGTGTCTGTGCAAAGTCCTGCCTCCGTTGTTGCTGCTGTGCCTGTCCTGTCTCATCTGTGCCAATTTTGGTCTCCGCTGTACCTGTGTCAAGTCCTGCCACCTTGTCTCCAGTTACCACCAGTATTGGTACTCATTCACGCCTCTGTCTCTCCCTATGCATCCTCGCCTGTGTCCAGCCCTATTCCTGTCCTGTCCACTTACCTGTGTTGAGCCTTATTCCTGTCTCTTCCGTTTACCTGTGTCCACCCTATTCCTTTCCCATCAATTTCCCTGTGTCCAGCCCTATTCCTGTCCCATCCATTTAACTGTGTCCAGGCCTATTCCTGTGTCGCCCACTTGCTTGTTCTTAGCTTGCCTCTGTGTCCAGCCTTGTCTCTCTCCTTGCCCCAGCCTGGTCCCTTGTTGTCTATTGTTTGCCTTTGCCTGTTCCTTGTTTGCTATTTATTCATTAAAAATTTCCTGTTTGTCAGTACCATATCTCGTCATGTATCTGCTGCCACCTGGGCTCAAACTCCCGGTGCGTAGTGACACCATATGTCAGCCATATGAGTTAACATTACAAGAGTAGGGATCTGTTAACTGTGTAGCTCAGTTCTTAGTCCTTTTCTACATACTTTAGTTTTTTGGAGTAGTTTTTCGATTTTGTGATTAGTCTTTCAATTTCGATTTTGTTGTTTTGTGTTCACAATACGCATGCACAGTGCTAACCCAATTGGTGAACAACAAGAAGTAACTCTCCTTATCCCGTACAATGTCCTCATAAGGACTAGTTTTACTTTATCACTAAAAAAATCTAAGTTTTAGTTTATACCCCCTCATTTTCCCCTCATTTCCCCACACATCTCCTTGGAAAAAACATAGTAAAACACTAAAAGAAAGTTACGGGAAAAAAACAAATAGGCAAAAATAGAAGTACCAAGCAACGAGTGCAACAAAGAAAAAAGCTGGGCTGGATTTACTAACTGGCATGTTTTCAGAACATGTGGGTTTACAAAAATTTGAAGGTTGAATAATGAATATATGAATTTGTCTGATATGGTTTCAAATATATTTCCTTTTTCCTGTTTCTCAATACCAATTTATAGTAAATGTTACCATCACATATGAGAGTAATGGATTGAAAAGCATGCAAGTAACTTTTATGCAGCTACATATTCATAAGTTAAAGGCAAAATTATTTGTATTTTGATGAATAAAGCATCATAAATGCAACATTTCTTCTTCGTTTGTAATCTAATAAACATAGATTTTATACTGTTTTATGCGGCTGTTAAATAAAATTTACTTTGACTTGAAAAGAAAAAAAAAGCAAGTAATGAATGGAACACAATGAAAAATTATCATCATATTCTCCCCAGAAGTCATCTAGAGTACACGTGTTTATTTAATAAACAGAATATGGCTTCATTATACACATTTGATTTCCATATGCAATCGCTTCCTTATCTGTCACTTGTATCTAAGCAGGGCATATTATACAAATCTGAAAATGAAAAATTTAGAGCAGGGGCACAGGAAACTCATTTAATGTCGAGTGCAGTCAAAATCAAGATTTCTTTATTTGTAGTAACAACGCTGTTAAATCAGAAAATTACTCTCCCTTTCTGCATGTCCTTCTTTTACAATTCAGTTGTTTGATCATAAATTGTCGAGTGCAATGACTTGTCTCCTCCACTTTCCACACTGGTCAAGACAGATTAAAATGCCGGCATACCTCCAACCAGTTTCAGCATACCATTAGCATATATATGAGATTTGAGACATTTTCTAATATTCTCTAGCAGAACTCATCTGTCAGCCTGGAGATGAATTATAAAAACTCTTAGCTATTTTTTAGCAGACACAGATAATATGGGAGGTGGGTATAAATGGAGAATGAAAATGTTATTGTCCCACCTCCTTCTATTTTATCAAGTTACCTGTTCCGTACGAACAATAGTACTATTTAATGGAATGAATAATTGCCTAAGCAAGTCAAATTACACTACAAATGAGACGTTTGTTTAAATTGTATTCCTTCATTGCTATTCATTCTGTATTAATTGAAGATCAAGCTATTAGAATATCAATATAAAAATAAATAACTTCTCCTCTGAGCATATATTATGTAAACGTAATATACTCGGTTGTGAAATCTCCAAACATTGCCTGTAAATCCTCCAGTTAAAGTCTTCTCTATATATATTGTATATAGAAATATATCTATATATTTATACAGGGATATTATAGTTTATCTGCCATTTATTATTATTTGGAATGTTGTGCCATGTCCTGAGGTAGGAGGATTTTTTCTGCTTTAGTACATGCCATTTATATTTATTTACACATTTTTTTGACTCACATTATTTGATTCTTTTTTTTTCATTATAGGAACGTGATGATACTTTATGTATCTGTTCACGGTGTTAAGGAGCCAAGGTGCCACAGTTTGGACTGGCCACCTTAAATTTTTTGACTTACGTTTTTTGATTTAATATTTTGATTCACTTTACGAACATATGTAGTTGACTTGGAGGATCATTAGTGTGGATATCAGAGTAGCAGCACAGTAATGTGGATTTTGAGAAATATAATAATAATCTGTAATCTGCACTCTATCGCTAGATCGGTGAGGAGCTATTTCTTCATTTTTCAGTTATCTTTTCTTGATATCTCAAAAACAATTTACACAAATAAATAATTTTTTTTGAAGATATACTAAACATTAGATCACAGAGGATATAAAACCAGAACAAAAAAGCAACAAATGTGCAAGGAATTGCCGCACTCTGGTGTATCATCAAAAGGTCTCTAAAATTTGATGGTTAGGGTCAAAGAGGGATTAATTAGTAAATGGTACCTTCTCAGATTTATGGGACACTTCCCTTTATTATACAGACCAGTACTGGAAGGTGTCGTTCCCCTAAGGAAATACACCCATATGAGACTTGCATAGACCCAGATAAGTCAATTCTGTATACTATCACAAAGAAGTGGCTATCAGCATATGTATAAATTCATTCACACAGCCCAACACTTCTCAATGCAAATATAAAACGATTATTCACTGTTTTAGATCAATCATGATCCTGAGAGATATAGGTGGCCACATCGAGGCCTAATCCTAACATGATAGATAGAGGGTACAGATTAACCACAGATCAATGCTCTCAGACGTGTCGAAATTGCCAGAAATTCAGAAAAACTACGTCCCAGGACGTTAGTGCGGATTTATCAGAGTAAATAAATATGAAAGGAACGGCTACCACCAGAGATACTGAACCAAAAACAATTAATGCATAGTGGGCCCCTGGATATTTTGTCCCCAATTTATATATCCAATAGGCTTCTCTTTGGTGCAACTTTCTATTCAAATTGCCACCATCCAAAATCCGGAAAATCGTTCAGTAATTAGGCCTTATGCCGGCAACACCTGAATATCTTTAGGTATGGTACTATATACTATATAAATGATGTCCATACATACAGGTTTACGCCCTCATTAGAACAATTGTTCCCACATTTCTCTGTTTGTGTATCTTATCTCGATAACAGTTAATTTTTGTATAAGTGCAGTTTCTTTATCTTTATTTTTTAACAACACAGACGCTTGTTGGGGGAAAGGAGTGGATTTAATGTGATAGGGAGGTCTAATAAACGTAATTCCACGTTGTTTAATGCAAGTCCTCAACTGATTTTCAGCTTTCTGTGTTGAAGTATCGGGCTTTGCAGCATTCATTTGCTATGGTGACAGGTGGGTCACAGGGTAACGGCCAGTGCTCTGACGTCACTCATGTGAGACAGTGTCCGCTCTGCGTGGGGATGGGATGGCACTCATAGTTACATAGTTACATAGGCTGAAATAAGAAATGCGTCCATCAGGTTCAGTTTTTCACACATCACCTACTGCTGTTGATCCAAAACAAGGCAAAAAACCCAGTCTGAAGCGCTCGCCAATATGCAACACACTGGGAAAAAAATCTTTCTTGACCTCAGAATGGCAGTCGGATTTCTCCTTGGATCAAGACGCTTACCCACATATTAAATATTATGACCCTTAATATTCTGTGTCTGCAGGAAGTCATCCAGTCGTTTTTTAAAAGTCTGTACAGTCTCTGACCCAACCACCTCAACAGGCAGAGAATTCCACAGCTTTATTGTTCTTACCGTAAAATAACCCTTCCTATGCTTTAGGCTGAATTTCCTTTCCTTTCACACTCGGTGTGGTGAACATGTTTTATGTTATTTAAGCGTGTATTGTATTACAATTTTTTGTATCCTGATGAAAGTCCGTGGAAAGCGGACTGAAACGTCCATAATTCAATAAACTAATACTTTTTGATAAGACCGGGAGTCCCGCTGATGCAATTCTGTATGTGGATGGTTACATGAAGCCAGGTGCAGCACCAGACATTGGATTATAGTAGAATATAGAGGGAGGTATGCAGAGTCCTCCATACACTGACTGAAGAAGGCCTATGGCCGAATCGCGCCTCAGATAATTTTTGTCCTTTATATGTTTTAATGTATTTTACTTACTAAATGCCTTGTACTTTGCTGGATGGGATTTATGAATTATTGAACCAACAAAAAAAAGACCAGTGTACAGAGGGGCGTTTTTAGGTGTTTTTGCCTTAAAGAAACACTTATGCATATGAAATGAGCCTAATAACCTGGCAGGCTCCAATCTTGGTGAGTGCACATTTGGCTGTACCTTTCTACATTTCTTTACTGTAAGAAGTTATTGCGCCATGTGAGCGCTTGTACTGTGTTTTTCTTTTTGAGTGAACTACACTATGCCCTAAGAGAGTGAGAAGAATATCGTGTTTTCTAGAAGATTTGCCTTGAAAACCTACTGTTATCCCCCCCTGACTTTATCCATCAAACTGGTTCCTTTTTCCTCCTGTTGGATCTGTGTCTGAACAGTGGACATTCCCAACTTCCATTCTCGCAATATCGATAAGTAATATCGAGGTGACAATATTACATACTATAATTATATAGATATATTTTTTACGCTATCTGGTTATTATCTATTTTTTCATTGGATTATAGTAATCTGAGTGCAAGAGTCAGCAATCGGTATATATATTTATATATATAATGAGGACTTTAGGAAAGGACTTTTAGGGACAAGAAGTAGCAAAAACTCAAAAATGCCTTGATTAATATAGCCACAGATCTCATCACAGGACAATGTTCAGATGTGGGGTCAGAGTCATACTTTTTATAGACATGTGTTATCTCCCAATTGTGCAAGAATATCTTCCTTGCAATTGATTTAGTTTATTATGACTATTCCTACAACCTTGTACGCAAGGCAGATCACACCAGATCGATCAAGGGTCAAATTCCATAACACCTCTCAGTACTTTATACATTGGAATGGGATGAAGCCAAATCTTAAAAAATTATTTTGGTTACCATACAACAGATTCTGAGAAAATGACCTATATATGTGCATTGGTGTTTAGTGAATTAAAATTATGGCTTTCTCAAAAGCAGGTCATGGTAGTGTACGCTGTAGCCACCCTAAAAAATATTCTCTCCATCAAAGAGAACAAAAACATTTCAAAGGGCTGATTGCCCACTTTTTTGATAAACTGAACCAGATGTAAATAGAATGTATATAGTACCAATATCTAACTGTAGTTGACAAAATTAAAGCAAAAGAAAAACATGTACAGCAAAGCAAAAACAAACAACTTATTATGCTGACATTTTATCCAGTGTCCACATCAAGTGTAATAAACCACCTTCATAAAAATCTGAAGTAAAAGCACTCTTTGTCAGTAGCAAACAAATGCATTATTAGCACAAATATATGATATAAGACATATTGTAATATTACGTTACATAAATGCAGCATACCTAATGGCAAACTGAAGCTTATGTACTGTAAATCAGCATTGATATGATTTCATAATAATTTAATAAGAACATTTTCTCTGATTATTTTATAAACAATTTTCATATTTGTGATCTCCTTTTGTCTGTTGGACTAATATTACACATTCCACAAGGAATATCTCAATAATTGTATACCAGCATCTCTGTAAATATTGCAGTTTTCCTGAATCCCCAGGATTAGATGCTCAGGTTTCATTAAATATGATGTTGCAAGTTGCCATGAGCATTAATCAATACAAACCTCTATTCAGTGCAATTTGCTGTATTTCTATGTTTCGGTAGTGGAAAGTGAGACCAAGTCAATTAAAATTACCTGGATTGCTTAGTGTGAGGGGACAGAAGGAACAGCCTCGAGCCCACTTAGATCCCAAAATCTAAAATTAAGTTATATTAGACAATACAATCTTGGAAGACTGAGTATATCATGTTGAAGAATGACCGTCTTCTAAACTTGTAAGCCCTGTGGCTGTTTACAAGGTAAAATCAACTTGCTAAGCAGAGATTAGGCAACTTGCTGCCTGAAAGCGGATGATTCCAATAGACATCTTAATCAAGATGTCTTTATAGAGTCTGCTACATATATGTTGCCATTCCAGTAGTGATTGCACTGTACCGTAATAAAAATCATGTTCAAAGTAACCCTTTCAAAGAATTATGGTATTTCCTTTTCTTAAATCATTGTAGATTTTATATGCAAATACAATCTCTTTGTTTTCCTGTAAATTAAAGTTTCATTACAAAGGATGGGGCACAAAATCCTATATTAAAAATCAAGCTCCTAAGCTGATGGGCAGTAAAAGTTAAATATTTTAAAACTCACAAAATTTAAACTAATGACGATTTTGACAAAATGTCAAGCAAGTTAGTTCACTATGATAATCCATTCATCTATCCCAGTGGTTCCCAACCGTGGTCCTCAAGTACCCCCAACAGGTCATGTTTTCCAAATATCCAAAGCACAGCACAGGTGATATGATTTGCTGCTCAGTGATTGCAGGATTCAGTCTGCATTTTCCCAAGGCAATCCTTAATACCTGACCTGTTGGGGGTACTTGAGGACAGCGGTTGGGAACCACTGATCTATCCCATTGAACCATTTGCATGAGTCATTATCATACAACAAATTTCTAGATGTAGGTCTATGATGCCACAAGAACTTGCCTGAAGTTCTTGGATCAATCCTGTTTGTATCATAGAACAATCTGCAGAATTTAGGCTTACTGGTCCTTCACAGAGCTGTCCAGTCATATTGATTTAGCTGGCACTTTCCTATAAGTATCACACATAATAATGCTGGAAAATAAGTTACAATTAAGCTATATCTCTATTACTTGTTACAATGACTGCACAGAGTGACTTTGAATAGCAGGCAAACCTAATATAGTACTTAGTGCCTCGCATGCCTCAGTTCCATATATCATGTTTCATTGATATTGTGTCCCAACACATTCTTGAGGTTTACACACAAGCATTTTGACTTTGTAACATCTAATTATTGTTTCATGTACACAAAGTAACAATAAATACACGTGAAGAAAAAAACAATGGTAATACATAGAGAAATGTATGACCCTGTTCCCAGGATAATTTATAATCCAGAAAACAAAACAAGGTTATAGAGACAGGAGTAAAGGGAAGATCTTGGCCAGTACAATATACAAAAAGAACAACATAGAGGGCTGGATGGAGAGTATTTTGAGAGCAGCGTGGAACGTTAGGTGGGTCATGGTTAGGAAACACTTTGAAGTTAAAGATATGTATTTTGAATGTATTTCCAGTTGGTATAGGAAGGCATTGAATGGACTGACTAATGCAGAAGGTAGAAAAAGATAAGTGAAAGTTTGAGAAACTGTAGCAAGAAAGCTCAGTCACTAGTTCAGATGGAAGAAGAGCGTGAAACAGTATTTTGGTGGTAGTTCCCAGTGTCCTTCAACAGATCATTGTGAAGCCCCTGCTTGCCCCCACAAAACTTGTGCAAGGAAATGCTTGGATACACAGAGTCATAAGGACTCCAGGAGCCAATCACAGCAGTGGTGCGAAGCATCATTATTAACCCGTGGGCGGCCTACAATGTGAGCACTCTTTCTTTTAACTTAATCCTTTTTCTGCCTAGGACTTGCTGGGTGCATAATCAAGTTTCACCTGTGTGAGCAGATGACCCATACAGAATGCCATGTCTTGACCGCAGTGATGTGCCGAAATGTGGCCTACTCCCACAGTCTCTCACGGTGGACTGACTTATTTGAAGTCGGCCCTCAAACTAAGACTTTCCCCACACAATGATGACATCATGCTAGTCGTCTTTAATACAATCCATTTTAATTCTGGTCAAATTTCTATTTGACAATGGCTTGTTTTTCATATATTTTGTATTCCAACATCCTTCATCCTGTCTTGATATCTGGCAGCTCTCTATTTTCACTCCATGCTCTCACATGGCCTCTTTACGTCTTAGTCCTGTTCCATCAGTTATTTAATCTATTTCTTTGTGGGGTCCTTGTGGAAAGTATGGCCATATCAAGAACCAGTAAAATAACTTTTTCCACTTTATTATTCTTTTACAATTGAACAATACATAGAGGAAAATACAAGACAAAATAATTATTCAGAAATACCTATTTATGAGCTGAGATTATAAAATACAAATACTATATGTATTTGTTATTTCCATTTTTATACAGTATTATTTTTGTTTGTATCTTCAGTCAGGACTATGTTACAAATTGCAACAGGCTGATGCTGTTCATGGATTTTCTTTTTGGTAAGCAACAAGCTTTTCCAAGATATCCTGTGAAATGGTTTAATATCATCACTGCTACCTTTGTGTCCTTGTGTATAAATAACAACCTATATCAGAGACATTCCATACCCTTGCAGGACTCTGGGAAATTCATGTCTGAGGGACCGCACAACTAAACATTTCTCTCGTAGTCCACCACCAGGTCAGCAGCAGCAATAGATGGACGTTCCTTTACTGGCGTACTGTGGAACGCTCTCTCCATTGTTCGTACCTCCAACCCACTACGATGTAAAAGAGATCATCATTACCCATATTTGGCACATGTCAGCAAGTATTAAGATACCAAATACCTGGTCATTGGCACCACAGGGAACCTGTCCAAGCAAGGATTACATGAGCAATTATATAATGTCAGCATGCATTGTGTAGTATTTTATTTATCATTATATGTGCATACAATCTCTGTTAATATGCTTCATGCTTCTCTTTGTCTGTGTGTAACTATTAAGGGTTGGGTACAGTTTTTTTGATCCCTGTCAACATCCAAAAGTCTGCATCTACAGCTCCTATCCCAATGTAGCAGGTAAAAAAACTGGTTACCCTTACATTTATTTAAATGGATAGTGGTTCCTATATAAATATCAAACAACTTGGCAATTGCATTTCTACTTCAAGTTTCTATTCGACTAACCCATGTGCAATGCCAATTTTAACCCTTTCACATAGTGGAGTGTGCTTTCCCATCCTCGCCACAGCTAAAGCCACAGCATACCACATGTCACGTTCCTGGCCGCCGGCGCCGTAAAATGGCTAAAGCCACGCTGCCTCATAGTACTGAAAGTAGCTATTGCCCTCCCAGCGATCCTTGTCGATCCTTGTCGGTCTAGCCAACAGGCCTCAATGAGATCCAGAGATCCTTGTCTGTCTCAAAAGAGAAACACGCCTAGGCCTCAATGCTTCTGCATTGTCAATGATTCAGTGTGCTGCCTGATCTCAAAGAAGCCTGTTCTCCTGAGACCTGTCCCCCAGACCTTCTCCCTTTGTTTATCTGAACCTTGCTTGCCAGCTGCCGACCCAAGACCTCTGGAACTGTACCTGGATTTATTTATGGATTTTCAGCTCGGATACCGAGCTTAAGTACTTGGCTTTTGTTTATCCAAAGAACTGATTTTGTTATACGGATCCTACCTATGCTTTTTCCCTAAGGATTTGTATCTAGACTACAACCCCCATTCAAGGATTATAAATACAGCTTCTACCTTACGGATTTCTAGTTACTGCCTTCACCCTATGGATATCCACATACCGTTTTTTTCCCCTAAGGACTTGTATCTACTGCCCACTCTCCAAAGATTATACCTACCGCTCCTAATCCAAATACCTCATCTATAGATCTCTTTATAATTGGCCTAGCTCTACTCCAGCTCCTATCCCCTTCTATTCATAACCTTCAATGTTATTCAGTTCATAGCACTCTGTCTCCCTTCTGAGTTCCCTACATATCTATACTTCCAAATATCGATAACCAGTTTCATTCCTGTATTGTCCTCCTGTTTTTTATCCTAAATTCAGTGTTACCTTTGTCCACCCTTTTCTCATCCTGTGTATCCCTTAGTGCAGGGGTCAGCAACCTTGGCACTACAGATGTTTTAGAACTACATCTCCCAGGATGCTCAGTCAGCCTAATGGTGGACTGAGCATCATGGGAGATGTAGTTCTAAAACATCTTTAGTGCCAAGGTTGCTGACCCCTGCCTCAGTGTCTTCAGTTAACCCTATTGCTGTTTATTAATTATCCATTGTCTTCCCTATCTCTCTGTCTTGCCCAGCCTCTTTAATATATTTTCTTATTGCCTTTTGTTGCATTCCATTGTGTCTATAAATAAAAAACCTTAGTCATTTATACCTGCCTTATCCGCCTTGTTCATTGCATATTGGGCTCGAACCTACCACCCCGGAACCAGCCGCTGACACCCCACTGGCTCTGTATACTTGCCTACGCCCTGTACCTCCTGTGCAAGCGCCGAGCACGTTATTGGCTGTCGGGAGACTGCCAAAGACGTGCCAATGATGCGCTCGGCACACTGGGACGGAAGACGGGATGGAAGGCGAGTTGAAGGATGGTCTCTGACCCTGCAGGGCTTACAGTGTCCTGCGGCTTTGAGGATTGCCTCGCCACTGGCAAGAGTTTAACTGTATAAATAGGTATAAACTAAAATTATGATAATTATAAAACCGACATGGATAAATATATTTATTAAAATATAATTTTAAGTATACAAAGTTAAATCTTAAAAGATCATTACAATCACATATGCTAGAGATTAGGTTATCTCAGTTTAAATAATAATATGGGCCTTATTCAATCCACATTGTTAGACTAACAGCTCAGACTAACGGCTGCAGTAGTTAATGCTTGAGGCTGCAGATGCAAAACTAGCAGCCTGAGACACTATTCCAAGCACGCCGCAAGCTTTGCTTGCAGAATAGATGTTACAGCTGCTTACAGTAAAATAACAGCTCTGATACTTTGTATAGGAACCGTTTATTTCTACAGCACCACAGCCGGTGTCGACCAACGGCTGCAAACTATTACGACTTGATCAGAATAGAGCCATTAATAATGAGCCACTAATGGATAATGACTCTCACATAATTTACCCATTAGCGTGCTGCTGTTAATGGCTTGGTTGGAATACAGCCATATGTGTATAAAGTGTAACTAAATCAAATTAAATTCATACTGGCCTGACACGTCATTTAAATTGTTAATGAAAAATAAAAATTACAAACTGAAGTATTGAATTTCTAGCCTTTGATGGGGTATTTCTTCAATGGGGACACGGGGAGATTATTAAAATAAATATCCAAAAGGACTACTTGTCTCACCTAGCAAATGTTGTGGTTGTGGATGTGGTAAATGGAGTTTATTCGGCACAAGGTCTTGTTACCAGTGGGGTACCTCAGGGGTCAGTACTTGGACCCATTCTCTTTAATATTTTTATTAGTGATATTGCAGAAGGTATTAATGGAAAAGTATGTCTTTTTGCTGATGACACAAAGATTTGCAACAGGGTTGACGTTCCTGGAGGGATCAGCCAAATGACAAATGATTTAGGTAAACTAAAAAAATGGTCGGAGTTGTGGCAATTGAGTTTTAATGTGGATAAGTGCAAGATAATGCACCTGGGATGTAAAAACCCAAGGGCTGAATATAGAATATTTGATACAGTCCTAACCTCAACATCTGAGGAAAGGGATTTAGGGGTTATTATTTCAGAGGATCTAAGGGTAAGTAGTCAATGTAATAGACCAGCAGGAAATGCTAGCAGAATGCTTGGTTGTGTAGGGTGAGGTATTAGCAGTAGGAAAAGGGAAGTGCTCATGCCACTGTACAGAGCACTGGTGAGACCTCACTTGGAGTACTGTGTGCAGTACTGGAGACCGTATCTCCAGAAGGATATAGACATCTTAGAGAGAGTTCAGAGAAGGGCTACTAAAATGGTGTACGGCTTGAAGGAGAAAAGTTACCAGGAAAGGCTTAATGATCTTAACATGTACAGCTTGGAAAAAAGATGAAACAGAGATATGATAGAAACATTTAAATCCGTAAAGGGAATCCACAAGGTAGAGGAAGGGAGTATATTTAAAAGGAAACAAAGTAGCAAAACAAGAGGACATAGTCTTAGATTAGAGGGGCAAAGGTTTAAAAGTAACATCAGGAAGCATTATTTTACTGAGAGGGTGGTGGATACATGGAACAGTCTTCCAGTTGAAGTGGTAGAGGCCAAACCAGTGATTGAATTTAAGCAGGCATGGGATAGGCATAAGGATATCCTAAACAAAAGATAAATCCAGGTAAAGTATCCATGTAATTGGGCAGACTAGATGGGCCGAAAGGTTCTTATCTGCCGACATTTTCTATGTTTCTATGTTGGATTAATCTCCAACCTACCTCATTATAATAAATAAGATACCAGGTCAGCAAGTGTAAATGAGTGTAGCGTACACTGTAAGAAGTACCACTGGAAAAGCACCTGCTTGACAATACGGGAATGTGCAATTCCTGTTAATTAAACGAACAATGCAGGTATGGGAAAAACATGATCAGTACGCTGTATCCCACATAGCATCCACTAATAAAAAGTAATAGACAATTTTCTGCTTTCAGTTCTTTTGAATACTATTATACAAGGTAATAGAATTTTGGAAATAGAAGTCTTAGAACGACTGTCACACGGAGCGTTTCTTTTTCCTTTTTTTATTTTTGATTAAATGACTAAATGCAGCAGTCTGTGTCCTATCTCTTCCTCTTGCATCTATTGGATTGTATTATTTTACATTTTGATTGAAATGATGTCACCAGCAGATAAAAACTCAGCCAAGGCTTTGTAATTGAATCAGCCCCAGTTGTTTATTCTAGTGATCTTCAGTGGTGCTTTGCTTGTCCTAACACCAAACACATAAAAGATCCCCCCATGTACAACATACCACTGATAAGATCTCTTTAAAAAAAATTAAAAAGAGAATATTATTTTTAAAAAAAAGAAGAGAGAGAGGATTGCAGGTTGAGAGCAGCAGATAAAATGGTTAAAAAAAATGGAAATAAATAAATATTTGCAAAAGACACCATCTGCAAATCTTTTCATGTGTGACTGGGAGTATCAATAAATACATTTAACGTGACATCAGTACCAGATGCAAACAGCTTTGATTGACAACATTTAAATGACAGTTAATGGGAACATGCTCCACATAAAAAAGCTTACTTCAAAAAAGTCTGCAATCTTGCTTTCTTATAAAAAAAAACTCATGAATTTAATATTGCTTACAGCTTACTGACATGAAGTTATGATTAATTATTCTGCTTTTTGCATTTAACCCCTATTATGCCTAGAAGAGTGAATAACGCATTATTTTGTTTCTGTATGCAGCACTAGGTTGAGATGTTAGCTGTAGCTCAATAGCTGGATAGCTCTTGAGCTGGAGCTGGTTTTTTGGCTGTAAGGAATACAGAACAAATGCTATGTTAGCACAAATAGCAATATTGTAAATATCAGTAAGTTACGTCGTGAGTGCAAACAGATACAGGGTGTCCATAAAGTCTCTTTACAATTTCAAAAATTTCTTACAAAGGCAAATGAAAAGACAGATAAGTGAAAATTATTACAAAATGAGACGTATATATTTGTTTTTTTGCCTCATTTAATACACCTCTATCTGGGCACCATTAGTTGCACGAAGCACAACAAGACGGTACTCGATTTCTTGCCATGTTCACTGTAGCATACACTCATCAGTGGTGGCAATGGCAACAGCGATCCTCTGCTTTAGATAAGTGATGTCCCACACCTTTGTTCGATACACAATGGGCCACATTACAATCTAGGTACTAACATTAACGCTCACCTGCGTCAGCATTAACGTTAGCTGTGGTGGCTACCGCATATTACAATCCAAACGCTAACGGGTTAAGTAACCTGTTTGTGTTTGGTACCTTGAGCTTTTCAGCGTGAGGTTACTGTACTTTGCGCTCCCTATACTTAACATGGGGAGCACAAAGTGTTAATTAGCGTTAGTATTACAATCTACTAGCGCTGATTAACATCCGGCCGCATTTAACAGAAAGTTAACCACAGCCAGGACTTGGTGTTAACGGATTCCGCTTCTGCAAAATCCGTTAACACCATCCAAAAAAATTAAAAAAATCGTATACTCACCTCCTGTCCTGCGATGAGGACCACGGCTCCAACCGCCTCCTCCGTCCGGAGAGACTGGGGGAAAAAGTTCCTCAGTCTTCCCCTGCGTATCACTATGCCGACCGGCGAGATCTGGCAGGTCATGTCACCGCCGACGTCTGGCTAAATGCAGTCCTATGGACTCCATCGAGTGGATGCCTGTGGCGGAGCTCAGCACTGCCACGAGCTTCCCAGTGCGTAGCGCCCGCTAACAACGCAGGCAGCTTTTTAAGTGCCTGCATTGTAATCCCACGTTAAAACGGGGCGGTAGGGAGAAAACTGCGGGCACAGTTTTTTCTCCCTAGCGCCCCCGTTTTAGAGTGGAGAATGTAATGTGGCCCAATATCTTTAACATAACCCCATAGAAAGAAGTCGAGGGGAGTGATATCTGGGGAACGAGATGGCCAGGGAATTGGGCAACCCCTTCCAATCCACCGGTCTGGAAATGTTTCATTTAGGAACCCACGAACATGCAGTCCCCAATGTGGTGAAGCCCCATCTTGCTGGAAAATGATGGTTGTTTGAAGGTCATGTAGGTCACTTATTCAGTCAAAAGGTCAAGGTAAACATTTGCAGTAATTGATGTCTCGCCGAAGAAAAAACACTTCTTTCTATGGGGTTATGTTAAAGATAACGTGTATCGAACAAAGGTACGGGACATCACTAATCTAAAGCAGAGGATCACTGATGCCATTGCCACCATTGATGAGGGTATGCTTCAGCCAACATGGCAAGAAATCGAGTACCGTCTTGATGTGCTTCGTGTAACTAATGGTGCCCATATAGAGGTGTATTAAATGAGGCAAAAAAAATTAAATACATTTGTCTCATTTTGTAATAATTTTCACTTATCTGTCTTTTCATTTACCTTTGTAATACATTTTCGAAATTGTAAAGACTTTAAGGACACATGTTTGAACAAATTGAATAGATTAATAAATTACTCTCATTTAAAGATGATCCAGCAAAGTAAGCAAAATGGGAAAATAGTGATAGTGGCACAATTACATAAAAGGTAAATGTACAAAATAACCATAGCGTCTACTAAGAGAAAGATGAAACTCAGGAGAAGTGAAAATTCGAGGTCAAAATAGCCAAACCAGAAAAATTCTCCCATTTATTTCACTTTCCAAATCAGCTATTTGGTCTAGAATTGTTCTCTTCTCCAGCCAGTTCTCCTGATTTTCACCTTTCTCTGAATAACCCTACCGACGTGAGTTTAGATTGTAGAGGTGCTAGTATGGTATGCATTCAAACATATGAATACCTAAGATATGTAAACATTTTAAGGACAGAAACATTGAAATGTGAGGTGAAACCACAGGGACCTAAAATGAAAGAGGATGAGTAAATGCAATTCTTTTCTCTCAGGTTGAATCAACAATAGAGAAGATATGAGTGGATATAATAAGGATGTAAGTTTAATTATAAAATAAATACAGGATTCTAATGAATGATACAGGTATTGAAGGTAAGAATAGCAGAGATTACAACAGCAAGTAAAAGGGAATGAGGATTTAAGTAATTAAGATTAAGAAAGGCTAACAATTTTAAACCTGTTTAGTTTAGAGAAACCTATTATTATTATTATTATTATTATTCTTTATTTATAAAGCGCCAGCATATTCCGCAGCACTGTACAATAGGCACAGTATAGACAGGGTTACAGTACAATACATTGAACAACATTTGACAAACATTACAGGAGGAGATGAGGGCCCTATTCCCGTAGGAACTCACAATCTAGGAGGGTTGGGGTTGGAAACAGGAGGAGAGGACTGTAAGGTGAGAGTGATTGATGGTTGCGTCAGTGAGTTGGGTGGTAGGCTTCCCTAAATAGGAATGTTTTAAGGGAGCGTTTGAAGGAAGAGAAGTTAGGGGAAAGTCTGACAGTACGAGGGAGAGCGTTCCAGAGAGTGGGGGCTGCGCGTGAGAAATCCTGCAGTCTATCATGGGAAGAGGTGATGCGGGGAGAAGCTAGGCGCAGGTCACTGTTTGACCTTAGGGAGCGGGCTGGGGTGTATTTGGTGATTAGTGAGGACAGGTAGTGGGGAGCTGAGTTAGTGAGGTTTTGTAGGTCAGGGTAAGGATTTTGAACTTAATTCTGCAGTGGATGGGGAGCCAGTGAAGGGACTCGCAGAGGGAGCGGCAGAGACAGAGCGGCGGGTGAGGCGGATTAGCCTGGCGGAGGCGTTCAGGATGGATTGTAGGGGGAAGAGGTGGGACAGAGGGAGGCCTATTCATTAATAGGACTATACATAGGGCCCGAAGTCACCCATTTAGACTGGATGAAAGGAAATTCTGCTTAACCTCTTAAGGACACGCGTGTGGCGCCCTTAAGGGGTGGCTTTCGCCTGCATGGCGTACAGGTACGCCATGACCAACAACTGCCGCACGGGCCGCAGATTTTGGCCCACCCCGGCAGCTGACGCGCGGCGCACGTCATTGGTTGCAAGGGGATGGCTTGAGTTCCTGTACCTGTACGTCCTATGTCTTCCAAGCCCTCCTGCCGCCAAGACAGCATAGAGCTTCCTGCTGCTAGAAAGGGTTAACGTATAGGAAGGGAATGTTTACAGTGAGAACAATAAAACTGTGAATTTCTCTGCATGTTGAGGTGGTTGGGTCAGAGTCAGTACAGACTTTTAAGCAACACTGGATGACTTCCTGGAAAAACAGAATATTAACGGTTATAATATTTAATATGTGGGTAAAAGTTGCTTAATCCAAGCAGAAATCTGCCATTCTGGGGTCAAGAAGGAAATTTTAGCAGTGTGTTGCACATTGGCGGGTGTTTCAGACTTGTTTTTTTTTGCCTTCTTTTGGATCAACAGCAGTAAGTGTTGTGTGAAAGACTGAACTCTATGGATACACGTCTTTTTTCAGCCTATGTAACCATGTATGTAATACTATGTATGTAAGGAAAATAGGCTTGACAATATAATTTGTTATGACTCCAAGGACACATAGTTACAAAAGCAAAAGGCTACACTCAACCTGAACATGACATTTTTAAAGGTGCTTCTGTGAGACCAATGATCATAACATATAAAGCATACAAAATTCAGAGCATTCCACTGTAATATATGTGTTCTTAAAGTTTTAAAAATGCTTGACTTGAATATAAACAATGGGGATTTGGTTGTAAGATATCCTGTAACCACATCCCCATAATTTTATTTCCAAGTCAGGTGTTTGTGGAGAGAAAAAAAGAAAGACACTTCAATTTTTAACTTTTTATAGTAAACCTTTATTGTCTTGCTCTTTCTATCAATAAGAATGCTAACCAAGTAAAATTGTTTATACTTTAAATATTTTTTTATTACTATTGTTCACTTTTCAATTATAAAGTAAACAATGATGCTGCACTGTGGAGTTCTGTGATACACTCATACACACCACACATTATTGTGAATTTTATTGCTTTGCAGCTCTGTGATACACTCATACACACACACATTATTAAGGGCTCTATTACATTCTTCACGCAAACGTTTACGCGTGCACAAAAACGCATTAACGCGAGGGGCAAAACCTTTTGCACTGAACGTCATATTACACAAGTCAGCACAACAAACGCACGCATTCGTCTAAAGCGGGTGGACCTGCGCGAACCCTTTGCTAGCGTACTGTACTGCACGCGTCCTATACTTAACATTGTGAGCGCAAATGCATTTGTGTGCTGGTACACGGATGGTATTACAATCTATGTGCCGTTTTTAATGCACAGCGTTTGCACGCATAATTTTAACGACTCCTAAAATGGTGTTAATGGCAAATCTGAACGTCCTGGCCGAAACCAAATACACCAGCCCAAAAATAAAAATACAGCAAAGTATAGTTACACATTCTACGCATACCCAAACAATAAAGTTGAGAAGTTGTTCGTGTTTTTATTATTGCTGCAGCATATATACTCAGATTGATTTTGACAGGCGCAAAAACTTAACGGGAGACAATTGTGATTCTTAATTCTGATTGGCTGAATTGCGTGAAAAAACAGTCCGCACACTGATTTCTGCGCAATAACGTTACGTTAATGCGTGCGCGTTTTTGCGTGTCCATTTTACGCACGCAATTTTTCAATGGATGAAAAAATGCACGCGGATTGTAATACCAGCGTTAATTTACAGGCGTAAACGTTTAACGCTTCACGCAAAAATTAACGCGCTGCGCGAGCGTTTTTGCGCAAAGATAGTAATAGGGCCCTAAGAGTTTTATTGCTGTGGAGCTCTGTGATACGCTCATACACATCGCACAATGGGGTGCATTTTATTGCTGTAGAGCTCTGTGATACGCTCATACAAACCGCACATGACTGTGAATTTTATGGTTGTGGCGCTCTGTGATACACTCATACACACATATTACTATATCACAGAGCTGCACAGCAATAAAAGACACAGTAATGTGCATTGTGTATGAGTATATTTCAGAGCTCCACAAGAATAAATATTATAGTAATGTACAGTTTATATGAGTATATCACAGAGCTGCACAGCGATAAAACTCACAGTAATATGCAGTGTGTATGAATGTGTTTTATCGCTGTGCAGCTCTGTGATACGCTCATATACATCGCACATTACTTTGAGATTTATTGTTGTGGAGCTCTGCGATATACTCATGCTTACCGCACATTACTGTGAGTTTTATTGCTGTGCAGCTCTGTGATACACTCCTACACACTACACATTACTGTGAGTTTTATTGCTGTGGAGTTGACATTGTGGAACTGGAGGGGTCCAGTGCGTGGAGGGGCAAAATATTTTTTTTCCAGGGGTGTCGTGGATTCCCTCACCTGGGCCCTGAGGTTTCGAGTTACACCTCTTGATGTGGCTAAGATTTATTGGAAGAAACACAGCTGTGCTCCACTTTTTCTTTCATCTCTATGCTTGGACCAGTTATGTAGGAACTAGTGAGCACCCTAAACTACAGGGGTAAAATTAATCTGATTACTGTGGGCATTAGAATGGATTGTCTCCCTTTTTGCTTTTTGGAACATATGGAGACACACTTGCCAAGAGAATGACAATGACACTGACAGACACAAAGATATTGAAAGACACACAGAGACAGTGAGTGTCACAGACACTTTCAGAAAGGCCTTTTTCTGCCGGTACGTGCCGGTACTCAGTACTGGCAACCATCGGCAGGACAGACGCTCCTTTGCTAGGATACAAAGGACATCTGCAGCCCATGGTGGAAGCTCCGCTGAGCGGCACCAACCTGAGGCCGATCACGGACTTCTCCCGCAGGGAGCTGACATCTTGGATGTCAGCTGCACCTGTGGGATCTATCCTCGCCCACTGACATCATCGTGCATGGGTGTGATGACGTCAGATGTGGGTGTTCTCCTCCTCCATAGCAGTGTATGCCCTATTCCCTATCAAGGAGATACAGGGGTCTTTTGGACCCTTGTATCTCTGGATTCATAGCAGCCATGTGAGGTGTCATTGGAACGGCCAGAGCATGACCTTTCCAAAGATATGAAACATAACCAGGTTTCATGTACAAATCAAAGGAATATTTATATAAACTCCTTTTTTTCCTAATGCAGCACTATTGTTCATTTTTCAATTATAAAGTGAACAATGATGCCGCACTGTATAGTTCTGTAGCACACTCATATATGCCACACATTACTGTGAGATTAGTGCAATTCTGTGATACAGTCATTCACATTGCACATTGCTGTGGGTTTTATTGCTGTGGAGCTCTGTGATAAGCATGGGTGTGTATTGTTAGAATAGTTTGAGGGGGGTGGCAGCATTTCATCTTTGGACCCAGGCAACACAATGTCATGGCCTGGCCCTGGCTCTATACATTAGCTGCACGCTGGCATGCGCCCTCTATTTATTAGTTCACGCAAGCGTACGCCATCTTTTCATTGGCTGCCTGCTGCCTGACACTTTATGATGGTTCATGGTGAGTACCCCCACCTCTTTTCCTAGAAAAACAGCACTGCAGACATATAATGCCAAAAACACTGGCAGAAATAAAAGAATGAGCTGACAGACAGTGACAGAAAAACAGAAAGACACAGAGAAACTGGAAGATACCCTGAGACACTGGCAAACATGTTGACTGACCAAAAGACACTGACAGACAAACACAATGACATAAAAATACTGACAAACACAATGAAAAATGTACTGACAGATGCACAAAGTTTCATTAACACACCCTGGGACTCAAACTTCCCAACCACACAGATATAGACCCTGCCCTTCGATACCCATACACAGACATACATAAACAGACACAGAGAACTGACATCCCCATCCCTCTTGTTCCACTTTGTCCAGAGCTTTTTGTGGTCCAGGCAGGTAGTGATTGGAGGGGCATGGGGCAGGACAAAGCAGCTTGAATACAGGCAACTTCAGTCAACACTTCACTTTGCTCCCAGGCATGGGAATCTATTTTTATGCCTCGTGTCTTATTTTGGAACTGTGCTGCACCGTGGGTAGGTCACAGTGCGATCCAAGTTCAAAGTGAATGAAGCGGGATGCCTCATGTCGATAGTGGGCACGTAGCTCCCCTATTGAATGCTTAGGATATTCCACCCTTTGGTTTAAGCCATATTAATATTTTTATCCTTTATTTATATAGCGCCACAAATTCCGAAGTGCTTTACAAGATCAGTGTACAAGGGGATAATACATTGGAATACCACACATGGATGATGACCTGATTCAGGGGGACCCTGTTCTCAAGGGAACCTACAATCTATGAGCTGTATAGTACAAGTATTCTGTGAGTTAGGCACATCCATAGTGTTAGGTGTCTTGCCCAAGGACAATAGCTGATGGGGTCTTCTGAGTGGGATTGGGTCATGTTTCCATGATTGTAGATCAGCAGGGTTAGGTTGAACCCGCTTCTTGTAAAGTCAAGACTTGCTTCTCCACAATTATATTGGAGGGATGTGCTGAACGGGATTTTGACTTGCTTCTCAGCGGTCAAAGGGTAGAGGCGTTACCACTGGACTCCACAGCCGATACTGTGTGGTAGGCAAGTATGTACATTAGGTGTCTTGCCCAAGAACAGTTACTGGAGAGGTGCTCTGGCCAGGAATCGAACTTGGGTCTCCACGGTTATAGAACAGTGATGTTACCTCTACTACATTCAGCCATATCAGTTTTTGTGTACATGTAGATATGTATTTCAATGGTTTAGAATGAATTCCCCTTTTATTGCATGCCAAAAGCTTTGCTGGCCTTGCTGACTGCTATTTGACATTGGACAGTGTTGCTTAGTTTAAAGTCTATGATTACTCCAAAATCCTTCTCCTGCTTTGATTTCCCTGACTCTGTACCATTTAGGGTATAAATTGTGTTTGTTCTTCACTCCAAGTGCATGTACATTTATCTACATCAAATTTCATCTGCCATTCGAGTGCCCAGTCCCCCAATCTATCTCCTTCTGCATTGAAGTAATATCCTGCTCACATTGTATTACCTTTCCTAGTTTTGTATCATCTGCAAATACTGACACATGACTAACAATGTCTATTTCAAGATCAGATATAAATAGAATGAATAGAAGTGGTCACATAACAAACCCCTGAGGGACATCACTTACCACTGGTGTCCATCTTGAAAATTTACCATTTATGGCCACTCTCTAGTCTAGGAGTCCCCGAGTCGAAGGGAAGGAGCTGCGCTCGGCGAGGTTACAAAAGGTGAGTAATATCATCAAAAATAAAAACAAAATAATTGGGCAGAGGCTGTGAGCAGCCTCTGCCCAGTTATGTAATGGCAAAAAAAGAACACTGTACTTTTCAGTAGAGTGTTTCTTCAATTTTGTTTTAAGAAAAAAAAAGAATAAAAAACGTATTGTGTCTGATGGCGCATAGTTTAAGTGTAAATGTATATTTTGTATGCTTTTTCGATTTTGCTATAACCTGTTTGTGTAGTTTCCGCATACTCAGGCATTTAACATTTGCCAGACTGGAGAGATAGGATTACCAATGTCTATCTGTTGATATCATGGAAATGTGCTTTCTATAAACAAAGGGAGAGATGTACACACTGTATATTTGTCAAAAGAGAATTCTACATAGCAAGACACTTTTTTTTACCCTCCTAACTCCTTGCAGGTGTCAGCTGTGAACATCCGGCTTGTCTCTATACTCCCCATTCTGCTCCTCTGGTTCCTGAAAAGTAAATAGCTCACAACAAGCCAAAGGGTGATGTCACAGAAAGGACCATTGAGCAACATATGATGGGAAGCACACTGGATCATTGTGTACCCTTCCGTAAAAAAAAATGGTCATTTAAAATTCTCTCAGGGTAACATGTGATTGAAAAAGGTCTTCGTTTTAAGGTAGATAAATATATGCGCTTCTTCCCATTTATTTATCTTTTCGTTTTACCTGCTATACGTTGTAATTGTGTTTTATGTGTAATATAATGTTTAATTGATGCCTTGTTTGCCTGTTTGGACACTATTTTATCAAGACCTTCCCTGTTATGAGATATATGAATAAATAAAGAGATTGGGATATTGGAAATGTCGACGTATATTGACATTCTATATGACACTGTTTTCTGGGGGTCACTCTTCTGCCGTAATTAGTGAATCTATTTTAAACATATTCAGACACCATCAGTCATATGGCTTGACCATCCTAGCTGTTCAAGCATTGAAATACAGTTTCTTCTGTAAAGCAATCAATGAACAACTTGCTAAAATTCTGTACTAATCATAACACTGCATTATAATTAAAATACTTTAAATGATTCATTTGCTGGTATCTTTCCTGGACAGACTCATCATGTATTCCATGTATAAGTAATGAACACATAAAAACCTATTTTTTTTTTCTTGCTATCAGACAGGTTAATAGTTTAATTGTATGCGGTTATATTATTACAGTAAGCAATACATACCTGGCAAGCTTTATCTGGTAACAGAGGCTTTTAAACGTGCCAATGTTTCTATACAAGTTACGTGGGTCAATTGCAAAAGGGATAACCATAATGATTAAATCATTAAAATTTTGTCTATGCTTCACAGAGCATAGAGAAAATTAACTTCCTACCAACCTCATTTTTCTGCTGAACATGAAATAATGATTTTCTGCCAGTATAATTACAAAGCTAACATCTGATAGAGTCAGCATCCAGAGGGGATTATCACATGCATGAGTATTAGACCTCATTACCAGCTTGACTGCAAAATTATTACATCTTGTAATTGGATGGTGAGATTTATATACAGATTGGCCGGGTTTCTGTAAGATTGTAATTACAAGCTTCGTTGGTTCGCTACTTATCACACGGTGCAGGAGGAGGTAAAAACAAGCAGTGGAAAGACCATTTCATTAAGCCGTAACCCTATCAAGGGAGGAGCACTGTAACATCCCTGTATGTATTAGGCCAAACAGAACTGTTTGCAGAAGGGGAGGCCATTTATTACCGCCTGACAAATGGGATTTCATTTATTTAACCTTAGTGATCTATTTCAGTAAAATGTACAAACGAGCCATCCATTTTATGATCCAGAGTCAACGCCTCAATTATCTAAAGGCTAACTGACTGTTAAAGCACCCATCTGCTAGGATGAATTCATTGATTTAATTTGCTTCATGTTACTGAATGATTCTTAGCACGGGGAGATTGAGAGAAGGAGAAGGCAGCCGGGTGATTGAATGTACTTCTGTCTGCATGCCTGCATATGTGCTTGTAAATGAAAGAGAAAGAGAAGGCGAGAGGGAAGAGAGTGTGTGTGTTTTTAATCCTTCAGCACAATACAAGAAGGCGATCAATAGCAGCTTAAATTTTATGAGACAAGGAGTTAAGTTGTTCGGCTCAAGCCAGAACACCTTTGTTCTCCCATAACAAGTAATCTCTGTGGCGGAATTAATATTGACAAGCTGACTCCTTTGTAGCTAATTTTGTGGCAGTCTGCACCAATCAGGACGCTGGCAGTAATAGAGTTGTTATTAGAGTTCATTATAGGAGCCGTGGATCAATGGCTTCACTGAAAGACAGAGGACATGCTGCCACTACAAAATGCATGCGTATGCTCAAGGAAATGAAAAACTTCTAATACTCTTGGCATCGTTTATTCTTTACTTCACTTGGACTACTTTATTTCTGCCCTTGTAAGTAAATATTTTATAGAATCAATTCTTTAATGCATAATGCTCAAGGAAAAAAAACATTGGTCCTAATTTATTGAAATTTGGTATCAGACAAAGATAATTGTAACAATTATTTATTTGCTTCTTTTTGGAATTGTTTATACAATAATTAAAATGCCATATTGACGACTGAGAGATTTTGAAATGTAATATAACGGGCCAATGCCTGTAAAGTGAATGAGAAATACCAACTATAGTAATAATGCATGAAAAATGCATTAACTACACAGGTTGGTTATATGAACACTACTTGCTGAGTTTTGCAGTATGTTTCTACATGGCATTATTTTCTGAGTTCTACCGTACGTATGAGGCATACTATACAGTTCTTGTCCATTTTCTCATCTCAGGGTTTGTCAGTAAGCTTATACAGTATGCCTTAAACCCTGTCCCTGATCTCAGAAATCATGGAGATTGAGAGATCACACATGTATTATTTCTCAGTACAATCTCTGAGCCATTGAATCTTAATGACTGATTGAGGAAGGAGGTAAGTCATCAGGTACTACCAGGTAAACAAAACTCTGCACAGATTTCAAGAAGACTGGGCGATGAAGCAAATCCTAATACGCTTAAATGACCCAAAAAAACACAAATGGTTCATAGCCATTATATTGTGTAATTAAAGATTTTTGGCACAACCATATAAAATGTTGTGGCCTTAACAACATCAATGATAGATGTATTAAAAAAAAACCTGGCCATTTCCTTCAGTGTGTATACAACATATGTACAGAATCTGTGATGAAATTGACTTGTACAGTCACTTGATTCCCTCTAGATCAGGCATTATCTATGGATAGTTTTGGTGGTGTGATGGTAATAGAGAACATGGATGGTTTATAATATATATTATGGAGATGAGAATACGTGGTAGTAAAACTTTGGGTGTCAGGAATATGACTTACTTTGTATTTTATCTGTGCATATTACTTTATAATCTTAAACAATGAAAACAGATGCATCATCCTATTACTAAAAATAAAAGAAAAACATGAGCAAAAACAATATGGGCCCTATTCCAATGTAGGTGGAGGTTTAACGGCTTAAGCCCTTAATGTTTACAGGTGCATCCATAATATTAATGATTGGTGTTAAATAGACCCTGATGTTAAGTGATTTGGGTTTTGAAATCACTTAATACTCTAAAGTAAATATCTCAAAGTTCCTTACTTACCTTTCATCTTATGATGCAGATAGTGGCTCGTTCAGACACATCCTCTGACTATATGCAGTAAAACACTGGGAGCACTGGGAGTGCATGAAGCTTGTGCAGTGTGTCATAATCGCCCCCATGAAGACAATATGGACTTCAGAAGCCGATAAGAGCACTATCACTTAATGACTCTCTCCTGTTATGAGCCACTAATAAAGTGGCTCCTTCATAATAGTGCTGATAAAAGGGAGCTAATAAGGGTTACCATCTTGCACGGATATTTCTCTCTAGCAGTTTCCTAATACTGTCTAAATCAAAATAGGGATGTGTATTTATGTTTATACGTGAACTATTTATAGGCACCAAGGGCCCAATTCCAACCAAATCAGTAACAGAGGGATTCTAAGGGGAAAAATTGGAGTGAGACGATAACTTCTAGTGGCTCCATGGTACTGTACTAATAGGGAGCTGCTAATTGCAGTGTCGTAGCGTGGGGGGGCTCGGGGCGGTCACCCCGGGTGCAATTTTCTTAGGGGGTGCAAAATTTCAAAAGAAATTTGAACCACTAATACTATCCAGCAGGGATCAGCAAGGTGTCTGCTCACGGACACTGGTGTCCATGAGAGGCCCTTGCACGGGCAGCCATCAGTTTTGCGGCGCCGGCGGAGACTTAGCACTCAGCCTCCAGAAGGGAGGACCAGGACAGAAAATTCTTGTCCTGTCCTGACTCCTCCTTAACGCTTACATGAGTCACGTGAAGCAGCGCAGAGTTATCCTATAGAACAGGGGTACAGGGGTACCACACTTGTCAGTCCCCTTGAAGCCCTGTGCCAGCCCCCTGCCACTGGTAACCCTGCAGCCACTAAACAGGAAGGAGGGAGGGAAGCGCCTGCCCTGTAACACATTTAAAATCCTGTCTCAACTAAGCCCCTGGACAGTTTCCCCATCGGGCTACCAGCAATTCCACTCAGGTAGGCAACACTATGTGACACCAGAGCAGCGTAACCAACACACAGTGAGGGGGTACGCGGAGAGGGTGACTGGGAGTACTTGGATAGAGAGATAAAGATTGACTGTGGGTACTGGGAGAAAGTGGGGTTACTTGGAGAGAGAAAGAGTGACTGGGGGTACCGGGAGAGAGTGACTGGGGTACTGGGAGAGAAAGAGTGACTGGGGTACTTGGAGAGAGAGAGAGAGCGACTGGGGTACTGGGAGAAAGTGGGGTACTGAGAGAGAGAAGGAGAGAGTGACTGGGGGTACTGGGAGAGAGTGACTGGGGATACTTGAGGGAGAGAGTGACTGGGGTACTTGGAGAGGGAGAGAGTGACTGGGGGTACTTGGAGAGAGGGAGAGAGTGACTCGGGGTACTTGGAGAGAGGGTGAGAATGACTGGGGTACTGGGAGAGGGTGACTGGAAGTACTGGAAGAGAGTGACTGGAAGTACTGGAAGAGAGTGACTGGGTATAGTGTGAGAGTGGAACTATGCTAGGGTATACTGGGACAGGGTGACTGGTAGCAGTGGCGTAGCATGGTCATGTGTGTTTCATTGTTTTATTATATCAGTATTTTGTTAATATACAATACATGTACTTGTGCGGAAAGGGGTCAATACTCTACTGGTAGAAGGGAATCAGGGATTGTTACCGTGTCCACAGTTTGGGAGAGGCGCACAATTCTTGTCTTACCCCGGGCTATGACAACCCACGCTACGCCGCTGGCTAATTGATACCATTCCCACTGGTAAAGGCTCCTAGAGTACAGGATCTGTGAAACAATCATGAAAGGACAGTGGGAACTATTTGCTCCCTTTCTTCCACTACTTGTAGCCAGAAGAAGCGGTGGATCCTGGACCACAGGATTAGATTTAAGTATGGGAGTTTTGATGGGGTTACTTGGATGTGGTAAGTGATTTTGCGGAAGCAAAATATTAACACCAGCATTTGAGAGTCAGGCTGAAAAAAGACATGTGACCATCAAGTTAAGGTTTTCATACATCTATTTCTCCTGTTGATCCAAAAGAAGGCGGAATAACCCAGTAGGAGGGCCTTTCTAATTATGCAACAAACTGAAAAAAAATCTTTCTTGACCCCAGAATGGTGGTCAGATTTCTCCTTCGATTAAGCAGCTTTTATCCACATAGTACATATTATGGGCTATATTACAAAGCTGGTGCTAACTTAACCAGAGCTGTTGTTAACTTAACAGCTCCATAGGCTATAATGGCTCTGGTAAGTTTAAAACAGCTCTAGTTAAGTTAGCACCAAGTATGTAATATGGCCCTATAAGACGTAATATTATGTTATTGCAGAAAGTCATCCAGTCACTATTTAAAAATTCTTTACAGACTCTGACCCAACCAATTCAAAAGGTGACTGACAGGGTTATTCAGAGAGCGTGAAAAGCAGGAGAATGACTGGAGAATGAAAAATTCTAGGTCAAAATAGCCAAACCAGAAAAAGTCTCCTTTTCATCTCACTTTCCAAATCGGCTATTTTGACCTAGAATTTTTCATTCTCCAGTCATTCTCCTGCTTTTCACGCTCTCTGAATAACCCTGATAGTATCCTGCGTGTAATCTTATTAATGAAATAAATTTCCAGTGATTGTTTTATAATCCCCCAAATATAGTTGTATACAGTTATCGGATCCCCTCTGAGGCAGTTTTTCTTCAAAATTAAAATTATTAACTTTATTGCCCACCTCTGCACTTTTCCTTGTACACCCCATTCTAGAACTGGTGCCAATATTGCACGGCATATTGAAGGTGTGGTTTTACAATTGATTTATAAAGAGACAAAATGATATTTTTATCCTGAGAATTATTGCCCTGTTTTATGCATCCCAATACCTTGCTAGCATTGACGACTGCTGATTGACATTGGGCATTATTGCCTAGTTTGAAGTCTGTGACTATTCCCAAATCATTCTCATACGTTGTTTTCTCTATTTCATTGCAATCTAGAGTATAATTTGCTTGTGTGTTCTTCACACCAAAGTGCATAATTTTGCATTTTTCCAAATTACAGCTCATCTGCCAACAGGATTTATGGCCAAGTGTACCTTAATACCCACACAGATCTTTTCCTTTTCTTTTTGCTCTCTCTGCCTCCTCTCTTCTTCTCTCTCTCCTGCTCTTTATATCCCTTTCCCTTGTTCCCTTGCTTATCTCCTCTCTCTTCTTTCCCATTGTCTCTTCCTGACTGGCACAACTGCTCACTACATACCCCTTAATCCGCTCCTACACACGAGAGTTTATCCGCTACCGTTACACATTTGCTATATACATAGAGTCAATCTCACCCTTCCCGTACCCCCCTTCCTTTAGACATTAGAAATAATTGACACCATTCTAACCCTTCGATAGATGGCTCTACTAACAGGAACTCTCACTTGCCCACTAGCAGTCCAGTCTCCAAACACTACTTTTTACACCATAGACTCTCAACCGTGCCCTATCTTCCACAGGGGCATGACCATCACAGTTCACTCTACACTTTTCAACTGTTTTTGGTTACAGGATTATAGTGCAGTCTTGCTATACAAACACTGTTCTTTATGTCTGTAACTAAGGGTCACCTTTCTTTTCCTTGATAACACCACCACTAGTGTTTTTAAAAGGCACCTATAAGGAAGATGTTTGCAACGGTGTCCTTCAGTACCTTTATTCCTGTCTGTTATATTATGAGATGACTTACAAACAAAAAAAAATCTTTAAATAAAGAATATTTTATAAAATGTCATCTGCCATTTGAGTGCCCAGTTACTCGACCTATCTAAATCCTTCTGCTGTGAAGTAATATCCTGCTCCTTCTTTCCTGAATACAGCTCATTTTGAGGAGAATGAGCTACCATGGAATAACTCATTCTTTTCTCCTCTAGGTAGAGGCAATTGAACAGCTCCTGTTCAAAATATAGTTTTTGTATTAAACAGCATCATCAATCATGTGCGTTGCAATGTCTAGCCATGTTTAATAGATTTTGCAGTTTTATCAACATTGCGTTGAATAATCAAATACGTATATTGGTCATCAACTTAATAATATTATATAATTACAGTCAGTGATCACACAAAATATTGTGTACCATAGTACAATGGGTAGGCCAACCCCCCCACCCCAAAAAATTTAAAAAATAGTTTGATACATGGAGGCAACAGAGGTAAAGTTGAACAGCAGAGTATAGGATGTAATGGGATGCATTGGGTCTGTGTGACAGAACATTTGCAAAATATAGCTTTTAGAGTGAGCTAGAGACCTCTATAAAGTAATGCTTTTTTGAGAATTAGAGATGTATTGTAAGACTGCAGGCATGGGAGGATTTGAATGTTGGGAACGGAGAGTTCCGCTACGCATGAGAAACCATAGGAACAAATTAGATCACCAAGGTGGTATAGATTGAAAATAGAAAGGGATCCAGAACAGAGCCTTGAGGTACTCCAACTGAGAGAGGTACTGCGGGAAGAATTGCCAGCAAAGTAGACAGTAAAAGATCGGTGAGCAGTGCCACCGTGACCAAAGCAGCAAAATTTCAGCGCTCTCTTGTTTGGCACACTTCAGAGATTTCAGTTCGCCGACCCTGCAGTGAATTCAGTATTCACCGCAGGGTCCCTGAAGTGTGTCGAAGGGGATCCGCCGAACACCGCTGAACTGACCACCGAATGGCGCCGATCAGCCTCTGATCAGGTAAAAAAAACAGAACTCTTCTAATTTAAAAAGCAGTTTAAAGCAATAAAAATACATAAAAATGCATGGAAATATTAAAAAAGTCCTATAGAAAGTAATAAAACCTTCTGTAATAGAATAAAAAAAAACATTCAAAAAATGGGAATCAAAAATTTTGCTTACAAAATCCAGAAAAATACCTAAATAAAAAGTTTTTTTGCTGCAATTGAAAAGAAAAAATGGTAAAATTAAAAAAAAAAGGATTTTTTTTTTTACCTTGAATCCTAAGGGATTCGCCTGCTTAAATGCTTTCTTCTTTTCCTTCTCTCTTCTTTCCTCGTTTTGTTTTGTGTAGTTAGTAGTCTGGTCTGTCCTGGTCGGTTGGGAGGCACGTCATGTGTGGGGCAGTAGGGTTAATAATTTTTTGTATCCTGATTCATGTATGCTGATGTTTAGTTTTAATGTCTTATGCATCGCTTACTCGTGCAATAAGCCTGATCGTTAACCCTGTCTTACGAGGCGATGCCGCTGATGGGTGTTGTTTTTTCTTTCTGTATTAAAACTTTTCCAAAATAAAGAATTATAAATGTGCCGAACTGAACCACTGAAAATCTGGGAATTTCACCAACATTTTGGTGCAGTTCGGCATTCTCTGAATATATTAACCATTACTTCTCTATGGGACAAATTCACTGCCGCCGAAGGCCGCCAAATTGAAGCAATCTCCGGCAAACCGCACTATATTTTACTGGCAATTTTCCAAATATTCGGCAAACTGCCAGCTTTCTGAATAGTCGATCTGCCACGAAATTGCACCGTACAGTGAAATTCACCATTCGGTGCAATTCAGTGGCAAGTTTGGCTCTTATTGAATAACCCCTCAAAATTGGAGAGAATAAAGAATAGAAGCAGATGGTCAATCTTGTCAAAAGCAGTAGACACATCATGAAGAATAAGTATGTAGCCATCTATGGCTTTAGCCGCATCTAAATCATTAGTCAATTTGGATCAAAGCAGTCTTGTTAGAATGCTGGAAGTGAAAACCATACTGATGGGGGTCAAGTAAGGCGTTAGAATTGAGATAACCAGTAAGTTTAAAAAAACAGAATAAGGTTGAATGGCTACGGGAAGAGAGAGTAAAGAGATTTCTAGTCTAAGATTATTAATTTTTTCAGTAAAATAGTCAATGACGCTGACAGCAGTGAGGTTGGTGGAGACTTGTGTGGAATTTGGATTTTAACAGATTGAATTCATGAAAGAGGTGTCTGGAGTCGTGAGCGAACGTGGAGGTGAGGGACACGAAGTATGGTGGTTGGGCAATGTAATGTAATGTAAGAATTCAGCTCTAGTCCTCCAACCACATTCAGCTGTTTTGGGAACCACTGAAGATAGCATTTGTATATCGTTTGCCATGATATAGTAAAGCTTGACTTGCAGCTGAAAATATTTTTTTTGTCCCAAAATATACAATCACTAACAGGGTTATTCAGAGACCGTGAAAAGTAGGAGAATGACTGGAGAATGAAAAATTCGAGGTCAAAATAGCCAATTTAGAAAGTGAGATGAAAGGGAGAATTTGTCTGGTTTGCCTATTTTGACCTCGAATTTTTCATTCTCCAGTCATTCTCCTGCTTTTCACCGCTCTCTGAATAACCCTGTAAATTTTTACAGGTAACCAACTATATGCAACAGAAGGGACACAGTTTTTATTATTATTATAATTATTACTGTTATTATACCTACCAATAATAATATCAACGGTCATTTTCTATTAAATAAAAAGATTTGCAGAATACATGGAAAAAAATCCCTAAATTATTCTGTTCTGCAGCTGGATTTCCAGTGTTCACATTTCTAGTAATCAGACCATGAAAAACATATATTGTAGTGCATAGTACCTTATTGATTACATCAGCTTTTACTTAAAGAGGACACTGTAAGTTGCACTATGAGACATAAATTGATATTGATTACAGAGAAGCAATCTAAATCAGGATAATTGTTCTCTGCGGAGTGTTTTACCTATGGATTTAACTGCTTAAGCTAATCAGTGCTTTCTGTAAATAACTTAAATATAGCAGAAAATGCTACTTTATAGGTAAAAAGGCAATTTTAATAGTCTCGTGAACATGTAACATTGATTTACAAGTGAACAATAGCAATTGTTCTGACACAGCAATGCAAAAATATATAAAAGCAAATATAATATGAATTATTTAATACTATCTGGGCCCAATTCCAACCAGGTTGTAAAACTATAAAGCGGTTATTCATAAATGCTCCAGCTCTCACAGCCTGGTGTCAAGTGACTTTGCTTTTGCAAAATCACTTAACACTGAAATATAAATGTACCTTCTCTTATGTTGAGCACAGCCCACCATAGCATATGCTAAAGGAGGTACATGTCTTGAAACTCTTATTAATTTCCATTCATTTTTTAAGATCTGTACAAAAACTTTCAGGGTTATTCAGAGAGAGGTGAAAAGCAGGTGAATGACTCGAGAATGGAAAATTCTAGGTCAAAATAGCCAAACCAGAAACATTCTCCCATTCATCTCACTTTCCAAATCAGCTATTTTGACCTAAAAATTTCCATTCTCCAGTCATCCTCCTGCTTTTCTCCTCTCTCTGAATAACTCTGATTATTTTTGGGTTTGTATTAATCATTTTGCATATGTATTTTATTGAGAGTATGTGTATGAATGTTAGTTTCTGTGGGTGATTATCCATGTGATTGTGTGTGAGTGGGTGGGTTAGCATGTGATTGTGTGTTGGAAAGTTTATATGCATGTGATTGATGTATGTTTGAATGGGTGTGTGTTTGTCATTATGTGTAGGCATAGGATTTTGTGAGTGGGTAGGTATGTGCATATGCAAGTAGTTGTGCTTATGTATGCTAATAAAAACAGCCATATGCCATGGCTGGGGTCCCCCTTGGTGCCTGGCAGCGCCGTCCTAGCTGCTCGATGGGTGGCTGCCATGTGATATTACCGGCTCTCGCGGACATCGGACAAGGACGTGGGGTCGCAGCTTGATGATGCAATACAAACCAGATTCAAAAGCCAGCTGTTCATTTTCCTCATTGGCCTGTCGTGGTTCCTAGTAGATAGCATGTTCTTGTTCTCCTTTATACTGTTTTCTGGCTCTCATCTGACCACTCTCTTGTCCTTAACTCTTGCTATTCATGTTTACCAAATATATTGACCCTTGCTCTGTTCTGACCACTCTTTTGTCATTAACCCTTGCTATTCCTGTTTACCGTCTATTGACCTTGGCTACGTTTACTGACCATTCTCTTGGCTGAGTTATATATTTGTTTAACTCAGTGTACCGAACCCTGGCCTCTCTGACTACCTTCTCTGGCTTCTGACTCCAGCTTGTTCTTCACCCTGTCTTTTCCTTGTGTCTATCCTGTTGCTAGATTACCAGTGTAACAGATCTCTGTGCCTGGACAGGGTCACATCTGCCAAATGCCGCTTCCTCGCTGGACACCCAGTTTCTCCTCGTGACTCTCACACCTTTCTTTAGTACCTTAGCCACAGCTTAAGGCCCGGTTCATGTAGGGAGCCTGGCTAGCACCCCCAGAAATAACCCAAAACTGTAGACCTGGAGCCCTTCGTTGGCACAGCGGGCAGAAGATTCCTGGTACTCCAAAACATGAGTCGTGACTTCAAGCTTGGTCAGAATAGAACTGCCTGTTTATTCACAGAGAGGACAGATAGAGTCAAGGACCATCACATTTGCATACAATCAAACAGATAACACCACAGATCAGATAGCTACACAGGACCTTCAAACAATGGAGAATGTGGGAAGGAGAAAACAGGGTAAACAAAAGGAATTTCTTACTGAGAGAACTTACACAATAGCAGGTACTAATACAGATATCACACTATACAGGGAATAACACACAGACATCAGAAATCTTTAGTTAACTGGCAGATATATAAAACAGTGAAAACCAAATATATTTAAAAGGTCCACCAGTTCCCCAATAGTCTCTTTCACGGGCCATAGTCTTTGGGCAGGAGGCTAGTGCACATCCCCCTCCAAGTCGCACAGTGACAGCGTGTTCTGTCACATATCTCCCTCATTTGCAGGAGACTAACCAGGCACCAGATCCCAAACTGATCTGTGAGTGTGTTAGTCTGAACCCAAGTCTCAAAAAGTTTGTTTCTTTTCATTGACCAAGCGGTCCAGTCCGCAACAATGGATGCATTCACCCCCTCCCCATATTCCCTCAGGGGCCATACAGGAGTCAACATTCCTGAAGCACTGCTTGGGGACATCTCTCCAGTGCCAGGGCCAAACACATCTACTAGAGAGTTACTCACCGAGCCATCCCCAGCAGCTCCCTTAGATTGTGCCCGCCACTCGGGAGAAATGCCAGCTGCCCCATCTCCGGGTATTGCGATCAGCTGCTGGAGAGCATGGGGGGTGGTTGATGTCTCTGAAGAAAAGGGTTGGGATCTGATCCGGCTGTCTAGTATCTAGGGGCCCACATAATGAAACCAAAGCCCCTTCCACCACTCCATTGTAATTATCCAAATGCAGGCAGGGCCCGGACGCACCGTGCTCTGCCTCCAGCACTTCACCTAGTCCTAGAGGAACAGTTTTTCCCTCGGGAATCACCAACTCAAGCAAGCTGTCCTCCCCGCTCACAGGTTCTGGCGACACCATAACTTGGGGATCTAGTGCAACTGTCTCACCTCCTGACAGTGCTGTGGGAAAAGTTCCAATATCCTCGACAACTCCAGAGTCTATAGCTGGCCCAGACAAATCAAGGCCTTCAAGCTCCCCCAGCACTCCTAGGCTGGGAGCACACTGGGGCCCATCTGCCACACATCCCAGGAAATTGCTAGTGGGGTCTTTTGTCTCGCCCACTGTTGCAAGGTATTCCTCCCTCGACAGTGCATAAATGTCCCTCTGGGTCACATTGGTGGAGACCGCAGTCCCATCCACCATTGTAGGGCAAAAATCCTCTGCTGCCTGAAGAGAGGAGGCATTCTGTACTATTGTCACTTCCTCTGTCTGCTTCTCTGTGCAGAGCTTCTCGTGGTGAATCTGGCTTACCTACTGACCGAGGTCTAGCAGTCTCTTGTACAATTTCTCCAGCTTCCACTCCTTGCTGGCTAACGACTCCAAGTCGTCTTGTATCCACCACACACCAGAGATGTTTAGCGGGTTTTCTCTGTCCTCTACGATCGCTTCCCATCTCCACTCCGTGTCATCTCCGAAATCTGGGTCTCTGAACATTCTCTCAAATAACAGTCCTGGGCCACTGTAGCCAAAACCTTCTGTCAGGTTGTTATCGTCCATGCTCTCAGTTCCGATCTGGGCTACATACCATTGAAGGGCTTCGTAGCTCTCCTCCAGCCATGTCTCTTCATAAACCAGACAAGCCAGATCAGTAAGCCTATTCTTGTGGCGTTGCTTATTCAGCAACCCCTCACGCACTTCTATCCTCTTCAGATACCTTTCTTGGGATGAGGGGAGGATCTTGTTCTGGTAGCGCTGCTCTTTGTCCAGCGCATTGTGCCAGAGTTGTCCAACGTGCTGTATCAGCCCAGTTCAGCTGAGTCTCCTCTGTTACAGGTCCACGATGGTTTGCTTGTACCTCTCGCAACCTCTCCCAGTATGCTGCTCCTGTGACTGCTGCCATCTTCTGCTTCACCGTCTGGATATTGAATCCCGGTGATGGTTTGGATGTCCTTAGACTGTAGGAAGCATCCCACACGCTGCCACCACTGTAACAGATCTCTGTGCCCGGACAGGGTCACATCTGCCAAATGCCGCTTCCTCGCTGGACACCCAGTTTCTCCTCGTGACTCGGCCCGGTTCATGTAAAGAGCCTGGCTAGCACCCCCAGAAATAACCCAAAGCTGTAGACCTGGAGCCTTTTGTTGGCACAGCGGGCAGAAGATTCCTGGTACTCCAAAACATGAGTCGTGACTTCAAGCTTGGTCAGAATAGAACTGCCTGTTTATTCACAGAGAGGACAGATAGAGTCATGGACCAATATATTTGCATACAATCAAACAGATAACACCACAGATCAGATAGCTACACAAGACCTTCAAACAATGGAGAATGGGGGAAGGAGAAAGTACGGTAAACAAAAGGAATTTCTTACTGAGAGAATTTACACAATAGCAGGTACTGTACTAATACAGAGATCACACTATACAGGGAATAACACACAGACATCAGAAATCTTTAGTTAACTGGCAGATATATAAAACAGTGAAAACCAAATATATTTAAAAGGTCCACCAGTTCCCCAATAGTCTCTTTCACGGGCCATAGTCTTTGGGCAGGAGGCTAGTGCACATCCCCCTCCAAGTCGCACAGTGACAGCGTGTTCTGTCACAACCAGCTATTCCAAAGACCTACAGTGTAGTGTAGGTTGTACAGTGCCTGCATGAAGGGATCAGGGATATTTGTTAAACCCTGCCAACATATCATATTTATTAAAATTAGACAGTCTTTCAAAGTATCTTTCATCTCACAATATTAAACCATTACCCTAATGGAAAAGATGAGATATTGTAGGGACCTTTTCTGTTTACAGGAGCTAGATAATTGGTCATGATTAGAGGGAAGATAGACAGAGACAAATGCTGACACTACGAATTGCAATGTGCTGTAACCTGGGTTTGAACCTACTGCAAGAAAGTTGACCATAACCTTACAGGCAAAGCTATACTGTTTCAAGCTAAATTCCTGAATGCACATTGACTCAGTTAACGCCCAGATTTTCAATTTGAGGAAGTATATGTGGCAAGATTTGATTTTACCCACAATTCTTATCCCACCTGATAATGCATTTGTAATTTTGCCAAGAAAAGTTTCTAACTGCATCTTCTGGATGTGCTAGGTTTGCACCGCCAACAGCCCCACAAACTCACATCTGTAATTGTAACCAAAGGTTATTTTGCCAAGTAGTGATTGAGAGCATAAGCACCTATCCATCCAAATACATTTTTTGGTTAAAATATTTTGTAAGGTAAGCATAGTTTGCTTCCTCAAATTCTTATTTCTGTTGCATAAAATATGAAATAAAAAATAAATGAAAATAGTAAAATGGAAGTTTAGAAAAAACTTATGGAAGCGACATTGCATTGTTTGGAATAAACATTTTAAATTTATAGGAATAAAAGCAGTACTCTGACAACTATTGAAACATAATCGTGTATCCAGTGTGAACTATTACAGATTGCAAAGGCTTATTGGATTCATTTATCAAAATACTTTTCTGTTGTACTGCAAGAGCACAATCACTCTCAAATATATTAAACCCCCTCTAGAAATCTATTAGGTTTATTTTATTTTTATAAATCTATGATTCCCTTGGTGTAAACCTAGAGCAAATAATGACAAATGGTCTTCAGTATAGTTATTTATTGATATACTAATGTTAAGGTGTAAGTTTTGAGTCACTGATTTATTAAACACATTTAAAAGACTGATTATAGGCATTAAGATTTGCCAGGTCACCAAATGCGTTGAGTGTCATTTTTACTTATGTGTCACTTTCCATGTGTAATTTTAAACTCCACTATTAATTTCAGTATTGACAATGGAACTATAATAGATGCAACACATAATTTTAGTACTATATTGATGCATTATATAACGGCAATACTAAAATATAGAACTGCTTTATAGTTGTATGTGTCGTATCTCTGGACTATTAATAAAAGCTAAGGTGACAGCATCATTTATCACAAAAGTATTTATAAGTACCTTAAAGAAACGAATGCCAATCCTTACCTCTGTACCACATACGGTCATATTATGAAGTGTAAAATGACTTTCTTGTGAAACTATGAAAACGAATACTGACAAATTAGGCAACAATTGTAATCATCATCAAAAAAATTAAAGGCCTAGTCGATGACCAGGAAAATACTGAAAGTTGTTGGCATAGTGTCAAGTCAGCAGAGTGGCCAATACAAGGTATAAGATTGAGTGTATTTATGTAGTGTCAGTTAGTGTAGTTAGCATGTCATTATGAATTTGTATGTAGTACAGTACATACATGGGATTTATAGGAGATTCTTAAAATTATTTTATTTTCCTGTTATCTCTATTCCCGACACTCCTTTCTTGCTCTCCATTTATGTCTCTCAGACTTAACTCCATTTATATGGTCTGTGTAGGGGAACTGAGTGAGCGTTCTTATAGTGTGTGGGTCTGAATGTGTGTGATGGAGGTTGTAGATGTATGTGCTATTCTTTTTTGCACTATCAATGCTACATCACATCGGGCCCTCCCACAAAGGGACATGTCACTTTTTATGACTAGTTGACTGATAGATCTTCTCCATCCCCACTCACCTGGACATGCGCAAAGCACTCCTGTAGATTGCTACGCATGGACATGAAAACATCCACAGAGCATTTTAATATAGCTACATTACACTGAGAATGTTTACTGGTTACCAGCTTCACACTCAGAATGCTGTTAAAGAAGAAAAATATCTGGACTTTCCCACAGGACCCTTGACAAATGGAAGGCAATCTTTCCTTCAATCATGAGACAGGATGATTGGGAAGTCTACTCCTACTACTGTTATTTATTTAAGTCAGGATTACCCACATCAAACTCTACATAAGTAGAACTCATGTTGCACCATTGAGTACAAAACAAGGGTTTTTTTTTCTGCCGGTATACACAGGTACTCAGTACCAGCACCTACCGGCAATGCTGATGCTAGGATGCAGAGGACACTTCCAGCCCATTGTCGAAGTTCCGCGGATCGGCGCCAACATCTTGGCGCATGGGTGTGATGACCTCAGAAGCCAGACTTCTCCTCGGCCGGCCAGGGAATTCACTATGGGGGAGATACAGGGGTCCTGTGAATCACTCTATCTGTAGACCACTAGAAGCTAGAGGTTCATGTGAGGTGTCATTGGAAAGCCGGAGCATGGCCTTTCCAAATATACTAAACATGTCCAGGTTGTATGTAAAATTTTAAAAAATAATTAATTCATTAAAAAAATCTTTTTCTTCTTGTGACGGTAGTCACTTTGGACTTGAGTTACATGAGATGAGTTTGGGGAGGTGCGTGCTTGATGTTTTATATTATTTCCCTGCCCTTTCCTGTGTTGAAATCACCCTGTTCCTGAACTCCTAGGTACGGGGTGTTTCTGTGCTCTATTCCCTGATGCCTGTGTATTATTCTCTTATGTACTTATCATAGAGTCTTGTGTATATACTGTGCTGTTTCCCTATGTGTGATCTGTATGCAAACCATTGCTCTCTTGTCACTGCTTCCACCCAAGCCCCAGGAACTGGCTCAAGTCAGATCCTCTTGCCACTTTCCCCAGAAATTATTTTACACCAGGATGTGTGTGAGGGGCGGGTGAGGCTATTCAGCAATGAAATGCTGGGACATGTTTCCATTGTGTCTGTAAATTCCCCCTGTGTGTGCTTTTTCCAATTATAAACTGTAAATCAGTCCCAGTTTGATTTTCACCCTACAAGGATCTCCTGTCTTTGAGTGAGTTTTGGGCAAGAACCAGCACTCCTTCGGGATACTGACGGCGAGGAGAGCATTCTGCACGTGGATACTAGGACCCCACGTTACACTTCTAATGCAGCACTATTGTTCACTTTTCGATTATAAAGTGAACAATGGTGCTGTACTGCAGAGCTGTGTGATACTCTCATATACACCGCACATTACTATGAGTTTCATTGCTGTGAAACTCTGTGATTCCCTCATACACAATGCACATTACTGACCATTTTATTGCTGTGGAGCTCTGTGATACACTCATACACAGCGCACATTACTATGAGTTTTGGTGGGAATAGTTTTGGGCGGTGGCAGCATTTCATCCTTGGACCCACGCAACACAATATCGTGGTCTGGCCATGGCTCTATTCATTGGCTGCATGCTGGCATGCGCAATCTATTCATTGGCTGCACACAAACGTTCGCCAGCTTTTCATTGGCTGCACACTGCCCTACCCTACCTATAATCTATACTATTGTGGTTTTACCATTTGCTGCTTTTTGCCAGACACTTTATAGCGCTTCTTGGTGAGAACCCTCACCTTTTTTTACCTTGAAAAAAGCACTGTACAAAACCCTACAGTTCCCAACTTTCTAACCAAGTCTATGCTTAAATGTGGTTTCAGTAGGACACCTAGTTTTTGGGGTACACTTTGTAATCATCCGTCAAAAGTTCAATAACAGTTTTAACAAGGAGGAAAAAAATTGTTCTAACATTATATTCTCATTTACTGGTTTAGGGGCATCTAGAAGAAAGCATAATTGACTGAATTATTAAAGTAAAAAACTGAGTGAAAACTGTTAATCGGGCACTAGGTTTAAATTAAAATATAACATCTTCCAGAATAGGTCACTTAAACATCAATTCTAAAGATTTTGTAGCTCTGTATATGAAAGCATTACCGAAGGATGACTAATTATAATCTCAAGGTACCACAAGAGGCAATAAGGAGAGTTAACTAAAAATCCTCATCTAATGTATTATATTGTAAATGTGTTACAGTGTAATTAGGTTAATAAAATAGTTTATATATAGAAAACTACTACAGTTCTTTTACCTCTTCTCTGTTATGTACAATCAGGTTTTGCAAAGTACGTTGTTGAATCTGGCAGTCTACTTTCATTTCATAGATATTATTTAATGGATTTAATTTGAAGTGGTAGAGCTGCAGCAACTGGTTGTTAAATAATTTATGTAATTGGTGTAATCCTATACACTAACATATCATTTATCAAGGCATTATGTCAGTGGGCTGCATATCAACTTTCTATCTTTGGCTCACCGCACAACTAGGGAAATTATGAGATGTTTTTGGTCATAGAAAAAATGACATTTGAGAAAAGTCCACAAATTTCCCATAATAACTATTCTAGTCAATAACTGTTTTTAAGTGCATTGTATACATTTACTCTAGACAGCTTTAATCTGTGCTGACTATTGATTAAATGATCTATTTTACTACAAGAGAGTTCACCATTTTATCCATGGTTTTCTATACATAGGTTTAAACTGGAACTGAAGTGCCAAGAAAGTCAAATCCCTAAGGTCACTGCCGTAGGAAATATAAAACAGAAGATTCCACAAGGGATCATTCAGCTATAGTAACTTTTATCTTACAGTCAAATCAAATTAGATCCTGCTTGTCATGTCTGACCTTACTTTATCAAGAGCCACTGAATGTTTTGTTGTGATTTGTATACAAAGTATTTTAGAAATTAACTATACCCCATTTATCGCACAAATTCTTCAACATTGTTAAACGTTTTTGGTATTGAGTTACTTAAAAATTTTGTCAATTTAAAAGTAGAACTTTTTTGTAAAATCATGCAAAGAGAAAATATATTTCTATGTTACTTCATGGTAAATTGACTCTGCAGTGAGGAGCATTAACTTAAATTGCAAATATTGTCACTAAAGATGAAAAATTCTTACAGCTCTTTTATTTACTTTTTATTTTATTTTTCATATAAAGAAAAACAAATTACATCCACTTTATTACTTTACTGTAGGTTGTTCTTTTTAATATCAGTAATAATTTATAATTCATAATCTGTGCAGCGTTTCAGACATACGGCACTATAAGATAACAAAGAGCATGAAAATACATCTATTTTCCAAATAATAACTTCAAACACAGATTGTAATGTCCTTATGTAAAACAATATAAAAAATTCTTAATTTCAGTTTGCTATTAACCTCATCACTACCAAGGGATTTTTGTTAAAAAATATATTAGTGCTATTATTAAAACATATATTTATTTGAAATATGGGCTGTATAGTTCATAATGAAATATAAGATAAAATGGCAATTATGCATGGAGGTTGTTTTTCCAAAATAGATAGAATATATTACAACAATATAAAGTGGCTGATTATTAAATTTTTTAATGTACTAGTTTATCCTTTACAGAAATATTGCTGGGATGAAAGTTTTTAAACTCTAGATGGTGTCCCTTGTCTTGCACAATGTCATATGGAGTCTGCATTATTAACATACAGAAAGAAATGGCCTTTGTGTAAAATACAGTAAAATGTGATAAAGATACCCTAGTCAAAAAGGATGATCATCCTGGAATCATCCTGAAGTCATTGATGACTTCAGAAAAATTATAAGATATCCCACTTATATGGACATTTATGGTGATCACAACCAGATTATAAGCAATGCAGCTGCCAAAAAATACCAATATAATTTAAAACTAATATCTGTAGGTAGAATAATACTTGCATATTGACTATTCAGTAACTCCTTGTATCTGTACTGTGTGTACAGTGATTTTTAGCAATTATTTGAGCCTGAATCTTATCCTTATACACAGGGCTGGACTGGGACAAAAAGTCAGCCCTGGACTTCATCCAGAGCAGCCCACTTTATTTATGCACATACACACAAAAATCTATATATATAAACGCGAAAGTCCTGACTGACTGATTGACTCATCAACGCCCAGCTGAAACCGTTTAACCTAGGAAAAAGGGGGTTGAATATTTTAAACAGGATACCTATAGCTCAAAAACAGAAGATGCTACAGATGTGAAAATTGGTATTTAGATTCTTCTTGAAAAATAAAAAAACACGTATTTTACCGTTTTTTAAAATTTGACCGGGGGGACGAAAAAAGGGGGTTGAATATTTTAAATATTTTAAACAAGATACATATATCTTAAAACCAGAAGATGTTACAGACATGAAAATCGGTATTTAGATTCATCTTGACAAATAAAAAAACAAGTATTTTACCATTTTCTGAAAACTCCTTGGGGGCAAAAAGGGGGGTTGAATACTTTTTTCATAAATACGAAAGTCCTGACTGACTGACTGACTGATCAATGCTCAGCTGAAACCGTTTAACCTAGGAACGTGAAATTTTGAAGGTGCACTGTTTTTATGATGTGGGGAATTTAGATTCGTCTTGAAAAATAAAAAAACACATAATTTTCTACCATTTTCTGAAAATTCCATGGGGGGGCCAAAATGTGGTTTAAATACATCTATATATATAAACGCGAAAGTCCTGACTGACTGACTGACTCATCAACGCCCAGCTGAAACCGTTTAACCTAGGAATGTGAAATTTTGAAGGTGCACTGTTTTTATGACTTAGGCGCCCACTAAGGAAGGATTTTTGGAAAATCCACCCATAAGGGAGTGAAAAAGGGGGTTGAATATTTTAAACAGGATACCTATAGCTCAAAAACAGAAGATGCTACAGATGTGAAAATCGGTATTTAGATTCGTCTTGAAAAATAAAAAAAAAGCGTATTTTACCATGTTCTGAAAATTCCTTGGGGGGGGCAAAAAGGGGGTTGAATATCTATAGCAGTATACCTATATTTCAAAAACCGAAGATGTTACGGTTGTGAAATTTGAAATTTGCAATGTTTCTGAAAAAAACAAACATGTGTTTTGCCATTTTCCACAAATCCAAATAAGGGGGGGGTCGAGGGAAAGGGATCTGAATACTTTTATCAGTATATCTATAGTTCAAAAACCAAGATGTTACAGGTGGGAAGTTTGGTAATTACAATCTTTTGAAAATAAAGAAACACGTGTTTTACCATTTTCCAAAAATCCAAGTGGGGGGTAAAAAAGGGGGGTGAATACTTTTAAACAGGATACCTACATCTCAAAAACAGAAGATGTTACAGATGTGAAAATTGGTATTTAGATTTGTCTTGAGAAACAAAAAAACACCTGTTTTACCATTTTCCAAAAATCCAGTGGGAGGGGGAAAAAGGGGGGTTGAATACTTTTATCAGTATACCTATATTTCCAAAAACCAAAGATGTTACAGGTGTGAAATCTGGCACTTACAATCGTTTTGAAAAATAAAAAAACACATGTTTTACCATTTTCCAAGAATCCCACGTGGTGGGAGAAAAAGGGGGGTGAATACTTTTCAACAGGATACCTATATCTCAAAAACAGAAGATGTTACAGACGTGAAAATTGGTATTTAGATTTGTCTTGAAAATAAAACAACACGTATTTTACCATTTTCCAAAAATTCAGTGGGGGGGCAAAAAGGGGGATGAATACCTTTATCGCTATACCTATATTTCAAAAACCAATGATGTTACAGGTGTGAAATTCGATATTTACAATCTTCGTGCAAAAAAGACATGTTTTACCATTTTCCGAAAATCCAGTTAAGGGGGGTGGGGGAAAGGGATGTGAAAACTTTTATCAGTATACCTATTTTTCAAAAACCAAAGATGTTACAGGTGTGAAATTTGGCACTTACATTCTTCTTGAAAAATAAAAAAAACACGTGTTTTACAATTTTCCAAAAATCCCAAGCAATTTTCCAAAAATCCCAAGGTGGGGGGGGGGGAAAGGGGGGTTCTACCAAAAAAAAACTCAAGTTTCTTTTTAACCCTTTCGCTGCTGAGGCTTTTCCCGCCCCTGTGCTGAGGTCATTTTTACCGGTTTTGCTCATCATGTTTAAACGTGTTTTGAAGGCTTATTTTAGTATATTACCCTGACATATTATATATCGTTCTTTCCGTCAGACTCGGTAGATTCATAATATGTCATTATTATATGTATACGTTATGTCATGTCTGTATATTATAACAAAAAATGCAATAAAATATGTATTTTCAATAATTTACAATGTGTAAAGTGTTTTTTTTCACATTTTAACATGCGAGCAATTGCGGTTATATTTTGTATGGGGTGCGCTTGTTAAAAAAATTAGAGATGGGGTCTCGTTACATTTTTTTTTGGGGAAAATTACACTATTTTTAACAAACGCACCGCATACAAAAATTGTTAGTGCAGCATCATTGTTCACATTATAATTGAAATGGGAACAATATTGCTGCATTAACAAACCAAAAAAAAGAAAAAAAAAGTGTTTTTTTATAATTTTTTTTTTTTTTTTTAATTTTTTATTTTTAATTTTTTTTTTTTTGACAAAATTTTTCACAGTAGTGTTTGGTATCGTTGGAACGGCCATGCTCTGGCCGATCCAACCATACCAAACTTTAACCCCTAGCTGCCACGGATCGGGAGATAGGGAGTTCATTGGAACTCCCTATCTCCACCGTTGGTGGCAGTTAGGGGTTAAGTCCAGGACGGCGTCATCGTGCTACGCACGATGACGCCAGTCCTCAGGGGGAGTTCCCGGAGGCTTGGCCGACATCCAAGATGTCGGCCAGCTCCAGGAAAGGATCGCGAACCGGCGCTTTTCAGCGCCGATTCGCGATTCAGCTCCCCAGGGGTTAATGCCAGGCACCATTTGGAAGGGCAGGCTATGCCCTTCCAAATGGTGCCTGGGTTAACCTCCGCAACGCCGCCGATCGGGAGGGAGAGAGGTCCGAAGGACCTCCCCCCTCCCTTTCAGGCGCCTCCTCCGCACATGCGGGGGGGCGCCTGAATTAGGTGTCATCGCGCTGCCGCGATGACACCTAATTCCAGCGGCTGCGGTTCCGGATGCGCGGCTGACATCGAGGATGTCAGCCCGCACCGGAGGGGCCAGCGATCGGCCGGAACCCGGCCGAACGCTGACCCCAATGGGAGGACGCGCTCAGCGCATCCTCCGCATACCAGCGGTAATGCGGAGGACGCGCTGAGCGCGTCCTCCGCATTGAAGTGGTTAAAAACAATTTTAACAAATCCTAAGATCCACGCGAGCGAAGCCGCGGGCAAAAGCTAGTATTATATAAACCAACCGGATCACTCATTTAATCGCTCTGCAGATACTGCAGCTGCTGCTGAGTGATTGGGTAAAGCAATGCAGTGGCACTGAGGTTTAGCGCTCACCATGTCTTAAAGTGAGGCGTATGCTCAGCGATTCTCACTGGCACGGTGGCCCCAATATGAGACTACGGCAGACTGCATCTGTTTTACAGACAGTGAGGAAGTTCTTACCCCAACCGTTAAGGGCAGCACGAGCCACGCAGTGACCCAGCATTCTCACTGGCCCACCGGTAATCTCCCTGTAGTCCCTATGGCCAGTACATGCCTATCTATACAATAGTGAGTGATACCCGAGCTCAGTCTCAGTTCTGTCCCTTTCCTGGCTGTTGTAATGTTGCAGACATGTTAGAGGTTATTCAATAACCTCTGACTTTGCCCCTGAATTGCACAAATGGTGAATTTCACCATTCGGTGCAATTTTGGGCCAATTTTTCTTGTTTTTGAGAAAGTACTTTACCAGGAAGGATACATTGAAATTTCTCTCATTTTCAAGTATGTCCTGGGTGGCAAGTATGCACCGTTAGGTGTCTTGCCCAAGTGCACTTACTGGATAGGTTCTCTTGCCGAGATTCGAGCCTGTCTCTCCACAGTCTCCAAGGTTATAGAGCAGTGATCTATTCACTAAACTGTCAATTCGCCAAATATTGACAAATTGACAGCAAAATACAGTTACAGTTATAAGTTTTTATAAAGCGCTAACAAGTCCCGTAGCGCTGTAATGCAATTTGCTGCAACTCAGCAGGTTTCGGCGACAACAAAATTTCCCCATAGAAGACTATCATGTCTACCATTCACAGGATGCAGAATTGCACCAAAATTCTGGCAAAAAGCCCTGATTTTCAGTGTTTCAATTCGACAGGTTTAAATAGGCGAATCCCATAGGATTCAATGTAAAAACTTTATATTTTTTAAAAAATTTAAAGACCATTTATTCTTTCAGTTTTTGCAAAAACACTTGTTATTTTTTTGAACACCTTTTGGAATTTTTTTAGACGACATTTTTGTTTTTCTTACTCTTTAAAAGACACTTTTTATTTATTTTGTAACAGACCGTTTTATTCTTTTTTTAAAGGTCTTCTTTTATTATTTGGACACATTACAACATTTAATTGATTTATACTTCTATTAGGAGAATAGGAATCTTCTTATTCGGCAATGCTAATTAGTCGCAATTTGACAGTTATCAGCGCAATTTGGGGGTTTTCGCCGACGCTCAATAACTGCTTCGGTGACTTCAGTTTCGGGAAAATACAGCGACATTTCGCTAAATAGTGAAGTCACTTTATTTTCAGCAAAATACAGTGAAACACAAAGCACCGAAATTGCGTGCAATTTTGGTGCTTTGTGAATAGACCATTTTGTTGAACTTCTTTTACAGTAAGGATGAGTTCTTTGTAGCTTCTTTGCAGAGTGACAAGAGAATTTCCTTTCTCCACATGGGTCACACTAATCATGCACTAAAAGAAATGTAAAAAAGGTATTATATGCATATATATAATTTATTATAATTCTTTGCAAAATCAAGTTTACATGTTTTTGTTAGTGAAAGAGTTAAGTATTAAGGAAATATGTATAAACATAAAACACACCAGAACAAACTATTTACATTTTCTATTCACCAATTATTTATTGTTAAACATAATCTTAAAGTATTTTTAATATTGAATAGAGAGTAAATCATTTTTTTAATTGTGTTAATTATATGTGGAATGAAAAAGCACACAGTGCACAACATCATGATGTTTGTTATGTTATGTTACCATATGTATTACATTTAATCATATCCAAAAGTGTTCAAGAAGGAGAACAAACAGGAGATGAAGATTTTGGCTTATTCACTGAACATTGAGAGTCTAGAGATGTGACATAAAAAATAAATCGAGCACCAGTCAAATGATAGATAGAACTGAATATTAATATTTAGCTGGTCATATGTTTATTTAAAATTCTCCTTGTAATGAACTTTTGTTTTGATAATGATTACTCTTAAAAATTAAAGCATTAGAAAACGTAGTGATAATGTCTTACAATCAAATGCTGGATGAATCATATCTAAACCTTCAGTTGAACAAAGAACATATAGTTGGTACTGTACATTCTGCATAATCAGCCACCTTTCTATCCATGACACATCATTTCTAATATGGAACACATTAGCCTGTTAAGATGGGATTGGAGTTTTACACATGGGAGAAAAACCCATAACTCTTCATTACCTGTGTGAAATTTTCAATTTACCATATAAACTACAGAGGCCATTTAGGAGCGTACTGCCTGAGAAAAGTAATCACAAGGAATAATTCTTTGCCTTGACCAGAAAGGAAAAGCTGAATATGATATAATTACCATTTCCATAAGATATTTGTATTTATTCAAAACATGTGTTGTAGAAAAATGAAAGTCTTATTATTATAAATAAGAACATTTTTCAGAAGAATAAAGCAGAACCTGCAATAAAATAGACTAAGATGTTAAAAATAGAATAAATGCATTTCATATAAAAGGGAAGATAGAAAAAAAGAACATGGTATAGTTTTTAGTGGAGTCTTTGTAATGTATTATTGAACACAGTGATAAGGTGAAACTTGGTCATGTACTGTCACTTATCCATCTATCACTAACCATTACAACTTAGTCCTTATGCTTCTTTTTCTTAAGGGGTTATTCAATAAGGGGCGAACTTGCCATCGAATTGCACCGAACTGGGATTTTCACTGTACGGTGCAATTTCATGGCAGTTCGTCTATTCACTAAGCTGTCAATTCGCCAAATACTGACGAATTGACAGCAAAATACAGTGCAGTTCACCGCAGATCTTCGGCGATCTTCAGTGGCAGTGTAATTGTGCCATAGAGAAGTAATGGTTAACCCTTTCGCTGCTGAGGCATTTCACACCTCTGTGCTGAGTTCATTTTTACCTGTTTCGCTCATCTTGTTTAAACGCGTTTTGAAGGCTTATTTTATTATATGACCCAGACATATTATATATCGTTCTTTCCGACAGACTCGGCAGATCTATAATATATCATTATTATATGTATACGTCGTGTCCTGTCTGTATATTATAAGAAAAAATGCAATAAAATTAGAATTTTAAATAATTTACAACATGTAAAGTGTTTTTCTTTTCACATTTTAACATGCGAGCAATTGCGGTTATATTTTGTATGGGGTGCGCTTGTTAAAAAAATTAGAAATGGGGTCTCGTTACATTTTTGGGGGAGAAATTACATTATTTTTAAAAAATGCACCTCAAACAAAAATTGTTAGTGCAGCATCATTGTTCACATTATAATTGAAATGGGAACAATATTGCTGCATTAACAAAACAAAAAAAACTTGTTTATTTTTTTTTAAAAAAATAAATTAAAATATATATATATATTTTTTTAACTATTTACATGGTCACGTTTTGCATCGTTGGAAAGGCCATGCTCTGGCCAATCCAACGATATCAAACATTAACCCCTAGCTGCCACGGATCTGGAGATAGGGGGTTCATTGTAACCCCTATCTCCACCATTGCTGGCAGCTAGGGGTTAACTCCAGGACTGGCGTCATCGTACTATGCACGATGACGCCAGTCCTCATGGGGAGTTCCCGGAGGCTTGGCCGACATCCAAGATGTCGGCCAGCTCCGGGAGAGGATCACGATCCGGCGCTTTTCGGTGCCGAATCGCGATCCGGCTCCCCAGGGGTTAATGTCAGCCACCATTTGGAAGGGCAGGCTGTGCCCTTCCAAACGGTGCCTGCTTTAACTCTGTGGCCCCCGGCGATCGGGAGGGAGAGAGGTCCAAAGGACCTCCCCCCTCCCTTTCAGGTGCCTCCTCCGCACACGCGGGGGGCGCCTGAATTAGATGTCATCGCGCCGCCGCGATGACGTCTAATGTCCCCGCCGGGGTCCTGGAGTGCTGGGCTGACATCCAAGATGTCAGCCCGCACTGGGGGGTGCAGCAATCAGCCGGAATCCCGGCCGATTGCTGCCTCCTGTGCTAGGACACACTCAGCGCGTCCATAGCACAGGAGAACCACTTGGCTGGACGCGCTGAGCACGTCCATAGCAGCCAAGTGGTTAATCAATTCGGAAAATGCCAAACTGCACCGAAGTGTCAGTGAATTACCCTGATTTTTGGTGATTCAGTTCAACAGGTTTAAACAGGTAAATCCCATAGGATTTAATGTAAAAAAAATATTATCGTCTTTATTTATTTTTTATTCAACCATTTATTCTTTTCATTTTCAGCAAAATGTATTTTTATTTATTTATTGAACACTTTTTTGTATTTTTAGACAACATTTTTGATTCCCAATTAATTTTAAAAGGTGTTTTTTTATTCTGCAACAGACCTTTTTATTATTTTTTAAGGGACATTTTTTATTATTTATACACATTTTCATGCATTTTTAGTGGTTCAAACACCTTTTGGAAGAATAGCAGAGTTCCATTTTTTGGTCTGCAGTTCAGCGGTGTTCGGCGATCTTCATCAACTCCATCTTCAGCGCACTTCAGTGACCCTGCGGTGAATAGTGAATTCACCGCAGGGTCAGCTAAATGGAATCACCAAAGCACACCGAAGTGCGATGAACTAGAAAGCATCGAAATTTCACTGAATTTCAGAGGGGGCGGTGTCCTACCATTATTTATTCTGCAATTTAAAAAAAAATTAAATATATATATGTTTTTTCATTATTTTTTTTGCCTGATGAAATTATTTAAGTTATTTGGTGAGTTGTTACAAGACAAATACAACTTAAATACTCCTATTAAATTGTGTTAAGTAAAACATTCATGAGCAATACATATCAACAAATTACAAGATTAGAATACTTTTTTAAAACAGGAACCTCTTCAATAATGTACTCAATGTGATCTAATTCTGGAGCAATGAAAAAGGAAATTTTGTTTATTGCAAACTAAATTCATTTGCAAATAGGTTCCAGGATGTGCCATCAGGTGCTAAAACAGTTCAATCAGCTTTGATATCAATTTCTTCCTTTCTTGGCCGGCTGATTGTGCCACGTGCTGTCAAATAGGGCATATAGTATAAAAATGGGCTTCTGGGATTTTCAAGCACATTTTCACTATAAGGCTTCTGCGGGGTGATTTTCCATGAATACACAGGTTCCTTATATTTTATTTTTTTGGGAAATCACTTGGTAGCGAAAGAGATAACAAATCAATTCAGTGGTGGTGAGCTGAAAAATACTGTATTGTACTGTATTATCCTTACCTACAAAACCCTCACTAACTCAGCGCCCCACTACCTGTCCTCACTAATCACCAAATACACCCCAGCCCGCTCCCTAAGGTCAAACAGTGACCTGCGCCTAGCTTCTCCCCGCATCACCTCTTCCCATGATAGACTGCAGGATTTCTCACGCGCAGCCCCCACTCTCTGGAACGCTCTCCCTCGTGCTGTCAGACTTTCCCCTAACTTCTCTTCCTTCAAACGCTCCCTGAAAACGTTCCTATTTAGGGAAGCCTACCACCCAACTCACTGACGCAACCATCAATCACTCTCACCTTACAGTCCTCTCCTCCTGTTTCCAACCCCAACCCTCCTAGATTGTGAGTTCCTACGGGAATAGGGCCCTCATCTCCTCCTGTACTGTTTGTCAAATGTTGTTCAATGTATTGTAACCCTGTCTGTACTGTGCTTATTGTACAGCGCTGCGGAATATGCTGGCGCTTTATAAATAAATAATAATAATAATAATAATAATAATATACAGGGAGCAATTTCTCTGCTTTATTTCTTTAAGATAATACCACAGTTAAAAATAATTGGTTTTCAAAAAATTTCCATTGTTCAGTAATAATTAATTTAATATTTATGTGATTACCTTATTTTAATCACTATTCCATTTGCAAATACAGTCCGGTACAGAAATATTGGGACAACGACACAATTCTAACATCTTTGGCTCTATACACCACCACAATGGAGTTGGAATGAAACAAACACAATGTGCTTTAACTGCAGACTGTCAGCTTTAATTTGAGGGTATGTACATCCAACTCAGGTGAACGGTGTAGGACTCCAGTTTGCAGATGTGCCTCCCACTTGTTAAGGGACCAAAGTTAATGGGACAATTGGCTTCTCAGCTGTTCCAGGGCCAGGTGTGTGATATTCCCTCATTACCCCAATTACAATGTGCAGATAAAAGGCCCAGAGTTCTTTTCAAGTGTGCTATTTGCATTAGGAATCTGTTGCTGTCAACTCTCAAGATGAGATCCAAAGAGCTGTCACTATCAGTGAAGCATACATCATTAGGCTGAAGAAACAAAACAAACCCATCAGAGAGATAGCAAGAACATTAGGCGTAGCCAAAACAACTGTGTTTGTTTCATTCCAACTCCATTGTGGTGGGGTATAGAGCCAAAGATGTTAGAATTGTGTCGATGTCCCAATATTTCTGGGCCTGACTGTATGGAATGTTGCCCAACAAAATGCATTTGCTTACTTATCTCTCATGTTAGCTTTATAATATTATATAGCTGTATATGTCATTGTACATTAACCCCTTCACTACCGTGATTGGGTATACATGATCAGCGGTACCAGATATAGCAGCCCGAAATCATGTAAACACAAGCTGGGGCTGTGCTGTATGATTGCAAATTAAATTTGTTTGTTGCAAACTAAATTCATTTACTTTAGTGCTCCAGAAGGTGCCCCCTGAGTATTAGCCCTGTGGGCATAATGCCCAAGGTGCTAAAACTGGTTGAAATCGGCTAAGGAATGCCCTGCTGTATCGGGCACTACCAAGGCCAGTGGTTCTCAACTCCAGTCCTTAGGTACCCTCTAACAGGTCAGATTTTAAGGATTCCCTTGGGGAAATGCAGACTGAATACTGCAATCACTGAACAGCAAATTATATCACCTGTGCTGTGCTTCAGATATCTGGCAAACCTGGCCTGTTAGTGCCAAGTGCCAAACCTGGCAAGTACTGAGGACTAGGGTTGGAAACCACTGACCTAGCTGATGCAGAGCCATGAGTTATTCAGCCAGTAGATGGTGACATCTGCCTGCCAAATAATGTATTGCAGTAAGGAATACACTGAGAATAATCCCAAATATTTCTTACTGTGTAATTAATTAAAAGTGATTTTCCGGGGGGGCGTGGCTGACCATGCAGGGGACCAGACGTGCTTCTGCTGAGCTCCGTCTGGAATCGCTGGCGACGGCGGTTTTGGACCGAATTTCTAGTTTAATTTGCCCCACAGGGAGTCTCTGTATGGTCGGCCACCGGGAGGAGCGCTTTGGAGCCGGTTCGGTCCCCCCTCCAGAGCATGGCGGAGATTGCGGCCTTGTCTCACAGCGGAGGCGTCCAGGCGTCGGCCATCTTGAGGCCTATCACCGGGATCAGTCTCGGACCGTTTCAGGCTTTCCAAACTTCCCCCGGTGGTTTTACCTGGATGGGTGGTCAGCTGTAGCGGCTCGGAGGATGGAGGGCCCCCATCTTCTGAACGCGGCGGTGACCGCAGCGTCTGGGCTGCTGGAGGAACGAGCGGGCACGACATGGAGACAGCCAATGCTCCCTCCTCGTGTTGGAGCCCTGGAGGCCATGTCTGCGGACTTGGAGGAGTGCCTGGTGATGGTGCCTGACACCGAGGGGAACCAGATTGCTACAGGCTCCTGGCGACCACAGATGGCGGAGCTGCATGGAGGTCGGGAGGAGACGGAGGACTTAACTGAACGTCCGGAGCTGACGGAGGTGCCTCCTGGACGGATGGTGGTCCTCCCTGCTGCGGTAACAGAGGACGCAACTGGAGGTGAGCTGGTCCCAGAAGTCAGGGAAGAGGGGCATGGGACACCGGCGACGCCGCATGCGAACCCACCGCCGCATGTTGGAGTGGAGGTGTTGCCAGACACGTCGCAGACCGAGGTGGAGGTGATACCTGCTGCTGGAGTGTGCCCCATAGGAGGAAAGAGAAGTGTGCCTAGGCCTCATGGAGCTGTCTCCGCTGTGATCACACTACTACAGGGATGCCTTTCCTTGCCTGCCCCGCGGCGACCGCTGTTTCGGGACACTGGATGAGAGCAGTCTATTGTTTTTTCCTGCCTGATGACTATCCGCTGTAATTACCTCTCCATTTTTATTTTTTTTATTTTTTTTAATGCCGTGATTTTTGCTTCTCGCACCTCCCCCCCCCCCCCGCTCTCTGCTACGACTACGTCTTGAGATATTCTTTGCTGAGGACGTTTATGCTTCTTTGACACTTTCTGAAGATTTAAAGCGGTTTTGATTTTACTCTTACTGTACGCTTTGTAGTTATGCAACCCCCCCTTGTCTTTTTCTGTTTTGCAGATGCCTTCTGACACCCCTCCCCCCCTTTTTTTTTTTTTTCTTCCCTTATATTTTATTTTATTACTGCGCAGTCTCTGTGGACATTTGCGTTATTTTTATTTATCTATTTTTTGCTGCGTAGTGGATGTCTCCGTCTGGGGACCCTCCAATGGAAAGTTTATGCACGATGCCATCTGAGTGTTTTTACGTCTTCGACCCATTGCTTTATGTCCCTGTGTGTTTATTTTTGCTGGCGGGATAATTCTTCAGATGACATATGGCCCTGCGTGGCTAACTTACAATGTTGATTTCATGATGTCTATGCTAAAATTCTAAAATAAAGAATTATAAAAAAAAAAAGTGATTTTCCAAAAATCCACTGGTTCCTGGCAGTGGATTTTTGGGAAATGACTTGGTAGTAAAGGAGTTAATAACATGGATGGATCTGTGGACAATGTGGAGGCAATTTATCAATATTATTGTGAATTATCACCAAAAAATCGAAGTATGCATTATGTTCAAATACTTTCCTTAACATATACAACAAAAATATATTTTTATATTGAGGCAAGATTTTTCCTATTTTCTATGGAGCATAATTTATTTATAAATCATAATTTACCAGGTATTCAAAAGCATGAATAATATTCTAGTGTTAACGAAAAGCCTGCTAACGCTACTGTCCTATGGCTCACAATTTGACTAGACAAGATCATACAGAGGATAAAATCCTTGTCTGAGAATTCTAAACCACACATAGATATTAGATGTCTGACCCTTAAGGAAGAAGTACAGATAAAGCAGACTAAAGGAGAGATCTGAATAAATCAACTGAACTATACAAAGATCAGCAACTAGCATTATTGATCTTTCCCTTTTTTACCAGTCCTTGCACATATTCTACAGCTGAACAAATAGAGATGTCAGTCACTAAAAATATAGTTTTAGCAACAACGTTGAAAATAGCTTGCTGATAATTACGCTTATTATATTATATAAGACACCTAGTGGAACAAAGGTATTATATTATATAAGACACCTAGTGGAACAAAGGTTCTACAGTTTCAATCATTTATTGGCACAACTATGTTTGACAAGTTGACTAAAACCAAGAGATATAAAAAATGTTATTTGTTCTAATTATTATAATTTTAGCAAAGTTTATGGTACCTTGGCAGTGAGTTAGGCTAGGGTCAGACGAATGCAGTGCAAACGCGCGTGCAGCCGCACTTTATCACGGCCGTAGTAGCAGCAAATGATGGCCAATGGCAATGTACGAAGTACAGCCACACAAAAGTGCGGCTGCGCCACACAAGCGGTAAACAAACACATTTTTTTCGAGAATGTGATACCGCTAGTACTGACGTACATAGTGCGCTGCGTCCGCTAGCGGCGTGTGTGCGTGATTAGGAAACGTCAGACACTGCTAATGTCCGGCCAACATAACGTCCAGACGCAAAAAGGGTTTTATTGATGATCTGTACAAAATCACGGACGAAAATGCGCATCGTATGACCGCTAACGCGTATTCCGGGAAAAAATACGTCCATTCGTTCGAACGCACTTTTTCACAGATGACGCGAAAAGTGCATTAGTCTGACCCTAGCCTTAAGCATACAGATATGCTGCAATTAAAGATATTATCCCTTTAGTGGCATCATGGTCATGCTGCTAAACTACAACTCCCATGATTCTCTGTCCATCTACTGCATTCAAATAATTCTGGGAATTGTAGGTCAGAGATGAGAAGTGGAAATGGCTTCCTCCTTGCCACTTACTTGTAACGGCTCATTCACCACCCTTTACTAGTTGTTTAAAGAAGAAAACAGCAGTATCCTGACAAAATTAGTACACAGTATTCCACCAGCCGAATGCGACTAGTGCTCAGGTTATAAAAGGAGGGCACACACTTTCTCCGGTACAGATAACACATTTTCCCTTCAAACAAATGAGTCGTGTGCCTGAACAGACACATGAGTTAACATTGTTAATATATTAAATTGTGAGTTTTTGTAGTAGTGTAAGTGTATCTTTTTATGCAAAGTATTCAAGTATAGACTATTTTTGTATCACCACATTTCTTCCATAATTAAACAAAAGGGGTTATTCAGAGAGCACCGAATTGGCCACCGAATTGCACCGAACAGTGAATTTCCCCATATGGTACAATTTAGTGGCCATTTGGCTATTGAAATATGGTGAGCTTTAGTGGCATTGAATGTCTCCATAGAGAATCTATCCAGAGGACGCCAAACTCCACCGAAATGTCAGTGAAATGGCCTGATTTTTGTTGGTTTCATTCGACAGGTTTAAACAGGCGACTCCCTTTTCAATGTTTCAATTTAAAACAAATTCCCTGTTTTTTTTAAATATTTGTTAAACCATTTATTCTTTATTCTTTTCATTTGTAGCAAAAAGTCTCTTTTTATTTATTTTTTAAGATTATTTTGACATTTTCCGGATTTTTTTCAGCAAAATTTTTATTTCCGATTTTTTTTTTTTACATGACGTTGTTTTTATAATTCTGTAACAGACCGTTTTACTGTTATTCATAGGACCATAGATATTATTTTGAGGCAATTTCATGCACTAGCTTTTTTAAAACGCGTTTTTGAAGTTTCAGTGGTATTTTTTTTACCCCTATCCAGCGTCTGGTCGCCTTTTTTTGGATCGAATCAGCATTCTGTTCGGGGGATCAGTGAATGCAGTCGACAATTTTTCTGTTCGATTCGGCAGTTTTTTTCTATTCATTCTGTGTTCTTTTCGGCGGTTTGCAGCTGCAATTGATTCGGCGCAATTTGGGCACTTTGCGCTGAATGCTGAATTCACTGCAGGATCGGTGAATTAAGGGTGCCGAAGAGAGGGAACGCTGAAATTTTGCTGAAATGTCAGTGCTCTTTGAATAACCCCTCAAATTGAATGCTATACAATCCTGAATTATGATGTTACTATATAAAACATGATAAATAAATACAAATTTGACATACTTTACACTATGATACGTTATTTGCATGGATATGTACTGTACTGTACGTTTCTGGCTCTACGTTCACAAATGTACCTTTTTTCATAGAATGGTTCAAATCACTCTTGAAGCTTAATATGGGATATTGTGAAAGAAAATACTTAAAAGTAGAAAGTCATTAGCTTGAGATCTATACATCAGCAAAATTGAATTTGAAATCTAAAGAGCAACCTGGGGATTTCATCCCTTAGTGGACAATCTGTTTCAGTGCTTGGTTTCACAGGTTCCAGCCAATCACGGGCTCAATGGAGCTCTTACAACTCACTAGAGAGAAAGCTCTTTTGAAAAGCATCTAGAATAGTCACTTGTTACAGCTATTAATCCCTATGAAGGTTCTCAGGGATGACATGCTGAAATATGTGTAATTGGGGGTGCTACTCACTTCATTATTGATTGTAGTCTGACTCAGATGCTGCACACGCTGCTAATGTTCCATCAGTATATAATCCTCAAAATATTTTATTTCCAAAAATATAATAATTATGTATTGAGTTTCCTCTTATTGCTTTTGCTTTTTCTAATTTTCTCATCTGTTTTATATGTGTCAAGCATTCATTTTACATATTACATTATTTAGCAAATTAAAGTATTACTCCTCAATATGATGGGCACGTAAAAACACACTTACATACACGATACGAAAAAAACAAAAATAATAAAAGCAAAAACAATTAAACAATGATGGATTGAAGAAAAAAATTTTTTAACTGAAAATTGTCTCCGTATTTGTGACAATTAAATACTCTTCACGATACACCATATCAAAGTACTAGTGACAATTAAACAGAATGCACTCATACTGTATCAATGTATATGATTAATTAAAAACTCATAACTAAATGTATCATTTTTAGAATTGTCACACACTTTTATCCAGAACGCAAATACACATTGATTTTAATCAGGCGTCATATAGCATTGCATACTGTGCATGTGGTTAAAAAAATATGTTGAAGTCATCAAACAACAATGTGATGGTGTGCATCTTAATACAATTCAACACTTATTTTGTATTTCAGCAACTATTTCTGATATATATGCATGAAGCAGGCAATATAAACTCAAACCCACCATATGGTTATATTCTACATCTGCTCAGTTAAACAGGCAGAATGGCTGTCATTCTCTTAAAACTAATGTACAAATGAATGCTGTGTGATTTTTTTTGCATAAATTATACTGATAATGCAAATCACACAAAGCTTAGAATACATTATTATTAGTAGTTGTAGCAGTAGTAATTGTAGAAGGCTTTCCTATAATAAAATAATTAGATGTGTATATCTGTCTTATGATGGGCTTAGTATTATAACCGGGCACACAATAATATTGATGAAATGCACATTCTCTTACATTTTAGAGTCATTCACAACTTTAAAATGCACCTGCGAATGCAATTGTGTTCCCTTCTTAATAACAAAGCACAAAACACATTTTTGACAGTCAGGAAGACCTTTCATACACATGGTAGTAAATGCAGCAGACTCCTAGCTAGGGCCCTCTGCTCTCATCGGCACAGACTATACATTTTCCGCCTCCGCTCACCCCACGGCACGACAGATATGCTAACTCTCTTTCGCGAACACTTTACTGCCTTGTATGGCCTCGCAAACACCCCGCAACAAGCTTTTTGCAAAAGTCCAAGCTCTGAGAGTGGCACGTCGCAGGCTGTACCTAGTACACCCTAAGCAGGCCGGCTTCTTACCAAGGAGGGAGGGAAGGGATAATACCACTAGAGCTATCAACCTTATTCATATGCTGCCTCGCAAACCAGATCCATGCCTACTCTGCTCCTTTCCACAGAAAAAGCCTTTGAAAGGGTGCACATGCCCTTTATGTTTATGACCCTCCAAAACATGTGATTTGGCCCGAATAACCTCATATGGATACGAGCACTTTATGTGCTCCCAACCACTAGAATTAATTTAAATAGCATCCTCTCTCCCCTTTTTACCATACAGAATGGCACGTGACAAGGCTGCCCTTGTCGCCCCCTGCTGTTTGCTCTCTCCTTAGAACCCTTACTACAGGCTATCCATAATGAGTCGTCAATCCATGGGATCTGTGTTGGGCACCATGAACATAAAATAGCAGCCAACGCTGACAACTTATTATTTTTCATTCAACAGCCCTTTATTTCTCTCCCTTCCCTTATTAAAATTCTTCAATCATACAGCACACTCAACAATTACAAAATCAACATGGGCAAAGATTCTAGGGGTCGTGACACCATTTCTTCGCTCCCACTTTCAAAGTTCCTTTCAATTCCACTGGTGCACCGCCTCCGTCTTGGCGTTTACCTCATGCCTAACACTTCAGATGTTTACACTTTCAATTTTCTCCCCTTATTACGCACTATAACAACTACGTGGTCAAACCCCCATGGCCTATTAGTGTCCTGAAGATGATATCCTCCTGTGAGTGCGCTATCTTTTCCAAACCTTGCTGATATAGGACCCACCTACCCAGGGCCGGTGCTTCCACTAGGCAAGTTAGGTAATCACCTAGGGCTCACTGTCACCTAGAGGCGCAGCCGGCCCCAATCTGGGTTCCATTTTTGTATCCCTTTCTCATTGTTTGCTTGTGTAGCCTGCAGTGGTGGCTCACAAAGTGGTCCTATTGGAAAAACCTGCTAGCAGCTTAGAGGGTGGGCATCTTATGGTGACGCGCAGGCACCGCCAGATGACGTGTGGGCGCCACAAGAAGCAGATGAAAGAAAAAAAGAGGCAGATGAAAGAAAGTTCACAGAAGAAAAAAAGACAAAAGAAAGGCACCAAAGAAAGAGAGAAAGAAAAAAAGGGCCAGAAGAAAGGCACAGAGCAAAAAAAGAATAAAAAGAGGCAGAGGAAAGTAAGAGGCACAGACCTATCCTGGGCTCGACCAGCAGAGGGCTAAGATGGGCACCGAACGACCGTGTGCAGCCCCCGTGCACAGTTTGTGTGTCATCCCCCCGCAGTGTGTGTGTGTGTGTGTGTTCCATGCGCACAGTGTGTGTGTTCCAACCCTCCCCCCCCCGTATTCAACAGTTGACAATTTTTTCTGGTAGAGGTGCAAATAGCTGGTCTTGCCTAGGGCGCAAAATAGTCTAGCACCGGCCCTGCACCTACCTTCTTCCACTCTTTGCAGTATCAGTTTATTAAATATGTCTGGGACGGCGGACGGCTCATAGGCACCACGACACCTTCCCACATCCCATTGAACCAAACGATTTCGGCCACTATGCGGGTACGGCGTACCTTGTAGTGTACCTGGCACCATGGCACTCCTCGCTATTGTCAGTTTTTTACAGGGATTCCAACCCTATACTGAGTCAGGTGTGTCTCAGATGCCCTTGCCTGGTGCATTTATTAAGGGGATGCAGCCTAAATTACCGCAGGATATTCCTTTAGCACACCATGATTCCTTTCTCACTAGCTTTCATTTACATGGGCTCCTGTCCAATCTTCGCACACTGGCCCCACAGGACAAATTCACTTGCTCACTGACCATGTTCGAACAATTAGTGTGCCGCACCACTATACCAAAGCATGGCATCTCCCTCCTGTATAGCCTGTTGCACATTCTCTCCTTCACCTTCATACGTAGCCAAATGGGAGGACATACTTCAGCGAACTTTCTATTTTGAGGAATGGCACAAATATCTACCTTGACCACTTCTTGCTCCATTTCTACCAAAACTCTAGAAACAGCTTATAACTGGTATAGGACCCCAACTACTATTGCAGCTTTCTCGGCTTGCAGCAATGGCTCCTGCTGGAGATGTCAAGCACCCAATGCTGGCATGTTACACATGTAATGGTCATGCTCTGTAATTCAACCATTTCAGAGAAAAGTACACAAAACTATAAGCAGGGTATCAGCGACCCCCCCCCCCTGGTTTTCACCCAGGCTGCTATTCTGCTGCACCATACACCCTGGATGTTGCAGACTAGAAACACTCCCAAGATATTCATTTATTGAATGCTGCTAAGGCAATTATACCAAGATATTGGAAAAGCCACTCAGCCCCCTCCCTTTGTGAGTGGTTAGACGAGGTCCAACAGATGGGTTTGGGTCGAAAATCCCTACAGCCAGGTTCCCTAATGCAAAAATCCAGACAGAACAAGTGCCGGACATACCAAGTTCCTTACACAGACAACTCCCTGACGGCCAACTTCCAGACTTCCAAAATCCCAGCGGCTAACCCTAGTACTAACACCCATAACCCGCTAAACCTAGCCCTAACCCCAACCCCCCTAAACCTAGACCTAACCCTAACCCCCATAAACCTAGCCCTAACCCTAACCCCCCTAAACCTAGCCCTGACCCCCCTAAACCTAGCCCTAACCCAACCCCCTAAACCTAGACCTAACACTAACCCCCATAAACCTAGCCCTAACCCTAACCCCCTAAACCTAGCCCTAACCCTAACCCCCAAAAACTAGCCCTAACCCCTAAAACCTAACCCTAACCCCCTAAACCTAGCTCTAACCCCTAAACCTAGCCCTAACCCGAACCCCCTAAATCTAGCCCTAACCCCATAAACCTAGCCCTAACCCCCTAAACCTGGCCCTAACCCCCTAAACCTAGCCCTAACCCTAACTCCCTAGCCCTGACCCTAACCCCCTAAACCTAGCCCTAACCCCCTAAACCTAGCCCTAACCCTAACCCCCTAAACCTAACCCTAACCCTAAACCTACCCATGACCCTAACCCCCATAAACCTAGCCTTAACTCTAACCCCCTAAACCTAGCCCTAACCTCCTAAACCTAACCATAACCCCTAAGCCTGACTCCCTAAGGGTTAGGGTGTTAGTATTAGGGTTAGCCGCTGGGATTTTGGATGTCTGGAAGATGGCTGTGTAGGGAACTTGGTATGTCCGGCACTTGTTTTGTCTGGAAGTTGGGCGTCGGGATGTTGGCATTAGGGAACCTGGTTGTAGGGATTTTGTCCGGCACCCCCAACAGATATGAGCTGTGGAGGATCTTATACAGTACATCAAACGTCAGGAACTATAGACACACATTTGAGTCATTGGTTTTACTGGTCAGCCTCTGGCCTTTTTGATTGACTTTCATAGGCCTCATGCGCTTTCATTATAGTCTGTTTCATCTGTACTCCCTATAAACGCATAGGTGATCAACACCTCTCTCGTCCCTGCCCCTGTGACCCCCCCCCCCCGGTTTTATGCTTATTTCCCCTTCAGTCCCAAATTCTGTTTCATATTTGTATTATATTTGTTTCATACAGTATTTGGCTTTTTACATTATACGAGACCTACGAGATGGCCATTCTTTAATTCATTGTATCTTCACTTCAATGATCTTGTATGCCTCTCATTTGCTTATTTACGTGTTCTTATTGTTACTGTACCATAAAAAACTGCAATGAAACTTATTACAATAAAAAAATGCAAATGTGAAATGTGCCATCAATATATTATGCCATGGGTTATTTGAAATTCGATGCCACCACAATTTTTTCAGCTTGCAAAGGGTAATGCACCTTTCATTAGGAATAGGGTTTATGGTGGTGTATGAAGGAGGGATAATGGGGTTAGTAGACTAAAGGGACCTTGAGCTGCCTTCTGTTTATAACTTGAGTTTGCTGAAGTTAGTGGACTTAATGATATATTTTACATTTAGTGGGTATAGATTGTTATGAAATAAACTGTTAAACCTTTAACAGGCTGCTCTGCGTACAAGTTAGTCATATTCTCGCCCTGTGCATACTAAACTACCTAGGCATCTTACAATTTTGACAGAATTGCTTCTTTTTTTCTTACACCCTTTCAAAAGTTCACAAAAAGCTGCAGACGTGGACAAGGAAGGAATACCAATACTTTAATCCCAATTAAATTATAATGTACTTATCAATTGGAAAAATCTCGAGTAATTACGTTTTTAATATAACTTTATTTTTGCCCAGAACCTAAGCGGTATCCTCTTTCAGCATTTTGTTTTTAGTACATGGAAAGATCCTCTAGACAAGCCTGTGCTGGATGTAAACTGAAATATAAAGATATGGTAGTAAGCTTTAGTTTCAGATTTATAGCAGGTTTTTGCGTTGAAACAGGAGATTCAGCAGCCCTGTGACCTTAGTCTCTGATAAATTATTTTTAGGATCGTCATTTGCCTCCAGCTTTTCCAACAATATTCAGAGGTAAGCCAGCTGAAATTTTCTTAGTATTCAATACCTCAAATAGGAAATGAGACTAGGAAATATTAACTAACATTGGACTTTAATTAAATGTGGCCATTCCTGAAAAGCAAACAGTAAGGTGCTGTGATAACAGGTATAAATGATATACGTTGTATAGAGTATTCTATATGTTCAATAAGATAGAATAATTAATAGCGATGGACATTTTTCATAGCATTTATGGTTTAGTATAATAGTCCCACTATTTAATCATAACGTTTCCCGTCCTATTCTACTAGCTACAAACTTGACTTGCGGCTCAGTTTTTCCAGAGTATTAAATATGGGAAGCCATTATGATGGCCTGCACCCAGTAGTGAAAAAAAAAATTAGCTGGCTGCAAGAAACTGGCGTTAATTGCTTTTGCTTCACAGAAAATAATTCAACAATGAAAGAAAATTACACAAAAAATATCCCTACTCATCTCTGGATCCACAGTGCTCATAACAGTGCCTCCTCTAGTAACAAGCAGAAGGACACTGGGAATAAATAGGGTGTGACTCAATGCCGCGGAGCGGCATAGCACGCCCCACTTGTGTTTTTGGGCCGCATCAGGCCCGCCTACCAGCTGTGGTGCACCGTGCATCATCGCTGCCACGGGACTGCCTGAATTCAGGCTGTTCCCCTACAGCCAATGACGCGCGTGAGCTGCATAGGTGACCAGAGGAGGGACCGGTCACAGCAGCTGGGGATCCAGCATTAACACCATGTCGCTGGGCACAACCCGCACAGCGGTAAGGGGTTAAAGGCGCATGACAATTTTTTTCATTATATAACTGTTACAGAACATTCAGGTTGTAACAGGTGGGAACCCATCATGCACAGAGACAAACAAACGGGAAAAGTTCTAGCGATGTTACATATAGGGATACAAAGGCTGGTAAATTTGAATACAAAGGAGCAGGCATGGACACATGTAAACTTGGGCGCAGGTGACAGAACCTTAGTTGCTGGAAATGGGCACAGCTGACAGAACCTTGGGTTGCTGGAATTGGACACACCTGACAGGACCTTGAGTTGCTGGAGAACAACATGATAGGTTGGATGAAGGCTAGCTACACTGGAACAAGATAGAATGGTGTTTAACATGCACCTAATGCTGACTCAATGCAGAAGCCCTGCTCACAGGGGAACCTCCCTTAAATGCAGTTCCCTTTACAGCCAGAGAGGTTGCACATGCAGCTTCTTCTGCTGATGGAGCACAGCAGACCAAGGAACAGATATGCAAGGTGTAGACAAGATTGGACAGCACCTTTCATTTACCAAGTTCAGGAAACAAACAACGGCGGCTCTGACATTGGTTTCCCCGTGGCTCCTCCATCTGCTGGGCACGGAAAGTGACAATAACATATAATATAAACATATTTTATAACACGTATGACATTTTTTTTTTAGATATAATGTAAGATCCATTTATTTGAAAATAATCTTAATTATATCTGACACAAATGGTTTTGTCTTCAACAGGACAAGACTTTTCATGTTAGATACTATAGCAAGAGATAATAATTATAAATAGAGAGATACAGATATGTGGAAAAGAAAGTACACCTTCTTTGTATTGTTTGGTTTTACATATGAGGACATAATTAAAAATCATCTAGTCCCTAGCAGATCCTAGGAGTAGGTAAATACAACCCCAGATGAAAACCAACACCTAACATATTACACAATGTCATGATTTATTTAGCAAATATAAAGCCAAAATGGAGAAGCCATATGTTAAAAGTAAGTCCACTTTATGATTCAGTAAGTTCTACAACACCTTTAGCAACAATAATTTGAAGCAATCGTTTTCTGTCTGACGTTATCAGTCTCTCACATCATTATGGAAAAATATTGGCCCACTCTTCTTTACAATGTTGCTCCTGTCCATTGAGAGTTGCGGGCATTTGTTTATGCACAGCTCTCTTAAGGTCCCAGAATAGCACATCAATCGGGTTGAGGTCTGAACTTTGACTGGGCCATTGTAACACCTTGATTCTTTCCTTTTTCATCCATTCTGTTGTAAAGTTGCTGTCGTGTTTGGGATCGTTGCCCTGTTGCATGACCCAATTTCAGACAAGCTTAAGCTGTCAGAAAGATGGCTTCACATTTGACTCTAGATAATATGATATGCATAGGAGTTCATAATTATTATTATTGTCATCATTTATATAGCGCCAACAGTTTCCGCAGCGCTTTACAATAACCAAAGGGAACGAAATACAAATAAACAGATGTAAGATGGAAACAAGAGGTGTAGAGGGCCCTGCTCATAGGAGCTTACAGTCAACTCAATTACTACAAGGTGCCCAGGTCCTGTAGCTGCAAAACAAGCCAAAAGCATCACTCCTCCACCACGGTGCTTGACATTTGGAATGACATGTTTGTGCTGACATATTGTGTTTGGTTTTGTCCAAACGTGCATTATGGCCAATTGTGAATAATCTTCCTTACAATAGAACAATGGACTTTAAATGGTTTGTAAATGGCCTCATAACCTTTCCCAGGTTGATGGGCAGCAACAATTGCTTCTCTAAGATCATTGTTGCTGTCTTTACTCCTTGACCTTGTGTTAACACACACCTGAATGCTCCAGGCCAGAAAACTGCCAAAACATCTGCTTTTATAGAGGTGGTCACACTTGCTGATGATCAATTAATCAAGAGCATTTGATTAGCAGCACCTGGCTGCTACTAACCCTCTTAATTCTTATGAAAGCAGTAAGGGTGTACTTAGGTTTTCCCACATGGCTTCTCCATTTTGTCCTAGTTTTGTTACATAAATCATGGCATGGTGTAATACATGTGGTGTTGTTGTTCATCCAAGGTATTATTGATATTTTTTTATTATGTCCTGCTATGTAAAACCATAGAATTCAAAGAGGGTGCACTCTCTCTTCACGTTATTGTAGATAGATAGGCATGTTTGTATTCTATATAATGTTAAAATCTTCTAAGAACCATTGGGTTCTTGAAAAAATCTTCAGAAACCCAATGGTTGCTGCAACACTGTAAAATGCAAATCCCCATCTCATTATTTAGTCAGTATATTCATTAATAACTTGGAGTAATCACATCGTTCTTATTTTTTGTTTTTCTCATGTAAATGATAATACAATATAAACAAAGGTTTTACTTTATTCAATCATATCCCAGAGGAGTGTAATATAATGTTGCACTCATTTGGAACAACCTTTTTCTCCTCCAGTGACAATGAGCTGTAGTTTCGTTCATATAAGTACAATCAATCATTACATAAGATGTCTGGTGTGATCAAACTTAATTAATGGATAGCCTCAGTAGAAATTTTATTATGCATGCTGGATAAAGCAACTGAAAGGTCAAATGTTTTGGTTTCCAGCAAAATCTACATGGACCCAAAGAATAAATGTCAATCATTTTCTTAAATCAGTAGATTCCATGAAGACAGACTGATCATCTTGGCTTTCCTCATTATCAGTTCATATCGAAGGTATGTGAAATAGGCCCATGCGTAAAGGTCACTTAGACATGAACTAATAAGTTGCAGATACATCATACAAGTCAATTCTGGTAGAAAATGTTACTTCCTAGTTTTCATTGTTTTGTCACATTGCTTTATTCAGGATATCTGGATAAGTAGTTGACTTTTCTAGTGAGAGAAAACTGATTATTTTTTTTGTACAGAATGATACATTTCTATTCACCGCTTCAGGCCAGAAGACTTGGATGCAGAATAAATAACCATGAAAATCAATATTTTAATGGTAAGGCACAACTGACAAATTTTTGATATTCAAAAAGAGAATCATAACTGTATTAGACAAATGAAGAAAATGATCAATGAACAATAAAAAATAAGTGTTTTTTAATTATAGTTAGAAGCCAAGGAGTCAACCAAGGGCAATACCACTCCAACGTTTCAGCAAGAAAATACCTTCCTCCAGGGAGTGTACATACAGTGATTCACTGCTGCCTCTTGCCCCCACATAAGGAAGGACACTGAGAACAAATAGTTCCCTGTGTCCTCCCACTGCAGTGTGCTCTTTCTAGGATGATACCCATGCCGTGAGTATCAATGCTGCCACCGATTGTTAGTGGTTCCCAGTTAATTTGCACCAAACTGCAAGCATAGCGGGTACACTCATAAGAGGGCTAGTAATAGAAAGCCACTCATGGTTAATGGCTTTCTTAAAATTTTTCCATAAGTGCGTCTCTGTCTCCCCGTTACCCGTTGTCACTGAATAGAGCCCTTTATTTCTTATTAAAATTGTGACACATCAACCGCCACAAGATAATGCAGATCTTTGTGATACCTTTCTTGAGGCTCACATTGCGCCTCGTCTCCAACCGCACCAAAGGGAGATCTTGGAGCATCCTATCTCGGAGCGGGAGGTGGGGGATGCTTGAGGTGGGGGATAACTTCTCTTAAGACGGGTAAGTCACCAGGTCCAGATGGCCTGACAGCGGACTACTACAAAATCCTGAAGACTCATATTTGTCCCATTCTCACAACCATGTTTAATGACATATTATGTTTCTCGTAATGCCATTGACTCTTTTAATGCTTACCGTACAATTCTAATCCCTAAACCTGGAAAACCCATTGATAATATGTCCTCATATCGCCCAATCTCTCTTCTTAATACAGATTAAAAACGTTTCACAAAAATTTTAGCCTCTAGACTTCAAACCTTTCTTCCCGATTTATTGACCCACCACCAATTAGGTTTCGTACATGGTCGTCACTCGGTAGTCGGTATCCGACGGGCCATGGCAGCGGTGCTGGGGGCCCATTCAGTTCCTCGACAGGGTCACCCAGTGCTGCTTAGTTTGGACCTTGAACAGGCTTTTGATTCGGTTGCCTGGCCACATTTGCGTCGAATATTGCATCACCGTTGCTTTGGTCAGATGTTTACAGATTTTATCCGCAACATAACCAGAGACCACCTGTATCGTCACGAATGGACCGGACTCACCATACTTTTTGCTTGGTAGAGGAGTACGACAGGGCTGTCCACTTTCAACCCCTATTGTTTGATATAGCTCTAGATCCTTTATTACGCACCATAGAACACTCTCTCACTTTTCGAGGCATATCGGTGAGTGAGATCCAACTGTTTCTGCTTTTGCTGATGATCTGCTCCTCTTCAATGAAAATTTGACAGAAGCACTGCCCTCACTATTTCACCTTTTATGTATGTTTCAGGACATCTCTGGGTTGCGGGTGAATTGGGCTAAATACAGAGCTATTTACCTTCGCAATTCCCCCCCACCCCAATTGCCTACACAGATACCGCTTACATGGACCGCAACTTCACTGAAATACTTGGGAGTATACATCCCAGCAGATTTAAATAACCTCTATGCTCTTAATGTCCCATCAATACTCAAAACTGTGATAAATGACTTTAATAGATGACACAACCTCCCACTATCTCTCTATGGTAGAGTCAATCTATATAAAACAATTGCCTTTCCGAAACTACTGTAACCATTACAAGTTTTACCGATTCTTATGACTCCTAAGGATGAAAAACTTTTAAATACGTCTCTCTGCAGCACTCCTCAGCCTCACCAAGCTTTATCAACCTAAATGTCGTGGGGGTTTCAATTTACCGAATTTCCGAGAATATAATTTGGCAGCACAGTGTCGTCATGCGGTAGACTGGGTAAAAAATTGTTCTCAATTTTCCGATGTTTCATTAGATGCTGCTTGGTCCCCTAGTCATTCACTCACATTTTTACTGCACTGACCCTATAGCGAAGTCCCTACAACATTAACTCAAAATCCACTGATCTCTGTTACTATCAAAGCATGTAAACTGTCCCGAATTAAAATGAATGCATGTCCCACGTCCTCTCTCTTTTTACCATTAACTGGAAATCCCCATTTTGGTCAGGACTCGACACACTATATATTTGCAGATTGGTCAAGGGGTGGATTACGGCTCTTATATCAAGTTTTGGATCCCTCCACAAACACAATTTTATCGCTTAACACTCTTAAAACTAAATTCCCTTCACTATCCTTCCCGTGGTTTGTATACTTCCAGTTGCGTTCGTACCTATCTAGGGTTACATCTACCTTTACGATGACTGACTGGACTAACCGTCTTGATAATCATATCAAACATTGCGCCTTACATAACTACTCCATTTCTTCGCTGTATAATATACTCCGTCATGCGGTCGACTGGTCAACGACTAAGACAGGCCCTATACAGTGGATATCACACATACCATCCCTCTCTATTGATGATTTGTTATCAGCTCACACATACATGATCAAAATTTTGCCGTCAGTGTCATATCAAGAAATGTTCATAAAAACGTTACATCATAGTTATTACTCACGAAGTAGACTATATCGAATGGGTTGAAAATCTAATCCCTCATGCTTTAAATGCCCAGACGAACATGCTGACTTATATCACTGCTTTTGGAGCTGCCCAGTACCGCGTCGCTTCTGGTCATCTGTTCATACACATATACTCTCTACTACTAAACAATCACTCCCACTAACACCAGATTTTCTCATCTTCGGTCCAATACCCTCCTTGAAAATAAAACACAAACACTTCATATCTATGGTTGCTGCGGTGGGTCGGAAGACGATTTTACAAACTTGGAATCACTCCACTTTAATCCGTTTTACGCTCTTCCAAACCAAATTGAACCACCTCTTCCGCATGGACTGGCTTCACACCTTAGTTAATAAGGAAACTCTTACCAAGAAATTCCTCACGACATGGCAATGCTACTTTCCAACATTGGATCCCACACGTGCGTACCCTAATTCGAACCTCCATACAATACACGGCTTGGTATTCTGTGGAAATGGTAGCAGCAACCCATACTCTGATCTACATATATTTCACAATATACATACTGTATATTCCTGGCTCTCATTACACCTTGACGCAGACTGAACCTAATATTTCCATACCCACGACTACATTATGAATCTCCCACTTGCTTTGGACCGGGCAGTCCACTGTTTGGTTTGATTATTACTGCTTTCTTTGCTCTAATTCTACGTTCAACTGATTACTCACCGCAAAATGATTATTTTCACTGAGCTGACAACTTATTCACATAATTGTTGAAAAAAGTAAAAATGTTGCACGACACAAACTTTTGTACGAAACAACTGTTGGCTTTTATTCTTGCAGTCACCATACACAGCATATAATACTGTTCATTGTTATTTATTCTGTGCACAATAAAAATTGTCAAATTAAAAAAAAATTGTGACACAATGCTATTTTTTTAAATGAATCATGCCACAGTTTATGTTTTAATCTGGTATTTTCAAATCAATTTGTTAGATATATATGTGGCACAATTAGTGGCACCCCTTTAGTCAATACTTTGTGCTACCTCCTTTGCTCTGACTTTTGTCTTATAATGCCTGATGAGGCTGGAGTATACATGGCAAGGGATCTGAGACGATTCCTCCATGCAGAATCTCTCCAGATCGTTCAAATTTGGTGGTCGACTCTGGCGGGCTGTCCTCTTCAGCATAACCCACAGGTTTTCTAAGGGGATCATGTCAGGTAACTGGGATAGCCATGGCAGGACCTTGATTTTGTTGTCAGTAGCCTACTTTTGCGTTGATTTCGATGGGTGTTTTATCATTGTCTTGCTGTAAGATCCAACCACAGTCTATTTTAAGCCTTCTGACAGAGACAGGCAGGTGTTCATTTAATATCTGTTGATATTTATTTGAGTTCCTGATGCTATGTATCCTAACAAAATACCCAGGTCCTCTGGTAGAAAACCAGCTCCAAAACATTAAGGAGCCACCACTATATTTTAACTGTGAACATGTGGTATTTTTCCATATGGCTACAGCTCTGGGTGCACCAAACCCACCTCTGGTGTGTATTGCAAAACAGTTCTATTTTGGTTACGGCCCACCATAAAACTCAATCACACTTGTAGTTCCAGTAGTGTCTGGCAAACAGAAGACACTTCAGTTTGTTTATGGTTGCGAGTAAAGGCATTTTTTTAAAACCTTTCTAAACAACTTGTGATGAAGTAGGCTATATTGGATTGTAGTTTAGGAGACTTCACAGTGAGTTAACACAATATAGACAAACGTCTGCTTCCAGGTTGATTCATAACATTCCCAGTTGACTGGAACCTCCTACTTACTGCCCTGATGGTAGATATGAGCATTTTCAACAATTTTGCTATTTTCTTATAGTCACTTCCCATTGTGTGAATCTCAACATCCTTCTGATGAACATCACAGCAACATTCCTTGGTCTTACACATTGTGATGAATGACTAAGGGAATTTCGCCTATGTGTTACCTCATATTTATACCCCCTGTCAAAATGAATTGTGTTTGCAATGTGTTTGCAATTTATTTATTTATTTATTTGCAAAGTATTTTACCAGGAAGAATACATTGAGATTTCTCTCGTTTTCAAGTATGTCCTGGGTTCAAGAACATTGTATTTCTGTAACAACTGTAAAATTTCAAAGTAATAAATGCAAGATATATATAAAAAAATATCACAAATATACAGATTAACACAGAAAATAAATATGTAGGAAATATAGTCACTATGACATGTTCACAGGTGCATTCTCTTTTGAGGTATGTTAATAGGGAGCTCTTGAGTGACTTAATACTGGGGGAAGATTTCATGGCGTCTGGGAGGCTATTCCATAATTGTGGTGCATTGTAGGAAAATGAGGATCGAGCCACTTTCTTTTTGTATTGTGGTACTGCAAGTAAGGTGCTGGTCCTGGATCGGAGGTACTAGGGGAAGCAGCCTATTCAGGTAGGGTGGTGGCTTCCCAGAAAATCTATTAAACACCAGGTCGGAAAGGTGAAGGGTGCATCTAGATTCCAGCGACGGCCAGTTTAGCTCTTTTAACATGTCATACTGGTGGATCATTTAGTTACATTATAGCACAAAGCGACAGAAAGAGTTGCACAATGTAGTAAATTTATGAAGGTGCGTTTGCGAGGCGGCTGCATACACTACATCTCCATATTCAGTAGCTCTCATAAGCATTTGTTGTACAATCTGCTTTCTTACCGCGGGGCTCAGGCAGGATTTGTTTCTGTACAGGGCACCTAGTTTGGGGTAAAGTTTAGATGATAGATTTGGGTCTAACCACATAACTAGATATTTGAGAGAAGTGACGGTGGTCAGCGTACCATTTGATTTTGTCCTGTTTGATATCCATGAGATATGCATATGTAGCGCTCACTCCCGGAGGAGCCGCTGAAAATGAACCACGGGTCAGTCTCCCCGCACTAGGGAATAAATATACTCCAACACGCTGAACAGTTTTATATTTTAAAAGGTTTACTAAAAGGTTTGCAGCTCTTAAGACACGGTATATGCAGGAAGATTTACAGTACTTTCGTAACACGATAAACGCGTAGCGGTAAAAGAAACGAAAACACGAGGGCTTCGTATTTTCGGGAAAAAAACCCCGACCGAGCAGAAAATTAAAAGATACGAAATTCGAGGAAAAACCCCGTAGCGGGACACAATAAAATACACAGTTCTCGTATCACGGTAAACGCGCAGCGGAACAAAAAAGGAAAATTGTTCAGAATGTAACTTTAACTTTGCCCCCTTGTATGGATAGAAAAAAAAGGAAAATGAGTCCTGCACAGGTTAAGTCCCAGAACATGAGGGTAGTGGTGTTTCGTGTGTATGTGGTACCCGGGTACTTTTTAACTGGCCAGTGAGTTTACTTTAATGATGTCTTCGACTAGTCAGTTGGGGCCCTGTGGGTTTTAGAAGGAAAACAACAGCGTACGCTCTTATTCACATACGGCCTTGGGGGCCTCTCACCCATCCAGCGCAACTTGAGGTTCCGTTGACCCAGGACGTCTCTCCGCTCGATATTGACTGGGGACGCCGACCACCGGATCTGTTGTCTGGCCTTCTATCGATCAGCCGCGACTCAGCCAGCTTACCGCCTGCTCCCCGCTTCAATCGACCGCGGTACTCCTTACTCGAGGGGTCTTCTCTCCTCAGCACTGCACTCGGATAATATAGGTGGTGATATCTGTCTCCCGCAAGGCTGGGTGACCCAATCCTAAGGCCCAATCCACTCTGTCTGCGTTCCGGCCTGTCTTTTGGTCTCTCCTTCTCTGTGTGTGCATCCACTCTCCTCTGCTCCCTGGCGCGCTCTGCCTGTTCTCCACGAGGTGCAGGATGTACAGCGTCTCCACAAACCCACCCACTTCCTGTTTCTTCGCAAAGCATGCCGGGACATGTAGTTCGAGTGTCCAGAGTCTTTAATCGTGATTGTCTCCATCTTGTGGCTAAAAATGGGTACTGCCACAGTAAACTTCAACACATCGCTACACTCTCCCCCTCCTAGAACTCTTGGGTCTCTCCAAGGAGGTACAACAGTTACATTATCCTCTTACAATATGCACACAGTTTATACAGCATATACAGGTTCAGCAGCATACATGCAGTGGGTTAGAAACACTTTCTCAAGCTGACTCATGTTCTGGGCTACCTCAGCTAACATAGCAGACACTTCGGGCAATCTCTGCATAGTGGTGATGGCCTCTTCAGTGCTATGTCCTGGTGAGTCATAGGTAAGTCGCTGGGGCGGTCGAATAGAGCGTTTCTGTTCAGGCTCCTTCCGTTCCTCTTCGGGTGGAAGTACTATAGGTATAGGCTCAGTCCTTATGTCGGCCACTGGAGCAGACACTTCCTCCGAGTACGATCCCTCCAGGGAAGGCATAGAACTATAATCGTAAGGCTCGTCTTCAGGAGCTACAGGGTCTCTAACAGTGTCCGGGACCCTTAACGGAAGCTCAAGGGTTTCAGGGAGTTCCATATTTTCGGGGAATTCCCACTGAAATTCAGGAGCTTCAGCCCTCAAGTTACTTTCCCACTGACAAGGAACTGGGACGACCTCTTCAGGTTCTGGTGAGCGTATCCAATCTAAACAGAAACTCTCTTCGTCGCTGTCTCTTTCGCTCTCTCCAACAACCCGAGTCTGTTGAGACCGAGTGACAGGAGGAACACGTGGAGCATGCGGATTCGCCGGAGGAAGTTCGTTTTCCACTGGTATCCTCACAGCCTCTCTCAAAGGTAACAAGTGATTTCGGTGCCAATTCTTGAGGGGACCAGCCTTTCCATCAGGGCGAATCTGATACACCGGCAGACCTGGCAGTTGTTTGCAAACAATGTAAACCTGAGAGCTCCATCTATCCGCCAGCTTGTGTCTCGCAGCAGCACCCAAATTCTTCAACAGAACCCTATCACCGGGTTGTAGATCCTGTATTCGAACCTTCAAATCATAGTTCTTCTTGTTCCTTTGCTCCCTGTTACCTGAAGTCAAACGGGCCTGTTCAAACGCAGAAGCCAGATTCTTCCGAAGTCTATCCACGTAGTTTCTATGAGAAGCTACCGACGTCTGGTCTAAAGATAACCCAAATGCCAAATCAACTGGCAGTCGAGCTTCTCTTCCAAACATAAGACGGTACGGTGAATATCCTGTTGCATCACTCTCCGTACTGTTATATGCATGCACCAGAGTAGCTATGTGACGACTCCAACTCTGCTTCTCCACATTCGACAAGGTCCCCAGCATGTTTAGCAGCGTGCGATTAAACCTTTCAGGCTGAGCATCACCCTGAGGGTGGTATGGCGTAGTTTGAGTCTTTTGAATTCCCAACAACTCCAGCAATTGCCCGACCAATCTACTTTCAAAGTCTCTTCCCTGATCAGAGTGTATTCTTCTTGGCAGGCCGTAATGAACAGAGAACTTTTCCATCAGCACCTTCGCCACTGTCGGAGCGCGTTGGTCTTTTGTAGAAAAAGCTTGGGCATAACGGGTGAAATGATCAGTCACTATCAGAATTTCCTTGCCCACTAGCATCCGGCTCTAAGCACAGGAAGTCAATGCACACCAAATCCATGGGTCCCTGACTCTGTAGATGGCTCATTGGAGCAGCTCGGGTTGGTAGAGTTTTCCTCTGAATGCACCTCAGACAGAATGGCAATAACTCTCAGCTTCAGCCCTCATGCAAGGCCAATAGAACCTATCTCGCACCAACTTAAAAGTTCTCTCAGCACCCAAATGTCCATGCTCATCATGCAATGATCGCAACACACTCTCCCTGTGTTTAGTGGGGAGAAATAACTGTTGAATCTCTTCGGAATTGGTCGAGGGGCCCCTTTGGTAGACCACCCCATCCAACATCTTCAACCGCTCCCACTCTTTGTAAACCAATCTGGCCCCATCCGGGGAATTGGTTAACAGAATCTCTCGCTGGTTTGCAATCAGGGCCTTTATGGTCAATGCAATCAAAGGGTCTCTAGCTTGATCCGCTTTCAGGTCCTGCTTGGAAAAGGTAGGTAGATTTTCATCCCTCATTTGCGAAGGTTACAGTAGAACTCAGGAACAGCCGCGGCCATGACTCCTATGGCTTCCGCTTCAACTCCTCCCTTGACCCGGCGTTCTGTTCCTTGACACAAAGCTTGCACTCCGTCTGGAGTCACCTGAGTCCATTCTGTAGTGTAGGGTCTTCTTGATAAAGCATCAGCATCTCGATTGTTTACCCAGGGCGATACTTCAGCTGAACCGAAAACCCTGACAGAGCGGCCAACCACCGATGTCCCGTTGCGTCCAGTTTTTGAGTAGTAAGATATAGGTGAGAGGTTATTATCCGTCTTGATCACAAACTCAGCTCCATACAGATAGTCTTTCAACTTGTCCACCACTGCCCACTTCAAGGCTAAGAACTCCAGTTTGTGAGTAGGATAGTTCTTCTCAGAAGGCGCAAGGCTCCGGCTCACATACGCCACAGGCCTCAGCAATCCATCATACTCCTGATATAAGACTCCTCCCAGATTCTCGGCTGGCATCCACATGTAATTCATACGGCTTGTGAGGGTCCGCGTAGGCCAGAACAGGAGCTCGGGTTAGATTCTCTTTCAGCTTCACAAACGCACCTTCACATTGACTAGTCCATTCACCTGTATGGACTCTTTAGCTTTCCTTGGTCCCGGAGCGGAGGGGTTTCGGTCAGAGACCTTACAGCCTCCTTCGGTGGTTTCTTTCTGTAGGAGTTTGTTCAGCGGCTGAGCTATCTTTGCGAATCCTCCCACAAATCTTCGATAGTATGAGCAGAATCCCAAGAAAGATCTAAGTTCAGTGACGTTTCGAGGTCTAGGCCAAGAAGCTACGGCCTCCAACTTTCGAGGATCTGTCGAAACACCTTCTGCCGAGACCACGTGTCCCAGATATGTGACTGACGGAAACAGAACTGGCATTTCTCCAGAGACAATTTCAACCCCTCTTCATGGAGCCTCTTCAAGACCTTCTCCAAACGTTGCTCATGCTCTTCCAGAGTCTTCCCGAACACAATTATGTCATCCAGGTACACTAACACTTCGATTAGATTCATATCCCCGACTGTCTTCTCCATCAACCGTTGGAACGTGGCTGGAGCTCCCGTCAAACCTTGAGGCATTCTATTGAACTCAAAGAACCCCAGTGGACAAATGAACGCAGTTTTCTCTTTGTCTTCAGGGTGCATCGGTATCTGATGATATCCACTTCGCAGGTCTAATACACTGAACCACTTTGCTCCAGACAAACACTGTAAGGCATCTTCAATCCGAGGAGTGGCATATTGGTCGGGATGGTTCTTCGGTTCAGGTGCGATAGTCTATGCACAAGCGGACAGAACCATTCTTCTTCCTGACCAGCACTATTGGAGATGCATATGGGCTCCTGGACTCTTGAATCACATTGGTTCTCTGCAACTCATTTAGCTGTTCTCGCAGATCATCCAAGTCTCCAGCGGAACTCGCCTTGACCTTTCACGAAACGGCTTGTCTTCTTGCAACCGAATGCGATGTTCCGTACTCTAGCCAGCCCACATCGAACTCATCTTTCGAGAATAATTCTTTCCACTTCAGAACTTGAGACTGAAGACGTTTCTTCCACTCAGGTGAAATGGGGGCGTCTTTAGGGTAGAATCTTTCATCTGGAATCTCTTTATCCACTCCCCCTCCTAAATCGGTGGAGAGGGGTGTAGCAGACTCTACTTGCCCGATAGGCATTCGTGCTTTAAGGACTACTGGAGAATCTGTCACATTGCACACACTGACCGAGACTCTTCCTCGTGTTCTCTTCAGGGCTTTTGTGGAGATTATTTCAGGAATTACTTCGACTCCCGTTTCACTCCCATGACTGACATCGGTTCCCAGCACCACATAGGGACCTGGTTGCGATCCGTTCAACTTGACTGAAACCCGGAAGCTCGCTACTTCTCCTGCTTGCAGAACCTTCTCTGTCCCACCCAGTCTCCACAGTCTTCCCACCTCAGCAGGTGCTTTCCGCTCTTCAACCATCCTCTGATAGACCGGTCGTAACAGGGGGTGCACTCCTTGAGTTGACCCTTCTTCCACTACGATGGGGGTCAGGAGACGCCGCACTAGGTCCGTATGTCCCCACTATCAGAGAGCTTCTGTTCGCACCCGAGGTCGGGGCACACAATGGCCAAGGCGTCACAGCCTCCGGACTGTCCGATGACTTCAGATCCGATCTCCAACCTTACTTGCAGATACCCGTCATAAGGGAGTTTCTCAGTGCCGATACCCCATATTTCCAAATCCTTCAATTCTTGCAGAGGGATGTGCTTTAAGTGTTTCTCATAGAAGTCTTTATAAATCAAAGTCACTTGAGCCCCTGAATCTAACAGGGCTTTGGTGTAGACTCCCTCCACTTGGATTGGCACAATCGGAGAAGGACCTATCAGCTGGTCAGGAAACTTGGTGGAGGTATCCGGACGCTTAGACCCAGTTTGCTGGACCCTGGCCTTTTTCTTGGCCCGTGCAGGTTTTGGGTGTGCATTGCTTCCCCATGACGTAGACCCGGACGCTAAGGGAGTGACTCTTTCCATTCTGGCAGGCTCAGCAGTTGGCTTGACTTTGGGCCCTCTTGCCCTCTTAGTTTTAAATTGGTTCTTGGAGCGAGATTCAACTTCTGGGCACCTAGGTTGCTCCTTTACTGGTGCCCTCTGGCGTTTCCCGCTGGTGGAGTAGATAACAGTCCCTCTAGGGCTTTCAGCAGCCACTCAACTTTATCCTTCTCAGGCTTCCGGCCTTTACACTGCGCACGGAAATGGCCCATTTCTCCACAACCGAAACATCTCTTCCTCGAAAGTGGAGACACGGTTGCTTGTTGAGGTTCTAATAAGAGATTTGAACCAGACGCCACGGCAACTTCAGTCGTCTGCATACCTGTTAGGAACTTTTGCATTTCCCCCTGCATCTCGGTCACCTTCATCAACACCCTGCACAGTTCAGCGTGCGCTTTCTGCAGTTCAGTTTGAGCTTCCTGTACCTTCTTTACAGTCTTAAACAACTCACTTCGTTCAGAAGAGTTCGATTCTTTAGCAGCCTTTTCGATGAATTTAAAACCGACTAACTGCTCCTGTTCATCCAGGTCAGATCCATAGGTGTCTAACGAGTCATTTTCAGGCTGCAGACCGTCGTTATATCTTGCAGGTTGTGCATAAGCCCTTTCTCCCCGCCTGAAGGATTTCTCTTCCAACAGAGCCTCCTCCTCTCGTACCACTCGGATCAGTTCCAGGTACTTCAACTCTTGATTAACTGCTCTGCTTCTCAGCTGCATCATCACCGGATCTAACGGTTGAGAGCCCCTCAGGATCTGCTTTATTCGTATCTTGTCTACGTCAGCCGGTTTGGCCCCTTTCTTGAGGAGTATTTGGTGCAGAATCTTATCCAAGCGCCCCATGTAATCAATCATTCTCTCACCTCTCTTCTGATAGGTGTGTTCGTACTGATATACTAGTTCCGCTGCCTTTTCTGTTCGCCCAAACACTTCTTCAAGAACGTTCAAATAATCCAAAGCAGTACAATCTTTCCTACTCAGTTTTAGGTTTCTCACCGCTTCTGACGCAGGTCCCTTTAAACTCTCGGTGATCCTTTGCTTTTTCTGGGCCTCAGGGACGTCCCACTCATCCAGTGCCTGCATCGCCTGTTCCACCCATTCCTCAAAGGTTTCTTCTCCCGCCGGAGTTGGTACATTTCCTGTAAAGTTCCTTAACCGTCGATAACCGAAATTAGTGTGAGGAGGGCTTGTTTTCTGACATTTAGCCAGCAAATCTCCAATAGCCACGATAAATTCAGGCCCGATCATGGCCAACGGACTGGGCGCGCGGGGAACACTTCCGGCTTCGCCACGTGGCGTACTTGGCTGAATCAGTTGGACTTCCACCTCATCGTCAGCTTCACGCTCGCCCCGAAAACATGCTGGAATACCTTTTCTCCATTCGAGAAGAACATGCGTGTGAGAGGTATCTGGGTTTTTCTTAATGTCCAGAATTAACCCCCGATGATCTGGTGCTAGCGTGGCCACGGCCTGGCGAATCTGATCTTCGGCCCAAGTGTCTGCAGGAATATCCATGACTATGCAACATGCTAACTGACTACTGTGCTCCCCACACCATTCGGCAGCAGTGTCTGGATCCATATTTAACCCTTTAAATGCGGTTTTTCCAGAGACTGAATCCCGGAAACGAGCCCCACGTGTAGCGCTCACTCCCGGAGGAGCCGCTGAAAATGAACCACGGTCAGTCTCCCCGCACTAGGGAATAAATATACTCCAACACGCTGAACAGTTTTATATTTTAAAAGGTTTACTAAAAGGTTTGCAGCTCTTAAGACACGGTATATGCAGGAAGATTTACAGTACTTTCGTAACACGATAAACGCGTAGCGGTAAAAGAAACGAAAACACGAGGGCTTCGTATTTTCGGAAAAAAACCCCGACCGAGCAGAAAATTAAAAGATACGAAATTCGAGGAAAAACCCCGTAGCGGGACACAATAAATACACAGTTCTCGTATCACGGTAAACGCGCAGCGGGAACAAAAAAGGGAAAATTGTTCAGAATGTAACTTTAACTTTGCCCCTTGTATGGATAGGAAAAAAAGGAAAATGAGTCCTGCACAGGTTAAGTCCCAGAACATGAGGTAGTGTGTGTTCGTGTGTATGTGGTACCCGGTACTTTTCAACTGGCCAGTGAGTTTACTTTAATGATGTCTTCGACTAGTCAGTTGGGGCCCTGTGGGTTTTAGAAGGAAAACAACAGCGTACGCTCTTATTCACATACGGCCTTGGGGGCCTCTCACCCATCCAGCGCAACTTGAGGTTCCGTTGACCCAGGACGTCTCTCCGCTCGATATTGACTGGGGACGCCGACCACCGGATCTGTTGTCTGGCCTTCTATCGATCAGCCGCGACTCAGCCAGCTTACCGCCTGCTCCCCGCTTCAATCGACCGCGGTACTCCTTACTCGAGGGGTCTTCTCTCCTCAGCACTGCACTCGGATAATATAGGTGGTGATATCTGTCTCCCGCAAGGCTGGGTGACCCAATCCTAAGGCCCAATCCACTCTGTCTGCGTTCCGCCTGTCTTTTGGTCTCTCCTTCTCTGTGTGTGCATCCACTCTCCTCTGCTCCCTGGCGCGCTCTGCCTGTTCTCCACGAGGTGCAGGATGTACAGCGTCTCCACAAACCCACCCACTTCCTGTTTCTTCGCAAAGCATGCCGGGACATGTAGTTCGAGTGTCCAGAGTCTTTAATCGTGATTGTCTCCATCTTGTGGCTAAAAATGGGTACTGCCACAGTAAACTTCAACACATCGCTACACATATATAGTATACAGTATAGTTTCATGTATTTTTTTAAACAAAACGATCAAAAATTTTAACAATAAAGACAATTTTTCACAGCCTTCTTTGTCCATATTTACCAAGTGTGCCAATATTAGTGGAGGGCACTGTATATAAGTATTGACATTACATAGTATCCTTTGTATGCTTCATGCATTTTCCAAGATGGAGGACCATCTTGTTCTGCTTTTGCGTATTTGGAGAAATATAGTATTATTAATTATTATTATGAATTATTATTATCAATTTGAATTTCCATAATGTTAGCAAAGCAACCACTCACTAGGTTGACAGAGTATCATGGGAAATGTAGTTTCAAAACATCTGGAGGGCCAAGTTAGAGCATTCCTGGTTTAGATACAGATGCATATTGTACACTCAGATTCCTTCACAATGTAGGGGGTGAAGGTGGAGTGGTATAATGTAAATTCATTTAATGATGACTTTTGGGCCAACTGGAAATAGTGAGAATAAATTAGTTTTTTAGCTAAGTATTGATCAGTGTCAATGCACAGCAATTTTCTACAGCAAAGCAAAACAAAACATATTATATGTACATTTAGAGTATGCATTTTGTAACAAACAGTAACGATTGCCTTTCTAGAACACCTTCAAACAATATTCTCAGTTTTCCCATTTTCTCCCCAGTTTCTTGTATATTCAGCTACACGTCATGTTTTTCAGAAACTTAGGGCTTTATTCCATAGTTGGTGCTAATCTAGCATCTTGATATGTAAGCATTAGCGCTAGCATAAGTAAGAGTAACGTCTGGCATCACTATTGCAATCTTGGCCCTAAACTGAGGTGAAATCAGTTTGCAAATTGTGCGAGCTTACTGTACTTTGCATCTTCTATACATAACGTGGGGAGCACAATCTATTTTTGCCTTCTCAATAAGTGAGGTATTCCAAGTGCAGACGCCTATTGCCGTCGGGGTCGAAATGTTGAATTTTACCACCTCCTAAAACCTGGCGTTAAATAATTTTGCAGATGCAAAATCATTTAATACGCTTCAACCACCCCCCCTAAAAATCTCATACTTACCTCTCATCTCGCTGCGAAATTGTGGCCTTATCTGCTGCTTCTTCTCACCAGGAGCAGAGTGAGACTAAGAACAAATAGTTTCTAGTCTCCCTCCTCGATCACTACGCGGCACTGAGCAATCCCTCAAGAGCGAGCTCACGCACAGCTCGCATCTCGGAAGCAGAAGGCTCAATGGAGTCCTTCAAAAGCTGATACTCATGGCAGCGCAGAACGCTGACACAGGTATCAGGGAGCTTAGCGCTGCATTCCGGAGTGAGGTGCTGAGATAGCACCTTCCACGGACTATGACGTGACCAGGCGATTTTACCATTGTCCGTCCAAAAGTACCCACTGCTGCTTCATCATATCGTATAAGTTGCTATGAAAAAAATTATGAAATATGATGAAGGACTTTTGGACCCCCCTCCCTTTCAGGCTCTCCCCAGGAGTACCGGGGGGCACCAGAAACTGATGTCATTGCCCCAACGATGACATCAGTGGGATGGTCGGGGTCTTTAAAAATTAAGGTCTAACTTCAAGGAAGCCCAACCGCTGCGTGACCCTCCCCCCCACACAGAGGTATAGGGAGGGAGTTAAAGGACCATGATGTACTTCATTGGTCCTTATGGGGTTAACATGGAGGTAAGGGAAAATCTGCAGGTGCAGGTTTCCCTGCTTATCATCTCCATGTTAGCGTCAGGAATGGAATAGGGCCCTTAGTCTCCCTGATTTATGTGACAGTCTTACTGATACAAAGACAGATAATATTTCAGATTTCAATAAATACTGTATAAACCAACAATGTTAATTACAAATAATGCAGTGTACAGTATTTATTAGAAATATCATTATGTGTTGATGTTCTCAATATTTGTCACGAAATAGAGTTAGACCGTTCATTTTCAGAAGTTACTGTTATCATACACAGGCAGGTACGAGTCTTTATCACTTGACAGGGCATTACCTATCAGTGATAAAAGCTATGTAAGGAATAAAGAATCTAGTTTCTCTTGTTAAAATGCATTGCTGTAAAGAAGATAGTAACATGAGAAAATAGCCACATGTTATTAAATCCTCACTCAGATTTATCAGTTTAGCATTAAATTAAAGAGTGACATTAGTCCTGTTAACATTTCAATGAATGGAATAAAACCTGTAAAAATTCAAATAGATAATATTTTATATTATAATATTGCATTATTATCTTTTAATACAGGCACGGGGATTAAAAGGTGGTCAGAGGTAAAATTTGTTGGGGCCAATTATAGACCATTCTCAGCTGCCACCACTTTAGATTTTAATAGTGTTGTAAGCTGTCAACTTATCTTTCAATAAAAAAAATCATTAGTAATCTGAACTAAGCATAAAAAATAATGGTTTCATATCCAACCTTGAATGTTACTCTGCATTCCAAGCCTTGTGTAACGTATCCAGAGCTCTGGTAAACCTAGCAACATCATACACTTCGATGACACCCTAAGTTAACACCAAGCTGGGAATGTAGCCTTTAGTGTGCACTACAGATTGGGTAAAATGGTAGGTTAGTTCTCTTAAAAATACTCCTGGATTTGCTTAGATCTCCATTTTTTTTATACAATGGTTGTTATTCCGTAAACCAATCAGGGGTGGCAGGTGAGGCAGAGCCTCATCTGCCATTAAGTGTTGCTGAATTGATAAAATAAAAAAACTCACCCACTCTTCGTTCCCCCGCCATCGCAAATTGCGTAGGCTGCCAAGAAGTGTGAAGCACGGCGCGTCTGTTTAATGAACAGACGTCCGAGCACTGCCCAGTTCCTGAACATTGCTCTTCCAGTGCCTCAGAGGCACTGGGAGAGCAATGGAATAACTTGGACCAACGGGAAACCGCCATTGGTTCAAGCCATTCAAAACACGCCTGCATGGTGCATGGGAGGCAGGCCTCCCATGCATTGATTGGCGCAGGACAGTCATGTGACGGTGTTGTCTCTCACAGTCAGTGGGCGCGGGGCTGTGCTCGGGGTGTGGCCTCAGCATGACACTCGGCTGCCTGGAGGATGACGCAGATCCTGGGGAGCATTGAGAGCAGCCAGATCCTGGGGAGCATTGAGAGCAGCCAGATCCTGGGGAGCAATGAGAGCAGCCAGATCCTGGGGAGCTGAGAGCAGCCAGATCCTGGGGAGCACTGAACCTGAACCTAAGTAACCTGTGTATATCTGGCTCTGATAATAGCCAGTGCCTCACCAGCCACTGACCTCACCGCACGTCACTGTTTCACTACCATCATTGAGTATTTGATCTTCAAAAGCACCATGCAGGTTTCCTGAGATTTATTATACAGTACTTGATCTGGTATAATTCTGGGGCAATGAAAAGGAATTTTGCTTATTGCAAACTAAATACTGTAAATAGGCTCCAGAATCTGCCGCTAAAGTTTTAACACCATGGCCGATGTGGTGAGATTATTTGAAAAGCTTGAGATGCATTTTTCCTTCACATGTTTGTATCCTGTTTTGTCTTTATCTTTTGACTTAATGTTAACGCAATTCTCATGATACTATTAAAAAAATCTAAAATGGAAATATTTCTGATCTCATGCACTCCACTTTCGACGTTTCAACTTTTTCAACATGATTGTGAACAGAGACACACTGAATATTTTACATAGAAACATTAATTCTGAAATAATTCTAAAAATAATGAAACTATATTTGCTATCCTTGATCTAGTTTATTATTTTTTAATACGGAAGGACAGTCTTTGTGCAAAACCTAGCCATTCATTTTTTTAATATATATATATATACTGTTTATATATATATATTTATATATATTTTAAAGGATCACATATTCATGAAATACCTTTTCTGGTCTGTGGCATATCTACAGATATCACACAAATCAACAGACATGCTCACATAGATGTCTTGAAGATACACTGTCTGTACTATATTCACTCAGTGTTATTTCCTGGGATGACATTACTGTTCTGATTAGTAGATTTCACTCAATGGGACCTACTCTGCAGAGCCAGTAACAAGCATATGTCAAATGACGGCATGAGCTGTTATCCATAGTGGCTCCTTATTACCAACTCTATTACGAGCAAGCCGCTATGCTAGTGGCTAAACTCAATATTTAGGGACAGTTGAACAAAAACAGCAGCATCACACACCCTTCCGATTGCATCTTCCGAAGTCTATAGGATTTACAGAATTACACTAGAGACTATTTGTTATCAGTGTCCTTCTGTTTACAGCAAGAAGAAGCAGCAGCTGATCTTGCTGACTTCTTCATGGTGAGGGATAATAGCGTAGTGAAAGGTCTAAGTGATTTTAGTAAAGCACCATGTTTTGAGATAACAGTAACTAGCGATATTGGAATCACTAATTATTCTCTGGCTACCGATGCAAAGTATAGGAAGCTCAAATATACAGTAACACCCTAATAGGACGCCTTGCTGAATTGTGGAGTCGCACTCTATCCCTCCTTTTTTCTGTACTACAGATGCTGTGAGTCTCCTGTGCAATCCTTGTCCCCCCTCCCCAGTTGACATATATGTGTGCATAGTTGATCTGAGCTTGCTGAACAGTGGTGGGGATCCTTTGATGGGGAGAGACCCCCTCCTTTTTTTGTCCCCTTTTCCCTGTGGAGGTGAGGGTGTCTGGGTTTGTTGTGGGAGTGCCGGGCTGGCGGCTACCTAGGCTCTTGCTGATCGGTTTAGCCCCTTGACGACCCTGACTCTGTGGTCTCCTCTGTGGCCCTCTGACTTCCTGCAGGAGCTCGGAGGTGAGCTGCGGATGCCACATTCTATTTTCCTGGGCTGCTCCCTTCCTTTCTCTATGGAGGTTCCCGTCTATTTTTTTTCTCTTTCCCCCTCTCTCTTTCTCACATTCCCTTCGCTGGGTGAGTCCTCCCCACTACGATGTTTTTCTTTGTTCCTGTCTACCTACGTTTCATTTGTTTGATTTCCAGTATGCACGCATGCTGCTGGTATATGTTTTTGCACTTTGACAATTTTATGGCTATCAAATTTATAAATAAAGAATTTAAAAACTAAACCAACTACAGTAACATGTTGTAATATCGAGTCGTTACAGAGGTTTACAAATCAACTAGAATTGCGGGGAAGTCATTAGTATTAACAAGAGAGGGTATACTTAAGGTCTCACTCATTAATACAAACTTGACTGGAATCGGACCCAATGTTTGTCAGTGTTTATTTCACTGCAGATGTATTTGCAACAATACATGTTTTTGTGTCTTAATTCTATTTATTTTATTCTTTATTTTCCAAATACTGTACTGAAAAAAACAACTTACTTGATCAATATATTAATAAATATAATAAATAACCCTGGATAATGGGATTATATTAGTTTTAAACATTGGTATTCAAAAAGATTTGTACGTCATTTGATAAAAGCATGGTGTATTATAATGCCTGACCTGTCTACCAATACAAACCAGTAGCCATATGTTTTTAGCCTATGTAACATTTTGTTCTGGTTTGGGGTTATAAAGGACAGACGTTTAATGTTGCATCTAATTTTTTTCTAATTTACATTGTTAAAGTTTTTACTGTGGAGTGTGTTCTGCTCGGCTGGAGCTGAATGATTGATTCCAGCTAATTACGTGCTATTCTTGTACAGTAAAATTGCATGCACTTATAACATTTGGCTGTCAGGAAACTTTAAATCATTTTGTTAGGGCTAACCTGCTTGTTCTAACATGACCCTTTAATACATTTCTGTAGCATCTGTAAAAGTCAGTACAGACTTGCAAACAACAATCACCACCAGGCCATGAGACTCATTTAAATACATTAATGAAATGAATAAGGGTCCTTGTCGGAGACCAACTGTGCAGCATTCCATATGGGATGTTGAACGCAAGCGTTTTTGCAACTGTCAATCATTTTTACAAAACATCAATCATAATGTCACTGCAATTTATCAATTGTAGCGAGATACACAAATTTAAAAAATCAGCAGCAAAAATGAGAGAACGCTGTATATATCATGAGGCTAAATTATGATATTTTATAACGTAATTTACACTTCCTTATTATAAGATAACGGTGAAAAACATGCATCTATGTCATTTTTGGCAAACCTGGTTATAATAAAATAATCTTTGCTATGATTTCGGTCAAAAAAACTTTAGAGTTCTTTAAATGTGGCATGGGATGGGTTTTACAAAGGATGGACATTTTATCTCATGGTTGGAGGCTTGGCAAGTTTTGGCCTAGGGAACAATTAGAAAGGAATAGCCCATTTGTTCACACCCCATTCCCATCCTTTTTATAGGACCATATAAACTATTCTGTGAAAAAATAGAATACTTATAGCTACTCTATAAAGTCACAAAATAACCCTAATGAAGCTCCACTTCCATAGTGATTTGTATATAGAGAGATCATGCTGCAATTAATCAGCAGAAGACTGATTTTGTGAGACCGTGACTGACAAACACCTGTGCCAAGGACCCAGGGGTCATTAGCTCTCTGCCCCCATCCCAGTCCTTCCTTGATACCACACAGAGACCTACTGCATAGGTCAAAATTACTCTAATAGATATCTTTTGACCTATATATGTCCTTCTGGTATGCTCTTACCATATCTCATCCCAGATTCTCCATATTCTTTCCACTGCATTATTCTTCTATTTTAAATACCAAATAATCAGGTCTCTTCAAAGATATGTGAATCTCAGGAGAATGACTGGAGAAGTGAAAATTGTAGGTCAAAACAGCCAAGCCAGAACAATTCTCCCATTTATCTCACTTTCCAAATCGGCAATTCGGTCTGGATTGTTCTCTTCTCCTGCCAGTTCTCCAGATTTTCACCTTTCTTTGAATAGACCTGATAGTCTAATTCCATACAATATAGTCTATAGCCAGTGCATCAATAAAGCAGCCACGATAAGTTAAATTACTGTCCAAACAGACAGCAGCTGATGCCTCTCTGCAAAACATTAACAATATTTTTTCAGGAATTACATTACTCCCATTATGCAAAGCCAAGCGCAAAAACATACAGCCATATGCCACAGAGACAACCCAACAAACTCTCCCATTGCACCCAGTCATAAAGTCACATAACTAATGTCATGCATATTCAGTCCATAACACACAGGACTCACATAATTCACAAATAGATATAAGGCTGTTTAAAGCAGGGCACCCAAATATCCTTACACCAACACAGAATAGATCCAGTGGATTTTAGAAATGAAGCTTCCGTGACACAATTACTTTCCTTGTGGACATAATTATAGAATTATAGAATGAATATATGTCTTATCCTAATTTGCCCACTCTTCAAAAAGTATGATAGGTATGATCGGAGTTGTTTTACAAAGCAGTTGTCACATGTTATCTGTCTATTTATACCACAGCTGATACGTACAAGGCTATTTATACTGCAAATCTTACTAAGTATTGTATGTGTATTGCTAAATGAGCTTTGCCGGGAGTTACAGACCAGGAGACACTTGTACGACAGGTGTAGTAATGCCGAGCTCCCAACAGGATAATACCGGATAAGTGTTATTGCAGTTCTAATGACATGTTGTTTTGTAAACATCCAACAGATCCATTTATACTCTGTAAAGCTTCGATACTAAATGAGCAAAGACACTGAACATTGCTATTCTACCCACCAGCTTTACATACTGGATCATACCAAGCGGCGACATGTAAAATAAGAAAGCAAAGCACTCTGTCATATATTACATGTCCAAATATTACAATTGTCTGGTATTTTGTTTGGATGTATCTTATAAATTGTTGTCACACGCCGGTTCCAAGTGGAGCCAACCTGGCGATGTCCAAATAACAGATCCTAGGCCCTAACCCACCTAAAGATACAAATAACCACGCTGCACACGCTCACCAGGCACAAACCCGGAGTGTATTGGTTGGATCTGTATACAAAAAACACAATGAAAACAAACCTTTATTAGTGAAACAATCAGGACCACAAATGGTCTAATAAACGACTACAAAACAATAAAACCAATAAAATACCTTTAGTAGTACTTTATTGGTTTTGTTGTTTTGTAGTTGTTCTTTAGAACATTTGTGGTCCTGATTGTTTCACTAATAAAGGTTTGATTTTATTGTGTTTTTGGTATTCAGATCCAGCCATTACACTCCGGGTTTGTGCCTGGTGAGTGCGTGGAGCGTGGTTATTTGTATCTTTTAAATTGTGTTGTGTCTGCAAGATGGTTAGGCTTGAAGATGGAGGCAAAACTGGCCTAAAATTTGTTATTACATTACATTGCGACACTCCAGCAATTCTCTTTGTGCTTGAAATGAACATATATCGTACACAGTTCTAGGTAAAATTATTAAAATAGTTAGAAGAGATTCTGCTTCTTTTTCACATTTTACATGACCATTTTCTGGCTGCATTGGGAAGAATTTTGGAAACTATCAGGGTTATTCAGAGAAAGGTGAAAACCAGTAGAACTGGCTGGAAAAGAGAAGAATCTAGACCAAATAGCCGATTTGAAAAGTGAGATAAACAGGAGAATTTTTCTGGTTTTGTCTATTTTGATCTAGAATTTTCACTTCTCCGGTCATTCTCCTGAGTTTCACCTTTCTTTGAATAGACCTGTCTTATTAATGCACATTAGAACTTATATATAGAAACATGACCGATGAGAAATATATAGACGTATAGGCAAGCGAACAGTAAACTGGATACTGAAATAAACCATGGCTCTAGCAATAATATATCAAGGAAAAAACACTTGTCAGGTCTATTCAAAGAAAGGTGAAACTCAGGAGAATGACTGGAGAGCGAAAATTCTAGGTCAAAATAGTCAAACCAGAAAAATTCTCCCATTTATCTCACTTTCCAAATCTGCATTTGGTCTAGATTGTTCTCTTCTCCTGCCAGTTCTCCTGGTTTTCACCTTTCTCTGAATAACCCCGTGTGAATACTCCAGCTTCTTCTTTAGAGAAATGTTCTCATTTGCAGGAGAAATATTTGCACAACTTTAGTGAACAGATTTCCACTTGGTTGACTGTGTAGACTCAGGAAATTACTTTTTTCCTGGTAAATTACGTCTTTTGTGAGAAGTCATGTTCATGCTGTGCAACGATTCCCACGTCAGGCAAAAGGTGACAATTCTTGCATTTTTATTTATCTATTTTAAGTATATGGGAAACTCCCAGCCTGATAGATTTCACAGGTCTGATGCTGAACATGTTGGGTGTTCGGCATTGAAACCTGATTTTGTCTGAATAACTAACATGCAGACAAGTAGACACATTATTATTCAGAACAGTGCTACTCAGCATTTATTTGGGAAATTTATAGCACAGAAAAAAATTGTAACAAAAGACAGGCTTAGTGATCTAATTCTTCTTCAAGAGGTTAGCAAGACTGCTTATGAAGAAATGCAATTTTTTTTACAGTAGGTAACGGACTTGTGAATTCTCATAACTTGACAGCAGAGGGCGCATGATCAACTGAAAAAAAATAACTGTAGCAAGATATTTAATTTAACCCAAGCTTGACACAAGGCAACATATATAAAGATATTTTTTAACAAAACCCACTAATGTAAAAGCATCATTGAATTAATTATTTTGGCTATGCTAGCAATATATGAATGAGGCAAGAAAATACTTAATAAACATTAAATCAAAGCAAATTGAAATATATAATTAAGAAACCCTGAAAATGTGTTCCAGAATCAGTGAGATTTATATATTATACTAATATTATTATTATCATTTATATATAGCGCCAACAGTTTCCCCAGAGCTTTACAATAACCAAAGGGAACGAGATAAACGGACATATGATGGAAACAAGAGGTGTAGAGGGCTCTGCTCATGGGAGATTACAGTCTAGATGTATATTATTTTATTTTATTTTAAATTTTTATATGGCTTTATAAATCAGTTTATGCTCTCATTTCATATCCATTAGTGGATATATCTAACAATGTCCTACAGCTCATAATCATTTGTGCCAAAATTAGCTGAAATGATAATATACTGTATATCCTTATAGTGTATTTGTTCACACATACACTTTATATTGTTCTCTATATTCAATAAATCTCTAAAATGCATGATTTTCTTATATATGTATCACATTATTATTTTAGTGTTTATTAATCAAATTATTACATTTTCATTTTTTATGGTAACGTCCTGACAGAATAATCGTATAAAAAACATAATATGATCATTATATTCTTGTGTACTGTTTATTTTTTTAACTTTTTATCTTAATAAACAGCTTTACATATAGTTAGATTGTTTATCTTGCTATGTTCATTTTTAATCTTGATTGTTAGCATATTTTTTACACTCAGAAGAATTTAAAAAATAACAAGAGTGCATTTTAATGTGTTGTAAAAATTTCCTTCCAGTTATAAGATGCATTTTAGAGGATACAGCATTTCGAATATAGGACTCAAAATAGTTTCTTGTCTGTGACTGATAACAGCAACTGAAACACATTCTCATTAGTTTCCGAAGTGTTTGTGTTTCAATATAAAATTCAAATACATTTGTGCCACCTGTTGGACTTTGTCACTAATTGCATGTAACTAAAAAAAATTGACTAATAGCCTCAACTAATTCACTTAACAACTGTGTAAAATAATGTTTAATAATGTAAAAGAGCACATGTGCCACATCATATGGATACAATGAACTGAATAATTACAGAGCTATAAAATGTCAGTTAAAAAAAGTGTTAGATGCTGTTACCACCATTAACTATTGATGTTATATCCCTTGTTAACCATTTACATGATATTAACATGCGACAAAAAAAACAGTCATGTCCAAAGCAAATAAACTATTTTACCAAATATAATTTGGATGGAAACTTTATTGACATTTTTTGTTGTTTTAAAAAATGATGCATTGCAGTAATTCAGACATTGATCAAGCATCATATCGTAACAATATAGGGCACTATTACACAAAATTGTGCGCAAAAATTAACGCGAGGTGCAAAACCCTTCGTGCTGAATGTTGTATTACGACGTTCACGCACAAAATGCGCGTTTACGTCTACCGCGAGTTACCCTGCGCGAGCGTAAGTTCGTGCGCGCATCCCATACTTAACATTGTGAGCACAAATGCGTTTGTGCGCTGGTGCGCGCATGGTTTTACAATCTTAGCACAAAATGTAGTGGCCAACGTTTGCGCGCATAATTTTAACGTCTTTTTTTTTCTTTGTAATTCAAGTTTTTATTTTGTAAAGAGGTCATCGCATAAACAGAACGAGTAAGGGCCGCGCAGGGCCACATATTAAGCCATCTATAGAAGCACTTCGTAGGGAAAGACACTGACAATATAAATGGGGGGGGTCGCATGAAAAGTCAGCAAAATGTTGAAAAACAGGGGGGGTTATAGAAAAAGTCATCAAAATTACTTTGGAAAAAATAAAACCTAAAAAAAAGTCTCAAATTTATCCCCAGCCGGGGAATGTCAGCGGAAAAAAGGAAATAAAGGTGTCCGAAGCGTGTCTGAATCAGGGGGGAGGAAAGAAATTCAAGAGGCGGATTAGTAATTGCTCGACGAGGGAAAACACTCAAAAAATTTAATAAATTATATTTTGGGTGCTCAGCATGTAAGGTGACAGCTGGGTAGGGTCTTCAGCGTGTGAATAAGTGGGGGGACATTGCGCGGATGGGGGGCTAGGCTGTGTGGTCGGGCCTCAAAGTAACGGTAGCGTCTTCAACCAGTGTCCAGCAAGAAAGCCACGTGGTGAACCCCACCGGATCCATCCTCTTCTCATGGCGGCTGCCGGACAAAGAGCTCCAAGAGCCCTCCATCCATGGCTGGAAAAGCTCCACGGATCCAAGGTCCATGCCACCTCCTCTCCGGAGACGGCCCAGCACAACCCAGCATCTCCTCCACCACAATCAGCATGGGGGTGTCCGGCCTCCACTGGCCAGGGACCACCGCTGCTACCCCCAACTCGGCCACAGCCTTTGCCCTCCCTCCGCACAGAGCAGCGATCTCCTCTACAGGCAGAGGAACTGCTAACAGCTCGTCATCTAGACCACCATCAACGTAGCAGCCGCCTTAGGCGTCTTGTGAATCCCCAGCCGCCATCTCAGCCACTGTGAGGACCTCCATGCGTGTGGGCAGCGAGCCATCCACCTCCACTCGGCTAGCTAAGAAGTCTACCTTCCGATTGCCCCTCAGTATGGCCATCATCGTACGCCAAGTGCCGCGCATGATCGGGCTCTCATCGTCCCCTGGTAACTGTCCCATAAAGGCTTCTAGGTGCTCCAGCACATCTCCGATGTTCCTGATGGGGGCTGGGAGAACCAGTTGCCCCTGGTCTGAGCCCCCTCTCTCTTTCTCCATTATGGGGATAGTCACCGCCGTCGGAAGTTGGGGGCCCTCTATCCTCGCTGACAGCAGCAGCCACTCACCCGGAGGGAACAATTGCGGGTCAAGTGCCAAAGACGTACCGGGGTATACAAGATGTATAAGATGGCCAACCTCAGGGCGTGTCCGAAGGCCGAGATCTCCACCAAACTCTGCTAGACTCCGGAGGGGGGGACAGAACGGGCTCTGGAATCTGCCTCCTGATGACTGGTCCAGCAGGGTCTCTTTAGAGGACAAAATTAACGGGGGAAATCTAACAATAAATCCCCTTTATCCACGGAATTCAACGGAGCTCCTAACAAACGCGTCTGCTTCCCCATGCGGCCGGCCACGCCCCAATTTTAACGTCTTTTAAAAGCTGGTGTTAATGGCAAATCTGAACGTCCTGGCTGAAACCAAATACACCAGCCGGAAAAAAAAATACAGCAGCGTATAGTTACACATTCTACACATACCCAAACAATAAAATTGAGAGGTTGTGCTTGTTTTCATTATTGATGCAGAATACATACTCAGATTGATTTTGACAGGCGCAAAAACTTAACGGGAGACAATTGTGGTGTTAATTCTGATTGGCTGAATCGCGTGAAAAACCAGTCTGCCCACCGATTTCTGCACACAACGTTAATGCACGCGCATTTTTGCGCGTCTTTTTTACGCGCAATATTTTTTGACGGATGAAAAGATGCATTCGGATTGTAATACCACCGTTAATTTCGCACGTTAACACTCAACGCTGTGTGCAAAATGTAATTACCTGTGCGTGCGTTTCTGCGCTTAGAATGTAATAGTGCCCATAGTTTCCACAGCTAGTATGAACTATCATGATGAAATCTACATATTTCAGTCTAACACCTATGATAATAATACAAGTATATCAATATCCCTAAATATATTTATTGAGGTTATTGAAATCTTAGCATTTCGTAGATACAAAGATATTCCCAGATGGCGCAACTGTCTCAGAGGTCACAAGTGCTCGAGTGTTGGTTCAATAAAGAATTTTTTTTCACAAAAATGCCACAAATATCATATTGAGGATGACAAAAACCTAAATTTAGATTTAAAGTTGACCCTTGTTCTAGTGCTTCTGTGTGAATCTCAAAATTAATAAATATAGAATACAAGAAAAAATGCAATATCATTCAGAGCTATGAGGTAACATACAGATATCTCACTCATGTGGCATAATGCCCGTAATGTGTCTCTAGTTTGATGGTGTGGTGTCAACTGTGGTGTGACACAGCTCTCCTCTGGAGATGGATGCACTTCTACTCCTCTGAGAAACAGAGTTATAAAGCTCATAGGGTATTATGTCCCATACTACAGACAGTACACAAATGATTCATGCCCACTCACATATCGTTAGAGCCTTAAAGGGCCACTACCATTAAAAAATGCAATGTCCATATTCTGTTTGTTTTATGTTGGTGATATCTTGTGCTTTGTTGTTTTCTTGTATAGTTAAGCATTTTTTTACTTTTTATGTGTCACTTGGTGCATTTATTTTGTGATCTTTAGTGTTGTAAACGGCACCCACACAATATCTTTATATCGCTTGCTCCTCACTATGTAGCAAAGGCCTTACACTGGAGTCTATGGGTCGATCACTGACTCAAATCTCATTGCATTTTGTGGGATGTCTTCAAAGGACATCACCAGGGGGTAGATTAGAAGTCTTTTAAGCTCGTTGTTTTCTCACATTCAGCTGCCATCTCGTATTTCGAGTAGCATAGAGAACCAGCACGTCCACCCGCAGGTAGGGTTCCATGCGGAGGACGCGCTGAGCGCGTCCTCCCTTTGGGGCCAGTGATCGTCCGGATTCCAGCCGAATAGGTGTGGGGGGTGAAATGAAAGAGGTGGGGGGTTGAATGAAATAGGTGTTGGGGTGAAATGAAAGAGGTGGGGTTAAATGAAATAGTTGTGTGGGGGTGAAATGAAATAGGTGTGGGGGGTGAAATGAAAGAGGTGGAGGGGTTAAATGAAATGCAAGAGGTGTTGAGCTGGAGAGTAGTGGTTTGGTGAGATGTCTTACTGGGGCTACTGCTCGTAGAGACAAGAGACGTATTCTCAATATTGTCAAACAAGCAAAGCAGCAAGGGGTAGTGGACGTTCTAGTCCATCTAGGGACAAATGACTTGGCTAGCAATGAGGTTTCTGAGATTAAGGAAGATTTTTGTGTTCTTGGAGGTGAAATACAGCAGATTGCATCCACTATGTCATTCTCTGAAGTTTTGCCTGTGCATAACATTCAGGATAGGCAGATGTGCAATAGGGAATTTAATTTGTGGCTTCGGGAATGGTGTCGGGAGCAAGGATTTGGGTTTGTGTCCCATGATAGCTCTAATTGGAGCAGAAAGGAACTGTATAAAAAAGATGGTTTGCATCTTACTCATAGGGGAACATATGTTCTCAGTGAGAAGTTCAAAGGTTTCACAAAGAAATATTTAAACTAGGAGGGGAGGACAAAAGGGTAAAAAACAATCTACCTGATTGTCCCCCAAAACTAAATCGGAGGGTGCAAGCAACATGCGGGGAAAAAAATGACAAGCTCAGAGTCGTGTCTATAAATGCTCGCAGTTTAGTCAATAAAATCAATGAACTGGAGGCAATGATGGCAGCTGAAAAAGTAGATTTAGTGGCAGTTACTGAGACATGGTTCAGTGAGAAAAATAACTGGGATATAACAATACCGGGGTACTCTTTATATAGAAAAGACAGAGAAGGTAGGAAAGGAGGAGGAGTGGCCCTGTATGTGAAAAACAACATAAAAACAACATAAAAACCAACCAAATAAAAGTGAGCGAGGTGAACATAGAGTCAGTTTGGGTTACGCTAACATTTGGCAATCATACAGTAGCTCGTGTAGGTGTGATCTATAGACCCCCTGGACAAGTAGAAGAGCTAGATAATCTGCTGTTTGAGGAAATAGCCAAAATGGCAATGAAGGGGGAAGTTATTATCATGGGGGACTTTAATCTTCCTGATGTGAACTGGAAAAACAAAACAGCTGGGTGCACCAGGAGTACAAATATTCTAAACTCCCTACTGGGATTATCTCTAACACAAGTAGTTGAGGAGCCGACCCGTAAAGAGGCCATATTAGATTTAATACTCACAAATGTAGGTGAAAATTTGGGATCTAGTAATCACCAGTCAGTATGGTTTAATATAAGAACAGGGATGGAGCCGCACCACACAAAAACAAAAGTTTTAGACTTTAAAAAAACAGATTTTTCTAAAATGAGATTTTGTGTGAAGGAGTCATTATAAGACTGGAGGAGTTTAAAGGGAGTCCAGGAAAAATGGGATTATTTAAAGGAAGCATTATTGAAGGCCACAGGCAATTGCATTCGGCTTGTTAGCAAAAACAAAAAAGGGAAGAAACCACTGTGGTACTCTGCAGAAGTGGCCAAAATAGTGAAGAACAAAAAGACAGCATTCAATAATTATAAAAAAACTCAGTGTGAAGAAGATAGGCAAACCTATAAGATTAGGCAGAAAGAGGCAAAGCAATTTATAAGAGCTTCCAAAGCACACGCAGAAGAGAAAATAGCTCAGTCAGTAAAAAAGGGGGACAAAACATTTTTTAGATACATAAACGAGAAAAGAAAAGTAAAACAAGGATTAGTTAGATTAAAAACAAAGGAAGGAAGGTATGTAGAAGAGGATAAAAGTCTCGCTGACTGCCTCAATGAATATTTTTGTTCAGTCTTTGCAGAAAAAAAGGAAGGAAAGGGACCTCAGTTAGGAGGAAACACTAACGAGACATTTACATATCAGTTTACAGAGGAGGAGGTTCTACAGCAGCTGTCTAAAGTAAAGACAAATAAGTCAATGGGGCCTGATGGGATCCACCCTAAATTATTAAAAGAGCTCAGTGATGTAATAGCAAAACCGTTAACAGATTTATTTAACCAATCCTTGCTAACGGGAGTCGTCCCAGAAGACTGGAAATTAGCAAATGTTGTGCCCATTTACAAGAAGGGTAGTAGGGAGGAATCGGGGAACTATAGGCCAGTTAGTCTTACGTCAGTAGTGGGGAAATTAATAGAAACCATGTTAAAGGAAAGGATTGTTGAACATCTAAAAACACATAGATTACAGGATCAGAAACAACATGGGTTTACCTCAGGGAGATCATGCCAAACTAATCTTATTGATTTTTTTGATTGGGTAACAAAAATAATAGACAAAGGTGGTACAGTAGACATTGCTTATTTAGATTTCAGTAAGGCTTTTGATACTGTTCCGCATAGAAGGCTTATCAATAAATTGCAATCTTTGAGCTTGGATTCCAATATTGTTGAATGGATTAGGCAGTGGCTGAGTGAGTGGCAACAGAGGGTTGTAGTAAATGGAGTTTATTCGGCGCAAGGTCTTGTTACCAGTGGGGTACCAAGGGGGTACACCCTGGAACCTCAGCAGCCCAGCGCAAAGCCAACACTTGCCAGTTCACAAAGAGTCTCAAAATGTAAAAAGCAAACCAGAGTCCACCAGCTAGTGTGCCACAGACATGCAAGTTGTATATGAACAAGCGAGGGAAAGGTGGAGTAGGGGAGAGAAAAATGGGGACACAGCTCGCATCAATGGAACATCAGCCAGTGTCCAAGAACATGGGGGAAACCAAGGCCCGCAGCGCAGTGAAGGGGGAATACCGCAGATCAAAAAGAAAACCACTCAGACAGGCCATCACTGTAGGAGAGCAGAGCTAGCTATGGAAACATCCATACAGTGGGGCCACAGCCGCAGTGTAAGTGGAGCGGCCACCATAGTCCCTGACAACTAGGACCAGCTTGCAGTTGCCAGAGACATCCGCACCATTCCAGTAGACAGATCACCACGGAGCCCCAAAAGAGCACACCGACTATGGTCCCACACACCGATCATTAGAGAAGTTGGGTTCGGCAAGTCATCTGCTTCATCTGTAGGGGTTTCAGGTAATATATCCAGCAGACACAAGTGCGGCTACACGACAGGTACAGCCGAGAAAGGGAACAATCCATTCGGTCCGCTGGTGTCCCACTCATTCGCAGTCTTTAGATCACCTCAGGGTCTCTCCTTCTCCATTTGGCGACCACCAAGGCCGTATCTGCTCCACATACCCATCCTGCCTCCAATATAGAGATGCGCCCCATCTCCCTCCACTCCTCCAGTAAGTCCCCTTCTTAAGTAAGGAGTGAGGCAGGTTCGTGATTCTGCATGGGGAAAGGAGGCATCTCCGAGGGTATCTCAGGTGTGGGTAGGCCAGTGATATCCATGTCAATCGAGCCCGGTGAGCATGCCAGCAGGCAGTGAGAGATGCCCAGGGGACATGGGCCTCCATCTGGCCAGGTTACACTCCCCACCGTACCATTTTCATCAATGCAGGCTAAATAGCAGCAGCTATCAACCTTCAGGCCCGGTGTGGCAGAGCTCCACTGCCAGGTAGGCCCCAAAATTGCCACCAGGTAGAATAGACAGCAGCACGGGAACAACCTCAGGGTCCTCCATCAATAAAGAAATCCCAGGCTGGGATCTGGTTTTGACACCCCTGCACAACATAAGGAGCCAAGGAGGGTGTAGAAATGGACTATAAAAGGTCAGAAAGAACTCAATAGGGAGTTCATATCACAGTGCTCCAGCAAAACAGGTCTACCCTCCTAGGCATCCAAGCTACGCCCTCCGAAATTAAACAATTTTAAAGATGTAAAGTTTGTCACAAATTGTTGAAATCAAAACAAGAACAAAGTGACTCAAAATTCATAAAGAGGAGATACATTTACTTTCACTGGAAGAACTGGAATTTACATCTGCCCTAACTGGAACATCAGATTCCTAAAAATGACCAATTTTCCATCTGCATTAGTTTCAGTGAAGCATCCTTGTGAGAGGCAAGTCCGGCTGCTCCACCAGTCACTGGCCTTCATTCTACCTACTCAAAATAGATAGTCAAACCCATTGTCATGCCTCATGCCGCTGTTGCCGGAAGAAAGGCCAGGCTGGCGCTATTCCCCCATAAACCATACCTTGGCAGCACTTTTCCTGTACTGCCTCTCCCCAGCACTGGAAGCATAGGTCTCTAAACAGTTAACTCACAAAACACATACACTGCACCTTCCCCACCTGAAATAAAAGTCCACTCCCCTTTCCTTCAGTGTTTCAGTATTGTTATACCTTCCCTAGCAGAGAGAGGTTGTTAGCTCTGCTGTCCAAGTCTGCTGTTACCCCTGTATCCTGTTCCTGTACAACCCTTCATGTCTCTACCAAATTCCCACCGTGTTCCTTTAGTATTCACCCAGTCTCCAGTCTTTAGTCTCCAGTTACTTCTCGAGAATCTGGTCAGTTTCAATCTGCTCACCCTCCTCCACCTACTCCTCAGTTTGTAGTTACTGCATTTGGGCCATATCCCCTCTACCTGATTCCACCCCGGAACCTGAATCTGACACCAATATTTTCAGACACATATGTGAATAGATCCAAACTTAGCTAAAACAAGCTAAAAGTTAGCAACAGCTTAAAAGCGGGTGTTAATTGATTCTGCAATTTTAAAAAACCCTCGAACCCTCCTCCCTCATTAAATTCCGTACTCACCTCTCATCCCACAACAAGAAGGGTGGCCCGATCCACAACTTCTTTTGGCTGGGAGCAGAGTGAGACTGGGAGCCAATAGTCCCCAATTTCCCTCCCCGGTACTGCACAATCTAGCGAGAGTTAGCTAGCACAGGGCTTGCGGCCCGGAAATGCAACCCTGTTATGGACTCCAGTAAGGGATACTCGCGGTGGCAAGGAAGCGCTACCTCAAGTATTAATGCGTTTAAGGGTGAGGTGCTGAGGTTGCTCTTGCTCCGGAATGCTACAGTAACACGGAGACGCTACAGGAAAATCTACAGGTGCCGATTTTCCCCGTTAGTGTCCCCATGTTAGTCACTTAACACTAATATATATATATATATATTCCACACTTAACTCTAATTTAAGGGTGAAAAGGGTAGAGCAATCCCCAACTTCCTCTTGCCATATTCAGCACAAGGCCATTTTCTGCCGTATATGGGGGATCATAGTAATCCCCATAACACCTTATGTCCTTTTATTGACATATCAGAGGTGGGAGCATATCAGCTAATTGGAAAGTAGCCATCATCTGCTCACCACCACTATCCCAGCATTATTGAGATTAAAGATGATCAACTGAGCAACTATTACTGTCCCATGTACATCGAATAAGGAAGCCAGATAGTACATGCGGGGTGGATATGCCCTGGAGAATATCCATTGTTGTCAGGGACAGAGAACTGTTAAGGGGAAAAAATAAATATTTTATATGCCCCTACCAGATCCCTGTTACCATACCTAGTCTCACCCAGCCACTGTATTAGTGGCTTAAGTCAGAATAATAAGGAGCTACAGACAGATACCGGCAGCGCTGTGTCACCATTGGTATCAGCTCCTGGAGTCCATAGGAATCCATGGAGCTAAGCGCAACCCTGCCTCAAATTGTATGCAAGCTCATACAAGCAGGACCCACAGAGTAAGTGTGGAAAGGCACTGGGAATTGTTTGGTCCCACTCTTCCACTGCACAACTGAAAAGGAAGTATCAGATTGAGCTACCCTCTTAACTGTGTGGTCAGTGATAAATACAGGAAATTTTGGGGAGCATAATATTTTAATGTGTTAGGAGATTCCGCAAAAGCAAAATCACTGAACATCAGGTTCTGGCAGTCTGTATTTTTTCTTCAATATTGGCTTCAGAGGAGTAGAACAAACTATGTTGGAAGTTCATTCTTCTCCACCTCTGCGCAGTATAGAGGCTGTTAATTCATAGTAAGGACCCGCATTGACTGAGCTCCAAACAAAGGTTAAGTAAACTGCTGGAAACACCATCAGGGCTATTCAGAAAGAGGTGAAAACCTTGAGAATGAATGGAGAATTGAAAATTCCAGGTCAGAATATCAAAACAGAAAAATTCTCCCATTTATCTCACTTTCCAAATTGGTTATTTGGTCTAAATTGTTAATTCTCCTGGCAATTCTCAAGATTTTCACCTCTCTCTGGATAGCCCTGCATGTATAATGACTCCAGCAGGTAATTTAACAGTGAGAGCGGAATAGGGCTCCCCAATATCCACCCCAGCCCCCAAGTTGTACAAAAGTCTTCATGATAGCTAAGCTAAGGTCCGTGAGGAAACAATAAGATTTGGAACAAATTGCAACTGAAAGTAGTTAAAAACACTGGGGCATATCAAGCTGGATTGTACATTACAAGGAATAAAAATCACCCAAAAACCTTTTTTTATTGCTTTCACAAAATATTTTCACACAACATTTCCAATTAGCCTCTAGGAAAATGAAAATAATAAAATAATACATCACCTGCATTTTTTATATTATAATAGCGCCCATTATAAGTTAAACAATGTTTCGCTGTTTATTCCTCTGTTTATAGCCAAAGACAGAGCACTCTTTGTTCAAATGTGAAGCCGCAAAGCAAGGTGTGTTTTGGTATTGAGAAAACTAGACAAATACAAAACATGAAGGTCACATGCAAGGCTGAGAAGGAAACAAAAATATGTTGTCAAGTTTAATACATTCCTAATTGCACTGTATAACGACATGTTCCAGCTATGATTGTTTAATTTATTTTAAGGGAGGTGACATGGTAAGTAAAATATTAAATATGTATCAAGCAAATGAACAAACAAACTTTGTGTTGTATGTATCACAACTTATAATTCTATGTCTTGGATCAAGGTCATGATTTAGGTCTGCACATTACAGAGAATGAGCAGTGCTTCCCTTGAAACGTACGTAAGGAGTTCAATTATCAAATGTAAACAATGTTTGTCAACATTTTTCTACATTTACTGTATATATAAAAACAGTAAATATTTTCAGTATTCATCGTTCTATAACATACCGGGGGTAGTGGGTGCACCCTACCTTGTTTCTGTTGTTGTTGTTGTATACAAAGTTTTGTGATAGGTTCACATCATAAAAATCTTGCAGATATGAATACTAAATTATAACCTCAACCAGGGTTTATGATGCAAAATCTCAGCATAGACCACTAAAAATATCAAAAATATGGCATGCTACGAAGACATGAAAACAATGAATTTGCAAATCACCACTTTGACCCCTCCTGTACTATGTATGTTTTATTGTACCTCCAGCCAGGTCATCATTGCAGCATGTTCCACTCCATGTCTTTGTTTTTCTATGGGGTGCGCTTGTTAAAAAAATTAGAAATGGGGACTCGTTACATTTTTTTGGGGGGAAAGTACATGTTTTTTAGCAAATGACCCATAGAAAAAATCATTGGTGCAGCGTCATTGTTTCCATTATAATTGATATGAGAACAATATTGCTGCTTTAATAAAACCAACAAAAAAAACAGTTTTTTTTATTTTTTTTTAATTTTTTTAATTTATTTTACATTTCGCATGGTCATGTTTGGTATCATTGGAAAGGCCATGCTCTGGCCATTCCAATGATACCAAACATGAACCCCTATCTGCCACAGATCGGGAGATAGGGGGTTCCAATGAACACCCTATCTCCACCATATGTGGCAGCTAGGGGTTAATTCCAGAACTGACGTCATCGCCAGTCATCAGGGGGATATCCCAGAGGCTTGGCCAACATCCAAGATGTCTGCCAGCTCTGTGAGGGGACAACGATCTGGCGCCTGTTGGCGCCGAATAGCGATCCAGCCTCCTAGGGGTTAAAGACAGCCGCCGCTTGGAAGGGCAGGCTGTGCCCTTCCAAGTGGTGCCTGCCTTTTTTTGGAGCCCTGCAGGGACCTCCCCTTCAGGCACCTTCCCCGCAATGGCAAGGATGTCATCCCGCACCGGGGGGCCACAGCGTTTGGCCAGAATTCCCGGCCGATCGCCACTGCAAAGGGAGGACTGCATCTGCATTTAAGGCTAGGGTCAGACGAGCGTGATTTCTACGGACTGTACGTCCGTGCAAACGGATGTACGTCAGTACGGAAGACGCAGTAGTGGCCACACAGTCCGTTTATTCACTGACGTATATTTTGATGGATGTAGGAGGGAAAATAAATTAAAAAGCAAAACCATTTTGTCCGTGAAAAATGCTGGACGTATAAATGCAGTCCGTCTGACCACGTTCCATCACTCACACACAAAGCTATGCGGACGTTGCGGACGCAGCTCACTTTGTGCGGCCGTTCTAGTGGTTGTACGTTCTTGCCTGCCTTGCGTCCGTGGGCCGCGGCCGTTGTGCGTCCGCAGTTCAGTGCGGACGTACTTCATGTGTCAGGCTCCAATGGGCTTCCTGTCATGCTATCACGGACGTACTTTTAGGCGCAATCACGGACGTGAACACTACGCTCGTCTGACCCCAGCCTAAAGGATTAAGTTAGTTAGGACCTGTCAACGATCGGGTAAATTGGCGACTATAACAGGCTTGCGCAAACTATAATCATACTTTGTTAACTGAATCCCCATCATTTTACCTCAGTCAGGTTTTTTAATTTCTGAAATGTGTTTTTTTTTTGCAGAAAATGGTGGATGAAGGTGGTCATTGATATGGAGTGCTCTTTTTTGGTGTTTTATATATATATTTATATATATATTGCACTGATTATATTATAATCATTGTAGGTGAAACTGTCTACTCATGTTAGAATGTTTTTCTTCATACATTTTAAGATACCTAAAAATATATGTATATGTAGATAAGCTGTATACAGATTATTTTAAAATTGCTTGTAGTATACACCATAATTGCAAAACCTCCAGGACACACAAAATTCTAAAATGCCCTGACACTCAAAAGGTTAATAATACTTGTGTTTATGCACATGTTTATTGAGAATGACATATTAATATATCTAATTAACAGATGATAGTATATTTTTTATTTTAAAACAGTGCATCGTCAAACAATTTGATTTGTGTTCTTTGTTTTATGTTTTTAGTGTCATAGTGTTGCCAAGCAGGATGTTCAAACCTGGCATTGTATTGTTTAAACATATACTTCTTTCCTGTGTTACTATTAAAAAACAAAAGACAAAGAAACATTATTCTGCTTTGTTCTGTTTTGAATCTTCCCAAGACATTTTAAGATCTGTTCTGCCCAAAACAAGTGATATACTATTGTCTCTGTTACTGTAGCCTAATTTGGCATGAAGCGCACATTAATTAACACACTGAAGCAACTTCATTACAATGGTTTTATTAGGTTTTTTTATATTCCACCTTATTTTGTCAAATGTTATAAAGGGCTGTAAGCTATATTGAAAATGAAAGAACATGGTGGGCCCTGTTGCGGCTAAGCTAGTAAAACAAAGCCTCTAATGGAATATGCAGAGCGAGTTACAATATATGAGTGAGTTACAATATTTGTGGTGAGAGGAGGGGAGGACTTGCACTGCCCCCCACACTATGGGACAAGGGGTGAGTGTTTGATTTTTTAATTTACTTTTTATCTGACATTAAGTGACTTTGTAAAAACAAAATCACTTCAAACTAGGTTCTTACCAACCAAATGCCAACTGGACCATTAATAGCAGCTTGCAATCGGAAGAATCCTACGTGAGCCTTGTACCATTTGTGGCTCGCTATAAATAGCTTTGTTCTGACCGAGATGCTGTATTAGAGGTGTATTATTATTATGTTCTAATAAACATGACAACAAGAAACAGGTAATGTAATAAATTAATATCTGTAAGGTTTTGCGGCGTCACAGCCACAAGAAGGCCAAGTCCAGTGCTGCTGTATCTGGAAAGTGTCACTTTAAGTAAACAGTTTGCAAGCTTTGCAACGATATGCAATCTGATAAAGCTCATCTCTCATAATACATAATTATAATTCACAATTTGGAAAATTATACCCATTTCTAAAATGGGATTAGTATGAAGAAGAAATGTCTTAAAAGTCTCTTCCAGCTGTTAGTTGCTCACTTTAGTAGACATTAGTGATCAGGCTCCTCCTAATGATGACCAGCAAGACTTTAAACAACATTATTATCCCTTCACTGCTGAGCCATTTCACGTCTTTAAAAAAACACATTTTTCTTTTTTTATTATTACTTTTATTTATTTTTTTCTTTACTTTAAAAATGGTCATGTTTGGTATCATTGGAAAGGCCATGCTCTGGCCTTTCTAATGATACCACACATGATCCTGCTAGCTACCAACAGTCGGGAGTTATCGGGGTTCAAAGAAACTCCCTATCTCCACCCCATCTTTCCTTAGGAGTCAATGAGGACATTCCCCACACGTCCTCAGCAGTGAAAGGGTTAATTGAGTTGAACTTACGTAAAATTATATTATGGAAAAGCTACAGTAAAATAATTTATTCACTCCCTTGTAAAAGTTAAGTCAAGAAAAATATTGTTAAGGCTCATTAGAACAAATAGTTTGATTGATATACTATGTGGTTCTGTTGAACGTCTGTTTCACATTCCCACAGAGCACGCCAAAATGACACTTACACAATGGAACATTGTATCATTAAATGTGTTATGCCCTTATAATCTGGTTTCGTTTGAACACATCCTACAAAGAAAACCTCATTTAAAATTAAATAAATAACGACCTACAACAATTAGTGACACAAAAACTATGAACAGTCAGCTAGAGATATCAGTATGTATAAGACACCACCTTAGCTCAGTTCCACCTTTTGTTCTTCTTTCCAAATTGCTCCTAGCAAGGAGCGTTTTTTTTCTGTATATATTTATTTTTTTTGCTATCCAACTGATCCAATACCAGAGGGGAAAATGTTTCTTAATGGTGTTATTATATATTTAAAAAAATTGGCGTCTGTTAATGTTTTGTGCAATATCTGCAAACGAGTCTCTTCGTGTGAGGCCAAGGAGAGCAGATCTAAGTGATAGCAAGGGATGAAAGAATCTATTCCTTAAAAAAATTGAATGATACTTTAATTAAACAGAACAAGTACACTTGCATTATTTTCTGATACACCAGAGGGGATAAAGGTGTCACATTATTTTCTCACTAATCTTAATGAATGAAGTTCTTTATGTTCATTTAGTTTTCTCACACTTTATTTCAAATAAACATGGCACGGGTATCACCTTAAAATCTGTAGAATTACGATGGAAATGAAGCTCCATTAATTGGCTAATTTATGCAATGCTGAATGATTGCAAGCCCACAAGGCAAGCACAAATGGATATTTAGAATATATGTTTATGATTAGCGAAGAGCAATTAACCTACATGTTTAAACAGCGAAGGACAAGAATAAATTATCTTTGATTTATTGTATACAAAAGTAAAACATGTACTCCAGCATTAAGACCTATGTTAACATTATTGAGTAAAGCACAGTAAAACAAGGTTAGACGCAGAAATATACATGTGTAGGACCTCAGAAAAAACATTTATTACTTTTAAAAGTTCCATGGCAAGTTGATTTTTAGAAAATACATGCTATTACTCTCAAATGATTTAACTTTGATCATATGGAGCACTTGTAATTATTTTGATTGTTTTTGCTTTAATTAATGCTTTAATTATGTATTTGTTTGTTCCATTTATTCTTAATTGGAAAAAATAATAATTTGTTAAAATAGATTTGGCAAATATGTTACGCTGTAATTAGCCTAGAGTATATTTTTAAACCAGTTTAATGTTCTGTTTATAACATATACCAATTGAGATTTTCTGTGCTTTGATGTAGACTTTTTACGTTGTTCAACTCTCGTTGATTTTGCTACCGTAATTTTTCCAAAATAAAACAAAGTATTCTGAGTATTAAATCTGTCTTAGAAAATGCTATTATAAAAATATATTAATTGATTCTAACAGTCAATTAATATGACTTAATCTATTTTCCAAGTTAAATATATTTTAAAAGTATCTAGATCTCTCTAGCTTATTTTGTAAGAAATACCCTGGTTATGTAACTACATGAGCTGAGTTTGTAGAATTTGATTCAACAGCAGAACTATAGAGTCTATTCATAATGCACCAAAATTTCGCTGAAGATGGAGTCGCAGAAGCAGTTATCTGTTGTTGTTGGTGAAAACCGCTGAAGTGCACCGATAACCATCGAATTAGCGTCGGCAAAATCTGCAGACATTGGAAAAAAAAAGCTCCTATTTCCTAATAAGAGAATAAATCAATAAAATGTGTCTAATTGATAAAAAAGCCCTTTAAAAATAAATAAAAAGTCTGCTACAAAATAAAAAGTCTTTCAGAAAAATAAGAAAGAAATGGCTAAAAAATACAAAATATACAAAAAGGTGTTCTAAAAAAAAGGGTTTTTGCTGAAAAGAAAAAGATTTTTAATAAAATCTGAGTGCTGAAAATGCTGAAAAGGTCTTTAAATTAGAAATCTAAAAAAGATATAACTTTTTTACATTGAATCCTATGGGATTCGCCTGTTTAAACCTGTCAAACTGAAACACCAAAAGTCAGGGCATTTCACTGGAACTTCGGCACAGTTCTGCATTTTGTGAATAGAAGACATGATAGCCTTCTACGGGGAAATTTCGGTGATACCAGGTTAGTTTGGTATGCAGGTTTTGTAGCCTCATTGACCAGTGTTTTTAACGGTGCTAGCTTATCAATGGTGGAGGAAAGAAAAGAGTTGTAGCAGGTAATGGCTTCATTAGGACAGGAGACAGATATGAGAGCAGTAAGGCTAAAGCAGCAGAAAATTGCAGTGTATCAAGAAAGTGGAGGTTGCCGAGAGCCTTATAAGGCTGGGCTTCAGATGGAGGACTGCAGGGAGAACTGAGGTCACAAGTCAGAAGATGATCAGCTTGAATGAGAGATGTAATAGTGAGATTGTAGATAAAGCAGGAGTAGGAGAAGATAGAAACATAGAAACATAGAAAAATGTCAGCAGATAAGAACCTTTCGGCCCATCTAGTCTGCCCAATTACATGGATACTTTACTTGGATTTATCTTTTGTTTAGGATAGCCTTATGCCTATCCCATGCTTGCTTAAATTCAATTACTGTTTTGGCCTCTACCACTTCTACTGGAAGACTGTTCCATGTATCCACCATCCGCTCAGTAAAATAATGCTTCCTGATGTTACTTTTAAACCTTTGCCCCTCTAATCTAAGACTATGTCCTCTTGTTTTGCTATTTTGTTTCCTTTTAAATATACTCCCTTCCTCTACCTTGTGGATTCCCTTTACGTATTTAAAGATGAGATCAAGAGTACTGCCAGTTGTGTGTGTGTGTGTGTGTGTGTTGAACCACTGAGTGAGGCTAAATGGGAACATTATGAAGAGAAATCGCGGGGCAGCTGAACTGAGTGCTGAATAAACAGGGATGTTAAAAATTCCAAGAGTGAGAGATCGAATGTCAGGGGATAGTAACTGCGGAAGTCATGAAGATACATGGTCAAGAGACAAGGTTGGCCAGGGGTCAATAGATAACAGCAATACAAATGGCTAGTGGTTTAAAAAGGCGAATAGTCTGGACCTCAAAAGTGGGGAAAGTAAGGGATGGGCACGGGGGAAAGGGATGAAATGAGCAGTGGGGAGAGTGAGTCTCCAACGCCACCACCTTTTCAAGGGGCTGTGTCAGTTGGAGACCGCCATGCGTTAGGTTTGCAGATGTTGCAGTATCAGATGGAGAGAGACAGGTTTTGGTGAAAGCCAGGAGCTACTTAAGGCCGGGTGCACACTAGCCGTATTCTTCTGCTAGCGTGCATTGAAACACACTTACCAGTGTCCATCGCAACGTTGTGATGCTGCGGACAGAGCCGGTCACATGCTTGTGCGCGCGCACTACGCGCACGCGTAGCATGCGTGCGTCTAGAGATCCTCTCCGTCGATGCGCTAGGATGCGCGTCGGCGGGGCTGCAAAGCGCGATCCTCCATAGGAAGATTGCGCTTTGCAGTGTTGAGGGGGGGGGCAGGCGGGCGTCGAGTGGATGCCGGTGTGTTAGGGTTTTCTTTAACGCACGTACTGTGCGTTAAAGAAAACGCCTAGTGTGCCCCTGGCCGAAAGGGATTTTGTTGAAAAAGCCAGGTCATATTCATGTTTCTTTGCAAGACTTGGTTTTATTAATTTTTATCTTAAATGTATACATGTTGTATACATATGTTCAAATGAATACCATATATATTAATCCCTTCAATGCTGAGCCATTTCACCTCTGTGTGCTGAACTAATTATTCCCGTTTGTGCTCATCATGTTTAAACGCGATTTGAAGTCATGTTTTATTACACGATCCATACAAATTATATATCCTTTATTCGGCAGACTCGCCAGATTCATAATATATCATTATTATATGTATACGTCATGCTCTGCCTGTATATTATAACAAAAAAATGCAATAAAATTAAAAAATTTAATCATCTACAGCGTGTAAAGTGTTTTTTTTTCACATTTTATCATCCAAGCCTTTGCGGTTATACCGTTTATTATTTGGGGTACGCTTGTTAAAAAATTAGAACTGGGAACCCGTTACTTATGCTCTGGCCTTTCCAATGATACCAAACATTAACCTCTAGCTGCCACAGGATGCCTCTATCTCCACAATAGGGTTTCTGTAGGGAAACCCCTGGGCAGCTAGGGGTTAATTCTCATACTGACATCATAGCGCCATAACGCCCCAGCCACTTGGCTGACATCCAAGATGTCAGTCACTTCTGAGAGAGGTCCATGATCTGGCGCCAGATGGCACCTCCGAAGGAACCCCCCTTTCAGGCGTTCTTCTGGGGGAGGGTCTGAAACTGACATCATCGCTGCCGTTGCGATGATTTCAGTGCACCGGGAGGGGTATAAACACCACAGATGGAGAGTTGAGTATTGGAGGAAGGGGCACTTGAATGTGATGACGGACGGGGAACATCCTCCCCACACAGAAGTGAAACGAGAGGACTTTCCCTGCACGTCCTTCGCGCTCAAGTGGTTAACAGGTTAATAGATGTTTGTTCCAAAAGTATATGAGTTTGGAAATTCTAGAGAAAAGCTTTAATAATTCATTCCACTAATTCATTAGACTGTAGTAGATTAAATCCATTCAAGATTTAGTTGACCAATATGTTGTGACATATAGTTGACTAAAACTAGGCTAATACTAAAACAATTCAGATGACAAAAATATGACTAAAACTAAATGACATTTTAGTCAGAAGACTAAATATGGCTAAAACTAAATTAGAACCAAATTAAAATTTGTTGTCAAAATTAACATTGTTACATGCATAATTCCCTATGTAAACAGATAACCAAATGTGCTCCACATAGTCTCTATCAAATAACCCAATCTGTTGACTGATACAAATGCATAGTTCTGCAGAGATTATTTCACAAATGCACTGGTAAATCAAGTTATAAAAATTACATGTATGAAAATTGAAATTGCCCTTTAACTGCAATGTACCCAACCAAAGTAAATGGAGTTCTTCTGCTCTTCTGCAAGGACAGATGATAACTTGTTTGGTTACAACCAGAACAATTCAAAATGCTTAGATAACCCAGTTCATCAAGCAATGCAAAATAATTTATTTTGTTGGAAACCAAACCCATTTGCAAAACAGTTCCAGAACATGCCCCTAAAAGTTTAGCACTTTGGACATAACATCTGATTACAAGAGCTTTGAGTTTTTTTCTGCATGGAACCAGAAAGCTCAAACTGTAATGTAAATGTAGTAGCACTTTTTGGCCAGCAGAGGGAAGCCTTTGCCTGTCATAGAGGGCTTACCTACAATGGGAAATCTCAGCATATATTTACTCTGCGGGTAACAGAAAGACATCTTTTTAAATATTTTTTTTATTTTCACAGAAAAATAATGACATGGGGTTACAGAAAGAAAAAGGGAGAGCATACAGAAAAGGAGAAAAAAACATAGGTACAATAAAACATAAACCATCAATTTCTACAGTCCAGAGGAAGGAGAGTGAGAGGAGGTTGAATAGGGCACAAAGGTAGGCCAGTACGATAATCAGGGACCCCCAGCTGTCTCAGTGATCGATAGAATATCCCACAGAGCCCAGTGATCCCTCTTAGGTGGGGGAAGACCATAGGTCTGCAGCGTCATGTGCTCATAAAACCTCAATTTGGACATCAAGGAGGTGATATCTTTTATAGGAGGGACTGTAGAACGCTTCCAGTTACAGGCTATGAGGAGCAAGGTACAGGGTACGATCACACAGAACTTTTTAAGCTGTGGGGAAGAGAGAATAGGTGTGGGCATACCCAACAGATTTTCTTCCTGGACGAACGGTACTGTTACACCTATTGTCTTAGTATCCAGTCGTGCCACCTCCTGCCACAATAGTGCAAGTTTCGTGCAGGACCACCAGATGTGGAGCATGGTGCCATCCTCTAGGGTGCACCTCCAGCATGTGGAGGAAACAGTTTTACTGATATGACACTCTCTAACTGGCACTAAGTACCACCTATACAGGACCTTGCGTCGTACCTCCAATAAGCAGGTTTATTCAGAGAGCGTGAAAAGCAGGAGAATGGCTGGAGAATGAAAAATTTGAGGACAAAATAGCCAAAACAGAAAAATTCTCCCTTTCATCTCACTTTCCAAATCGGCTATTTTGACCTAGAATTTTTCATTCTCCAGTCATTCTCCTGCTTTTCACACTCTCTGAATAACCCTGAAGGTGGCACAACAATACGACTTCTTGTTTATAGCAAATGCCCTATGCCACAACTGAGTAGGTATCGTCATGCCCAGCTCCAATTCCCAGGCTGCCTGGAACCACCACTTGTGTTCGGGAGTCGTAGTGTTTAGTGCCCGGTAACAGATTGATAAGAGTCTTGACTATGGGAGGGGCAGACAAATAACTGCTCAAAAGGCTTCAAGGCGGCTGTGGGAATCTGGGGGGCTGACAGGAAATGGAAAGACATTTTCCATCAAATCACTGCACTCTGCCAGTGGTTTTAAGGGAAATTCCTTGGTGTTCTGATTTGTTGTTATAGCACCTCCAGCCAGCAGGAGGAGCTATGTAGAATTGCGCACCTAGATGGTTCTTCCTTTGAAAACTAATAGAGATTTAGATCACTGCTTAACAACTTAGAGGCATAGTGTACTCTCCGAAGCTGCAGCTAACTGTCTTGCAGATAATCACATATTGGGGAATCGTTAGAGTATAATTTAGAATATTGGTAGATTGTAGTTGTTTATGTTCATCTGTGCCTTTGCTATATCTATTTATATTTACTTCTGTTGTAATTTTACTCTGTTCCTGGTGCATTGTCTAAGTGAATGACGCATCAATAAAGTTATTCAATTCAGAAGTGTGAGGAAAGAGTCATCTGTCTAGCTGAAGAAAGATTAGGAAACTCTGAAGTGAGGGCAGAACACTTGGTATTGAAGAAGTTAAATGAACAGAAAATAAATTTTATGGGGGATAAAAATTCCTATCATGAAGGTATGAAGAGAACAGTGGACATTAAACATTTCATGAACACGGCACCAAATAAACAATAAATATACTTACTGTTAATACAAGGCATAGCCATAGGATAAATCCACGGAAAGTATCCATGTAATTGGGCAGACTAGATTGGCCGAAAGGTTCTTATCTGCGAACATATTCTATTTTTCTATGTTAGTAGAAGGAATCATAACAATAGTAGACCATATAGTTTCAATAAGGCAGAAGTGGAGAAGAATGAAAAGGTAAGTAGGTAATGATAGCGCTACCCAGAAGACACTATAGGGGTTATCCAGACAGCACTGAATGACGTTACTATTTTGCTGACTCTGCGGTGAATTCACTATTCAACGGAAGGTCCCTGGAGTGCGTGAAACATGGAGCTGTTGAAAACTGCCACCAACTGCCAAACACCGCTGAACTGCAGGAAAAAAAAAACAGAACTCTGCCATTCTTCTAATAGGTGTTTAACCACTTCAATGCGGAGGACGCGCTCAGCGCGTCCTCCACATGGCTGCTGGTATGCGGAGGACGCGCTGAGCGCGTCCTCCCTTTGGGGCCAGCGTTCGGCCAGGTTCCGGCCGATCGCTGGCCCCCCCGGTGCGGGCTGACATCCTCGATGTCAGCCCAGCATCCGGAACCGCAGCCGCTGAAATTAGGTGTCATCGCGGCAGCGCGATGACACCTAATTCAGGCCCCCCCCGCATGTGCGGAGGAGGTGCCTGAAAGGGAGGGGGAGAGGTCCTTCGGACCTCTCTCCCTCCCGATCGGCGGCGTTGTGGGGGTTAACCCAGGCACCATTTGGAAGGGCACAGCCTGCCCTTCCAAATGGTGCCTGGCATTAACCCCTGGGGAGCTGGATCGCGAATCGACGCTGAAAAGCGCCGGTTCGTGATCCTTTCCCGGAGCTGGCCGACATCTTGGATGATGCCTGGGTTAACCCCCGCAGAGCCGCCGATCGGGAGGGAGAGAGGTCCGAAGGACCTCCCCCCCTCCCTTTCAGGCGCCTCCTCCGCACATGCGGGGGGGCGCCTGAATTAGGTGTCATCGCGCTGCCGCGATGACACCTAATTCCGGCGGCTGCGGTCCCGGATGCCGGGCTGACATCGAGGATGTCAGCCCGCACCGGGGGGGCCAGCGATCGGCCGGAACCCGGCCGAACGCTGACCCCAATGGGAGGACGCACTCAGCGCGTCCTCCGCATACCAGTGGTAATGCTGAGGACGCGCTGAGCGCGTCCTCAGCATTGAAGTTGTTAAAATGTGAAAAAAAACACTTTACACGTTGTAAATTATTGAAAATACATATTTTATTGCATTTTTTGTTATAATATACAGACATGACATAACGTATACATATAATAATGACATATTATGAATCTACCGAGTCTGACGGAAAGAACGATATATAATATGTCTGGGTAATATACTAAAATAAGCCTTCAAAACACGTTTAAACATGATGAGCAAAACCGGTAAAAATGACCTCAGCACAGAGGTGTGAAAAGCCTCAGCAGCGAAAGGGTTAAACCAATAAGGCTAGGGTCAAACGAAAGCATTTTTACACGCGAACGTAAAAAAGTGCGTCCGAACGAATTGACGTATTTTTTCACGGAGTGCGCGAAAACGGTCATACGATGCGCATTTTTCGTGCGTGATTTTTTCAGATCGTCAATAAAACTCTTTTTGCGTCTGGACGTTATGTAGGCTGGACATTAGCAGTGTCTGACATCTCCTAATCACGCAAACACGCCGCTATGCCGCAGCTGCGCACTCTGTACGTCAGTACTAGCGGTTCGGCGTTCTCGAAAAAATGCGTTCGTTTTCCACTTGCGTTGCGCGGCCGGACTTTCGTGCGACCGTACATCGTATATTGGCCGTCATTGCCCGTCATCTGCTGCTAGTGCGGCCGTAATTATGTGCGCCAGAACGCACGTTAAAAGTGCGCTGGTCTGACCCCAGCCTAAATATGCATTAAAACGTGTCTAAATTTTTAAAAAAGGTCCTATAAAAATTCATAAAAAGGTCTGATAAAGAACTAAAAAACGGCTTTTAAAAAAAATGGGAATCCAAAATTTTGTCTAAAAAATTCACAAAGGTGTTCCAAAAAAGAGAGAAATAAAAAGACAGTTTGATGAAAATTAAAAGAATAAACGTTTGAATAAAAAAAATGAAAACGATAATAATGTTTTACAATGCATCCTATGGGTTTCGCCTGTTTAAACCTGTCAAACTGAGCAACCAAAAATTAGAGTATTTCCCCAACACTTCAATGTAGTTCAGCATTCTCTGAATAGATTAACCATCAATTTTCTATGGAGCAATTTCGCTGCCACCAAAGAGCGCCATAATATGTATTTTGCTGTCATTTCAACAGTATTTGATAAATTGACAGCTTTCTGAATAGACAAACTGCCACTAAATTGCACCATACGGTGAAATTCATCGTTTGGTGCAATTCGGTGGGAAACATAGAAAGATGTCGGCAGATAAGAACCTTTCGGCCCATCTAGTCTGCCCAATTACATGGATACTTTACTTGGATTTATCTTTTGTTTAGGATAGCCTTATGCCTATCCCATGCTTGCTTAAATTCAATTACTGTTTTGGCCTCTACCACTTCAACTGGAAGACTGTTCCATGTATCCACCACCCTCTCAGTAAAATAATGCTTCCTGATGTTACTTTTAAACCTTTGCCCCTCTAATCTAAGACTATGTCCTCTTGTTTTGCTACTTTGTTTCCTTTTAAATATACTCCCTTCCTCTACCTTGTGGATTCCCTTTACGTATTTAAATGTTTCTATCATATCTCCTCTGTCTCGTCTTTTTTCCAAGCTGTACATGTTAAGATCATTAAGCCTTTCCTGGTAACTTTTCTCCTTCAAGCCGTACACCATTTTAGTAGCCCTTCTCTGAACTCTCTCTAAGATGTCTATATCCTTCTGGAGATACGGTCTCCAGTACTGCACACAGTACTCCAAGTGAGGTCTCACCAGTGCTCTGTACAGTGGCATGAGCACTTCCCTTTTCCTACTGCTAATACCTCTCCCTACACAACCAAGCATTCTGCTAGCATTTCCTGCTGCTCTATTACATTGACTACTTACCCTTAGATCCTCTGAAATAATAACCCCTAAATCCCTTTCCTCAGATGTTGAGGTTAGGACTGTATCAAATATTCTATATTCAGCCCTTGGGTTTTTACGTCCCAGGTGCATTATCTTGCACTTATCCACATTAAAACTCAATTGCCACAACTCCGACCATTTTTTTAGTTTACCTAAATCATTTGTCATTTGGCTGATCCCTCCAGGAACGTCAACCCTGTTGCAAATCTTTGTGTCAATAGCAAAAAGACATACTTTTCCATTAATACCTTCTGCAATATCACTAACAAAAATATTAAATAGAATGGGTCCAAATTGATTAACCCCTTATGTTTTGCTAATAAAAAGGATAGGCAGAGCAATTTAGCAGCTCATTGATATTATTTTTATAATTTCACGATTTAATGACGCATTTGGTAGTAGATTATTATATTGGTTTCTGTGTGTGTGAACAAACGTACAGCTAAGAATTGGCGTTGTTGGCCTGTCCCACGAAAAGAGGTCATGTATGGGTATAACAGAAACGGCTAATATTCTTATTATATTTCAAATTCAAGGTTAATAGAAATTTCACTTATTTTATATTAACATTAAAATATATAAAGAAATGTGGTTTAAACTGCATTATGAAACCAAAACTAATAGAAAATTAAAGTGAATACGTACAGTTAAAGAAAATCTATTTTGCTGTATTTTATTATGTTACACACACACACACACATACACACACACACTCTCTCTTGTCTCTTGTTTAACTCCACATTATTTCCCACACATTTTCTTTGTTTAACAAATGACTAAATGATAAACCAAAAAAACTACTTCAGAAACTGATGTGCAGTTATTCATGGACTATATTAATAAAATTAGTGAATAATACATATAACATTGAAAGTAACACGATTCTTGAATTGTCTTTTTTTTAATTTATTGGCAATTTGACAGCTTCATGTCTATCTATCTATGATTTTTTTAATATATCAGGAAACTTAGGTAAACAACACTTTTGTTGCAAAGTATACTGCATATGTGCTTATTTAATATTTAAGCATAACTGTTCAATATTTAAGATCTAGTAGTTCCGCGGAGACAGCCATATCATACCCACTGGGGCTGCACTGTGGAAAACAGTGAGTTTTAATAGACTTCACACATTAAAAAAAGTCAGCCACTGTTAAGTCACAGTTCAACCAAGAGCCAAGGGGCACAATATGTTTCTTAGGTCAAAAGCACACATCCTGAAGGAACAAGTGAACTAGAACAGTGTATTGTTGTTATTAATCCGGAAATTGCATTTCTGGAACATTTGCTGTGTACTATTGTTACTAATTTTCCCCTTATGGCATTGCTTACTTTCAGATGATAATGTCTGTTATTCTTCATAAATTTTTATGGTGATTCTCATATTGTTGTATGATAGTATGTTCATACTCATACAACTAGCTAAGATGTAGGCAGATTGTTCATATTGTGTGGGATAGCAAATAATTCATAGAGTAGCAAATCTGCTGAACTGTCAAAAATGGATTATTGCTTCCTATGTAGGAAAATTCAGCTACTGGTTGGGCAAAATTCCAAGGTCCGGAAGACTCAGAAAACCAGAATTTTTAGTCTTCCTTACTGAATTTTGCTCATCTCTCTGAATTTCAGTGCAGGTCCTTCTTCTGAGGGCTGCAGCACTGTGAAGAACATGATGGGGGCTCTGTGCGACTCTAGTGTCATGCTGCAAAGAGCCATCGAGAGAGACACTGACTCTTTACAGCTTGTCCCTCGCAAAGAGCTGTGCAACGTCTCTCTGTGTGTATTGCTCTGGTGCTGCAGTAGTTGTTGTAACAAGGCTCGCCTGCCACATCCCCTTTATCCTCCAGAATAATAATTCCGAAATACAGAAGAATCCAAAATTTGGAATGCATGTTGTCTTGAGCATCCTGAATGCTCAACTCGTATATTTTTTCATTACTTTGGAAATCCACTATTAGAACTGCTTTAGTTACTGGGATATTGGGACATTTGGGATATACATAATACATGCATGTTTTCTAAACATGTTTTCATTGAATTTCACTTTCATGAAACATTAAATGATTGCATGTTCATCATGGTGAGTGACACCAGAGACACTGACACACACATTTCCACACAAACACTGTAACTCACAAATACTGACATTGTCACACAGACATTGTTGCATACGCACTGCCACATCAATTCTGTCACACACACTTAGACACTGACACACACTTCCACACAGACATTGTAACACACACTCACACACAGACACTGTTACACACACACTGCCACGAACACTGTTACACACACTCATAAAGAGAATAAAGGAACTCCTAAAGCAGTCTTTCCATATGACCCTGTAGGAGGGGTACTAACAGAGATACAGGGGTCCAGCGTACGATGATGTTCTGTCCTGGTTCGACACTGCACTGCAGGACTTCGAAGCCGCACTGAGTTCATCCTCTGCATCCTAGCAGAAGACGCATTCAGTGCACTGCCAGCAGCAAAGGGTTAATGTAGCACAATATTTGGGCTTAGCCCAATCAACGTAATATCTCACTCTGTATACAGTCAGGTCCAGAAATATTGGGACATCGACACAATTCTAACATCTTTGGCTCTATGCACCACCACAATGGAGTTGGAATGAAACAAACAAGTGGGAGGCACATCTGCAAACTGCTGTAAGTCCTACACCGTTCACCTGAGTTGGATGTGCATACCCTCAAATTAAAGCTGACAGTCTGCAGTTAAAGCACATTATGTTTGTTTCATTCCAACTCCATTGCGGTGGTGTATAGAGCCAAAGATGTTAGAATTGTGTCGATGTCCCAATATTTCTGGAGCTGACTGTATATTCTCCTAATATATTATCTTTGATAAGAGATAAACACATAGAATTCCCCAGAATGGCGCCAATTACGTGTAATGGAATTATCCGATTATTATCTATAACAAAAACACTTTCTTTCATCTACAATGATATGATGTATCACATCTGCAAACATCTCAGTACGTTGTTAATGTATTCTGTACAGAAACTTTTAGTCCCTCAAATATGGTATACTGACTGAAAAATAAATTGCAATTAATTATTGACAGATTCTTGTATAGCCCAGGGTTACTTGATTGAAACTAGCCCTGTTCACATAAGGTTCCAGCTATAACGCAATGCAAGTTTTAATACAGATTACATTCCAATTCTTGTTAGATCATTTGGGTAGCAAACAAATATTGTATTAACCTTAGGGATATGAATTGAATGAGCTGTAAACCGGTTCACCACATATACTCTCTATTCTATCATTACATTACTCTGTCACGGAAATACTGAAGAGGGATAGTTATTTTATGTATAGGGTGATAAAGTGCTAGGGCATTAGTTACCCCCCTGTAACTGTATGAATTAGGCTTCATTTAGGAATTTTGCCTGATTTTTAGTTAGCATATTATGGTTAATCCTGGTTATACTATGTTAACATAATAGTCAACATTTCATTAGCTGTTAGTAGTTCTTTTTGATTTTTGTCTTTTTCCTAATGGCATGATTGGTTGTTATTACTTCCCATTGTCCAAGAAAGCGATACACGTTATTTTGGACTTTAACCCATTAAAGTAGCAAGAAAAAGATGGTACGAATTTGAATGGATATCTATAATCATTGAGATAACTTTATAACTATTTCCGCTTTTAGGCTGGCCGCCGACTGTCACCATAGTCGGGCGACCGACTTGGTCACCCGTCTACGGACAACATCATCAGCCGATCAGGGACGTCCACTGGAAGCATCTGTGGACGACCTAGATGGGTCGATGGACAGACCGGCCAAGGGAAAAAAATCTAAACAACCCTGCTGCGGGGGGAGGGGGACCCGCTGCGGCACTGCTGTGGGGAGAAAAAAACTGTCTCTACTGTTGAAACTCTGTTTCAGCTCCAAAGACAACCCCCGTCCAGCGCAGCCGAAGCAGGAAAAATAAAGAAATCGCTAGTCTGAAGGAGGGTTAGACCCCCCCTGTCCCTGGTGCTGAATTTCAGCACCAGGGACATGAATGCTGAATGCAGCCGACTCGCAGAGAATTTTTTTTTTTTTACATTGAATCCTTTGGGCTTTGTGCACGGCAGTTTTACTATATAATGCATCTTTTCACATTTCTCCGAAGCACGGTGGTTTTACTATACAGTGCATCTTTTTCACATTTCCCGCGCACATGGCAGTTTTACTATACAATGCATCTTTTCACGGTTCCCCGAAGCACAGTGGTTTTAATATACAGTGCATCTTTTTCACATTTCCCCGCACATGGCTGTTTTACTATACAATGCATCTTTTCACGTTTCCCCCAAAGCACAGGGTTTTAATATACAATGCATCTGTTACATGTAAACTTGTGCCAGATCATCCCACATCGTCCAATAACTCTCATTGAAATAGGTTAGATCGCTAGTCTTTAGTAGTCGCAAAAAATCATCTGAAATCATCCAACGGAGGTCGGATGCAGTGGAAGAGGGGTGATTCACCTGTTATAGGATTGAACGGACAACTACAGACGAAATCGGATGATCGCACCATCACACAAATAGGGTGCCAGTGGAAGGCCAGCCTTAAGCAAAGCAAGAATTCTTGATTGCTGGTCCTCTCAGATCTCTTTTTTGCAGAGCATGGTTCACAGCAACATATGCCCTTTGTCAATAGCAAACTCTAAATGTTTCAAAGTGACTGCAAAGCACACAACTATTCTTGTGTCATTACTTGGACACCTGGTTTGCCAATTTCCAGCTCTAGTTAGCTTTTGTTCAAGTCATTGGCCAGGGGGTTTACATACTTTTTCCAATATTTAATGTAAATATTCAAATGATATATTCAATAAGTACAAAAACTACAAAAGTTTGTGTGATATTAGTTGAAAGAGATTCTGTTTGTTGATTACTGTAACATAGATGAACATCAAAACAGATTTTAAGACACATTTATACAATTGTAAATTCATTTCTGCTTTTCATCGTAGTTGAACATTTCAGTTCTATACAAAGGGACCATTCCACTGGACTATGTATTAGCTATCCTAAATTTGTAATGTTCTGCTTTCTAATAAGCATTCAATATCCACCAGGTAAATGTGAGGCACAGTAGCAACAAAATAAATCAAACTATGTGTAAAATGTAGCTACTTACCAGCAAAGGGAGGAGAGCCTAGTTTATATAGGAAACTGAGGTTAAATATGTACTCAGTATTCTTTAGCCTGTCATTAGTTGTAAGTGCTAGCAAATAAACCTTGTTTTTACAACAGCACTGTCCTGGCTCCTGTTTAACAAAATGATTAGCTATGAAGTGGCCTGGATTATTTTATCATCAGTGTGGCACTTAAGGAAGTGAAGCAATTTAGGGTGTGCATGACATGAAAGAAATTTGTTGATGATAACATTACTTGTGGTTTATTCTCCAACGATTCTTTAACTACACCTTAGTGCTAGACTGACAGCCAAACTCAGTTTGTTTAGGAAAACAATTTTTAAAAAATGCTAATTATCTTACTTCATGCCAAAATTGCAGATTCTCATACTTATAAGTGAGCAAAAAAGCTCTTAAGAGCTGGGCAGATGCTCCGGTTCCTCTCGATCACAGCCGAGCTGTACATTCTTTAAAAGCAACAATTTAAATATATATTTATAAACCCTCCAAAATGTTATCAGGGTTATTCAAAGAGAATCGAAAAGTCACCGCACGTTCGGTAACTTTTCGTTCTCTTCAATTCGGTTTGTTTTGCCGATCCCATTTTGGTGACCCTGCGGTGTATTCAGCAAGCACCACAGGGTCCCCGAATTGCAGGGAAAGGCTGCCACAAACCCGACGAAAACGAACCACAAAACCTGTCGAATGCACGCCGAAAACCCGCAAAAACATCTGGACTAAACCGCCGAAAACCACAGTAAAACTCGAGCAGGAGCCGATCACACGCAGCGAAGCCGCCGCCGACACCGCAGACAAGTGAGGTGAATAAATTAGGAAAACAGTTTGTTTGAATGTTTGAAAAGTGAAATGCTGTTTGCAAAGAAACTACTGAGCGAAAATATCTGAAATTTACATATGAGGTCCAAGGAATGATAATAAAAAGGGCTGTTACAGAAAAAATAAGTAAACTTAAAAAAAAAATCGGTCTTCTTTTAAAAAAAAATTAAATACAGAAAAATGCTTAACCCTTTCGCTGCTGAGGCTTTTCCCGCCCCTATGCTGAGGTCATTTTTACCTGTTTTGCGCATCATGTTTAAACGTGTTTTGAAGGCTTATTTTAGTATATGACCCAGACATATTATATATCGTTCTTTCCGTCAGACTCAGTAGATTCATAATATGTCATTATTATATGTATACGTTATGTCATGTCTGTATATTATAACAAAAAATGCAATAAAATATGTATTTTCAATAATTTACAAGTGTAAAGTGTTTTTTTCACATTTTAACATGCGAGCAATTGCGGTTATATTTTGTATGGGGTGCGCTTGTTAAAAAAATTAGAGATGGGGTCTCGTTACATTTTTTTTTGGGGAAAATGACACTATTTTTAACAAACGCACCGCATACAAAAATCGTTAGTGCAGCATCATTGTTCACATTATAATTGAAATGGGAACAATATTGCTGCATTAACAAACCAAAAAAAATAAAAAAAAGTGTTTATTTTTTTTTTTAATTTTTTTTTTATTTTTTTTATTTTTATTTTTCATTTTTTATTTTTTTTTTACACAATTTTTCACTTTCATGTTTGGTATCGTTGGAACGGCCATGCTCTGGCTGATCCAACGATACCAAAATTTAACCCCTAGCTGCCACGGATCGGGAGATAGGGAGTTCATTGGAACTCCCTATCTCCACAGTTGGTGGCAGTTAGGGGTTAAGTCTAGGACTGGAGACATCGTGCTACGCACGATGACGCCAGTCCTCTGGGGGAGTTCCCGGAGGCTTGGCCGACATCCAAGATGTCGGCCAGCTCCGGGAAAGGATCGCGAACCGGCGCTTTTCAGCGCCGATTCGCGATCCAGCTCCCCAGGGGTTAATGCCAGGCATCATTTGGAAGGGCAGGCTGTGCCTTCCAAATGATGCCTGGGTTAACCCCCTGTGCGCCGCCGATCGGGAGGGAGAGAGGTCCGAAGGACCTCCCCCCTCCCTTTCAGGCGCCTCCTCCGCACATGCGGGGGGCGCCTGAATTAGGTGTCATCGCGCCCCCGCGATGACACCTAATTCTGGCGGCTGCTGGTCCGGATGCCGGGCTGACATCCAGGATGTCAGCCCGCACCGGGGGGGCCAGCGATCGGCCGGAACCCGGCCGAACGCTGACCCCGATGGGAGGACGCGCTCAGCGCGTCCTCCGCATACCAGCGGGACTGCTGAGGACGCGCTGAGCGCGTCCTCAGCAGCGAAGTGGTTAAAATATCCTAAAAAATCTATAAATGGACTCTTTACTGCAGAATTTTAAAATGAACGGTTTATTAGATATTGAATTAAAACGGGAATATTTTTAACATTGAAGCCTATGGGATTCGCCTGAATAAATCTGCTGCATGAAATCTGCAGGGCATTTCGGGAACCTTTTCTCTGAATAGCCGAAGCAGTGTTTTTTATGGGGATTTCACTGCCCTCGAACAGGCACCGAACAGGCACCGTATGTGCAGGCAATTCGCCAGGATTTGGCGAATTGCCTGCTCTCTGGATAGCCAAATGGCCAAGAAATTCTCAAGCAATTCGGATCTCTTTGAATTACCCTGTATGTGAACTGTAGAAATTTGTGGATATATTTTGTAGTTTTGTTTTTTGTTCTTCGATATTTATATATATAACGAATGGTCACATTGTATTACTAGTTAGTATTTATTGGAATTCCAAATCTGTTGGAACAACTCTTAAGGCTGGGGTCAGACGAGCGTAGTGTTCACGTCCGTGATTGCGCCTAAAAGTACGTCCGTGATAGCATGAAAGAAAGTCCATTGGAGCCTGTTACACAAAGTACGTCCGCACTGAACTGCGGACGCACAACGGCCGCGGCAAACGGACGCAAGGCAGGCAAGAACGTACAACCCCTAGAACGGCCGCACAAAGTGCGCTGCGTCCACAACGTCCGCATAGCTTTGTGTGTAAGTGATGGAACGTGGTCAGACGGACTGCATTTATACGTCCAGCATTTTTCACGGACAAAATGGTTTTGCTTTTTAATTTATTTTTCCTTCTACATCCGTCAAAATATATACATCAGTGAATAAACGGGCTGTGTGGCCACTACTGTGTCTTCCGTACTAACGTACGTCCGTGTGCACGGACGTACAGTCCGTAGAAATCACGCTCGTCTGACCCCAGCCTTAGAATGCAGGGACGAGTTCTTGCGCTAATCTTGTAGCAGTCTACCTTCTCCTATGAACTTCTGAGCTGCATATTGCGCGTTCCTCTTTCAAATTACTACTCCACATTGACTACAGCCCATAAACTTCAGAACACATTTTTTGAAGACCACTGGACAGAATTACATGTAAATATAAACACATGAATTAAAAAAAAAAAAATTATTTTATTCAAAAAAATGATCAGCTGATTTTCCCACCACAATTTTAGGTTTTTGGCTTCCATGTTCTAATAACAGTCAGCCTTGCAGAACTAAAACATTTAGAAATGTATGCTAAATGAAAACTATAATTTGCACATACTAATCTCCACCTTTAACCTAATTTATACACACCTCTGAATAAATTGATTTAATTATTCACACACCTGGCAATCAATCTGTATAAAAGCAGATTAGTCATACAAAGTACTTTGAACACACCTGCAGGAAAAAAAGAAGAGAATTGACACTGATTATTGTATGCTACTGATTTAACCTGTTGTTTAGAACAGCGCTATTACTAAGAATTAAGCATTAGTCAAAACATTTTGAAAGCAAAGCATGCTTTGTAGGTTACTCCTGTTTAATCCTGCTCCTGAATTGAATAATCACTAGTTGATTCGAGCCACTGAGACTTTCACAACCATGTCCATTGTCTAGTTCATTAAGTGAGCTGACCCTTTAGGTGTTCACATGCTCTTATTCTGGTGTTTATGTTTTTTGTGTAGGATCTAACTACATGCTGATCTAAGGCTGGGGTCAGACCAGCGCACATAATTACGGCCGCACTAGCAGCAGATGACAGGCAATGACGGCCAATATGTGAAGTACGGTCGCACGAAAGTCCGGCCGCGCAACGCAAGTGGAAAACGAACGCATTTTTTCGAGAACGCCGAACCGCTAGTACTGACGTACTGAGTGCGCAGCTGCGGCATAGCGGCGTGTGTGCGTGATTAGGAGATGTCAGACACTGCTAATGTCCAGCCTACATAACGTCCAGACGCAAAAAGAGTTTTTTTGACGATCCGAAATAATCACGCACGAAAAATGCGCATCGTATGACCGTTTTCGCGCACTCCGTGAAAAAATACGTCAATTCGTTCGGACGCACTTTTTTACGTTCGCGTGTAAAAATGCTTTCGTTTGACCCTAGCCTAAACCCTTCACTGCAGAACCATTCAGCTGTGTGCTGAGCTAGTTTTTACCATTTTGTGCTCATAAAGTTTAAATGAGATTTGAAGTAAGCTTTTATCATAGGACCTAGACAAATTATAAATCCATTTTTTTCCAGAGGAATTGTCAAATTAATAGTATATCTTTACTATGCGTATACATCTTGTGACATCAGAATGCTACTACAAAAAAATGTAATTTTCTATTCAGATTTCAATCATTCGTAGCACTTAAAATATAATTTTCACATTTTATCATACCAATCTTTGCGTTTAAATTCCATGGATTACTCTTTAAAAAAAAGATAAAACAGAGAACCTATTACTGCATTTTTGTAAGAAAATATGCAATTTTAAACAAAACAATACTGGCAGAGGTATTGCTTGATTTATACATGAAAATTGGCAATAGTACTGCCTTAGAACAAAACAAAATATGACAAAATGACTGTTTTGTTTTACTTTTCTTTTTTTCTGTTCACATTGATCATGGTCATGTTTGGTGTCATTGGAAAGGCTAGACTCTCGCCTTTCCAGTGACATCTCCCATGATCTTGTGTGGGGTAAAGAACATAGATACAGGAACCAAAGTTCACCTCCTCTCCTCCTAGTGGTGCAACAGCTTGTGTTTTAGATGGAACAATGGGAAATAATGCTTTGCGCCATTATCTCCACCCTTGATCCCAGTGTGGGAAATGAGAAGGTGTGGCAACTGTATTGTTTGCTTTACAAGTAAGAAGCAAATAGTGCTGCTGCTTTTAAAAAGATGGGGGGAAAAAAATTGTTTTTATTTTTACACTTTACAGAATTGGACCTTATCAACAATATCTCAATTTGGGCTGTAGCCCTTAAGGATGAGGAGAAAGAGGGGTCCAAAGAACCCACCCCCTCTCCACTTGGAGCATTTTGCCTATAGTTCTGGCTGGCCCTTCATTCTGACATCATTGTTCCTTTGCAAGATGACTTTGATGTGCCAGAGGACTCTAGACTTTGTGAGTCCCTAGGTGAAATTTATACATTAGGCCACACTAACAGCCACAATGAAAAAATAATGCAAGCACAGCCCTGGCACTGAGGATTTTGGTGGGCCTGGTGCTGAGGATTTTGATGGGGCATTTTCATAGAAATAAAATAAAAAATAACAGGTATCTTACCTTGAAGCTGAACTGTAGATTTTCACGTATTTGGTAACTTGGTAATAGAATGCTTCCCAGCAGAGTCTCCTCTCTGCTGTCTGAACAATAAAAAATACATGTAAATACAATTAATATAATATGCTATAAATATATTCCATGTACCACTAATGTAGAGGTGATGGAGCAAAGCCTTATTACACATTGATTCATCTAAAACACAAGCTGCTTAACCGCTGCGAGGAGAGCGGCGTGTTCTTTGGACCCTTGTTTTTCCATTATTTATACCCCTCAAAGTCACTTTAGGTGTCATTGCACAGGTCAGAGTCTGGCCTTTCTAATGATACCAAACTTGACCATGTAAAATGTCATGTAAAGAAAAAAACCCACACAACTATAAAATCATTATTTATTTTCTTTAAATTTTGTTCCAAAGCAATGGCATTGTCCATTTGTAATGTATAAATGTTGTTTTGGGCACGATTGGTGCACTTTAAAATCCTAGTTTGTTGGTGGAATTCAGGCCTTACGCAGACCCATCTTTAACCCCTTAACATCGGGCGGATGGCGCCTGTCGGGTGGGGGTTAACGCCAGCAGGGCATACTAGTATGCCCAGTCGCCAGGTGGCGTGTATACAATACAGATGCTGAATCAAAAAGATTTTATACTGGTTGATTTCAAATGATGTGGGGCCTAAAAAGGTGGAGCACATGGGTCCGCAGGTCCCTACTAAAGACAGAGTCTGTTGTTAGCTAATAATCTATTACAAGATTAATGGATAATAGAAAATTAGAAAATAAATTTGCTCATTCTAGGTTTAAGTTAAAATAGGGTATACTCTGTACCAAAACTTGAACTTAACAGTAAACTTTTGTGACTGGAGACAACGATGTTAAGGAACAAGCCTAGATGAAAAATCTTGTAAATTTTGTAATACATAGTGTAAGTATTAGCTAATTTCATTAACACAAATCAACTTCAAAGTGCTGTTGTCTTTAACTTACACAAAAGCAACACAATCAATACATTTAGTATTAGCATCTGAAGGGGCCATAGGCAAATACAGAAAGTATTACTACAATATATCTGTGTGTCACTGTGGGACACAACTTCACATCTTTAACATTGAATATATTTTTTTACTGCATATATATTCAATCCCACAGTGTAACCTACTGGTGAAACAACAGCATGTTGAATATGTATAACACAAGTCATCTCTTCCAGTTTAATGAGCAGGTAGGGTGGGAGGAACCTCTGCCACATGAAAACGATAACAATTCATAATAATAATGACAGATTGTCAGGGATGTAGCATCCAGGCCTATAATTATAGGCTGGTTTGCTTAAGGCAACTCACAGGTGCGAGTGATGCAATGAACATGGGCATGCAGCAACGAACTCATGCATTAAATACGCACATGTTGCTTCTATATTAATATGATTTAGGATGTGGTTTTAGAGTTCAAGGAACTTTAAAGCTTGTCAATAGTCTGAATACTGCACAACAGAGTGGGTTAAAACTTTGAGGTTTTAGATTAATGGATCAAAAGTAATAAAGGATATAATTATTGTTTTGTCTGGTAGAATATTATATTCATTTTCCTTCCAGGAAAAAGGAAACAAAGAAAGCTAAACATGACAACAATGAGGAAAAGCATAAAAAAAATTATGTATATGTTACTCATTGGATGTTGTACTGTGTAACAAATATTGAAAAGGTTAAAGTATATGTAAGCTCAATACTACAAGCCATACCACAGTCTGCACCGACTATCCAAGCTCAATACCACCAGCCACCCTCGCCTTCTCCTCAGTTCACAGAATGACCAAGTTCAACACCACAAGCCACCTTCACCTCCTCCCATCTGCTCCCAGTAACCAAGCTGACTACCATTTACCATCCACACATTCTCCTTCTCCAGTATATGCCTGGTTAAACCTATGCGCAAACCCAAAAAAACTTTAACCCAGATGCAGAACAAGTCCTTGAGGTGACTGGTCTTCACAATGGTTTCAGAAAAGGATGGCCAAACACGCAGAGAATGAGACAACACTAGGAGCCTTACACAGTCCTTAAGGTGGCTAGTAGCAAGCAACGGCAGAATAGGCTTTTGCACAATATGCCAATGTATAAGTAAAGATCCTTGGGGCGCTTTGGCCAAGAAGGCAAAGCCTGACAACTGTCAGGAGCAACTATGATACTCAAATGTATATGGCAAGAGACTTTTCACCAAATATTAGATGTAAGTCTTCATTTCCAATGAAGGATTTATTTAGATGAATGATATGATATTGTTTATGTTATTGTGGTATACATGTATACCAGGCAGGGAGAGTACTGTCCTCAAAACAGTTATTAAGTTTACTTATCATCTAGTGGTTTATTGCAAAATTCAGCCTTTGCCATAAGGAAGTTACTTTTGCTTTACAGCTAATTTTCAGTAGGAAGCACATTCCGCATCCTGTAGGGCATAGGTCAGCTTCACAGTTACTGAAGCAAGAACAGCATACCAAGGTTTTGTTTTTTTCTTCATGCAATTGCTGATACACTTTATCTTGCCACCAACTTTGCATGTCATCTGTTCTCATTTGTCTCATGCTTCTCTAATTCCTTTAGGTTGCAATATAATGTGATGTCTGGCAGAGCACCTGTTGTCATGTGTTTCTCAACAAACCTCAATGGTCCATCTTCTTTTCGCCAGATTGCTGTTCCTCCTTCTGGCGCTCATTCTCTCCTCCCTATTTAGCCCTGCCTCAGCTCTTAATATGTGCCAGATTATTGTTCTCCATTTCTGTGACATGCTGATTCTGAATCGGGTCTGGCTTCTCTTTCCTCCTGTTGTCTACCCTGTATTGTTCCAGAGACCCTCTGCTGGCCTTGCTGCTGTGCAGGGGCCTAAATATTAGTGACTGAGCAGTTATTGCCGACAAGTTGCTAATGAAAAGGATGAGGATCTCTCAGTGGTACAGTCCTTGGGAGTACAGTCCACTCCTATAGAGAGTGCAGTCCATGGGGTTGGATATACCCAGTGAGAAAAGATTGTGATCAGTAGCATAAGAATGGCAGTATGTCCTGCTTCCTGAAAGCATTGTCTCCCCATGTTCCTCCCATCCAAAGGCATTGGGTGGGAGATATTCAAATATTGGAAGGATATATATGCCATTGTCCATCCTGCCCAAATGGACACCCTCTTGTAGCTAGGGGTCCGCAAGATACTAGACACCCATCTCCAATTAAATCTACCTACCCCTCACCCTAATAATAGTGGGGGGGCAATAATCTAATACCTGTAAAGAAAATTATACTTTGTCTTCTTTTTTAATCCATATAAATGTCAGAAATACATAATACCTCATGGGACTTTTCACACTATAAAAAAAAAGCCTCAGAACACCAAACCTTCTTGCCATGCATAGCTAAGACCCCTCTGAATGGTTGGTGTGCCTGGTAACAGAATACTATACTAATGCTATGCCAGACTCTATGCTAAGCATGGGAAGGCCTTATAAAAGGCCTCTAGAGGTATCAGATATCTGGGCCATTTTTCCTTTTTATTAGAGTGAGCGGGGTATGTAAATCTCCATCAGTTATAGAACTGTAAGATCTCTCAAGAAGCTTTCATAAAATGGAGATACTCCTCATCCTACAGGAAAGCTGTAGCGCATCACACTGAACAGGTTGCAAAAATAAGAAGACATTTTATTTAATGCATATGTTGATTAGGTCTCTGTGAACAAAATGATTTTTCCAACCACTGGTTAATCAAGTCAAGCATATACATTTGACTTAAGAAAAATCCACTTGCCATGCAAAATACTTTGACCAGGCTTACCATTGGAAGGTATGACACTGGCATTTGTGATATTATATCCTGGAGCTACTACTAAAGATTGTTGGAGGGTTCAAACCACATACCCAGCTTCATATCTGATAGTATCCCATCTTTATAGAGACTAATTATAATTATTATTAGACTTATAATCTGTTTTGAACCTATTAACAAGCCATAACTGGAAACCCACGACTTACTAATAATGGCAGTCAACATGATGTCATTAGGAGTAGATGACATTTCTCAAGCAGTGAGTCAGACTCAAAACAGCAAAACTTGCCTTCCATGAGAAACCTCCCCAACTCTTAAAATTGTAATTTATTTCAATAACCATGAGGCTTTAAATCCTCCATCTATGTCTCCATCACCTCATGCCTTTGATTGGAATGAGCTATTGTATGTCTGTGCCATGAAAGCAGACCTCATGGAATCCTTGGGCAAGAAAACTTAGATGCAGATAGTGAAAGGTGTCTCTATCTGCACTACCAATCAGGAAAAATCTTTAAAAACTATCCTCTGATGGTATGCTACATCAGTCCAGACTGCTGAAATAGAAAAGACCACTATAGACATCTGTTGGTAACTTTATGGTCTTCAGGGAACTTACTGTAAGTACACATGTGGTAGCAATGCCCCCTCTCTCCAAGTTCTGTTCTTCAATGAGTTCTATTTTCTCCACATTGATAGGCTAACCTGTCCCTTGCACCAAGACATGTTCCTCCTGGTCTGTCCAATGGAAAATCTATCGGAATGCCCAAACAAGCACCTTTCGAAACTAAATGTCAATGTAATAGAGCAGCAGGAAATGCTAGCAGAATGCTTGGTTGTGTAGGGAGAGGTATTAGCAGTAGGAAAAGGGAAGTGCTCATGCCACTGTACAGAGCACTGGTGAGACCTCACTTGGAGTACTGTGTGCAGTACTGGAGACCGTATCTCCAGAAGGATATAGACATCTTAGAGAGAGTTCAGAGAAGGCCTACTAAAATGGTGTACGGCATAAAGGAGAAAAGTTACCAGGACAGGGCTAATGATCTTAACATGTACAGCTTGGAAAAAAGACGAGACAGAGGAGATATGATAGAAACATTTAAATACATAAAGGGAATCCACAAGGTAGAGGAAGGGAGTATATTTAAAAGGAAACAAACTAGCAAAACAAGAGGACATAGTCTTAGATTAGAGGGGCAAAGGTTTAAAAGTAACATCAGGAAGAATTATTTTACTGAGAGGGTGGTGGATACATGGAACAGCCTTCCAGTAGACGTGGTAGAGACCAAAACAGTAATTGAATTTAAGCAGGCATGGGATAGGCATAAGGCTATCCTAAACAAAAGATAAATCCAGGTAAAGTATCCATGTAATTGGGCAGACTAGATGGGCCGAAGGTTCTTATCTGCCGACATTTTCTATGTTTCTATGTTTCTATGTTAAACTTGGCAGCCTGTAGGGATATTGGAAAAATTGTCATAAAATAGATACTCCATAAGTGGGCTTGGTCATTCCCAAACTCCAAGATCATATGTTAATGCATGAACTCACAGCAAATGTTAGATGCGCAGTGGACACCTTCAAAATTGTGGAGCCCATAAATTGATTATGATGTTTAATTGCATTATGTTGTAAAACTGAAAATGTATTTGTTTATTGTATTCTAACTCCTCCTCTTACTAAAGTCACTACTCCCGACGGAGATCAGCCCATCAAGCCCCCCCCCCCGCCTCTGCTTTGGACTCTATATTTTTTTTCTCTTCTGTTTGTCCTCTCTCACTTTGTATGTATTGTCTCCATGTTATGTATTTTTTGGCTATTGCAATGCATACATGATTCAATTTTCAATTGGTCAGCATGACCACTGTAACCTGTCAGGTAATGTACACTTCAAAAAAATGTGTTTACAAAACAAAGTAGTGGATTTTTTAATGGAAGTTGGTTATTTTAACATCCTTCTTGAAACCCAGATAGAAGAATTTTTGTCATGTAAATTTCTCTATCATTTGATTTTTATATACTAAACATGAAAAGGAAATAACACCTTGTCTATAATTTAATAAATTAACTGAAACTGTTAGGCTGGGGTCAGACGAACGCAGTGCGAACGTGCGGTCAGCCGCACTTTATCATGGCCGTAGTAGCAGCAAATGACAGCCAATATACGAAGAATGGCCACACGAAAGTTCGGCCGCGCAACGCAAGCGGCAAACGAACACAGTTTTTTTGAGAACGTAGAACCGCTAGTACTGACGCACAGAGTGCGCTGCGCCGGCATAGTGGCGTGTGTGCATGATTAGGAGACGTCAGACGCTGCTCATGTCCGGCTAACATCACGTCCATTTGTTTTTAACAGCTCCGTCAAAAATCACAGCCGTAATTGCGCACCATATGACCGCTATCGCGTCTTCCGTGAAAAAGTGCGTCTGGACGCAATTTTTGACGGTCGACGTGAAAAATGTGTTCGTCTGACCCTAGCCTTAACCCTTTCCATGTGGAGGACATGCTCAGCGCGTCCTGCCGCATGGCTATTTCGCTGCGGAGTACGCGCTCAGCATGGCATGGCCTTTCCAATGATACCAAACATGACCATGTACAATGTAAAAAAAATAATTAAAAATAAAAATAAAATTAAAACAATAAAAATATTTTAAGAAAATTAAACTTTTTTTTGTTTTATTAGTGCAGCAATATTGTTCCCATTTCAATTATAATGTGAACAATGATGCTGCACTAACGATTTTTTCTATGTGGGGCGTTTGCTAAAAAACACGTAATTTTCCCCCAAAAAGTAACGATTCTCCGTTTTTTAAATTTTTTTAACAAGCGCAACCCATAGAAAATACAACCGCAAAGGCTTGCATGTTGAAATGTGAAAAAAAACACTTTACACGTTGTAAATTATTGAAAATTCAAATTTTATTGCATTTTTTGTTATAATATACAGACAAGACATAACGTATACATATAATAATGATATATTATGAATCTGCTGAGTCTCCCGGAAAGAACGATATATAATATGTCTGGGTTGTATAATAAAATGTGACTTCAAATCGCATTTAAACATGATGAGCGAAACCGGTAAAAATTAGCTCAGCACAGAGGTGTGAAAAGGCTCAGCAGTGAAAGGGTTAAACTCCCATATGACTCCTAATACTAATTCACAGGTGATATGATTTTTATAGCACATATTTTGGCCTATAGTTCTATTTCACCCCTAATGTAAGGCCTCATCAGGATATATATATAGCTGATGCCTTCTACGCACCTTGAGCACGGGGTTTACATCTGAATTACCTTGTATGCTTCAAGTGAGCAAAGGATTATGAGTGTGCGGAGGATCGTTATCAACACTAGTAGGGTAACGAAGTTGCCTTTGTTTCATATTTACGAATGCACAGATATGATACGAGCAGTAGTCAGAAGGCTGAAGAAATAGCCATACCTTCTGAAGAAAAAAAAAAGTAACTATTTTAGGGTGCTAAAATGCTTCTTTTACGAGACTAAATACAGTATATTTAAGGTTTCTGCAGAAACATTTAACTTTTCATACTGCCTCACAATGAATATATTAAAACCAAAATGCTCACTGCCACCAGAAAAAAAAAATGATCACTTACTAAGTCTGATCTGATTTTTCTTTTGCAGCATCTTTTGTGCCACTGGTCACTATAATTTTAGCTTAGTCTGCATAACAGCAATCAATGATACAGCACATCAGAAATATGTAATTAGAACAGAACCACTGTATAATCTAGTAATTACATGGCTCACAAATTAATGCTCATAGACTATTTGCATGTAAAACCTAGTAAATGGTACACATAGCAAAGTGTTACATCTAATTACATGTGACTAATTGCACATGAACATACAGAAGCTGCAATCCAATAGTAGTATAATTACAATAATTAAATAGGAAGTACACAGTGAGTGTTTCCATGCTTCATTGATGATCAATAGACATCACTGTTAAAGTTCCTTAGAGTATTAGCTGCACTTTAAGCCTTAGAGATTGCATAAACTAAGAGTAACTGTTCTTATTTCAAAAGAATTGCCGTTAATTCTTAGTTAACTCCTTCACGGCTGAGCCATTTCACCCCTGTGTGCTGAGCTCATTTTGACCGTTTCTTGCACATCATGTTTAAACGCAATTTAAAGTCGTGTTTTATTATAGGAGCTGAGATAAATTATATATCTTTTTTTTCAGCAGACTATGCAGATTCAAAATATATCTTTACTGTCAGGGGTATTCAGAGACAACCGATTTGGCACCGAAATTGCACCGAACGATGAATTTCCCCGTACGGTGCAATTTCGTGGCCGTTCGTCTAGTCAGAAAGCAGGCAGGTCACCAAATTTGGGCGAATGGCAGCAAAATACAGTGCTGTTCGACGGCAGTGAAATCCCCGTAGAGAAGCAATGGTTAATCTATTCAGAGAACACCGAACAGCAGTGAAATGTCAGTGAAACACCCTGATGTTCGGTGGTTTCATTCGACAGGTTTAATCAGGCAAATCCCATAGGTTTAAATGTTAAAAATATATCTGTTTTTATCCAATATCTAATAAACCGTTTATTCTTTTAATCTACAGCAAAAAGTCTCTTTATTTCTTTTTTTTAGTATTTTTTTCGTGATTTTTTTTGGCAAAAACTTTTTTCTGTAACAGACCTTTTTATTACTATTCATAGTAGATTTTTGCAAACAGCATTTGAAAATTCTTGAGTTTCAATTATCTTGTGGTTTTTTTTTAAACCCAGTTTGTCGGCTTTTTCGGCAGCTGGTCATCGCTGTGTTTAGCGGATCGTCGGCTTTTTTCGGACAGTTTCGGCAGGTTTGCGGTGGATCGTCGGGTACGTTCAGTGGATTTTCTGATTTCGGATCGATCTGATTTTTCAGATCGTACTGGCAGGATTTTCTGGGATTTTTTTTTCCCAGTGATTTTTCGGATCCACCATAAAACAAGCACAATATATCGGATATAAGTGGAGCGCTGCACCTAAACACTTCCAACATACCAATCTATGTCGCTATATACCTAAAATGGTGGTTTCCCCAAAGACAAAATTTAAACTCAAATAGTTTCATGCGAAGGAAAAGATAGGTAAAGCGCACTCTGTTGAAACAGACGAATAAAATATTTTTTTTACATACACAATTCTTATGTGTTCAATTCAATCTTTCTTTTGATCTCCACATAATTTCTAAGGAAATATATAAAGAAAAAATAATAGTGCAGCACACCTTTAACCCTTTCCCTGCAGAGAACGTGTGGGGGCGTCCTCATTGACACCCCACTGTATGCGGAGGACGTTCCCCACACGTCTTACGCTCAACGGGGGGCCCGAGAGATACTCACCTCTCTGGTCCAGGTCCCGCGGTGTCCCGACTTCCTTGAAGTCAGACACCGCTTTTATAGACCCTCCCGCCGTAATGACGTCATCTCGTCGGACGTGATGATGTCATTTTACAGGCGACCTCCCCAGCAAAAGCCGGGAGATCACCTGAAGGGAGGGGGAGATAAGTTCGGATCCCTCTCCCTCCCGATCGGGAGGGTCTACAAACAAAAGCCAGGCACTGCTTTGAAGGGCAGTGTAGAAAATATTGCCTTATGGGTATTATTCTTTCTTATTCGCAAGTCCCCATTCACCTTAATATTCTTCTTTAAGTTCCTCATACAAATATGGATATAGAAAACAAATCGGGGTAATCACCTAGCGCAATTCTGTGGATACAAATTCCATAAAAAAGAGAAAGCCAATTCAAAACTTACTCTTTGAGGAGCCCTCCCAGGCTCTTTTTCGTTCGCTTATGGATATTTTAACTGGGAATGAAAATCAAAAAAAAGACACTACAAAATCGATCTCCAGACAGCAGGGTTAAAAAAATAAGGGCTCAAATATATAGTAGTTCTGTTACTCAAAAAATGCTGATGAGGGATGATGTGCTGATCTTCTCTAAAGTGCTGGTGTCGAATCCTTTTATTCGTCAGTGTTCCTCAAAGAAAACATATCACAGAAAAAAATGATAGTGCAGGTAGTCAGGGCAGGATTGCTCAAATTGTTGAAATCAAAGTTTAAACCACTCACATTTGTGGGAGCCTGCAAGGTCCCGGCTCAAGGAAAAACAGCCTGCAGCCAAATATAGGGTGGCACTTCCCTTCTTTCTATCCGTAGTGGAGGCTAGGTAAAGCAAAGAGAATCGGGAGACGGCACTCCCATAGCGTAACACTGCGTGTATATGGAGATGCGAAGAAGGAAAAGTAAATCACACTCACCGATTCTGGAGCCTCGTAATGTCAGGCTCAATTTGTATAGCCCTGGGTTCTCTTAAGGGTGGAAACCCAAACCTCTCTGTCTCAGCGGTAGTTGATCCAAGTATCCAAGGAAAAAAAAGGTCGGAGAAAGGTGGCGAATGTGGAATGTAAAACAATATATTTATTGGTAATAAATAAAATCTAGGACAAGGTCTACCGAGACGTTTCGGCTTAAAAAAGCCTTCCTCAGTCGGTATAAAAGTTGGTAATGTCCATAAAAAATAAATGTCCATAAAAAAATCAATATAAAATACAAGGTGAAGGTGTCCTCTTTTATAGTACATCAGAGTAATGCCACTATATCCTTACTCTGATGTACTATAAAAGAGGACACCTTCACCTTGTATTTTATATTGATTTTTTTATGGACATTTATTTTTTATGGACATTACCAACTTTTATACCGACTGAGGAAGGCTTTTTTAAGCCGAAACGCGTCTCGGTAGACCTTGTCCTAGATTTTATTTATTACCAATAAATATATTGTTTTACATTCCACATTCGCCACCTTTCTCCGACCTTTTTTTTCCTTGGATACTTGGATCAACTACCGCTGAGACAGAGAGGTTTGGGTTTCCACCCTTAAGAGAACCCAGGGCTATACAAATTGAGCCTGACATTACGAGGCTCCAGAATCGGTGAGTGTGATTTACTTTTCCTTCTTCGCATCTCCATCAGGGTTATCCAAAGAGATCCGAATTGCTTGAGAAAGGTAACCGAATGCTGAAAATCAGCGTTCGGTTACCTTTCCTGGCCATTCGGCTATCCAGAGAGCAGGCAATTCGCCAATCCTGGCGAATTGCCTGAACATACGGTGCCTGTTCGGTGCCTGTTCGAGGGCAGTGAAATCCCCATGAAAATGCACTGCTTCGGCTATTCAGAGAACACAACCAGCAGTGAAAGGTTCCCCTAATGTCCTGCCATTCGGTGGTTTCATTCGGCAAATTTATTCAGGAGAATCCCATAGACTTCAATGTTAAAAATATTCCGTTTTAATTCAATATCTAATAAACTGTTCATTATAAAATTCTGCAGCAAAAAGTCTCTGTATTTATAGATTTTTTAGGATACTTTAAGCATTTTTCAGATTTATTTTTTTTTAAAAAAGTCCGATTTTTTTTTTTTTTTTTTCTCAGTTAACTTATTTTTTTTGTAACAGCCTCTTTATGATCCTTCCCTGGACCTCCTGTGAAAATTCAGACATTTTCGCTCAGTAGTTTCTTTGCAAACAGCGTTTCTTTTCCCAGATTCATACAAATGGTTTTTAATTTATTCACTGCCTCCTCTACGTCACAGCTGCTTCGGCTCTGTGTGATTCGGCTCCTGTTCGGCTCCTGTTCGGCTTTTTCGAAGGTTAATCCAGATGTTTTTGCTTGTTTTCAGCATGCATTCGGTTAGTTTTCGTCAGGTTTTCGGCAGCTTTTCCCTGCAATTCGGGGACCCTGTGCTCTTTGCTGAATACACCGCAGGGTCACCGAAATGCAATCGGCAAAAGGAACCGAATTGAAGAGAACGAAAAGTCACCGAACGTGCGGTGACTTTTCGAATCTCTTTGGATAACCCTGCATATACACGCAGTGTTACGCTATGGGAGTGCCGTCTCCCGATTCTCTTTGCTTTACCTAGCCTCCACTACGGATAGAAAGAAGGGAAGTGCCACCCTATATTTGGCTGCAGGCTGTTTTTCCTTGAGCCGGGACCTTGCAGGCTCCCACAAATGTGAGTGGTTTAAACGTTGATTTCAACAATTTGAGCAATCCTGCCCTGACTACCTGCACTATCATTTTTTTCTGTGATATGTTTTTCTTTGAGGAACACTGACGAATAAAAGGATTCGACACCAGCACTTTAGAGAAGATCAGCACATCATCCCTCATCAGCATTTTTTGAGTAACAGAACTACTATATATTTGAGCACTTTTTTTGCACATTTGACTTTAGACCTGGACTTTATTCTATGCACTTTCATTGATGTGTTAATAACATTCTTATTCTTTTTTAGCATTTTATATTTTTACGAATTTCACACTCTCTTTTTATGGATTTTACACATCCATTGATTTATTAACTTATTAATTGCACTAGATGCGCCGTATGGTTTTCCGCTTTTTATCTGTATCTTGACACATATTTTGGTTGTTTTTTATGTGTTTTTACCATACTATAGGCAGCATTTGACTATTTATTAGCACTTTAACTGACCACCTAGTATTAGGCGCCCACACTGTGTAGTGTATATATTTATACACACTTCCTGTTAAAAAAATAAGGGCTTTTTAATGAAAGATTTTAAAAACACTGCAGAACACATTTCACAGGCGAACCCGGCTTCATCAGCTGGTAAAACACAAATTTTGCCCTTTCATTCTGCACTGACTGATGAAGGCACGAGCAGTGCCAAAAAGCGTATCAGTTTTATAGACCCCCCTTTTTATTAAAGCCTTTTTTACTATTTTCATAATAAATTTGCTTAATTTATGAGGCTTTGTGCCCTATTTTTTCCATCCTCCAATATTTCATTTATCTAAAAGAAATGGAACAAGTGGACAGATGAACCCAAGCCCGGCCTCATTTACAACGTTTTATTACATTTCAGTGTAATAACTGTAATCCGTTACGCTATGAAAGCGCTGTCTCTCTTTCTGAACTTTATTTTTGAGGTGACGTGGACGATATAAAGAAGGGGTACGCCACCCTCTATTTGGCTAGAAGCATTCCAACCCAGAGCAACTTCACCTTTATTCTGTCTTGGACCTTCGATTTGGATGCAGTGAACCTCCTCTGAAAGGGCAATTGGGAAGCCGGCAAAATCCCTAAGGCAATATACCCAGAACCAGGAGGGTTCTATCACATGTGAGTGCCATTGTCCATTCATATATATGTATACGTATTTATGGGTCGCACTATGATGCATTTCCTGTGTTTTCTCTGAGGGGCATTAAAGAGGAGAAGTTTGAGAACACAACAACGGGACTCTGATTCCAGCTTGGGAAGGACATTGATATCGCTACACCATCCTTTGACTTTAGAGGCTTTGGAATCTATCCACCTACTGGACAAAGAGAGAACATTACCTGCATACAAGTTTTTACACCGTATTTATTTATTCAGCTGTTATTGACTTTGAATGCACCTTTTGTACGTGCACTTTTTGCTTTTAGGACTTGATTTTAAGGTATATTCATAGGACTTTATTTTTTCTGTCATTGCACAGTTGGCTGGACAGTACTAAAGGAATTTGTATTTTTACAGCCTCTACTGCTTTTAAGATTGCACTTTGCACTTTCAATTTTGCACTTTATGCAAGTTGCTCAGGAAGTTGAATGTTGCACTTTTATATGGATTGATTCACTCCTTGTACTTTATTCTCGCACTTTATGAAAGTCGCTTATTTGCACTCTTTTAAGTTGGTTCATATTGATCGAACACCCGTATCATACAACAAAATTGCACTTTATTTGTGCCACCGAATTGAGATTTGAATGTATTGCCTTCGATACTCATTATTAGAGCATTATACAATCTGAATACCATATGCATTTAAAGCTATAGTTAAGGTTGATATTAATTGATTGAACCACCTGCGCCACTACGACCCTTTATTTTTGTACATAGTAAAACACAAATGTATACATTTTATTCCCACGGTGCTGTTTATATATCCCCTTAAATACTTCAAATGTCATTCAGATGTATTCATTAACCCCTTACATGTGGAGGACGCGCTGAGCGCGTTCTGCCGCATGTACACTTCGCTGCGGAGGTCAGGCTGAGCGCCCTTTGCTGCGGCGATTGGCTGGGTTTCGATTTCAGCCCCGCCTCCGGGACCCCGGTGGGCATGATAGACATCATCGCGCTAGCACAACAAGAGGACATAGTCTTAGATTAGAGTGGCAAAGGTTTAAAAGTAACATCAGAAAGCATTATTTTACTGAGAGGGTGGTGGATACATGGAACAGTCTTCCAGTTGAAGTGGTAGAGGCTAAAACAGTGATTGAATTTAAGCAAGCATGGGATAGGCATAAGGCTATCCTAAACAAAAGATAAATCCAGGTAAAGTATCCATGTAATTGGGCAGAATAGATGGGCCGAAAGGTTCTTATCTGCCGACATTTTTCTATGTTTCTATGTTTCTATTACAGGCACCCCACCCCCTCGCCAGTGCGGTCGAAGGTGCCTGAAGGGGAGGTCCTTTGGCAGTGGTTGTCTTTAACCCCTGGGGGGCTGAAACGCGATTCGGCGCCAACAGGTGCAGTATCGCTGTCCCCTCCTGGAGCTGGCCGACATCTTGGTCATCTTGTTGACCAAGCTTCCGGGATATCCCGCTGACAACTGGCGTCATCGCGCATAGCACGATGACGTCAGTTCTGGAATTAACCCCTAGCTGCCAACTATGGTGGAGATAGGGGGTTCCAATGAACCCACTATCTCCTAATTCGTGGCAGCTAGGGGTTAATGTTTGGCATCATTGGAACGGCCAAACATGGCCATTCCAATGATACCAAACACGACTATGTAAAATGTTAGGGAAAAATAAAAATAAAATTTAAATAAATTAAAAAAAAATTTAAAAAACTTTTTGGGTTTTATTAATGCAGCAATATTGTTCTCATTTCAATTATAATGTGAACAATGATGCTGCACTAACAATTTTTTCTATGGGGCGTTTGATAAATAACACGTAATTTCCCCCCAAAACAATTTAACGAGTCGTCATTTCTAATTTTTTTAACAAGCACACCCCATAGAAAATATAACCGCAAAGGCTCACATAATAAAATGTGAAAAAAAACACTTTACATAATGTAGAGGATTGAAGATTAAATTTTTATTGCATTCTTTGTTACAATATGACTTATACATATAATAATGATATATTATGAATCTGCCGTCTCTGCCGGAAAGAACGATATATAATATGTTTGGGTTGAATAATAAAATGTGACTTCAAATCGCGTTTAAACATGATGAGCGAAACCGGTAAAAATTAGCTCAGCACAGAGGTGTGAAATGGCTCAGCAGCGAAAGGGTTAAAGGGATATGTATGTCTAGAAAAGGTTTTTTTAAATTGACATTTAAAAACTTTTATACCTATAGACAAACTAGAATAAATCAATAAAAGTTTAAAAAATGTGTGTTTTTTTTATTTTCTTGCTTTAAAATCTGTCATTTCATCTTCTCCGGCGACGCCCATCAGCTAGGGGTGTTTCTTCAGCTTACACTTACTGAACATTCCCCGCCTCTTCCCCACCCACCGCCCACCGCCCTACCCACTATTGCACCCATCAAAGCTTCACTTGAACTACATTTCTTGCTCCATCTTGCCCACAGCCCCCATGCACCCCACTACTTAACATACTCAGCTATTACCCTCACCTAGTGTGTCACCCCTCTCCTCTTAAATTGTAAGCTCTTGGGCAGGGTCCTCTCACCTACTGTACTGTGTGTTTAACTTGTATGGACATTTGTTATTCTGCCTCTCCCATTGTACAGCACTACAGAACTTGCTAGCGCGTTTTAAATACCTGTGACTGTATGAACTAACACAAGCTGTGCAGCTCAGGACCTCAGACTGGGGAAACCGAGGAACTGAATAGTAGCATCTCTGCAACTGTGAAAGCAAGACTCACTCACTGCTGACTTGCTCACACACTTATGCTCTCTCTCACACACAGTCTCACTCACCCACTGACACGCTCACATGCACTCTTTCAAGATTTACATACTCACTGTCTCACTCAAAGTCCCTCGCACAGTCATTCCCTCTCACCTTTTCTTGTGCTGTCTGTCTCTTGTGTGCGCTCTCTCTCTGTACCTTTTCTTGTGCTTTCTCTGCTTTATCTTGCTGTCTTTCTCTCTTTACTGTTTCTTGCTATGTGTCTGTGCTTTTCTTAGTTGTCCCTCTCTCTGCTGGCTCTTTTTCTCCCTGTGTGTATGGATTTCTTTTCTTTCCTGTCTCTGCAGTAGCTGGGGGTGAAAGTTCAGCCCCACCCTCCCTTCAGCTCACAGTGCAGGAGGGAGGAGGAGCAACTCAGACACACATACTCAGTTTGTTTTTTATCTATACCTAGGTATACACACGGATTGGTTAGCTCAAAGTGCCTCCTGAGGTGGGCGTAGAAAACACAAAGAAAGAAAAGCAGCTAAATATGAAAAAATATCATATTTACTTGCTTTTTGTGCCTGCTGAATGACACTACTGACTCATTCAAAAGGCATTGCACATTTTTAAAAGCACACTAGCAAAGCATGCATGTCCCTTATTCCAAGCCTCTTTCTCAGCCGTCTCTTAGTAACCAATGTCTCCACATAACATATGTCCCATTTCGAGATCCCAACAATTGTTTAGTGTCTCATTTTCTGGAAGTACCCCCTCCCAGCAGCCTGTCTCTGTTGGGGTGCCCCAAGGTTCAGTACTGGGCCCTTTTCTTGTAGCAATCTACACTGCCTCTCTAGGCAAACTGATCAGCTCCTTTGTATTCCAGTACCACCTATACGCTGATGACACTCGAATATACCTTTCCACCCCTGATCTCTCTCCAGCTCCCCTGGATCAAGTTACTGACTGTCTCTCTGTCATCTCGAATTGGATGTCTTTCCGCTTCCTTAAACTCAATCTTGCCAAAACTGAAATTCTCGTTGTTCCTCCCTCCATGAAAAACCCAATACCACCTATCTCTCTACATGTAAATGGAACGCTCATTAGCACTACGCCTCAAGCTCGCTGCCTTGGCGTCACTTTTTATTATTATTATTCTTTATTTATAAAGCGCCAGCATATTCCACAGTGCTGTACAATGGACACAATATAGACAGGGTTACAATACATTGAACAACATTTTGACAAGCCAGTACAGGAGGAAATGAGTAGGGATGAGCAGTTCGGGTTCAGACAGTTCGGAGTTCGGCCAGAACTTAGCCTGTTCGGGTAGATCGCGAACTCCGAACATTTCCGGGTGTTCGGTGCATGTTCGAGTCCACAATGCATCACAATGGCCCACAATGCATTTTCCCACTGGCCTGAAGCTCGTAGTTGGCTACAGCCTTGCACCTGACCACAGGTCTGGTGCAAGACAGGTTCAACAGTATGCCAATCACCGCTCAGAGTCCTGATTGGGCAAATTTTGCCCAATCACGGGCTCACAGAGCCAAGTCCCGCAGCACACTATATAACGTTTCCATGCGCCGATTCTGCACGCATTTCAGAGGAAATTTCAGAGGAGATTGTTGTGTGTTGTTACTGCCGGTCTGCCACGCTACTGGGGGGTCTGGGGGGTCTCATTTCTACAAAATATCAGGGAATTGATATGTGTGTCTTGTCACTGTGCCAGCAAGCTTTTTTGGGGTCACTAATTTCTTTAAAACATTTGTGAATTGAGGTGATCTGTGTCTTGTCACACAGCCAGTACCACGCAGTATTTTGGGGGTCACTAATTTCTTTAGAACATTTGTGAATTGAGGTGATCTGTGTCTTGTCACACAGCCAGTACCACGCAGTATTTTGGGGCTCACTAATTTCTTTAGAACATTTGTGAATTGAGGTGATCTGTGTCTTGTCACACAGCCAGTACCACACAGTATGACTCCCTAATTTCTACAAAACATTTGTGAATTGAGGTGATCTGTGTCTTGTCACACAGCCAGTACCACGCAGTATTTTGGGGCTCACTAATTTCTTTAAAACATTTGTGAATTGAGGTGATCTGTGTCTTGTCACACAGCCAATACCACGCAGTATTTTTGGGGTCACTAATTTCTACAAAATATTTGGGAATTGTTATAATCCGTGTGTTCTCACTGGCTGCCACCCATCAAGGGGTCTCACTGATTTATAAGAGGTTTTACTGCCACCCATCAAAGGGTCTCACTGATTTATAGGAGGTTTCACTGCCACCCATCAAAGGGTCTCACTGATTTATAGGAGGTTTCACTGCCACCCATCAAAGGGTCTCACTGATTTATAGGAGGTTTCACTGCCACCCATCAAAGGGTCTCACTGATTTATACCAGAGTTCTGTAAATCTTTAATCTTTATACCAGAGTTGAATCAGAGTTTTGTATATATTTAATCTATATATCACTCACCATGTCTGAAAAAACAAAAAGGACAGGCAGACGCTCCCAGATACAGATAAGAGGGCAAGCAGCCCCTGTGTCGGGAGGCTGTGCCTCTGGTCGTGGTGGATGTGGTGCATCCTCTGCAGGGGCACTCTTGTCCTTTATAACTGGTGCTGGCCGTCTTCTTAACCTGCAGCAACATACAGAGGATTTGGTGGATTGGCTAGCCAGGCCATCCTCATCCTCCGAGTCCTCTGCCAGCCACTCTTCAAGTGCTTTACAGTCCACCTCAGCTGCCAAAGCATCTAATGCAGCCTCCATGTCCACAGCTACTCCTGCCGTAGCCTCGCTATCACACACGGAGGAGTCAGCTGAATTGTCTGACTACAATGACAGTGACATGCTGCTTGAGGATGCGCAGCAACTACAGTGCTCTGATTCAATCTCTGAGGTTGAGCAAGGGAGTATAATCAACCTAGAGGAAGGGGGTGATAACACACAAATAACTGGCACTCATGTTGCCCCAGCAGCTGCAGCATACTGCCAAGTTGGCTCCAGTGACAAGGAGATAGGGGGTGAATATGACATTGATGATGAGGTCACTGACTCCACCTGGGTGCCAGATCGAACTGAGGAATCAAGTGAGGAGGAGGGGGAGAAGGAGGAGGAGGAGGCACAGCAAACACGAGGCACAACATCCTCTGTGACCAACCATAGCACTAGCCAGTCCAAGGCATCAGATGTCAGAGCTGCTCCAGTGCAGAGCGCTGTTGTCTCAAAGAACACATGCAGGAACTCTGCTGTCTGGGAGTTCATTAAGAAATGTGCAGCAGACCCCACCGTTGCTATTTGTAATCTATGTCAGAGGAGGCTGAAGCGTGGGATAAACACCGGACACTTGGGTACCACATGCTTGAGGCGACATATGACCACCCGCCACGCATCCCGTTGGCGCAAAACTTTGCGTAGGTCCTCCTCCTCCTCATCTGTCTCTACCCCCACTGTATGTCCTGCCATGTCATTGCCTACAACCTCCACTGACAGGGATGATGCTACAGTAATGGATGTACCAGGTCCTTCCTCTCAATGTGACATCCTCCCAGCAGCTGAAGATTTATGCAGTCAGATCACGTTGCCGCAGCTGCTGCAGCGTAAGAAAAAATATAGTCCCAACCATCCCCAAGTACAGCGTCTAAATGCCAGCTTAGCAAAATTACTCGCATTGCAGCTGCTGCCTTTCCAGCTGGTGGATTCTGCTCCCTTCCGTGAATTTGCTGAATGTGCTGTACCACAGTGGCAGGTTCCAAAACGCCATTACTTTTCACGCAAGGCCATTCCAGCACTATACCAGCACGTGGAAGACAATGTTATCCAGTCATTGGGATAGGCAGTCAGCAACAAGGTGCATGTGACTTTAGACACGTGGTCCAGCAAGCATGGACAGGGTTGTTACATTTCCTTCACGGCACACTGGGTAACTCTGATTGCAGCTGGGAGGGATCCAAGACGGGGCTCTGTGCTGGAGCTTGTTCATCCACCACGCCTCCAGAAAGCTGCTTGTATGAGGTCTGTCTGCTCCACTGCCACCACCTCTCCCTCTTCCTCCTCCTCCTCCTTCTCTGTCTCTGGCAAAGTGGCAGTTAAACCGATGCCTGACCGGGTCTACGCAATGGCTCAAGCAAAAAGAAACCATACTGTGCTTGAGCTGGTTTGTTTAGGGGACAGGAGCCACACCGGGCCAGAAATTCTGTCAGCTCTGCAGGGCCAGGTGCAGAGATGGTTAACACCACACCAGCTTGAGCTGGGAATGATCGTCTGTGATAATGGCAGCAACCTTCTCTCCGCCCTACGCAAGGGTAAATTGACGCATGTACCATGCCTAGCACATGTCCTAAATCTAGTGGTACAGCGTTTCCTAACCAAGTACCCAGGGCTGCCAGAGCTTCTCAGCCAGGCCATAAAAGTCTGCAGCCACTTCAGACGGTCATTCCCAGCAAGCATTCGCCTGGCAGAAATTCAATGAGAATTCCATCGTCCCACAAACCGTCTGATCTGTGACATGCCCACCAGGTGGAACTCGACATTAGCAATGCTGCAGCATCTGCACAAGCAGCAGAGGGCCATCAACGAGTACCTGTGTGAGTATGGCACAAGGACAGGTTCAGGTCAACTTGGTTTCCCCCCCCCCACAGTGGCTGATGATCAAGGATGCATGCACTGTACTGTCACCATTTGAGGAGGCAACGAGGATGGTGAGCAGGGACAGTGCATGCATCAGTGACACAATTCCTTTAGTGTTCCTGCTGGAGCACACTCTGCGGGGAATTATAGATGTGGCTCTAGAGGCAGAGGAGCGGGAGGAAGAGGAGGCCTTCCCTAGCTCTCAAGGCCCCAGTCTTTCCGCAGACAGCATTCCAGCGGGTCCTACTCAGATCAGACAGGAGGAGGAAGAGGAGGAATATTTAAGTAGTGGGGGCATTGAAGGTGGGGATTCCTCAAGAGAGGGTTTCGTGTGCCCAGAAACAGAAGGGCTAGTGCGTGGCTGGGAGGAGGAAGTGCACGATACGGTCATCCTCATTGACCAGGAAGACTCGGAAACTAATGCCACCTCCAACCTACGCTGCATGGGCTCCCTAATAATGCAAAGCCTGCTAAAGGACCCCAGGATTTGTGCTATCAAGGAGAGGGATCATTACTGGTTGGCAAGCCTTCTTGATCCACGATACAAGGGTAAAGTTGCAGAGCTCATCCTGCCCGCACAGAGGGAGCACAGGATGAAAAAACTTGAGGACGCTCTAAAGCGACACTTGTGTAACACCTTTCCAGGCACTGATAGATTACCAAGTGCTGACACAAGTGCTTCTGAGGCTGCGGATGATCAGAGGAATAGTGGTGAAGGCCAGGGCCACTTGACTGATGCATTTTTAAATTTTTTTAGTCCACGATGCCCAGGGCGTCAAATGTAGGCACCCATTGCCAGCGTCTTCACCATATGGTGCAGGACTACCTAGGGGCAAGGGCAGACCTGGATACCTTTCCAGCAGATGATCCACTGGCTTACTGGGTGTTGAGATTGGATCACTGGCCAGAACTTAGCCAATATGCTATGCAGCTACTAGGTTGCCCTTCATCCAGCGTGCTTTCTGAAAAAACGTTCGGTGCCGCTGGAGGTTTTGTCATACACAAAAGAGTGCGTCTGTCCACCGACTCTGTAGTCCAGCTGACATTTATAAAAATGAATCAGTCCTGGATCAGCAGCTATCAACCCCCTGATGCTGACGTAACTGAATAGATCGGGGATGTCTTCTGCATTCACAAAACCTCCAGCACTGAACTCTTCCACAATACCACAAAAGGGTTATGGTATGAATGCACTTGCTGCCATGAAAGGCGCAATATTTGGCTGCACTGACGCCTTTGCCAGATTTATATCATTTAAATTTTTTGAACCGCAGGGTCCAACCCTGCACTCTTCCACAATACCACAAAAGGGTTATGGTGTGAATGCACTTGCTGCCATGAAAGGCGCAATATTTGGCTGCACTGACGCCTGTGCCAGATTTATATCATTTTAATTTTTTGAACCGCAGGGTCCAACCCTGCACTCTTCCACAATACCACAAAAGGGTTACGGTGTGAAGACACTAGCTGCCATGAAAGGCACAATATCTGGGTGCACTAACGCCTTGACCAGAATCATATATTTTAATATAGGACCACATGGTCCACCCCTGCATTCTTCCACAATACTACAGAGGGGTTACTGTATGATGATACTTGCTGGCCTGGCAGTCTTGTACCAAAGGCACAATATCTGGGTGCACTGACGCCCATTAACAGATAAAATAAACCTTTTCAATATAGGACCACATGATCCACCCCTGCATTCTTCCACAATACTACAGAGGGGTTACTGTATGATGATACTTGCTGGCCTGGCAGTCTTGCACCAAAGGCAGAATATCTGGGTGCACTGACGCCTTTACCAGATGCATATCTTTTTAATATAGGACCACAAGGTTCACCCCTGCATTCTTCCACAATACCACAGAGGGGTTACTGTATGATAGTACTTGCAGGCCTGGCACCAAAAGCACAATATTTGGGTGCAGTGCCACTGATGCCTGTATCAGATTCATATCCTCAGAGGGGTTACGGTGTGATGGCACTTTTGGGGATGCTAAAGGACCAATTTTGAAGCACCTATTGTTACTTTCATACAAAGCCTGCATAAGTTTCACAATAATTTAGCCAAAAAAATCAGTAAACTTTTTCTGCGTGTCCGAAAATGTCTCCTCTTTTCATACAGACTGCCACCCCAAGCAGTTGTTTATGGATAGATTAAAGGAAACGCATTTACCGTCATTTGAAACATAATTTTTTTTGTTTTTAAGTGTTTCTATACATCCTACAAATCTGCCACTTCACGGGCAGGTTATGGGGACCTCCTAGGCACGATATTTGAAGGAATTTTTCGTTTTTATTTTTAACCTTTATTTCATGGAAAACTCACTGCCCCTTTAAAAACGTATTTTTTAAAACTTTTTGTCCTTGTTTCCTGTCCCCCAGGGCACTACCCAGACCCCCATACACCTTTTATGGCAAATATGTAGCATATATGCCCACTTGGAGGGCACTCTAAAAACCGAATTTTCAGCCCCATTGACTTGCATGGGGTTCGGGTAGTGACCTGGGGGCACTCGGGGGGTGTTCAGCTCATCCCTAGAAATGAGCCCTATTCCCGTGGGAACTCACAATCTAGAAGGGTTGGGGGTGGAAACAGGACGAGAAGACTGCAAGGTGAGAGTGATGGACTGGTTGCGTCAGTGTGTTGGGTGGTAGGCGTCCCTAAATAGGAATGTCTTAAGGGAGCGTTTGAAGGAAGAGAAACTAGGGGAAAGTCTGACCGTACGATTCTGTCACTTTCGATTCTGACCTAACGTTCTCTCTCCACGTCCAGACAATGACCAAATCTTGTTACTATCAACTCAAGAACATCGCCCGCGTCCGACCCTTTCTGGTGCAAGAAGGTGCTGGTTCATGCTCTAATCGTTTCACGACTTGATTACTGTAACTTGCTCCTTGTTGGCCTCCCCAACTCCCATATTGCCCTTTGCAATCTGTAATGAATGCAGGTGTCAGGCTTATTTTTCTAATCAGACGCACCTTGCGTACCTCTTCCTTCTGCCAGTCCCTCCAGTGGCTTCCTGTATGTTTCAGGATAGAGTTTAAAATACTGACGCTCACATTCAAATCATTCAATAACTCAACCCCTCCCTACATGTCTTTGCTACTATGCAAACACATCCTGTCTAGACAACTCCAGTCAGCGGGCGATCGCCACCTGTCATCTGTCTACACCCACACGGCCAACTCTCATCTCCACGACTTCTCAAGGGCAGCTCCGGTCCAGTGGAATGACTTGCCTCGCCCTATCAAACCCTCCCCTGATCTTCGGGCCTTCAAGAAATCCCTGAAAACTCATCTCTTCAGATTAGCGTACCACATTACCAATGCAACTCATCCCACTGCTCACCTACTCACACATGATTGAAGCTGCTTCAATGGCCCCATCATTCCTGAACCACTGTCACCAATGATCTTGCTGCTCAGTAAAATTCCCCTTGTCCCTCTACACCTACAGGGTTATTCAAAGAGAGGTGAAAAGCAGGAGAATGACTGGAGAATGGAAAATTCTAGGTCAAAATATCCAAACCAGAAAAATTCTCCCATTCATCTCACTTTCCAAATTGGCTATTTTGACCTAAAATGTATCCATTCTCCAGTCATTCTCCTGCTTTTCACCCCTCTCTGAATAACCTTGCTTGTGTTTCCATCCTATGTCCGTTTATCTGTGTCTTGTTTCCTTTGGTTATTGTAAAGCGCTGCAGAAACTGTTGGTGCTATATAAATGATGACAATAATAATAAAAATAACAAATCAGGAGGACAGCACAGCAACTAACACATTCAAAGACTTCAACAGTAGCTTATATATTTAAAGATTTAAAGATTTTACCAATTTTTAACCATTTAAAGATTCTAACAACTCCTAACTCTTTCAGAATTTCAACAGTTTTCAACCCTAAACTCTGGTAACACATGATGGGAGTTTAATTCACAATACAGTATATGGCCATAAATTGATTAAGCTTGTCTACAGGGCCTATAAATATATATATATATATATATATTATTGCAGAAGCCACTTGCACATCACAGCAATCCAACGATATATATATTTATATATATATATTATATATATTATAGAATAATCAAGATTATAGGTACTATGCACCTTCCTAGAATAACACTGTAAATGCCTTTTTAAAGACTGGCTATAAAATATATGAGGGATCTAGAAAGTATATATTGTGCACAGCAGGTAACCACTGATCAAAGGCAAGGCTAATCACATCTGGTGACAACCAATTAATTTAATGACGATCTAACATATTATTATTCTACTAGCATCAGCAGAATCATTTGTCATGTCACATTCAAAGGCTGCTTCCTTGTAGACATGGTTCTACATGTTTGCTTTATTTGGTATAATTTCATTATAGAATAAAAAATATTAAACAAGATGAACCTTACTAATATAGTGGAATCTAATAGAAAGTAAATGCACTGTATTTGTTGGGTCAAATTCTGAATGGCAATTTTAAGTACACAGAAAACCCTTCTTTCTCCAGTCCAAACTCATCAGTTTTGACCAAAATTCTGGTAACAACATGAGGGAATATTAAACATTATCATTTAAGTGTCTATTCACCAAGCACCAAAATCTCAGCAAAATTACGGTGCTTTTCAGTACAGCACAGTTCAATGCACTTCGGCGATTCCATTTTGTCGACAGTACGTTGAGTTCACTATTCACCGAATGGTCGTCGTAGTGAACCGAAGATGGAGTCGCTGAAGCCTCATGAAAAAGTTGGAGAACGTCGCCGAAAAGCACCGAAGAGTGCTGAAGTGGTCGTGACGAGTTCCACTGAACTGGAAAAAAAAAAGCAGAACTCTCCTATTCTCCTAATAGGTTTTTAAAACCAATAAAAATGCAATAAAATGTGTATAAATAATTAAAAGGTCTTTAAAGACAAATAAAGAGGTATGTTACAGAATTTTAAAAACTTTAAACTGCCGAGCTGCCTAAATGATGAAATTCACAGTTTGGTGCAATTCAGTGGCAGATTAAGTCCTTAGTGAATAGACCCTTTAGAATCATTGGTAATTTCACTGTGGAATCTTTTTCAGAATGTGAGAGCGTCTGAAGATAGGAAGAATATTGTGTAGTCTGCCTGAATATTAAGTCCACAGCAGGGGCGGATCCAGACACAGGTTTCGGGGAGGGGGCATTCTACCAGTTTTGGCTAAGAGCTGGTGTTGGGTTTGCAGTGACAGGCAGATTTGCCCCCAGATATTTGCCCCAGCTCACATGGATATATATTTATTGGCCCCTAACTCACATAGATGTATATAATGCCCCAAGGCAGCTCACATGGATATATATATCTGCCCCCAGTTCACACATGGGTAATATTTGCCCCCAGCTCACACATGGGTAATATTTGCCCCTTAGCTCACACATGGGTAATATTTGCACCCGGCCTGCTCACACATGGGTAATATTTGGCCCTAACTCACACATGGGTAATATTTGCCCCCAACTCACACATGGGTAATATTTGCCCCCCTGCTCACACATGGGTAATATTTGCCCCCACCTCACACGTGGGTAATATTTGCCCCCACCTCACACATGGGTAATATTTGCCCCCACCTCACACATGGGTAATATTTGCCCCTTAGCTCACACATGGGTAATATTTGCCCCTTAGCTCACACATGGGTAATATTTGCCCCCAGCTCACACATGGGTAATATTTGCCCCTTAGCTCACAAATGGGTAATATTTGCCCCTGGCCTGCTCACACATGGGTAATATTTGCCCCCAACTCACACATGGGTAATATTTGCCCCCTGCTCACACATGGGTAATATTTGCCCCACCTCACACATGAGTAATATTTGCCCCCACCTCACACATGGGTAATATTTGCCCCACCTCACACATGGGTAATATTTGCCCCTTAGCTCACACATGGGTAATATTTGCCCCCAGCTCACACATGGGTAATATTTGCCCCCAACTCACACATGGGTAATATTTCCCCCCCCCTCACACATGGGTAATATTTGCCCCTTAGCTCACACATGGGTAATATTTGCCCCCAGCTCACACATGGGTAATATTTGTCCCCGGCCTGCTCACACATGGGTAATATTTGCCCCAACTCACACATGGGTAATATTTGCCCCCCTGCTCACACATGGGTAATATTTGCCCCACCTCACACATGGGTAATATTTGCCCCCACCTCACACATGGGTAATATTTGCCCCTTGCTCACACATGGATATATTTGCCCCTTAGCTCACACATGGGTATTTGTGCCCCAGCTCTCACCTCCGCCCCCGGTGTGCAGCAGAGCCAGAGACAGTGTGGCGCCTCCTGCTAGATTTCCAATTCCCGCCCATGTGACTCACCATGTGACCACCTGACCTGTCCAACCAGCGCCCGCCCCGGATGATTGACAGTCACCCACGTGACTGAGTTAGTGACGTGGGGGGGCATGGCTGGCTCGGCCTCGTTCACTTCCTGTTCCTTCCTGCTTGCTGCTCGCTCGCATTTTGAGTCAGTGCGGCGGCGGCAATGATCCGGGCAGGACAGGCAGGCAGTGCGTGCCGCGGGTCGCGGTGCGCGCTGCTTCAGTTTGGCCGGCCCGGCATTGCAATGCGTCTGTCTTACACTCTGATGCTGCAGCTGAGCTGAAGGCAGACAGAGAATCTCGGGGGGGCAATTGCCCCGTTGCCCCCCCCTGGATCCGCCCCTGGTCCACAGATCACACAGTGAACCATTGTAAGTGAATAATGCTGAATTTGTCTTCCCAATATGCTACACCGTCAAAGTGATATTTTGCGAATCTATTAGGTTTATTCAGAGAGCACGGAAAAGTCACCGACATTTCATTGCTCTCCCATTCCCCGCACGTTGGATAATACGATTCGCCAACCCTGCGGTGAGTTCAACATTCACCGCAGAGTCTCCAAAGTGCAGGGAACAAGTCGCCGAACGCATCCAAAAACCACCACAAAACTGCCAAATTGATCCGAAAAACTGCCACAAACCTGCCGAATGCATCCGACGATCTAAACAGAGCGCCGACCATCTGTTGGAAAAGCCAACAAGCCGACAAACAAGTAAAAAAGAAGGCGACTTTTAAAAGGTGCTAGCTACTAAAATACTACTGCATGAAAATGCCTGAAAACAATATATAAAGTCCTTTGAATAAGAATATAAAGGACTGTTACAGAAAAAAAGAGCCGTTTTAAAAAAATTGCCACCAAAATCCTGAAAAATGCCTTAAAAAACCCTGTTTAATGAAACCACTGAAAATCTGGGCATTTCACTGACATTTCAGTGCTGTTCGGTGTTCTCTGAATAGATTAACCATTACTTCTCTATGGGAAGTCCATTGCCGACAAAGATCACCGTATTACACAGGTAATTCGCCAATATTTGGCATACTGCCAGCTTTTTGAATAGCCGAATGGTCCCGAAATTGCTCTGTACAGAGAAATTCACTCTTCGGGGCAATTTCAGGGCCAAATCGTCTCTCTTTGACTAACCCTGTATGTCATTGACTGCTTTCTTACCATCATAAAGTATAATGAACTGCTCAAGAGCACCATATCCGCTACCGGGAATAGAGATGACCTATTAAAGAATTGATTAAAAAGTACAATACCAGGTCCGACTCCCGCTGGCACCAGTAGCCTCCTCCAGCTGGCTTGGCTTCTCCTCAGTCTCCCAGAGGACCCCACTCCGCTACAACCCTGTGTACCGGACCCGTGGATGTATCAGCATAGCTGTAACACTTCAATGTTCTTGAACCCAGGACATACTTGAAAACGAGAGAAATCTCAATGTATCCTTCCTGGTAAAATCCTTTATAAAAAAATAAATAAATAAAATAGCGTTGGGCACGTTAAGTTCTGATACTGCTGCCATTTGTGAGTTCCGTATGAACTGACATAGACAAAGAACACGTTGAGGGCAGTGGAGAGGTGCAAGATGTAGCATGTTCCTTCTCAATTAAAGGCATGTGGAGGGAAAGGAACAGGACAAAGATGCTGGGAAAGTGGAGGGTCAAAGATATACACTGAGGAACGGGGGCAAGTACATACACACTAGGGAAGGAAGGGCAATTAAAAGCACAAAGGCGGGGGATAAGTAGATACACACAGGGCAAAGGGAACAAGGACATGTACATGGGGAAAGGGAGGGGCACGGAGAGTCATACATGGTTAGGAAGAGGAACAAGACCAAGCACACACATTTTTTATGTTCTAGACTTCTATGAGTTTTAATTATATTTACATATTACAATTATATACTCACTTGATATTTTGTTCTTGTAAGTTCCTGCACAGCCAGTGGAAGAACACTGGTCAACTACTTGTTCTCCTCCACGTCTTTCGCTCTATGTTGAGAGAAGACAGTGGATTCATCCATCCTCTTTGTTGTAGGATGAAGGCTAAGTTATGAATTTGGGGCTATATTTGTTTCAGTGTTACGTTATTAACAGAAAATCTTTTAACACCAGGTTTTGGCAGCCAGAACTTATATTTTTTATATTTTTTGCTTCCAGCTGCAAGCAGGACTACTGAGCAACCTTGGATTCACTCATTATTCTCCAGCTGTCCCAGCAGAAACTCTTTCCTAGGCTGTCATAACAGCCAAACCGCTACAGTTGTTTGTACCGCAACTGGAGTAGAACAGGAAATGTTGACTTTAACGAGTGGGGCCATTATACTTCACGATTCACTCATTAATGAAAATGGTGCAGGTATAATAGGACCCACTGTATTGTGTTTGTCATTGTTTTGGTTTTGGGAGGCAAGTGCCATGACGAGTTGCTCAGTAAGAAGTCTCGAGATTTCTGATGGCAGCCCTGGTTACAAAGCTTGCAATTGCTCTATGATAGCTTGATGGCCTATCTGAATGTTTGGCATTCATCTTTCAACACGTGCGTGGGCAAGCATTGTTACTTTGTCCAATTTTCATTGTACTGTTTGTTCAGTTCATCTAAAATTCTGAAAAATATATTTTTTCTTCAACATAATTAGTTTTCTGCCAGTGAATGAGTCCGTGCAGGCACAGAGACTTATTACCTGATAAATAATCAATCAAAGCCACACATTGGCAAGATACTGGCAAAAAAAAGAGGGCTAGCGACAACATTGAACCCTCACCCATTGCTAGCCGGTGAGGGATGTAAAAGATACAATAATGATAATAAAATGCCAAGAAGCTCACCCACTCCTGCTGCGTGCTGCATTTAGGATTAACTAATTGCTGGTCAGTGGAAATTTTCACATATGTGACTATCTATAATAATCTATAAAATTTATAGTAATGGGATAATTATTTGTTGTGAGTTGGCCTCATTTTATGCCAAACCAGTTCAAGAATTGGATTTGCTGCAGGAATATTTTCTCTTAGTTATGAGTATTTGTTGTATAATATTTTAAATAGAATGCTAGTTTATCTTAGACGTTCATAATATGAAGTACCTGTTCAACAGATCTCTTACGTAGATGTTAATTAGTAAAACTTCATTTGGCAGAGAGTATAGCTGCATAATTTATCATGCATAAAGATTATCTTTTCAACCATAAGGAAGAAAACTCACAAAGAGACAACATCCATTCTTTCCTTTGGGGTTCCCTTAGGAGATAAAGTAAAATTTTATTTTATTTCTTACTTGTGAGGTCCATAGGGAGCAGAATAGTGCAGTTCTACATCAGAGGGATGCATTCCATCTCAGTGAAGAAGGAGTAAATGAAAATATTTTCTTTACTCATTTGACAAGTCTTGATATAAGATTAAATCACACAAAAGAATTAAATTGTTATTCTAAGTATAATATTTGCGTACACAATTTTATATAACTACATATGTGGCATCTTATCAAGCCTGTGAAAAAAATATTACTGCATTTTAATGATACACATTGATAATGTGTGTTTATTTACAATGGGTGTGTAAGAAAAGATTTGTTGTAATTGCCAACACCCCATCGGACGACGCAAAATATTTTAGGGTGTGTGCACATGTTACATTTATTATTTACAAAATGAAAATGATCACAAACAGTTAATTTTCATATTCTTTATAAAAAATAAAAATAAAAATAAAAAAAAACCAAAACGTGGAGATCTGAACTAAGAAGTCAAAAGCAGAAGCACTTTACTAAACGGACACAGTCGCGCATGTCTATACCCCACCACCTGATCATGTCTCCATGTGAAATGCTCAGGTGTGGGACTTACCACTATAGCCTCTGCCCTCCCACGAACACCGACAGGGTTATTCAGAGAAAGGTAAAATTCAGGAGAACTTTTGGAGAAGTGAAAATTCTAGGTCAAAATAGCCAAACCAGAAAAATTCTCCCATTTATCTCACTTTCCAAATCAGCTATTTTGACCTAGAATTTTCACTTCTCCAAACTTCTCCATAGTTTCACCTTTCTCTGAATAAGCCTGAAAGTGTACACAGTGGTTGGCGAACACCACTCATGTATTGGCAATACGTGCTCGGGAGTTGCTACCCTCAGTGCACCAGTGGGGCTCTACCTGCCCTTGATATCCTGCTATGATACATGATCACCGATTCCTGAGCCATTGCCTGCGCTCATGACCTCTCTACCTTTTTCCTAACCTTTTGATCTTTGGACTTGTTGACTGCATTCTTGTGTTTATCCCTCTTTCTAAGATGCTCTGGACTACCCTGCTCTGCATTCTGGTTCCTGCCCGACTAAATTATTTCACTCTTTCAATAAAAGAAGAGTTCAAAAGAATTCTCCAAGACAAGAAAATTTTGCCAGGCAACGTTTGCTGAACCTCAAAGGGATTTTTTCTATATATTCTTCTTTGTTTGAATTTTTGCAAGTATGGCTGTAACCCACCAAATCTCACTGCCTAATTACATGGAGAAGGCAGTATGCCAGTAAAACTGCTATTGATTTGCTCCCTGGATGTCTCCTCCATTCTCAAATCCCCACAGTTTTTGGAATTCCTGTGGGATGTAAACAGTCAGAAAAAAGAACAACATTGTGCTGATTAGTCTAAGGTACACTTTAGGTTGGAAATGTCAACATATGTAATGCATTATATGGATTTTTTTTGGTTTTGCAAAAAGTATAGATGAGGCAATGTTTGCAAATTAATGTAAGAACTGTATATGGAATTTAGTGTAAAGTGATAGTGAAAGCGACCTCCTTTTCCCATACGTATGCAAAGAGTATAAGTGCTTCTGGTGTTTGGAGTATACTTTTAAGAATTGTTATTGGACCTTAGTACAAGTCACATGGTTGTGTTTGCAAAAGGCTTTGTTACTACCATGATGTCATACAAAATGATCATTATTTTTTTTGAGAAATTATTTTACCAGGAAGGATACATTGAGATTTCTCATGTTTTCAAGTATGTACCGGGTGGCGAGTATGTACTGTTATTTGTCTCGCCCAAAGACACTTACTGGAGAGGTGCTCTTGCCGGGATTCAAACCTGTGTCCTGATGGTTATAGAACAGTGATGTTACCTCTACTCTATGGAACTAATAATTGCACATTGTGGCATTGTAAGTCAAGATCTCGGACTACAGACAATCTGTGACTTAAAATGTACTTATGTGTCTTCTAAACTAGGAATGTGGAACACAAAATAAGCCATAGGAATAATCAATAATTACCTGTTTATGCATGTTCACACCTATAAACAATAAAATGTACAGGCTTTATAAGATACATCATTAAGTACTGGTCTATATGATCATCCTCTATTTAAAAAAGTGCTAATTGTTTCCATGTGTACTTGCTATACATCTGTGAAATTTGTTATAAAATATTGGGCTCACACGAAGAAAATATATTCAAATAGTACAAAATAGTTTATACCATCTTGCTTACCGTTTCAAAGAGGAGCAGAATAGTTACCACTAGCGATATGTCATTGTCACTGACAGTATCCAGAGTTTCACTTATAGATAGCAGTGGTAACACGTGAGCAGTAATGATTTGCTGCCATTGATATTTTCTCAATGTACCTCAAGTGGTTTACAGCTCCACTTGTAATGAGGCCCATAGAGTTGTATCCTATTTTAATTTGACTGGGCTAGAAAGGTGACATAGAGAATAAATTCTTCTTTCTAGGCTTCATTAAAGCTCAGTGAACACTTTACGGAAATCTTTTAAAAGTATTTTCATCTCAAGGATAATCAAACACCTTAACTACTACTTAACAGCGTAGAACAATTCAATGTTTTGACATCCATGTTTCTCGCTTAGAAGTGTTATCACTCATTTAGTGACTCAATTCATCTGACATTCCCTTGAAATAAATAATTGGACTATTAAGCTTTTATTTAACTACGATTTTATTTGCTTGGATACTAGCATAAGCCTTTGCTTAATGACTGTGAAATAGGCTTTATCTGCAGTACAGTTTAACAACGGTATCATTGATTTCTTGGCACATTTTTCTGCTGCAAATATTTTTTTCTAGTATCTCGACAAAGCATCTTAGAATCACCTTACCGAATAAATATTTTATCTATAAGTTTTGCTGCGTCAAAATACTTGTGCATTTACAACCTGCCTATATCAAGTAGATGATAAATATATAAATCCATAGATGTTTATATATAATGTATTTAAAAAATATATATTTATATATCTTTAAATGTTTCAAATCAATCAACCGTTCGCTTGAGGATTTTAAGAATGAGTGCAATGGGTAAGGAAACATTCCAGTACAGATTGCCTGCTAGTCAAGGTTAATTAGGAATCAATCTTCTCCCTTGCTTCCCAAAGGAAGATAATTTCTAGATTGCTTATTAATTAAGAGTGTAAAATGTGAATAGGTTCCATTGAATAATTGCTCTCTAATGTGCAACTGATGCACCAGAAGTTTCCAACGGAGAAAAAAAAAACCATCCTGTTAAACAACCTATTTTCTACATGAGCAGATCATTGGGAGATATCTGTAAGAACAGATAGATATTTGTGAAAGATGGTAGCAGTAAATTAAAAGGTGAAAAAGGTAATCAAGTCTATATTCACTTATGTAATCATTAAGGATAACCTATTGCTAGGGTAATTTGTGAGTTTATATGCAAAGTAACAGTACAATTCATGCATGACACCATGTCTTTCAGCAGCAAAATATTTTAATTGGAAATGTCTCTCCATATTTGTGTTCTGTGTACTTCTCTTAAAAAAGTGTTCTAAGAGTTAATTTGATCAAGCCAAGCTTGCATCAAGCAAAACATCAGTGATTCAGATGATACAACCTGAGAAATGTTGAAAAGAAATGCAATTGACCAAGAATAAGATGATTTATGAAATGGTTTGGACAATGTACTAAGGTGTTTATTATAATGAGAAAGTCTCTCAAAATTCTGTGTTAAAATTACACTATAGAAACATAGAAACATAGAAAAATGTCGGCAGATAAGAACCTTTCGGCCCATCTAGTCTGCCCAATTACATGGATACTTAACCTGGATTTATCTTTTGTTTAGGATAGCCTTATGCCTATCCCATGCTTGCTTAAATTCAATTACTGTTTTGGCCTCTACCACTTCTACTGGAAGACTGTTCCATGTATCCACCACCCTCTCAGTAAAATAATGCTTCCTGATGTTACTTTTAAGCCTTTGCCCCTTTATTATTTATAAAGTGCCAGCCTATTCCACAGAGCTTTACAGTAGGTAAGACGAAACAAAAAAGGATCAACAAATAATTTTGACATACGGTCAGTGATATGAATAGAGCACCCTGCTCCAATGAGCTTACAAGCTAATAGGAGTGGGGTGACACACAGCGGTGAGGGTAAATTGCCGAGTATCAGGGTTATTCAGAGAAAAGTGAAAACCAGGAGAACTGGCAGGAGAAGAGAACAATCTAGACCAAATAGCCAATTTGGAAAGTGAGATAAATGGGATAATTTTTCTGGTTTGGCTATATTGACCTAGAATTTTTACTTCTCCAGTCATTCTCCTGAGTTTCACCTTTCTTTGAATAGACCTGTATGAGAAATAGTGGGCTGTGTAGGAGATCAGGAAATGTGCAATGGGAGATTATGGAGTGAGTTGATAGTTGATAGTGAAGTAATGTGTTTTTAGAAATATTTTGAAAGATTGGAGGAACAGGGAAAGTCGGATGTTGAGAGGATAGGAGTTCCATTATAAAGGGGTAGCTCAGTAAAAATGCTGAAGGCAAGCGTGGATAGTGCAGGTACAAGAACATGATAATAATATTAGGTCATTGGCAGGGGGAAGTGACTGGGATGAAACATTTTCATGGTGTCAATCCAATGAGTTTTTGGGGACCTCATCTTCCTGTATGTTTACCAAATCAAGCATCATTTTATAACAAAGTTAATTAAAGGGATATGCATGTCTAGAAAAAGTTTTTTTAACCCCTTAGTGACCGGGCGGTTTTACACAAATCCGTCTTTTAGTGACCGCTGCTGTTTTTACGTTTTGCGCTGTTAGTGTTTAGGACAATTTTTCCTCTTACTCGTTTATTCAACCCACACATATTATACACCCTTTTTCCCGCCATTAAATGGACTTTCTAGAAATACCATTATTTCTATCATATCGAATAATTTACTATAAAAAAAAATATGAAATATGAGGAAAAAAATGGTAAAAACACACTTTTTCGTAATTTAATCCCCAAAATCTACAACCACCCAAAAAGACCCTGGCTAAATAGGTTCAAAATTTTGTCCCGAGACTAGAAATACCCAATTTTAACATGCGTTTGCTTTTTAACCCCTTCACTGCTGAGACAGTTCACCTATGTGCGCTGCGCTCATTCTGACCATTTTTTGCTAATTATTTTTAGATGACAGCCTAGGTCCTATTTAATTAAACTCCCCCCAGACAAAAAAACTTTAAAAAAAAAAACATTTTTTTATTTTATTTAATTTTTTTTTTTATTTTTTATTTTTTTAAAAACCAAACCTGGTCATGTTTGGTATCATTTGAAAGGCCATAATCAGGCCTTTTAAATGATGGCAAATATGACCATCCAGCTGCCATGGATCGGGAGATAAAGGGATCCTTAGGATCCCCTTATCTCTACTTGGCAGCTAGATGGTTAACTGGCCCACTGACATCCTCACACATATGGTGAGGTTGTCAGTGGGTGGGGGGGGACCTGGAGGCTTGGCTGACATCCAAGATGTCAGCCCCCCTCCAGGTTTGAATCGCGTTTTGGCGCCAATTGGCGCCGAAAAGCGATCCGGCGGCGAAACTGTTAATGCCATACACCGCTGGAACGGGGAAGCTCTCCCCTCTCCATCGGTGCAAACGGCATCTCCCTAGCTTAAATGGTTGGGGAGATAGAGGGCTCCGAAGGAGCCCCCCCCTCCCCTCCATTGAAACACATGGGGGCACCTTCTGATGACGTCACCACGCAGCGTGGCGACGTCATCAGCCTCGCCTGCCCATGTAAATCACATGGGCAGGCTTCCTCCCTGCCAGATCGCCGTGGGATCTGACGAGGGAGGTGAGTATCGGGCAGGAGGGGGATTTGGCGCCGCTGACATACCCTGTACGTCCGCGGGTCTAAGGGAGACCCGAGGACAGGACGTACAGGGTACGTCAGGGGTCATTAAGGGGTTAAATTGACTTTTAAACACTTTTTTACTTTTATATAGACGAACTAGAATAAATCAATAAAAGTTTTAAAAATGTTTATTTTCTTGCTTTAAACTCTGTCATTTCATCTTCTCTGGCAACACCCCTCAGCTAGGGGTGTTTCTTCAGCTCATACTCCCTGAATAATCCCCACCTCCTCCCTGCCCACTACTCCACCCACTACTCCACCCATCAAAGCTTCACATGAACTACATTTCTTGCTCCATCTTGCCCACAGCCCCCATGCACCCCACTACTTCACATACTCAGCTATTACTCTCACCTAGTGTGTCACCCCTCTCCTCTTAGATTGTATGTTCTTGGGCAGGGTCCTCTCTCCTACTGTTCTGTGTGTTTAACTTGTATGGACATTTGATATTCTGCCTCTCCCATTGTACAGCGCTACGGAACTTGCTAGCGCAAATACCTGTGACTGTATGAACTAACACAAGCTGTGCACACTCAGAACCTCAGACTGGGGAAACTCACTCACCCACTGACACCCTCACTTGTGCTCTTTCATGGTTCACTGTCTCACTCAAACTCCCTCACACAGTCACTCCCTCTCACTCTTTCTTGTGCTGTCTGTCTCTTGTGCGCGCGCGCTCTCTCACTGCACCTTTCTTGTGATTTCTCTGCTTTATCCTGCTGTCTTCTTCTCTTTACTGTTTCTTGCTATGTCTCTGTGCTTTTCTTTCCTGTCCCTCTCTCTGCTGTCTCTTTTTCTCCCTGTGTGTATGGATTAATTTCCTTCCTTGTCTCTGCAGTAGCTGGGGGTGAAAGGTCAGCCCCGCCCACCCCTCAGCTCACAGTGCAGGATGGAGGAGGAGCAAGTCAGACGCACATGCTCAGTGTGTTATCTAGCTCTCCCTAGGTATATGAACTGATTGGTTAGCTTAAACTGCCTCCTGAGGTGGGCGTGGAAAACACCAAGAAAGAAAAGCAGGTAAATATGAAAAAATATCATATTTACTTGGTTTTTATGCCTGCTGAATGACGCTGCTGACTCAAAGGGCATAGCACATTTTTAAAAGCACACTAGCAAAGCATGCATGTCCCTTTGATGAAGCCTGCAGACAGGCAGGGGAAACACGTTTCGGTTTTGCCCTTATGTTTGTAATTATTTTAATGTTATTCCAATAAATTTTATTTAGATTTTTACACCTCGATCTTTTGGAGCAGCTTTTGTACTGCAAAATTCCAGGATTTCTGTAATTTCCAGAATTGGTGGTGTTGGAGGAAGAGGCATCATTGGGGCAGGACCCCCCCCCCAGTACCAAGGGGTCTAAAGTGCAGATACTGAGCCACTCATGCTGGGAAGCTCAGAAATACGTAAGTGAGATATTCCCAGTCTTCTATGTTGAGTTGTTCATACAATATTGCACTATATACCTGATGTTTTATTGCGGTACAACGGCTCAAAAGAGAAAATAACCCGACTGCCACAGATGAATTGTTCATGTTGGTGGGAGGGGCCCCCCATAGAGGCCTGAATGTGCTAGAAACAAGCCTAAAGGCTCCTCACTTGTGAGTGTAAATTTTCACCACTTTTTGAGATTAACTGTAGGGTTCTATGTTATTGCACTATTGGATTTGTTTATGCATTCTAGGTAATAGCATGCAAAGCTTCTTTGGATCCATATACAAGAAGAATATATATTGATCAATCTACTGATGCGCTCCCAGTTCGCAGAGCTGTGCGGTTGTATTTGTCTTTCATATATCTGGGTGAGGGATACAACCTGTGGTGAGTGTGACGGTGGGCCTGACCTGACATGGCACAGAAGGGGTGTGAGCTATTTGAGCAGTTGACATGACCCATGGATGTATAAACAAAACAAGGGATTTATTTACAACAGTACTATATACAGCAAGGAACCAAAACACCACAATGAAACAAAAGACCTGAGCACTAGAATTAAACCATAGACCTGAACTAAATATACAATAGATAAACAAACAGTTGAACAACCAAGGACCAGGGAAACTATAGACAGAAAGACATAAGAGAACTAAACACTAGAGTAACATGAGTAAAAACATAAACCTGTTTAAACCTAGAGAAGAAACATGAAATGCAAACATAAATACCAAACATGAACCATATGAACAAAACAATATGAATAACCAAGGACCTGGGAGACTATAAACAGATGAAAATACTGAACTGACAGAGGAGTAAACCCAAAACCTGAAAGTAAAGAATAAAGGGTAACTAGAACACATACAGGAGAACCTGAGCAAAAGATCCCTACTTCAGAACTGCAAGGTAAGTGAATAAGGATCAAGGAGATCAAGGCTTGGAACAAAGCAGACTGAAACATCAGAATGAGGCAGCGCCCTTCTTAGGGCGATGCCTGCTTATATAGCACATGACCAAATGAGAACAATTAAAGTCCAGGTGAGGTCCAGGCTTGGATGTGAACCAAATGTCCAGAACTAAATGCAATGTCCATAGAAGGCAGAGGGGGCACCAGATGTGCTAGAATGTCCAAAAACATGACTGGCAACTCCCACCTCTGCCAGAGGGGGCGCAGGACGTCACAGTGAACTGCACATCTGAGATAACTCTAACAATTAAATTTGTCTTACTATAATTCATATCAGTGCCAACACCAATACACCGTAATGGTGTATGTACTACAAATGCATGTCCCTTTAAGCATGGATGTGTAGTATAAATAATCAATATATACATTCATGTGAAAAAGAAAGTATACCCTCTTTGAATTCTATAGTTTTACATATCAGGACATAAATAAAAATGATCTGGTCCATTTACGATTTGGTAAATACAACCTCAGATGACCAACAACACATGACACATTACATCATGTTGTGATATTTTTAACTCCTTAAGAACAGGGGCAATTTTACAAGTTTGAAACACTTCTAAAAGTAGAAGTGTGCTGAGCTCATTTTGACTGTTTTCGCTCATCCTGTTTAAGCACGATTTGAAGTCACGTTTTATTGTACGACCCAGACAAATTATATATCTTTTTTTTCGGCAGATTCATAATATATCATCATGCCCTGCCAAAGTGCTATAACAAAAAATGTAAACAAAATGTGAATTTCCATTACAATGTCAATCATCTACAACAAATAAAGTAATTTTTTTCACGTTTTATCATCCAAGCCTTTATGGTTGTATATTCTATGGGGTACACTTTTAAAAAAAAAATAGAAATGGGAACCTGCTACTGTATTTTTAAATATGTGGTTTTAGCTATAAAAACAAAACATGACTTTTTCGTTCGTGCAGCACTATTGTTCACATTATAATTGAAAAGTGAACAATAATGCTGCATTAATACATTTTAAAAAAATATATATTTTTATTTATTTTTGTGTACGCGTAACCTGGTCATGTTTGGTATCATTGGAAAGGCCATGCTCCGGATAGGTTTCAGCACCAAGAATAGCTGCTGTCCTTGGTGCTGAATATCTTTCAGCACCATGAAAAGCAGCTCCGTGGGCCTACGGCACCTCACTGAGCTGCTATCCATGGTGCTGAATAGGTTTCAGCACCAAGTATAGCTGCTGCCCATGGTCCTGAATAGGATTCAGGACAATAAACATTTCAGTGCTGTTTGGCGTTTTCTGAATAGATTAACTAACCACTGCTTGTCTATGGGGAATCGAGTTTAAGTGAAGCGGTATGACGAATTGATCTGTAAAAACGAAATCAATTTGTTTTATACCGTTTCGTTTTCATTTTGTTTTGTTTTTGTTCAAATTCATTTGTTTTTCGGACTGTCCTGGGCCAATCATTTCATTCTTCGGACTGTTTCGGACTGTTTTGGATGGAGTCGATAAGTTTTTTGGGAGCACTTCCGAAAAATGAAAATTATTGTTTGGAACGAAACAAAAAGCACATATCTCCTTATAACCCTTCCCAGATTGATGGACAGCATTAATTGCTTCTCTAATATAATTACTGATGTATTTTCTCTTTGGCATTTTGTTAACACACACCTCAATGCTCCAGACCAGCAAATTGATAAAACTTCTGCTTTTACAGCGATGGTCACACTTGCTGGTGATCACTTAATCAAGGGCATTTAATTAGCAGCACCTGGCTGCTACTTAACCCTCTTAATTACAATGGAGGCAGTAAGAATGTACTTAGTTTTTCACACATGGCTTCTGCATTTTGACCTAGGTTTTGTTAAATATATCATAACACTGTTCAATATGTCAATTGCTGTTGTACATCTGAGATTCTATTTACCTAATTTTAAGAGCTGCTAAGAACGAAATTATTTTTTTATTATGTCCCGATACGTAAAAACATAGAATTCAAAGAGTGTGTACTTTCTTTTTCACATGACTGTATGTTTTAAGTATGTTGTTACTAAATGTATTAACCCTTTCACTGCTGAGCCATTTCACACCTGTGTGCTGAGCTCATTTTTACCGGTTTCGCTCATCATGTTTAAACGCGATTTGAAGTCACATTTTATTATACAACCCAGACATATTATATATCGTTCTTTCCGGCAGACTTGGCAGATTCATAATATATCATCATTATATGTTTGCATCATGTCCTGCTTGAATATTATAGCACCAAATGCAATAAAATTTTAATTTCCATTCACCTACAGTGTGTAAAGTGTTTTTTTTTCACATTTTATCATGCAAGCCCTTGCAGTTATATTTTCTATGGGGTGCACTTTTTAAAAAAAATTAGAAATGGGGACTCGTTACATTTTTTTGGGGGGAAATTACGTGATTTTTAGCAAATACCCCCATAGAAAAAATCGTTAGTGTAGCATCATTGTTCACATTATAATTGAAATGTAACAATATTGCTGCATTAATAAAACTGGTGCGATGACTCTATTCCTGCCTGCTGGGTTCCCGGAGGCCGGGCTGACATTAAGGATGTCAGGCAGCACCGGAAGGGCTGCAGCGATCGTTCGAAATACTGGCCGACTGCTGCCACCTGTGCTAGGACGAGCTCTGCGCGTACATAGCACAGGAGAGCCACTTGGCTTAGCAGCCAAGTGGTTAAAGAAATTGTAGCATAATCATTAAGTAAGAATGCAAAAAGACCCTATTGCCAAGCAATTATAGCAATTTTTTATATAATGTAATTCTATAAACTGCTCACCACAACATAATAATTCAAGACACATGCATGTGCTTTGCCTGTGCTCCATCATTGATTTCATGCATGCTTGCTGAGTGTTTAATAGATAAAGTAATTACTATTTTATTTTATGATTATATAAATTTAGTACAATAGTGTTAATTACATTCTTCTCATTTGCAAAGCAAGTTATATCCTTTTCCCTTTTCTTTTATGACCACAGGTCTGTTCCATACATCAAGCAATACGTTTCTAAGACATTAGTCATAGTAATTAATTACCTATACTTCGAAGTTAAACATGTTATTTAAGCCGGTAGGAGTTCTCAAAATGATGTTACCTTTCAGTAATATTGAATTATAATAAATTACCCCTATGGTGCTTAATGAAATAAATTTAATTGTAAATTTTATTACCTAAATTATGCTTTTATGTTTTCCAGAACAGTACTTTTCCAATAAACCATCGAAAGTCCAGTGAATTGTATATATAAACTGTGAAAAGGCAGTTAATTGCGTGTATCCTTCACTAAAGAGCATTGGCATGACCAAATGGAACCCAGAAATCAAAGTGTAAGTCAAATGAAGCGCTTAGCAGGGCCAGATTTGCATCTCAAGAGCCTGTAGGCACAGAAATGTGGAGCGCCCCAGCTTAGATACTCATCTATGTTTAGTGGAATTGACGTGCACGATATTGATACCCCCAACTGTATCATTTCCACACCTATCACTTCAAGAGAAACAAATAAATTATGGTGGCGGTGTTCAATATAAAAGATGTGAATGCACTCTTATTACACACAGTGTCCACACTATAAAACAGTGGTTCCCAACCCTGGTCCTCAAGTATCCCTAAGGCCTGGTTCACACCTGGGCGTTTTACAGCGCGTTCCTACACACTGTAAAACGCTCAAACACTGAAATCCCATTATTTCCTATGGGCATGGTTCACACCTGGGTGTTTTACAGCGTGTAGGAACGCGCTGTAAAATGCCCTACGCCCAAAGAAGTACAGGAGCTTCTTTGGGGCGTATTACAGCGCGTTTGCAGCCATAGACTTCAAAAAACACGTGTACGACGCGCGTTTCTAATTGTCAAAAACACTCATAAAACACCCGACAAAAAACGCGCGTAAAACACGCATATGAGATACGCTCAGGTGGGATCCCAGCCTAAGAGGCCAGGATTCCCAGATATGTGAAGCACAGCACAGGTGACATGATTTGCTGCTCAGTGATTGCAGGATTCAGTCTGCATTTCCTCAAGGTAAACCTTAAAATCTGGTCTGTTAGTGGTACTTGAGAACAGGAGTTGGGAAGCACTGTTATAAACTATAATTATATTTTTCAGTAGTAGGTGTGTCATATGCTGGATACAAGTAACAGAAATTAATTTTGGTTAATCATTTCAAAGACAGAACTGAGAAAATAAATAAGATGGATAAGTGAGTGAACTAGCGCTTCTTTCTGAAAATTCCTTTGTTGGATTTAAGAGGTCATCTGTTTAATCCTCCAGTTTGCAAGTTTGCACATTCATTTATTTATCTTGCGGTTTTGCACAGATTTGATGCTTCACTTGATTGCTTCATATTTACTCGCTGCTATTTTCTGACAGGTTTGCAAATCTGCACTTTCTTACATTTCTGTTCTACTGCACACATAAAGTGCTTTATTACCCATTACCTTTGTGCACTCCTACACTTTATAGCACATTTATACAATTTTGCACATTTAGTACTGCACTGGACAGGTTTGCAAGTTTGCACATTCATTTATTTAATTATCTTGTGGTTTTGCAGGATGTGATACCTTCACTTTATTGTTTCATATTTTCTGACAGGTTTTGCAAGTCTGTGTTTTCTTTCATTCCTGTTTTTATTGTACACATGAAGGGCTATATTACATTCTCTGCGCAATTGCGCTTGCGCAGTGCAATTTTTTTGCGCAGGAAAAAAACATGATCGTGCGAAAATTTAAGTGGTATTTCGATCCGAGCGCATTTCTTCGTCTGTCAAAAATTTTCGTGTGTAAAAACGACACGCAAAACTGTGCGTAAAGTACATTGCGTGCAGAAATCTGTGTTTGAACTGTTTTTTCACGGATTCAGCCAATCAGAATTAAGAACCACCATTTTCTAACGTTAGGTTGTTGCGCCTGTCAAAGTCAATCTGAGTATATATGCTGCAGGAAAAAGAAAATAAAGCAATATATTAATTTTATTGTTTGGGTATGTGTAGAATGTGTAACTGTACTGTGCTGTATTTTTTGGTTTGTGCTTGTGTATTTCGTTTCGGCCAGGACGATCAAATTTACAGTTACCACCTGCTTTTCAAAGACGTTACGAAAATTCGCGCAAACCTTCGTTGCGCGCAGATTGTAATACCATCCACGTACCAGCGCACGAAAGCATTTGCGCTGACAATGTTGAGTATAGGATGCGCACACGAATTTTCGTTCACGCAGGTTCAACCGCGGTAGACGTTAACGCGTTCGTTGCGCATAGATAGGAATACGACGTTGCGCGCAAATGGTTTTTCCCCTCGCGAAATGCGCATTTGCGCACGCAAAACCACTTGCGTGAAGAATGTAATAGGGCCCTATGCCTGGTGATATATAATGAAAATGATTGTGTATAGCGTATCCAACACTGGCCTATTTACAACATATTTCCTGTGTTCCCTTTCACTACCAAAGTCAAGTTAACTAGATTTTGCATTGTAATACATTGAAAAGCAATCTTTAGCATATCAAAACCCCATTTGAATATCTTTTTAAGGGAAAATTAATGTGCCTCCTGTGGAGAAACAAAATTCACTGTGAGAATCCACTCCTGGCCCTCTTTAATACTGTAAAACAAGTTGCAAAGAGTAGCCCCAAACCTCACTGTCACTAAATGTTCAAAAACTTTGCTGCTGCATTTAAATAACCAAGGAAAGGACAGAATACCGGGAGAGCTCAGGGGTCACTCACTCCTGTGCAGAGAAAATATTTTGGAAATCTTAATTGCTGAAAATCCCTGTACAGTATACATACAATGTGTTACTGTAATTTACATATACAGGCACATACTGATATTATTTTTATGTTTTCTTGGTATTATTTGGAAGCTGCATTGCTAATCTCATTATAATCGCTACAAATGCCAATATGTAGGATATCTGGCCATTTTTACTATCTAACCTTATCACATTTACTGTATTTGACACAAAGATCATTTCTAGAAGCAAAATGGTGTTATAAGGGGCGCCAAGGCAGCAGGAAAAAATCCTCACAATATACAGTCAATACGGCAGCTATTTCCAACAATGGCTTTCCCTACATAAACCCAAGAAAAAGAGAAACAGTTGCATGCAGAAAATAGGAAAGCACCTATACATCTCCCATAGCTGTGAAGAAGATGTATGGAATCCACAAACCACACACAAATATAAATGGTAACACCTCAAGTCGTGTATATACTAGAGGTCATTACCAGTAAACGGATCACTGAAATGCTGGCGTTCTTGAATACATGCAAAAAAAACACACAACAATACACAATTGTGCAACATATATAAACTGATGATACAATAAAATCTTGTGACGAATGTCCACTCACGTGGGTCAGAGCCTGTATAAATCAAGGCTCTATATGACAGCACTGGGTCCCTTCAGGGATGACCCCGTCCCATGTCCATACGCTCTCTTGGCATGTCACATGTAAATGAAGGAAAAACACAGAGACGGACCATAGCATGATTCAATATAGCTTTTGTTGTGTTTTTTTGCATGTATTCAAGAACGCCAGAATTTTAGTGATCCGTTTACTGGTAATGTCCTCTAGTATATACACAACTTGAGGTGTTACCTTTTATATTTGTGCGAGGTTTGTGGATTTCATACGTCTTCTTCACAGTTATGGGATATGTATAGGTGCTTTCCTATTTTCTGCCTGTATGATAATAATGCAGACCCCGTGTGAAATTGTGCAAGATAAAGGACTAGCTAGAGTTCAGAATCTTTTTTGCAACAATGTTTATGTAACAGAAAAACAAATACATGTTCTATCAAAAATTATCAAATTTACATTGTTTTAATTATTTAATCGTTTATCAGAACAATTTCTGTGCATAATTTCTATTTTACTTTATATTTGATTGTTAACTTCACATCTCAGGTTTGAAATAAATGTTATAATATTCTTTAACAAAAAGAGCTTGATAGTGTAGGGGTTAAAGAGATAAAGGCATAAAACAGTATTCAAAACATTTTTGCAGAAAAACTTAATTAAAATGATTAATTCCTCAATTACTAGAAAACCTGAGACATAAAAGAGGTTATTCACTAATTTCCGAATTGCACCGGACTGTGAATTTCACCATCCGGTACAATTTACAGCTAATTTGTCTATTCAATAAACTGCCAATTCGCCAAGTACTGTTGAATTGACAGCAAAATACAGTACAATTCACCACAATTTGGCAGCAATGGCAGCGTTTGGCAGCACAGAAATTACCCCATAGAAGACTATTGTGTCTTCTATTCACAGAATGCTGAATTGCACCTAAATTCCAGCGAAATGCCCTGATTTTCTGTGTTTCAGTTCGACAGCTCTAAACAGGCGAATCCCATAGGATTCAATGTAAAAACGTGATATCTTTTTAAATTATTTTTTAAAGACCATTTATTCTTTTAATTTTCAGCAAAAAACGTTTTTTATTTTATTTTTTAGAACATCCTTTTTGTATTTTTTTGTATTTTTAGACAACATTTTAGTTTTTCTTATTATCCAAAAGCTATTTTTGTAACACCTCTCCAGTAAGTGTCCTTGGGCAAGACACCTAACGGTACATACTGGCCTCCCAGGACATACTTGAAAACGAGAGAAATCTCAATGTATCCTTCCTGGTAAAATACTTTCTCAAAAAAAAAGTACCCTTTTATTCTTTTTTTAAATTACATTTTTTATTAATTGGACGCGTTTTATTGATATTAACTCCTATTAGGAAAATAGGAGACTTTTTTCTGCAGTTCAACAGAATTTGCCATTGCCAATTTGGCGGTTATCGGTGCAATTCAAAGGTTTTCACCGACATCCAATAACTGCTACAGCAACTCCAATTTTGGCAAAATACAGTGATCATACGCTAAATAGTGAATTCATTGTATTTCCAGCGAAATGGGGTTGCCAAAATGTGGCAAAATGGGCTGAAACGCAGAGTACCAAAATTGCACACAATTTGCGTGCTTGTGAATAGACCCTAAAATCTCACTGTACTGTCATATTTAGCTTTAAGCAAAGTCTGTATGACTTCTATCATTTGATTGCTTTTTTACTTAATTGTGTTTGAGTATTTCATATCATGTCAAGTTTAGAAAACACTGACTGAATGTTATTATTTGACTCAAATCTAATCAGATTCAAAATTTTCAGGTTAACACCTGAGCCAAATTAATTATTTCCATCAATGATGCACGATGCATAATTGAATTAGACAAGATTTACAACATACGGTACATAAGTGCAGTGATTGATAACACACACTGTAAACCTTGGACATTTCAAATGTCTGCATAATATTACCCTCATTAGAACCATTTATGACAACACACTATACTCACACATTGAATTGTGATTCTTGTATCCTCTGATTACACACTATGCAGACTTGTAGTAACGCAAAATGTTGGAGATTGTACAGAGTACTGTAATGACAACATTAATATGAAATGAAGACCATCAGTCCTTAACGCTATGGAAAAGAGGGCTGAGTATTACCTTTATCATTTATATCAAAATGGCTGGTATAAACTGGTTGTATCGATTTTTTTAAATGTACTTTTTTTATGTAAAGCGGTAGGACATTTACAAGAGTCGTCCAAATCATGACAAATAAAAAGAAACATTCATTTTCAACTACAAAATGGCAAACAATGTGGAATATCATATTCATGGAAAGAATTTACCGAAATTCAGAATATTGAATTGAAAAAAATGGAGGTAGGAAAGCATTCCAACAAGATAGATTGATTCTGAGCTATTGAACTTAGTGGTACAAGTTCTCATGAAATTACTTCAAATCCGTTTCTCTAACACTTTCCCTATAGCAAACTGAGACGGTTCTTCTACAATATTGTCAAGTATTTTGATCCACACATTCTTCCTTCAAATTTCACAAGATAGTCATGCCATACTAATAAAATGTACCATTGCAGCATGATGTTTTTACAATCATCAGACCTGGCAACTTTGACAGGTCTGAGATAGAGGTGTGCATTCGTTTTGTAAAGAATTGCAATTCATTTGAAAATTCGTTAATTCGTATTTCGGAAGTACTTCCAAAATAACAAATTGATTTCATCCGAATCGAAATGAAAATGGTATATAATGAATTTGATTTGTTATACTGTTTCACAAGAGAACCATTGATTTAAATGATTCCTGAGCAGGATTTGTTTTATTGGGGTTTTATTTAGCGATCCGAAATTCGAATCAATATCAAATAACGAACGAATCCCAACTTACATACAGGTACAATTACATACAGGTACTAAAGCAAATTACATTTTGAAACAAATCAGAGTCGTTTGACTGTTCCATCAAGCACCCTGTCCCTGTAAATTGACCTGTGGTTCTGAATCTGTTGTCGGCGCCACAGGCCAATGGACAGCTCAATAGTTAGCCCTAGCTTCCTTTTAACCGCAGAATTTGATTGATTGGGGCTTTATTTAGTGATAAGAAATTCAAAGCAATAACAAATATCGAATGATCCCAACTTACAATGGGGTTTTTAGTGATCCGTTATACCAAAGGAAACAAAATTTCGAAACTAAATAACGAAAACAAAATTATTTTGAAACGAAATTAAACGGATTTTCCGGTCGTGCACATCTCTAATCTGAGATTGGGAGGGGACAAGGCCGCTGAGGAGCATAGTTGTAACACAATTTGTACCAAATGGGCATGTCATATCATGCACCACACAGTGACCAAGAATCCATAATAATGAGATTATTTTGCATCCTTTTCCTTTCATTTACTGCTGTAGAATGTTGTTTCTGTTTTATTGTAACAGATTTCCTTCAGATTTGAAGCCTATCCCATTATTCTTACACACAGACATAAATGTTACTTTTAAAACTTTTTCCTGTGAAGTATTAGAGTGGCAAGAAAAACTATATGAAACCTTTGGAATGATTTAGTCATAAAATGATATCCCATAGTCATCAAAATCACAGGTATAGACAACAAAAAAAGCTAATGACACATTTATAATTTTTCATATCTTAATTGAACACATCAGATTAAACATTTACAATGCTGTGAAAAAATAAGTGAACACTTGAATTTAATTACTAGCAGATTCTACTTTGAAGGCAATTACCTTAACCTAAAGGGGTTATTCAAAGAGAATATTTGAAATTGCACTGAATAGTGAATTTTCCCATACGGTGCAATTTCGGATCCATTCGGATATTCAAAGACCTGCAGTTTGCTAAATATTGGCGAATTGCCAGTAAAATACGGTGATCTTCAGCGGCAGTGTACTCCCCATAGAGAAGTAATGGTTAATCTATTCAGAGAACACCGAACAGCACCGAAATGTCATTGAAATGCCCTGATTTTCAGTGCTTTCATTCGAAAGGTTTAATCAGGCGAATCCCATAGGTCTCAATGCAAAAACAAAATCAGTTTTTATTAAATAATTATTCAACCGTTTATTCTTTTCACTTGCAGTGAAGTCCCTTTATATTTTCGGCATTTTTCTGAATGTTTTTTCCCGATTTCTTTTTTTTTTTTTTAAATGGTGTTTTCTCTGTAACAGACCCTTTTATTATTCTTCATAGGACCTTATACATTATTTCCAGGCATTTTTGTGCACTAGTTTTGTTGCTAACAGACTTTAACCCCTTCCATGCTAAGGATACGCTCAGCGCGTCCAACCGCATGTCACGTTCCATGCGGTGGACGCGCTGAGCGCGTCCTCTCTTTGGGGTCAGCGTTCGGCCGGGTTCCGGCCGATCACTGGCCCCCCTGGTGCGGGCTGACATCCTCGCTGTCAGCCCAGCATCCGGAACCGCCGCCGGAGTAATTAGATGTCATCGCGGCGGCGCGATGACACCTAATTCAGGTGCCCCCCCCCGCATGTGCGGAGGAGGCGCCTGAAAGGGAGGGGGGGAGGTCCTTCGGACCTCTCTCCCTCCCAATCGGCGGCGTGCAGGGGGTTAACCCAGGCACCATTTGGAAGGGCACAGCCTGCCCTTCTAAATGGTACCTGGCATTAACCCCTGGGGAGCCGGATCACGAATCGGCGCTGAAAAGCGCCGGTTCGTGATCCTTTCCCGGAGCTGGCCAAGCCTCCGGGAACCCCCCCTGAGGACTGGCGTCATCGTGCATACCACGATGACGCCAGTCCTGGAGTTAACCCCTAGCTGCCACCAGTGGTGGAGATAGGAGGTTCCAATGAACCCCCTATCTCCCGATCCATGGCAGCTAGGGGTTAAAGTTTGGTACTGTTGGATCGGCCAGAGCATGGCCGTTCCAACGATACCAAACACGACTGTGAAAAATGTTTGTAAAAATAAAATAAAATGAAAAATAAAAAACAAATAAAAAAAATTTATAAAAAAAAATAAACAATTTTTTTTTCTTTTTTTTGGTTTGTTAATGCAGCAATATTGTTCCCATTTCAATTATAATGTGAACAATGATGCTGCACTAACGATTTTTGTATGCGGTGCGTTTGTTAAAAATCGTGTAATTTTCCCCAAAAAAAATGTAACGAGACCCCATCTCTAATTTTTTTAACAAGCACAACCCATACAAAATAGAACCGCAATTGCTCGCATGTTAAAATGTGAAAAAAAAACCACTTTACACGTTGTAAATTATTGAAAATTCATATTTTATTGCATTTTTTGTTATAATATACAGACAGGTCATGACGTATACATATAATAATGACATATTATGAATCTGCCGAGTCTGACGGAAAGAACGATATATAATATGTCTGGGTCATATACTAAAATAAGCCTTCAAAACACGTTTAAACATGATGAGCAAAACCGGTAAAAATGACCTCAGCACAGAGGCGGGAAAAGCCTCAGCAGCGAAAGGGTTAAAGGTTGAATTTGTTTTTTGTTTGTTTTTCTTTTAAACATTCGTCGGGTTGTCGGCTTTTTTTCCAGTGACTGTTCAGCACTCTGTTCGTTGGATTTTTTCAGATTGATTCAGTGGTTTTGCGAGGGAACAGAAGAGCACTGAAATATCAGTGACATTTCGGTGCTCTCTGAATATTCCTGTTAGTGTTTGCAGCAGCTGTGAATTCTACCTGCACAACTTTCAGGAAAAAAATTAGAACACTCTTTGGTTACACAACTGCTTCATTTCATCCATATCCTTAGGATGTCTGGTGTGAATAGTCCCCTTGAGGTCACTTCACGGCATCTATGTGAGGTTAAAGTGTACCTGAAACATGCCTATTCTAGAACCCCAGAGTCATATGTGTAAGGTACACTATATTGCCAAAAGTATTCGCTTCACCTGCCTTGACTCGCATATGAACTTAAGTGACATCCCATTCCTAATCCATAGGGTTCAATATGATGTTGGTCCACCCTTTGCAGCTATAACAGCTTCAACTCTTCTGGCAAGGCTGTCCACAAGGTTTAGGAGTGTGTTTATGGGAATTTTTGACCATTCTTCCAGAAACGCATTAGTGAGGTCACACACTGATGTTGGACAAGAAGGCCTGGCGCTCAGTCTACACTCTAATTCATCCCAAAGGTGTTCTATCGGGTTGAGGTCAGGACTCTGTGCAGGCCAGTCAAGTTCATCCACACCAGACTCTGTCATCCATGTCTTTATGGACCGTGCTTTGTGCACTGGTGCACAGTCATGTTGGAAGAGAAAGGGGACAGCTCCAAACTGTTCCCTCAAAGTTGGGAGCATGGAATTGTCCAAAATGTCTTGGTATGCTGAAGCATTCAGAGTTCCTTTCACTGGAACTAAGGGGCCAAGCCCAGCTCCTGAAAAACAACCCCACACCATAATCCCCCCTCCACCAAACTTTACACTTCGCACAATGCAGTCAGACAAGTACCGTTCTCCTGGCAACTGCCAAGCCCAGACTCATCCATCAGATTGCCAGATGGAGAAGCACGATTCCTCACTCCAGAGAACGAGTCTCCACTGCTCTAGAGTCCAGTGGCGGCGTGCTTTACACCACTGCATCTGACACTTTGCATTCACTTGGTGATGTATGGCTTGAATGCAACTGCTCGGCCATGGAAACCCATTCCATGAAGCTCTCTGCACACTGTTCTTGAGCTAATCTGAAGGCCACAGGAAGTTTGGAGGTCTGTAGCAATTGACTCTGCAGAAAGTTGGTGACCTCTTTGCACTATGCGCCTCAGCATCCGCTGACCCCGCTCGGTCAGTTTACGTGGCCTTCCACTTCGTGGCTGAGTTGCTGTCGTTCCCAAACACTTCCACGTTCTTATAATACAGCTGACAGTGACTGGTGAATATTTAGGAGCGAAGAAATTTCACGACTGGATTTGTTGCACAGGTGGCATCCTATCACAGCTCCACGCTGGTATTCACTGAGCTCCTGAGAGCGACCCATTCTTTTACAAATGTTTGTAAGTAAAAACAGTCTGCATGCCTAGGTGCTTGATTTTATTATTCTGTGTCCATGGAAGTGATTGGAACACCTGATTCTGAATATTTGGATGGGTGAGCGAATACTTTTGGCAATATAGTGTATGTCAAAATCTGTACCCCATTAAAATAAACCAAGTACCCCATTAAAATGTTACATTATAAAGTAAACTAATGGCATTTCTATTAAACCACCAGTAGATGGCAGCAGAGTGAAAAGCCTGAATCATGAGCACGTGTTCATGTAAGATGTTTCCCTTAGCAGCAGTGGTGTAGCGAGGGGGCAGAGGGGGCACTCGCCCCCGGGCGTCTGTCAGGGTGGGCGCCGGAAGCATTATAACACAACAAGACAATTCCAAAAAAGAACCACCCAAACGATGCCAAACACCACAATCCTTCGGGCCTAACCCACCAATTATTAGAAAAACAAATACTTATAACGGTCCAGCACAACAAAGCGCAAGGAGAGTTAATAGAGGGGATGTGGGTCCCCGTCACGAACACAATTTATTAAACAAGAAAAATCACAGAAAAAAGCACACTACAAACACTGAGTTATATATATATATATATATATAAGTGTATCATTCTCTTTTGAAAGTACACAAGGTCCTTTATATTTTCTTCAGTTTATTTGGAAAGTAACAGCAAACAAAAGGTGTCTTGTGATTAGAGAGAGCTTCTGGAGTGTCTTCTAGTCAGAGGATAGGAGGTAGAGAGGGCTTCTCTGGTATGAGAGGAAGGGGTTAGAGAGAGCCTCTCTGGTGTACTGTCTAGTAGGAGAAACATGGAAAGTGAACCTCTCTATAGTGTGCTCTGTAGTAGGAGGAAGGGGATAGAGAGGGCTTCTCTGTAGTGTGCTGTATAGAAGGAAGAAGTTAAATTGAATGCATTTGCTCAATATGAACAGGATGCTGCGCTCTCAAGCCTCATGGATAAACTGAAGGAAGTGGAGCCTAGCTAAAACAGGAAATTGGTCTGGGTTAAACTAACTATGTGGGTTAGACAGTGAGAGTGGACTAATCCATTTTAAGTAAAAGCAAAGGGGGAAAGCAAATAAGGAATCTGGTTTCATGATAATGCCTGTTTAATGAATAAAGTTATTAGTCTAGGGTTGGGTCCCACATACCTTTTCCAATCTATACTGTGAATATTTAACAAACTTATTGGCCTATTTAATACTTTGAATAGGACACATGGAGGTAACAACCGATTATTTGTTCATGGAGCCGTGCCGGCAGACAGAGGGCCCTTGGCTGCTTGTGTCCTCTGCAGAGCATGAAGCTCTGGTAAAACCCGAATTCATAGCTTTAATGAACTGCCTGCCATCTCTTTTGAAGCCACCCGCAGATGCAGAATTCTGTGTGGAGACAATGCCACCTAGAGCATGATATTTCTATGTGACTGCACATGTGGAAAATCAAGGCTCAAGAGATGTACTTTTTAGTAAGTGTTTGGGCCCTCACTGGGAGGAGGGCGGTCATTTGGGAACCTCACTGGGAGAGTGGGAGTTCATTGGGTGCCCTCACTTGGAACAAGTTTTTTTTGGGGCCCTCACAAGGAGAATGGGGGCATTTGGGGACCTGACTAGAAATAAGGGGTTCGTTTGGGGCTCTCATTGGGTGGGCATTTGGGGCGCTCACTGGAGTAGGAAGAGGGAAGTTATTTTGGCCCTCTCTGGGAGGAGGAGGTTGTTTGGGGCCCTCAGTGAGGGAATGGGAGATGTTTGGGGGCCCCGTCTAGGAGGAGGAGGGTTGTTTGGAGTCCTCACTGGGAGGAAGGGTGTCAATTGGTCCCTCAATGGAAGAATGGGGGGTTTGGGGCCCTCACTGTAAGCAAAATGGAGTTGATTGGGCCTCTTACATACATAAACACATATTACACACCGCCTTCACACTGTCACACACACATCAAACACAGTCACCACATAGTATTATGTTGCAGCTCATTGATGATAGACACACTTTAATTAGGTTTCGATGTGTTCAATAGATGTGTTGCTATGTGATATATTACTGCACATATTACTGTTTTATTGGTATACTAGGTGTTAAGCCTGCCCAAAGGGCAGTCTACTGTTTTAGAGGATCTGGCTGCTCAGTGCTCCCCAGGATCTGGCTGCTCAGTGCTACCCAGGATCTGGCTGCAGAATCTGACTGCTCGGTGCACCCAGTATCTGGCTCCAGGATCTGGCTGCTCGATGCACCCAGGATCTGGCTGTTTGATGCACCCAGGATCTGGCTGCTCGGTGCTCCCCAGGATCTGGCTGCTCGGTGCACCCAGGATGTGGCTGCTAAGTGCTCCCCAAGATCTGGCTGCAGGATCTGACTGCTCGGCGCTGTGCTCCCTAGGATCTGGCTGCTCAGTGCACACAGGATCTGGCTGCTCAGCGCACCCAGAATCTGGCTGCAGGATCTGGCTGCTTGATGCACCCAGAATCTGGCTACAGGATCTGGCTGCTTGGTGCGCCCAGAATCTGGCTGCAGGATCTTGCTGCTCAGTTCACCGAAGATCTGGCTGCTCGGTGCACCCAGGATCTGGTTGTAGGATCTGCCTTCTCAGTGCTCCCCAGATCTGGATGCTCGGTGCACCCATGATCTGAGTGCACCCAGGATCTGGCTGCTCAGTGCTCCCCAGGATTTGGCTGCTCAATGTCGTGCTCCCCAGGAACTGGCTCATCAGTGCTCACCAGGATCTAATAAGAAGAAGGTAGAGGGTAATCCTACAACGAATTAAAATCACTTAGAGGTGCATGTTAAATGAACAAATAGTATTTGAATCAATTCACGCACATCAAAAAACAAGATCGTTATCACCGTTACATGGGTGCCTAGGACCTGGGGTATGATTTCCTCCACAGCCGGTGCACTTCGGGAACAATCAGCCAAGACCAAAGTTTCTCCAGTCAAAGGATTTTATTAATAAAAATAAAGGTAAGACTGCTCACGCTCGACGTGTTTCGTCAAAAGACTTCATCAAGAGAAATATGTGCAGTCATAAGTACATGGTTAAAAAATAAAAGTGTATAGAAATCAATTCTGAACATAGCCATTTTATAATCACATTCATTAACATAATTGGTCGATTAAACCCCAAACATCCCTCCCTTATTCATCACAATCACGTCAGCCTCGTTCCTGTGGTGTTTTCTCCCTCCACCGAAAACATGGCGCTCGGGATCCCACTTCCTCCACGGCATCTGCCGGCCTATTTCCTCGATGACGTATTTCTCATGCGACGCCTTTAATTTAACAGCGCATCTATGTCACAGCATTTTTCTCTAGAAGACCCGGCGTGTATTTTCTTCGTATTCTTCGTGCGCTTGCACAGGTGTCCATGTTTTCATACCAGACTGGGAAGACTGAATAGTCATCTTTTATTCCATTTTAATTCTAAAATCTCCTAATAAAAACAAAAACATATATTTCCCCGATATACGGGTTTTATGTCAATAATAACTCTTTTGACATTTAAACATTGATCAGGCACAGAAGTATTAGAAATGTTTTATTAGGAGATTTTAGAATTAAAATGGAATAAAAGATGACTATTCAGTCTTCCCAGTCTGGTATGAAAACATGGACTCCCCGCCTGGACTCTATCGGAGCTGGACGACCAGGCAGCCAGGTATGTGCGTGTGTGTGTGTAGACTACTCTACCCAGTCACTGCTTTTACTACGCCACAAGGTTTATGTCTCTTCTATACCATTACTACTGCACCACCCAGTCACCATGCCACTACCAGGCACTGTCACCCTCCTACACCTCAACCACTGTGCTGCTGCATGGGCGGAAGGCCAGACACTCTGAGGGAGACTGTAAATGCTGAGAGGTCACTGATCTCAGCATGTAAAGGCTTTCTGAGAGTGATAGGACTCCTATCACTCTGAGGCAGCAGCTGCATGCCAGGAATGCTTATACACTGTAAATTACTGTGAGTTTTGTTGCTGTGCAGCTCTGTGATACACTCATACATATGGCGCATTACTGTATCACAGAGCTGCACAGCAAGAAAACTCACAAGAATGTGTCCTGTGAGTGAGCATATCATAGAACTCCATATCAATAAACCTCACAGTAATGTGTGGTGTGTATGAGCGTATCACAAAATCCACAGCAATAAAACTCAGTAATGTGTGTATGAGCATATCACAGAGCTCCACAGCAATAGACCTCACAGTAATGTACGCTGTGTGTGAGCTTTCACTGTTAGATGGGAGTTATGATTTATGACTAAGAGTACTTAAAAAAGAAACTGTAAAACTCGGGGGGGTGACACCATGAGTTATCGCACTGGGTGACACCAACTCTAGTGACGCCACTGCCCTGTATTCCCATTCTTAACACCACACAAGGTCACGTTAGGTGTCATTGGACAGGTAAAAAAAAAAAGGATTGAATTTATTCGCCCCCCTGGAAGCCACAATAAAACACTATAATATGTAGTATTGTAGTATGTGTGATCGTACCACAGTGCTCCACAACAATATACCTCACAGTAATGTGTGGTGTGTTTGAGTGTATCACAGAGCTCCACAGCAGTAACACAGTAATGAGTGGTGTGTATGAAACAAATATATTTCTAAAAGCTGTGAATTCTAAGATCATAGGAGTTAAGGTTTGGCTTAAAATATGCAATTTATACAGTTAATTTTATATTGCTTGAATTTTTTCAGAGGGGCTTCGTGTTTCAATTTAGCCCACTAATGTGAAAGACAACAGCCACAAGCCCACACATTTTTTTTTTATGTGGTCTCACTACAGCTCTCAGCTGCTTATACGTTGCTGCACCTTCCCCCTGCTTGTTATCCGCTCCCTACCCCTGCTTACTTTAGGCTGCATCTGTTTCCTGCAGGTTTTCCCTGGCCTGCAGCGGTGGTCGCATCTACCACAATCATCGACCCCAGGGGCATACTTAAGGGTGGGGGCGGTCCGGCCCAGGTACCAGGGGGAGTGTAACAAACTGTATAGCGTTCGTACTGAAGTAGCGTTGTTTGGATTATAGAGAGCAGATTTTTCCGACAACCAGAGACAGTGAAAACAAAGCTATTCTCCCAAGCCAGGGAATAGACACACAGTCTAGACTCACACTTAAGCTCGATTGGTTTCGTGGCCAAAGGACAACTTAGTTTTGCAACATAATCATAATAGAACTGGGAATGAAACACTAAGGGTTATCCAAAGAGATCCGAATTGCTTGAGAAAGGTAACCGAACGCTGAAAATCAGAGTTTGGTTACCTCTCTTGGCCATTCGGCTATCCAGAGAGCAGGCAATTCGCCAAATCCTGGCGAATTGCCTGCACATACGGTGCCTGTTCGGTGCCTGTTCGAGGGCAGTGAAGTTCCCATGAAAATGAACTGCTTCGGCTATTCAGAGAACGAAAACCAGCAGTGAAAGGTTCCCGAAATGCCCTGCCATTCGGTGGTTTAATTCGGCAAGTTAATTCAGGAAAATCCTATAGACTTCAATGTTAAAAATATTCCTGTTTTAATTCAATATCTAATAAACCGTTCATTATAAAATTCTGCAGTAAAGAGTCTCTTTATTTATAGATTTTTGGATATTTTAAGCATTTTTCAGAATATTTTTTTTTTTTTAAAAAAGTCCAATTTTTTTTTTTTTAAGTTTACTTATTTTTTTTCTGTTACAGCCCTTTTTATTATCATTCCCTGGACCTCCTGTGTAAATTTCAGACATTTTCGCTCAGTAGTTTCTTTGCAAACAGCGTTTTATTTTCTCACATTCATACAAACAGTTTTGCTAATTTATTCACTGCCTCATCTGCGGTCTCGGCTGCTTCGGCTGTGTGCAATCGGCTCGGGTTTTTCCGTGGTTTTCGACAGGTTAATCCAGATGTTTTTACGTGTTTTCGGCGTGCATTTGCTGGGTTTTCCGGTTAGTTTTCGGTGGGTTTACGGCAGCTTTTCCCTGCAATTCGGGGACCCTGTGGTGCTTGCTGAATACACCGCAGGGTCACCGAAATGGGAGCAGCAAAAGGAACCGAATTGAAGAGAACGAAAAGTCACCGAACGTGCGGTGACTTTTCGAATCTCTTTGGATAACCCTGACAGTATATGAAATCGTAACAGTAGTATTCTTACGTTCGTTCGTGTATAAAGGTTTACCATGGCATATGAGTTGTGCTGACTGTAGGGCAGTAACCTCAGAGAAAAACCTTATTTTCGTAAGTCTTTCGAATCATACAGATTTCGGATCGTAAGTAGTATATGCAGAGCTCACAACATGATAGCCAAACCCACAGTAAGGTGCCTTGTGATTATGTCTTATATCGGTACGGGCAGCTATCAGAGGCCAGAAGCGTGAGTAAGATTGTTCAAGGAGACGGGCAGGTCTCATACATGCACATACAAAGCGAACCATCGACTCAAACGAATAAACACAAAGGAGATAAACCAGAGAATAGTCAAAGTAGCAAGCCGGGTCAAAATACGTAATCAAGGTCCTCAGACAGAAATGGGTTGGCAACAAATCAATAAGTCTCAATAGCAAGCAGGCGATGCGGAAGTAAACTCCACGTCAGGGTGACGAGGCAACTCCTCACGCCCTGCTTTAAACCCGGCGTCTCCTCGTGACCGCGCCAGACCCCGCCGCCTCAGACGCCACTCGGCCATCATGGAATGCTGGCACCTGACCCACAAGTGCCACAGAACCATGTCTAGACCCCCCAGGGAGGGCAGCAGGGGCCGAGGATGTAACAGGGAGCCACAGTTAGGGAGGGTGCCAGTGGGCCGCTGCCGGTTTCCTAATCAGCAGCTCCAGTTTCGGACTCGGAGTTTCAGCAGTGTTGTGGATCCTGTGTGTGCTCCATACTCACTGCCTTTACTATGAGAGTTGTATTGCTGGGGATCCTGTGTATGCTCAAATTCACTGCCTTTACCATGAGAGGTTTATTGCTGTGGATCCTGTGTGCGCTCATACACACTGCTTTTACCGCGAGAGTTATACTGCTGTGGAGCTCTGTGATACGCTCATACACACCATATATTACTGTGAGTTTTATTGCTGTGGGGCTCTGTGATACGCTCATATACAGAGCACATTACTGTGTTTTTTATTTTCTGTGGTGCTCTGTGATACACTCCTACAATGAACAGTACTTTGAGTTGACATACAATTTGGGCAATAATTTTTGAAAACATTAAAAAAAGGCTGGTGTTTTTTTTACATTTTAAAGTTGGGGGTGCGAAATATAGGATCTGCCCCCAGTGCCAAATGTTGTAGGTACGCCCCTGATCATGGCTGCTCATTTCTGCGCTTACAGCTGCCGCACTGGTTTTCTCTTCTATCAATCACGGCTGCACCTCTCCACAGTGGTAAACCACGGCTGCTCATCTCTGCGATCACTCACAATTCGGAGGGTGCAAGCAACATGCGGGGAAAAAAATGACAAGCTCAGAGTCGTGTCTATAAATGCTCGCAGTTTAGTCAATAAAATCAATGAACTGGAGGCAATGATGGCAGCTGAAAAAGTAGATTTAGTGGCGGTTACTGAGACATGGTTCAGTGAGAAAAATAACTGGGACATAACAATACCGGGGTACTCTTTATATAGAAAAGACAGAGAAGGTAGGAAAGGAGGAGGAGTGGCCCTGTATGTGAAAAACAACATAAAAACGAACCAAATAAAAGTGAGCGAAGTGAACATAGAGTCAGTTTGGGTTACGCTAACATTTGGCAATCATACAGTAGCTCGTGTAGGTGTGATCTATAGACCCCCTGGACAAGTAGAAGAGCTAGATAATCTGCTGCTTGAGGAAATAGCCAAAATGGCAATGAAGGGGGAAGTTATTATCATGGGGGACTTTAATCTTCCTGATGTGAACTGGAAAACCAAAACAGCTGGGTGCACCAGGAGTACAAATATTCTAAACTCCCTACTGGGATTATCTCTAACACAAGTAGTTGAGGAGCCGACCCGTAAAGAGGCCATATTGGATTTAATACTCACAAATGGAGGTTTGGTATCGGACTTTGTTGTAGGTGAAAATTTGGGATCTAGTGATCACCAGTCAGTATGGTTTAATATAAGAACAGGGATGGAGCCGCACCACACAAAAACAAAAGTTTTAGAGTTTAAAAAAACAGATTTTTCTAAAATGAGACTTTGTGTGATGGAGTCATTATCAGACTGGAGGAGTTTAAAGGGAGTCCAGGAGAAATGGGATTATTTAAAGGAAGCATTATTGAAGGCCACATGCAATTGCATTCGACTTGTTAGCAAAAACAAAAAAGGGAAGAAACCACTGTGGTACTCTGCAGAAGTGGCCAAAATAGTGAAGAACAAAAAGACAGCATTCAATAATTATAAAACAACTCAGAGTGAAGAAGATAGGCAAACCTATAAGATTAGGCAGAAAGAGGCAAAGCAATTTATAAGAGCTTCCAAAGTACACGAAGAAGAGAAAATAGCTCAGTCAGTAAAAAAGGGGGACAAAACATTTTTTAGATACATAAACGAGAAAAGAAAAGTAAAACAAGGATTAGTTAGATTAAAAACAAAGGAAGGAAGGTATGTAGAAGAGGATAAAAGTCTCGCTGACTGCCTCAATGAATATTTTTGTTCAGTCTTTGCAGAAGAAAAGGAAGGAAAGGGACCTCAGTTAGGAGGAAACACTAACGAGACAATTACATATCAGTTTACAGAGGAGGAGGTTCTACAGCAGCTGTCTAAAGTAAAGACAAATAAGTCAATGGGGCCTGATGGGATCCACCCTAAATTATTAAAAGAGCTCAGTGATGTAATAGCAAAACCGTTAACAGATTTATTTAACCAATCCTTGCAAACGGGAGTCGTCCCAGAAGACTGGAAATTAGCAAATGTTGTGCCCATTCACAAGAAGGGTAGTAGGGAGGAATCTGGGAACTATAGGCCAGTTAGTTTTACGTCAGTAGTGGGGAAATTAATGGAAACCATGTTAAAGGAAAGGATTGTTGACCATCTAAAAACACATAGATTACAGGATCAGAAACAACATGGGTTTACCTCAGGGAGATCATGCCAAACTAATCTTATTGATTTTTTTGATTGGGTAACAAAAATAATAGACACAGGTGGTGCAGTAGACATTGCTTATTTAGATTTCAGTAAGGCTTTTGATACTGTTCCGCATAGAAGGCTTATCAATAAATTGCAATCTTTGAGCTTGGATTCCAATATTGTTGAATGGATTAGGCAGTGGCTGAGTGACAGGCAACAGAGGGTTGTGGTAAATGGAGTTTATTCGGCGCAAGGTCTTGTTACCAGTAGGGTACCTCAGGGGTCAGTACTTGGACCCATTCTATTTAATATTTTTATTAGTGATATTGCAGAAGGTATTAATGGAAAAGTATGTCTTTTTGCTGATGACACAAAGATTTGCAACAGGGTTGACGTTCCTGGAGGGATCAGCCAAATGACAAATGATTTAGGTAAACTGAAAAAATGGTCGGAACTGTGGCAATTGAGTTTTAACGTGGATAAGTGCAAGATAATGCACCTGGGACGTAAAAACCCAAGGGCTGAATATAGAATATTTGATACAGTCCTAACCTCAACATCTGAGGAAAGGGATTTAGGGGTTATTATTGCAGAGGATCTAAAGGTAAGTAGTCAATGTAATAGAGCAGCAGGAAATGCTAGCAGAATGCTTGGCTGTGTAAGGAGAGGTATTAGCAGTAGGAAAAGGGAAGTGCTCATGCCACTGTACAGAGCACTGGTGAGACCTCACTTGGAGTACTGTGTGCAGTATTGGAGACCGTATCTCCAGAAGGATATAGACATCTTAGAGAGAGTTCAGAGAAGGGCTACTAAATTGGTGTACGGCTTGAAGGAGAAAAGTTACCAGGAAAGGCTTAATGATCTTAACATGTACAGCTTGGAAAAAAGACGAGACAGAGGAGATATGATAGAAACATTTAAATACGTAAAGGGAATCCACAAGGTAGAGGAAGGGAGTATATTTAAAAGGAAACAAAGTAGCAAAACAAGAGGACATAGTCTTAGATTAGAGGGACAAAGGTTTAAAAGTAACATCAGAAAGCATTATTTTACTGAGAGGGTGGTGGATACATGGAACAGTCTTCCAGTTGAAGTGGTAGAGGCCAAAACAGTAATTGAATTTAAGCAGGCATGGGATAGGCATACGGCTATCCTAAACAAAAGATAAATCCAGGTAAAGTATCCATGTAATTGGGCAGACTAGATGGGCCGAAAGGTTCTTATCTGCCGACATTTTTCTATGTTTCTATGTTTCTAATTCTGGCTTACTGTGAAGAGGTGCAGCCGCAATTGATAATAGAAGAGAAAATAAGTGCGTGCTGCCATGAGTAAGAGCAGATATGAGTGACTGATGTACTTTTAGGCTGGGGTCAGATGGGCGTTTTGAAGAGCGAAAGAAACGGCCATGAGAGTGGACTTCCTTCCACTCGACGCACGTCTTACGCCTGTCTGGCCGCCTCGCTGTTCGCAGTTAGTGCACTCAGCTTTGCAAGGCTCGATCCTCCTATGGAGGATCGCACTTTACAGCCCCGTCAGCGCACCTTCTAGCGCTTTGACGGGTAGGCTTGCTGCATGGACGCAGCACGGCCGCTGTTGCGTACGCAATCCATGTGTGCTCAACAGCGTGTGGTCACAACGCTGCGACGGACACCGGTAGGCACATCAGGACGGGCGCACATAGTGCACTCGTCTGACACTGGCCTAAGTGGGGAGGCAAGTTGCTGCACTATGGATCTCTGGGTTGCACTTGCCAACTAGACCAAACGTTGCCAGTCAGCAACTGCCTCTAAAAGAACCTTAAGGAAATGGGTCCCCATCTTGATTAGCCCTCTTGGCTCATGGAGAGCAAAAGCAGATTATGAGAGTAGCAGAATAAATCTATGCTAATTAGAAATTATGACATACCACAATAATTTTTTTAGGGTGGGGGTGGTTTAAGTCACAAAATATAAACCACCTAAACAATGATAATATGAATACAGAAAACTGAACCACTCACCGTCAGTTGATTATCATTTGCACGTAAATGCTTTGTCAGATTTTTAACTATACAAGACACTGCATTACTCTAGTTTGCCACTGTTTAATAACACCATCTTTAAGAAATAAAACTTTAGAAAAGCTTAAATTAATGTTGGAAGCTGTCAAAGACAGTTGTACAGCATCTGACAGCCCCCTAGCCCATAGCTGCCCCTGAGCAGAGAATGCATATTGCTGATGCACTTAGGAAATTACTTATTCATAGTGAATCTATTGAATACAATGAAAATAAGGTGCATTATGTTAGAAAGCATTTTATTGCAGTTTTAGGATCTTATTTTATGCAAAAACTAGTAAATGCCGTACCTTCTAATGACATAGCCGTGTTATTATCAAAGTGTATGCTGCCTCGTCCAAGATGAAAGTAGCATGTTCAAAAATCCAATTACAAATTCTTTCAATCAAACATGCTGAGAAAGCATAGGAATATTTTTTTTTGACCTGAAAATATTAAAAGTACAGGTATAATGTGCATTTAACACAAGGGTAGTCTTTGTGCATTCCCATTTATTTCTGGGTTTGTCACAAGGAAGAAAGAAATAGTCGTGTCAAGATCAAGTAACATTGACGGTTCTTGACCTGGCATCTCTTCACTGCCATCGGAAAATATCTCAAAAGCTTATTATTGGGTTGGTTTGCTAAAACACTATGACACTAACTATACTGGTCTGTGTTGAAAGTGGCTACATGTTTTATTCATGCCCATCACACATATCAAGGTACGAAGGCAGAAGAGACATAAGAAAGGAAAATGTATTTTTATATCTTAAAGAGAAACTATCGTTCACCTATAATATAAGGGGAAAGGTAATATGTAGTTTCATTAATGTTACTTTTAATGATGCTAGAAAAATTAATTTAGAAAGTTCCCATGTATTAATTTGAATAACTCCATAAATTAAACGTGATCTCTTTCAGTTGTTAAAATTGTGAAAACAATACTTTTTTTATAGGTGAGACGGTGGCTAGAAAGGTGAATGATTCAGCCAGTAATATGAGACTCTGTACTACAATAGCACAAGAAAACATAACGTTATATCAAATACACGTGTATATATACACGTGTGTTTGATATAACGTTATGTTTTCTTGTGCTATATTGTAGTACAGAGTCTCATACAGGGTGAGCCAGTCAAACCTGCATTTTTGAAAAGGGCGGGAGAGCCGTGAAAGTGGGCGGAGCGAGTTAGCAAGGTTACCATTGTGTCCCCCACAACTAAGCATTTCAGTCGTCATGGAGCAGTGGTCTAAACAACAACGTTCATTCACTGTGAAAGCGTTTTACCAAAGTGGTAGTTATGCAGCCGCTCAGCGTCGTTTCCGGAAGAATTTTCAAATTAATCGAAATAAGCCAGTGCCGTCTGTTAATTCAATCAAATTGTGGGTGACAAACTTTGAAGCAATTGGTGAAACGAGAAGCAGAAGGGGTGGCAGTGCAAGATCAGTGCGAACTCCCGCGAATATTGACCGCGTGAGAGTTGCTGTGGAAAGAAGCCCTCGGAGATCGGCGCGTCGACAGAGTGCTGCGCTTGGCATGGCAAACACGAGCGTCCGAAGAATCTTGAGGTTAGATTTACACCATCACCCATACAAAATTCAGGTTGTTCAGGCTATGAATGAAAACGATTTTGCAGCTCGACGGCGTTTTTGTCAAACGTTGTTGGACATGTTTGATGAAAACGAGGACCTTGTTCACAACCTGTGGATGAGCGATGAGGCACATTTCCATCTCTCCGGTTTTGTGAATAAACAAAATTTCCGATATTGGAGTGATGAAAACCCTCAACAACTCCATCAAACACCACTCCATTCAAGCAAGGTAACAGTTTGGTGCGCAATGTCCTCATTGGGAATCATAGGCCCGTATTTTTTTAAAAATGACAGGGAGCAAGCAGTTACTGTGAATGCACAACGCTATTTGGAAATGTTGCATTCGTTCTTCATTCCTCAGCTTCGTCAACATGGAATGAACAATGAAACCTTATTCCAGCAAGACGGTGCCACAAGTCATACAGCCCGTGTGAGCATGAATGTTCTCAACAATGTTTTTCCAAATCGGGTGATATCCCGAAATGGAGCAATTTCTTGGCCTCCCCGATCGCCGGACCTCACAGTGTGCGATTTTTTTCTTGTGGGGGTACCTGAAGAGTAAAGTCTTTGAACAATGACCTCCAACGCTTGGGGAACTCAAGAGGAGAATCCGGTTGGAAATCGAGAGAATTCCTCAGCGTATGCTCCGTGATGCGATGGGCTGTTTCAGAAATCGCCTACAAGAATGTCTCAATCGGGAAGGACACCATCTTACTGGAGTTATTTTTAAACAGTGAATGTTGTTTCTTAAATGCTTTTTAATGTACATTAAGATAGTAACAATAAAATTTTGAAATATCCATCCGTTTATTTTTTACAGTCATTTCAAAAATGCAGGTTTGACTGGCTCACCCTGTATTACTGGCTGAATCATTCACCTTTCTAGCCACTGTCTCACCTATAAAAAAAAGTATTGTTTTCGCAATTTTAACAATATATATATATATGGAAAACACATGGGGGGTATACTATAATCACGAGTATAGCAGTACATAGTGATACCTTTTTTATTGGACTAACGTAACATTTAAAAGACAAGCTTTCGAGAGTATTACTCTCTTCCGCAGGTCTGGAAGCTTACTGATTAGTTCCTAGAATTAAACATTAGGACATAAAGGGTCACATGGGTGGGGGGTTAGATGTCATAAAGAGTGAGAGTCAAATGGTATGTTCAAAATGGGAAAATGAACGCATGAGGGATCATTTTTTATATATTTATATATATATATATAGGTGTTTATTATTGCAGAAGCCACCTGCACATCACAGCAATTCAATGAATTGCATCCCAGAGCTCCTGTGCCACATTCCCCATATGCAGCAAGGAACTCTGGGTAGGATATGCAAATGACCTCTGTCCCACTTTTATGCATCCTGGATCTGTAATTACACAGAACCCTAAAATCAATGCTATGCCACACCGTGGCTTTGTAGCAGAGATAAGGTTTATGCAACTGGTCAAAACCACTCCTAGGACAGCGCTGTTTCGGGTTTGTTGAACCCTCATCAGCTAGGAGGTAGGCATATATACTGTGACAGTGTGATTAGGAGCAGAGTGATAGACCATAGTTTTGTCAGCAGGCGGATGGAGAAAGTCCCCTATAGGGTTAATTCTCAGCTGACACCTGATTAAGACTGCCATGCCTTTATAGGCACTGTGGTCCCCCTGGGACAGGAAGCGTGTAAGAATGCGGTGAAAATGTGAGATAATATACATTGTGTAAAAAAACATGTGCTTCAAGAGGTGTAGTGGTGTTAAAAATATGTGAAAAAATAAACAAGTAAAAAATAAGGTATATTTGTACTTTTAGTTTGTTTAATTTTCACATATTTTTAACACCACTACACCTCTTGAGGCACATGTTTTTTACACACTGTATATTATTTCACATTTTCACCACGCTCTTACACACTTCCTGCACATCTACCCATTTCATTTTTCATTTTTTATTTGTATTTCTATTCCTATGCTTATTTCTTTATTCCTTACCTTTTTCGATCTAATGACGCGCCCGGTTGCTGGGTGACGCACCCTGCAGCGGTGCCAGTGCCACTTCTGGGTTTTTCGTGGCGGGATGCCAGGCCCGATGAGATATGATTGGTGAGAGGATCTTACTGTTTCTTACTTAAATGTCCATATTAACCCTTTAAAGATGCAGGACATACTATTACATCCTGCATTAAGTGGGCTTTAATCCCACTTTTAATAGTACGTCCTGCGCGTCTGCAGTCTGCCTCCTGCCGATACTCACCTCTCCTGACGGTTCCAATGCTGATCTGACTTCCATGGTCAGATCAGCATTTTTATGTCCTCCCGGCGCACTGATGTTGTCGCGCCAGCTGCGATGATGTCCAAGCTGTTTGAACAGCTTCAGCACCTCAGATGATATGGCTGAAGTTCTAAAGATTTGAAGGCACATTATGGAGCCCATTTGGAAATGAAGTTCATTTGCAATAAAGGAAAATCCTTTGCATTGCTCCAGAATATAACCAGATCGAGTGTACTAAATGTTAGGCTCCTGCAGAAGCTTTTGAAGATTGAGTATATATGATCATGGTAATGAAGGGGTTAGGCTTGAATAGAACACTGTATGACTTAGAATAGCAAATGGAGCATTAACGTTTATGTAAGGACCATCAGTTAATGCTCTACCTAAATCATTAATACTCCACAAGGAACAGTGTCCAATTTAGGAAAAATGCATTTGTTGGGGTATTCATTTAATTAATGCCGTTCTCACCTTCAGCCGAGAACTTGCAAGAACAAAATCATCTTGAATTTTGTTATTTTCATGATTCCAGAAGATATTTTGATATGGACAACTTTTCATGGAGAAAATAATTTGCCACTTCCTTCAAATTCATAATAAAAACAATTTGTAAGCTAATAAAGATGTTGTATGTATAGATATGGATATAAAGACTCAAATGGAAATGTTGCATAATCGCTTCATTGTCATTGTTTAAATAAATAAAAAACAAAGCATAAATAGAGTTTGTTTTCAAATGTAACTACTGCAGCGGAAAATGCTGACTTTTCAGTGATTATCTTTTACAAGGGAGGTTAGACAGTTGGATGTGAACCACAAGTCAATATTTTATGTGTCACATTAAGAAAAACAATGAGCTCAATTTTATTCATTATAAGGGAGGCAGGAAAATGTATGGGGGCTGTATAATATTAAAATTCTTTGCCAGACCTAGGATTGCTCTGTGGTGTGGAAAATAGAGCTTTACACAAACTTTATAATAATACTCCTGTGAACAGCTCTGGACAATTCTAAATATCACTGTAAATGAAAAATAATATAATTTGCAGTTAAAATGTCACAACATACAAGATGCTTAGAACAGATTACATTATTATAGAAATCAGTCATAATTGTGGGAGGAGCAAACATTTTGTTAGTGCATTTTGAACAGTTTAATATTTTGTGAATACAGTTTTCAAAAGACAACGTTGCAAATATGTTACTTGATTTTGCTACAACACAATTATAGCTATTAGCAAGTAATGAGGATATTTTTTTCTTGCTGTATAATTAGGTGTGATGTAAAACTATTTAGATACTAATCACGTTTCAATTTTTTTTATTTCATAATACAAATATATATACAGTATATTTGTAAGTCTTGAATTCAAGACCTTCCAAAATTTGCCAATGTCAGATGTTTCAAGCATTTTTCCTGCCCCGCAAGAAAGAAATTGCTGGGACTTTGAGCAAACCAATAGACAAGTTTTACTCTGGCAACGCAACATTTCAGTTACTAAATAACTCAAAAGCAGTTAAAGCGCCCGTTCTTCCCTTCTTTAAAACTTAGATTTTACTGTAAACACGTAACTCGCAATGCCTGTTAGGGATGTGCGTTTCGGGTTTCGGAATTTCGGAATTTTCACGAAATTTCCCGATTCGTGTTTTCGGATGCGGCCGATTTTCCGAAAAAATTTTAGATCCGAAAATGGCAGATCCGAAAAGTTTTCCGAGCCGAAACTAAATATTTTCGGAATTTTCAAATGGACTTGAAATGTGTCAAATCGAAATTTATTTTCACTCTATTCATGATTTCGGGTTCCGAAAAATACGAAAATTTCCGAAATCTCGAAAAGTCGATACAAAAAACGAGCTAAGTGACCCGAAAATACGAAAAATGGTCGATATTCGGAAAAAAAAATGTACACGAAAAACGAGTCGAACCGAACCGAATCGAAACAGAAATCGGTCAAAACGAGCCGAATCGAAAAGTTTAAAAATCCGAACGAGCCGAACCGAATCGAACCGAAAAAAAAATCGGTGCACAAGCCTAATGCCTGTACTGTACGATCTGCAGTTTTACTCGAAATAATCACAACACTTTACCAATAACAATATCTGTAGCATCCAAGCTGCCACAAAAAACAAACAAATATAGAGTTTTACGTTACTCCACAAAATCCGCTTAAAACCCCAAAAAATACAACAGTAGACTATCTACAAAATTACAATGCTATTTAAAAGGTCTCTTGATAAATAAAAAGGACAAAGATAACAGAAAACCCTACAGATACTCCAGTTTTCTAGCATACAACTGGTATCTTCTCTCCCAGAAGACTCTGGTAAAGAAGTGACAATGTACTATATAAAATTAGATCTTAGGTCCATGTAAGCACATTGTCATTTCCATGTCCCTTGAATTCAGATGAGGTACCAGCCTGGTACTATAAGGTGGAGTAGGTGTGGCACAGGAGATCCCACTTTGATGTCACCTCCCATTTAACACTAAAGCAATCGCCATATTTCGGTGCTCTCTCGTTCCCCGCAGTTCCCTGCACTTTGGGGAATCAAAGTTCCCCACCCTGCAGTGAATTCAGCATTCAACGCAGGGTCCCCGGAGCACAGGGAAAACTTGCCGCAAACCCGCCGCAATCGTGGTGAAAACCCACCAAAAACCCACCGGAACCGCTGGAAAAACAACACCGAACACGTCGGAAGAAGCCACCTACCACAGCACAGACCAACTGTCAGAAAAAGCTGACAAGCTGATGAACGGGGTTAAAAAAACAAAATAGTATGCTTAAATTTTTCAAAATTGAAACGCTGTTTTCAAAAAAACTACGAGAAAAAGAAATGTCTTGAATTTACATATAAGGTCCTAGAAATGATAATAAAAAGGTCTGGTGCAGAAAAATGATAAAGCAATTTAAGAAAAAAAAACGGGAAAAAAATTTGCTGAAAAGATCCCGAGAAATGGCTAAAAGATCCTAAAAAATCTATAAATAAAGAGACTTTTTTACTGACGAATAAAATAATAAACAGTTTATTTGATATTGAGTTAAAACAGGAATATTTTTAACATTGATGTCTATGGGGTTCGCCTAAATAAACCTGAGGAATGAAAACACCGAACAGCAGGGCATTTCAGCAACTTTTCAATGCTGTTCGGTGTTCTCTGAATAGCTTAACCATTGCTTCTCTATGGGGGATTTCACTGCCATCAAACAGCACCGTACGTGCAGGAAATTCGCCAAAATTTGGCGAACTGCCTGCTCTCTGAATAGCCGAACGGCCACGAAATGGCACCATACACAGAATTTCGGTATCCGGTTACATTTCGGGGCCAGATCGTCTCTCTCTGAATAACCCCCTAAATGTTGAGTTTATAGAAAAGTAATTGGAAGAAGGGATCCTATCTCCAACTATACATCCAATACAGGAAAGAAAATCTGTATTTGAAACTGTCATGAGTTTAGAATTCTGCAAACTTCTTACATGATTCACTAAGGATTCATGCTTCGTGGGCATGACATAGCCCTACTGGCAATGCTATCATAATATAATAATGTGTGGATAAGATAAAGTGAGTGGACTTGTCTTTTGATATGTGTTCTTTTTAGTAATGTATGCAGCCACTGCATGTAGCACTCAATTGTCATAGATGTTCACATTCTTGTAAAACAAGGTTCTAAAAACTAGGGGCACTATTCCCTTGTTCACGCTAACATAGGGATGCTAATGGGGAAAATCTGCGCCTGCAGGTTTCCCTTTAGTGTCCCCATGTTACAACGATATTCCGGTGCAGGCTCTACCTCAGCACCTCACCCTGGAATGCAGCGCTGGCCACTGGGATACTCGCAGCAGCACTTCCGTATCAGCACATGGAGTCCATAGGACGCCATGGAGGGTTTCTCTTCCAGGGCCGTGAGCCCTGCGCGATCGCTCTCACGAGATTGTGCAGCGCCGCGGATTGATCACAGAACTATTTCTTCCCAGTCTCACTCTGCTCGCGGCCAGAAGAAGCAGGATGGGAGGTGAGTATCAGATTTATTGGGGGGGTTTAGGGGTGCTAAATAATTCTGCAAATGCAGAATCATGTATCGCCAGCTTTTAGGAGGTGCTAACTTTTGGCTCTCGGCATTCCTGCTGTAATTAGTGCTAGCACTTTGTAATACCTTACTTATTGAAACGCTAATGGACGTTTGCACTCCCCATGTTAGGTATAGGATGCAAAAAGTACAGTAAGCTCCTGGAAGCTAGCGCAAAAAACGATGTGCTAATAGATTACTAACTGGGTAATGTCAGGAATGTAATATGGGTGGCATGCGTTAAACACACTTATCCTGGCACTAATGCTTATATATCGAGGTGAAAATGTTAGTGCCAACTATGGAATAGAGCCCTAGGTGTTGTATAAAAATGTCCTTGATAGCTTTCAATGGTAGAGTTATCTCTGAAGAAAAAAGAGCTTATGCGGGTTTCAGATCATTTCCAAGATAGATTACAGACTCACATAACCTATAAATATAGAACGAAGCAGAAAAACGTAACATTTCTATCAGTTATATCAGAAGCACTTGTTGGTTGGTACTTAAACATTATTTTAGCGCTAGAGGCATAAACAGTTTTATAGAAAAGAAACAAATGAGTCTAAATATGTACAAATTCCCCCTTGGCGCACCCAGTGATTATAAACCTCTGTTCTTCACAAGAACATTTTTACAGCATATCATACAAAATAGTACTTAGATGTGATAACAAAATCTCTCAAATTCTTTAGTAACACAACCAATCAGTGTTTCACTCATGTTCAAGAGTAAAGAACTCAAATATGTAGATGTCTAGTGTTCATCCGGTATCCTCCGGTAGAATTCTATACAGTTCAAAAACGATGGGAAATGAAGGAGAGAAATCCACACTCACATTGTGCTACTATAAAGTAGGAAGTAGAAAAGTAGAAAATTCCTAGAAAGGAATAAGGAATTTGAGAGATTTTGTGATAACATCTAAGTACTATTTTGCACGATAAGCTTTAAAAATATTATGGTGAAGAACAGAAGTTCATAATCACTGGGTGCACCGTGGGGGAATTTGTACATATTTGGTCTACCGTCTTATTTGCACTGTTTGCAAATAGAATGAATTGGTTGCTTGTTCTCTCATTTATTTGCCGCACAAAAACATGAGTGCTACCATCGGATTGTTATATTATAATTTAGATTTTTGGGGGAATAAGTGGTGTTTAGCACTGTGGGGTGCTGAACAAGTGTCAGGTACGGGAGTGCGGCGGTGGGTGAAGTGAGCCCAGGATGCAGTGATCATAGGAGTCACACAGGTTGCTGGGTATTGAAGGTTTATTAAATAATAAATAAAACAAATAGTAAATAATAGCAGCACTAGCAGGCAGGCAACAGACTGTATGCAGGATTCAGCTTGACAATAGGGATTCTTGAAAGCAGGGTATGCTTGACAAACGAGGATTCTTGGAAGTGGGGTACACTCGAAGAATGAGGGTTCTTGAGAGCGGGGTACCTTGGTGGGGAGAGTCTCCTTGGTAGCAGGGTTCCACTTGGGAGTATCACTGGAGGGATTCAGGTAACACGGTAGGGAGCTTCAGGGACAGGTCTGGTTGTCTGCACTTCCAGGGACGTTATGTTGAAGCCCTGATGGAAGGGTGGCTCCCTCTTTTAAGCAGGCTTCATTTAGGTGAAGTAGTATACACCTGTAGGTATCACAACAGAAGCTTAACAGCCAGATAGGGGAAATCGAACCTGCATACAAACCTAGACAGGTGAATAAGGGTTTGCCACGGTTTAGGTGCGGGCATAGGCTTAATTCATGACAGTACCCCAACCCAAGGAGCGCCTTCCGGGCGCGAACAATCAGATATATATAGCAAGGGGGCCACCTATTTTTTCCTGCGCCGCCATCGGTTGGGGCCAGGACCCGTCACCTCCAAGGATGAGGTTTGGGTGGTCAAGATGGTCACAGTGTTTTCAAGGTCTGTTCGGCGTATCACGATACCTTGGACACTGTAGGGTATCGTGGGATCCATATCTGAGGTGCTATCGAGCACAGTGGGTTCGGAGTCGTCCTGATGTATGGGGTTGCTGGTGGCAACCAGATCGGGAGTAGAGAAATGTCCACGGGCTAATGCAACCTGTACCTGAGACTGCAGGTATTTGTGGTTCAGCTGCATGTCCTGTATGGTATGGGTAAGGGTATTCACCTGAGCTGCCATGGCAGAGACAAGTACCAGGACTTCACTAGACGGACTGGTTTTACCAGGAGTTGGCAGGGTAGCTGCAGCGCTATCAGTGTCCACAAATGTTGTTTTAGTGGCAGCAGTCTGGGCTTGGACCTCGGTACAGCACGGCTCCTGGATCTGGACCTCGGTACAGCACGGCTCCTGGACTTGGACCTCGGTACAGCACGGCTCTTGGACTTGGACCTCGGTACAGCACGGCTCTTGGACCTGGACCTCGGTACAGCACGGCTCTTGGACCTGGACCTCGGTACAGCACGGCTCTTGGACCTGGACCTCGGTACAGCACGGCTCTTGGACCTGGACCTCGGTACAGCACGGCTCTTGGACCTGGACCTCGGTACAGCACGGCTCTTGGACCTGGACCTCGGTACAGCACGGCTCTTGGACCTGGACCTCGGTACAGCACGGCTCTTGGACCTGGACCTCGGTACAGCACGGCTCTTGGACCTGGACCTCGGTACAGCACGGCTCTTGGACCCGGACCTCGGTACAGCACGGCTCTTGGACCTGGACCTCGGTACAGCACGGCTCTTGGACCTGGACCTCGGTACAGCACGGCTCTTGGACCTGGACCTCGGTACAGGCACGGCTCTTGGACCTGGACCTCGGTACGGCACGGCTCTTGGACCTGGACCTCGGTACGGCACGGCTCTTGGACCTGGACCTCGGTACGGCACGGCTCTTGGACCTGGACCTCGGTACGGCACGGCTCTTGGACCTCGACCTGGACCTGGGTACGGCACGGCTCTTGGACCCGGACCTTGGTACGGCACGGCTCTTGAACCTGGACCTCGGTACAGCACGGCTCTTGGACCTGGACCTCGGTACAGCACGGCTCTTGGACCTTGGTACAGCACGGCTCTTGGACCTCGGTACAGCACGGCTCTTGGACCTGGACCTCGGTACAGCACGGCTCTTGGACCTGGACCTCGGTACAGCACGGCTCTTGGACCTGGACCTCGGTACAGCACAGCTCTTGGACCTCGGTACAGCACGGCTCTTGGACCTCGGTACAGCACGGCTCTTGGACCTCGGTACAGCACGGCTCTTGGACCTCGGTACAGCACGGCTCTTGGACCTCGGTACAGCACGGCTCTTGGACCTCGGTACAGCACGGCTCTTGGACCTCGGTACAGCATTATTGTGGAGTGATCTCCAAGCGCTTTTGGGGTTATGAAACACCTGCAGGTCTGCGCATCTGACCACAGTCCCATTGGAACCATACGTGAACCCAGGGGGCAAGGGTTCTATAGTAATGGTGCCTTCAGGGGTAGAGACAGTGGTACCGATATATGCTTGGCATGGTTGTCCAGAAACCAGCCCGGATTTGCGGCTGTGGGGAGCGGGAGTCTCAACCTTTTTGAATCCAAGAGCCCTCCTTAGTATGGAGGCAGCTGGACTCTGCAGCAACAGTGATTCTTCTAGGTCATGGAGACAGGAGTTGGCTTCCAGATTTCGGGGTCCTGGTTTCACCGATGACTTGAAGACGGTTGCTGGGGCGTAGACAGCGACACCAAGGTACCTGGAATGCTGGTTGAGAGTGGTGGGTGTCTGAGAAGGGGGGGCAGCAGCTAACTCCATGGGAATTTCAGGTTCATATTCTGAAGGTAGGGTAGACTCAAACTCCATGGTTTCGGCAGGATAGGGGTCTTCAAGGTCTGTGACCTCAGGATAGGTGTCCAGTGACACCATCCTATTTGGCTGGCACCTTTGGAGCTTATCCGAGTAGGCCTCCATAGACTTTTTATACACAGTCCTTGTTTTAGCAGGTGTGGGTTTTCTGGACAAGGACTTGGTAGGAACAATTTCCCTTTTTGGTCTGGTGGAAGCAGACTTGACAGGCACTGCCTTCTTGAACTTGGTGGGCAGTGCTTCACTAGGCATTGGGAACACAGGCGGAGTAGAAAAGGGTTCTCTGGCCTTGATAGAAAAAGTCCTTTTTGATTTAACAGGTGTAGACTTGGGAGTAGCACCAGGTAGCACTGGGGATTGCAGGGTTTCGTTTGAAACTCCAGGGAAAGTGCGGGGCAGCTTGGGGGGCCGCACTAAACATTCCGAGATGGAATGGGACGGTTCCCCGCAGTAGAAGCAGAGCTTCTGGGACCTTCTCCTAGCAATTTCTTCGGATGTTAGGGGTCCTCTACCCACTTTCTTTGGAGCTGGAGTGCACACCTTAGTAGAGGTGTCATTTAAACCCTGCTGCATACTTGCAAAAACGGAGTCCAAATGTTGCAGGATGTCTTGAATGGCTTTTCTGAGGTACTCCATAACGATTTGGATCACCGCGGACTCACTGTGTGAAGGCTTCAACATTCTGTCAGGTACGGGAGTGCGGCGGTGGGTGAAGTGAGCCCAGGATGCAGTGATCATAGGAGTCACATAGGTTGCTGGGTATTGAAGGTTTATTAAATAATAAATAAAACAAATAGTAAATAATAGCAGCACTAGCAGGCAGGCAACAGACTGTATGCAGGATTCAGCTTGACAATAGGGATTCTTGAAAGCAGGGTATGCTTGACAAACGAGGATTCTTGGAAGTGGGGTACACTCGAAGAATGAGGGTTCTTGAGAGCGGGGTACCTTGGTGGGGAGAGTCTCCTTGGTAGCAGGGTTCCACTTGGGAGTATCACTGGAGGGATTCAGGTAACACGGTAGGGAGCTTCAGGGACAGGTCTGGTTGTCTGCACTTCCAGGGACGTTATGTTGAAGCCCTGATGGAAGGGTGGATCCCTCTTTTAAGCAGGCTTCATTTAGGTGAAGTAGTATACACCTGTAGGTATCACAACAGAAGCTTAACAGCCAGATAGGGGAATCGAACCTGCATACAAACCTAGACAGGTGAATAAGGGTTTGCCACGGTTTAGGTGCGGGCATAGGCTTAATTCATGACAACAAGAAACAGTTATACCGATAAAGGAGTGTAGTGTTTTGAAAGGACTTACTATATTTATCACTATAAACATTAAACCCATTTGCATCAAGTTGTTGTCCATAAAACCACTGGCAGAAATTGCGTTTCTTAGGATTTTCTAATAAAAGTATTTAAATTGCCCCTATAACCAGAACACAACAACACATTCTTGTACACACTCATACATACACAAAAACACACACAGAGGCGTAACTAGAATCCTCCGGGCCCAGGTGCAGGAACCATGACAGGCCCCCACCCACCCTAGGCAATAACATGTTTTGTCCTCCCTCCCGTCAACATGCATTGGTCCCCTCCAGGTCCACAATGTTGACTCCAGACAGTGTCCCAATTTTTCCAGGTTCACTATGACCTCCTCAGTTCATCCCATTTTTAATGTAATGTGCACTATGTGTATCTCACAGAGCTCCACAGCAATAAACCTCACAGTAATGTGTGCTGTGTATTATTATTATTATTATTCTTTATTTATAAAGCGCCAGCATATTCCGCAGCGCTGTATGAATGTATCCCAGAGCTCCACAGCAATAAAACTCACAGCAATGTGTGGTGTGTATGAGCGTATCACAGAGCTCCACAGCAATAAAACTCACAGTAATGTGCAGGGTGTATCAGTGTAAATCAGAGGTTTACAGCAACAAAACTCACAGTAATATGTGGTGTGTATCACAGAGCTCCAAAGTAAAACTCACAAATAAGTCTAAAATAAATTTAAAAAAAATTGAGTATGCCTATTCTGAGGAAAGTTCCATAGTAGGAACTGAAACGTTGACTTTATGGACGAATAAAGCTTAATATTTTTTTGAAAATCCTGGAGTGCTGGCATATCTATACTGTGATATACATATATATGTATAATACAGGCAAGCCCCCAGGCAGGTGAGTGTGGGCCACCCTGGACTCAAGGGCCCGGGTGCAATGGCACACTCTGCACCCCTGGTAGTTATGCCCCTGAGCACACCTCACTCCCCACCCCCACCATAGCCATTGCAGTGCATCTAGACCAGTGTTTCCCAACCGGGGCGGTACTTCCCCCATTGGACGCTGAAGCCTTCCATGGGGGGTGGAAGTGGGTCCAGAGGCAAATGTGGGGTGTTAAGGTGGTCAAGGGGGGCGGTAGCATATTCAAGAATTTAATAATATTTATTATTAATTTCTACGCTTGAAATTTTTCATCTTATTGTTATCGCATAAAGAAGCATTTAAAAATTTAATTTAGCATTATAATTTGTTTTAGTCTTATCCACGACAAGTTGATAAGTAAAGACAAATATTACGCGATTCACGCAATCAAGCATGTTTCGACAAGAATATGGGAGCTTGTAATGACTTTTTTACAGAGTGAGTGCACCGGCAGCATCGCAAACAAGCGAAGGCATACAAGTCGATGCGCGCATAATTTCAAATCTATAAAAAGCAGGGATCTAGGAATAAGTCTCATAACTTTTTGTGTGCTTTGACAATAATCCTCATTTGTGAGTGATAAGTGATAGAAGTAGGGCTGCAACTAACGATTATTTTCATAAATCGATTAGTTGGCTTATTATTTTTTCAATTAATCGGATATAATTTTAAAAAATCAATACCATTTTTTTCGGATATTGAAGATATAAACCACAAACTGAATGTTACAAATATACACTTCAGACTAAAATTTTACACCAACACAACAGTTTGTGGGTTTGAATTCTAAAAAAAATTGGGCAAACTGTTGGAAAAGAGGTAGAGACTATCACTGTTCATAATAGAAACATAGAAACATAGAAACATAGAAAAATGTCGGCAGATAAGAACCTTTCGGCCCATCTAGTCTGCCCAATTACATGGATACTTTACCTGGATTTATCTTTTGTTTAGGATAGCCTTATGCCTATCCCATGCTTGCTTAAATTCAATTACTGTTTTGGCCTCTACCACTTCAACTGGAAGACTGTTCCATGTATCCACCACCCTCTCAGTAAAATAATGCTTCCTGATGTTACTTTTAAACCTTTGCCCCTCTAATCTAAGACTATGTCCTCTTGTTTTGCTATTTTGTTTCCTTTTAAATATACTCCCTTCCTCTACCTTGTGGATTCCCTTTACGTATTTAAATGTTTCTATCATATCTCCTCTGTCTCGTCTTTTTTCCAAGCTGTACATGTTAAGATCATGATTAATAGTCTGTTATTCACTGTTTAACCACTTCAATGCTAAGGACGCGCTCAGCGCGTCCTCAGCATTACCGCTGGGTTCCGGCCGATCGCTGGCCCCTCCGGTGCGGGCTGACATCCTGGATGTCAGCCCGGCATCCGGACCACCAGCTGCCATTATTAGGTGTCATCGCGGGGGCGCGATGACACCTAATTCAGGCGCCCCCCCGCATGTGCGGAGGAGGCGCCTGAAAGGGAGGGGGGGAGGTCCTTCGGACCTCTCTCCCTCCCGATCGGTGGCACACAGGGGGTTAACCCAGGCATCATTTGGAAGGGCACAGCCTGCCCTTCCAAATGATGCCTGGCATTAACCCCTGGGGAGCTGGATCGCGAATCGGCGCTGAAAAGCGCCGGTTCGCGATCCTTTCCCGGAGCTGGCCGACATCTTGGATGTCGGCCAAGCTTCCGGGAACTCCCCCAGAGGACTGGCGTCATCGTGCGTAGCACGATGACGCCAGTCCTAGCGTTAACCCCTAACTGCCACCAAGTGTGGAGATAGGGAGTTCCAATGAACTCCCTATCTCCCGATCCGTGGCAGTTAGGGGTTAAATTTTGATATGGTTGGATCGGCCAGAGCATGGCCGTTCCAACGATACCAAACATGAAAGTTAAAAATTTTGTAAAAAAAAAAAAAAAAAAAAAATAAAAAAAAAAAATTAAAAAAAAAAATTAAAAAAAAATAAATAAACACGTTTTTTTTATTTTTTTTGGTTTGTTAGTGTAGCAATATTGTTCCCATTTCAATTATAATGTGAACAATGATGCTGCACTAACGATTTTTGTATGCGGTGCGTTTGTTAAAAATAGTGTCATTTTCCCCAAAAAAAATGTAACGAGACCCCATCTCTAATTTTTTTAACAAGCGCACCCCATACAAAATATAACCGCAATTGCTCGCATGTTAAAATGTGGAAAAAAACACTTTACACATTGTAAATTATTAAAAATACATATTTTATTGCATTTTTTGTTATAATATACAGACATGACATAACGTATACATATAATAATGACATATTATGAATCTACCGAGTCTGACGGAAAGAACGATATATAATATGTCTGGGTCATATACTAAAATAAGCCTTAAAAACACGTTTAAACATGATGCGCAAAACAGGTAAAAAATGACCTCAGCACAGGGGCGGGAAAAGCCTCAGCAGCGAAAGGGTTAAGAAATATTGTCATATTTTGCCAATTCTTGACACAATACTGCAAACTAATAATTTGGCAAATGTTGTATTTTTAGAGTCTAGGTAACATACAACAATGTGCACTCACAGTCACCTTAGTGACAGCGGCAAATTTTGTACGTAACCAGTCATCAGGGAGTTTAAAAAAATGAACCCCTTAGGGTGTAAAACTAATTTTGCAGCTCAGCTGTAGATAATTGGTAAAAGGGGTTACTTTTATAGTTATAAAAGTAAAAATATATTTATTTTTTACTTTTTCTGACACTTGTAATTCTCTCTCTGCCAGATAGTCCTGACAAGGAGAGAAAGGGAATTTGCCAGCCAATGTATTTTAATATTGGCTTGCCATTCATATCACTGAAATCCCAGCATATACAGTACTTTTACTAGTAGGATTTTGATTGCTGACAGCAATCAAAAACTCCTATCACTTTCAGGCAGCCTGCACATGCTGGGATCACTGAGAATGTGACTGACAGTGCTTGCCATTTACTGCGATCCCAGCATGTACAGTGCTGTACTAATAGGAGTGATTGCTGTTAATAATCACACACCTATCACTCTCAGTCAACCAATACATACCGGTATCACTGAGACACACCCTGGCTGAATAACAGTGCTTGGCATTCATTGGAACTGGCTGGAAAAGTGAGAGACAGAGACAAGCATAGTTTTGGAGGGAGGATGCAAGGAGGAGGTATAGGCACAAACCAGGGGTATGTGCAGGGTGGAGATATGGGCAGAGGCTGGGGGGAATACAGGGAAGAGAGATGGGCACAGGCTGGGGGGAATTCAGGGAAGAGAGATGGGCACAGGCTGTGGGGAATACAGGGAAGAGAGATGGGCACAGGCTGGGGGGAATACAGGGAATAGAGATGGGCACAGGCTGGGGGAATACAGAGAGGAGAGATGGGCACAGGCTGGGGGATACAGGGAAGAGAGATGGGCACAGGTTGGGGGAATACAGGGAAGAGAGATGGGCACAGGCTGGGGGGAATACAGGGAAGAGAGATGGGCACAGGCTGGGGGAATACAGGGAAGAGAGATGGGCACAGGCTGTGGGGAATATAGGGAAGAGAGATGGGCACAGGCTGGGGGGAATACAGAGAGGAGAGATGGGCACAGGCTGGGGGATACAGGGAAGAGAGATGGGCACAGGTTGGGGGAATACAGGGAAGAGAGATGGGCACAGGCTGCAGGGAATACAGGGAAGAGAGATGGGCACAGGCTGGGGGAATACATGGAAGAGAGATGGGCACAGGCTGGGGGAATACAGAGAGGAGAGATGGGCACAAGCTGGGGGTTACAGGGAAGAGAGATGGGCACAGGCTGGGGGGAATACTGGGAAGAGAAATGGGCACAGGCTGGAGGATACAGGGAAGAGAGATGGGCACAAGCTGGGGGAACACAGGGAAGGGAGATGGGCACAGGCTGGGGGGAATACAGGGAAGAGAGATGGGCACAGGCTCGGGGGAATACAGGGAAGAGATGGGCACAGGCTGGGGGGATACTGGGAAGAGATGGGCACAGGCTGGGGGGATACTGGGAAGAGAAATGGGCACAGGCTGGGAGGTCTTCGTTTTCATTTCAAACAAGCAAATATAATTTCAAACAAACAAGTATTTGAACAGTTATCTGTTCAGTAAATTTATTAATGAGGGGACTCTACTTTCTTTCCACTAGTCAAAAAAAAAACGTAAATTAATATGACAGTTATAGCCGCTATTCTATTAACCCCCTGTGCAGGGGCATGGAGGGGAAAAGCTGACACCTGATGTACATTTGAGTAAAGTAGGATTGCAGAAATATGTAAATATAAAAATAAATGAAATTCCTGCCTACTGTTATGTATTTCTTTGAGCCTTTGGTAGGAGCTGAGGGGGGAGGATTATTACTAATGTGAAATAATATTTTATTATTATGGGGGAGGGGGGCATTGGAATTTTCTCCTCTTGCAAACGGGGTGGTGGTCCAGAAAAGGTTGGAACCACTGATATAGACTCTATGCCTTATTTAGAGAATGATCAACGTAGTGCGCCGAACATGGAGTTGCCGCACATGGAGTTGCCGAAGCCTCCTGAAAAAGTTGTAAAATGTTGCGGAAAAGCACCAAAGAGCGCCAAAGTGGCCTTGCGAATTCCACCGGACTGCAGGAAAAAAAAAAAGAACTCTCGTATTCTCCTAATAGGTGTTTGAACCAATAAAAATGCATTTAAATGTGTATAAGTAATAAAAAGGTCCTTTAAAAAAATATAGAAGCCTGTCACAGAATTTAAAAAAAAGAGAGAGAAACAAAAATTTGGCCTATAAAATACAGAGGGCTATATTACAAAGCCGGTGCTAACTTAACCAGAGCTGTTGTAAACTTCCCAGAGCCATTATAGCCTATGGAGGTTTTAAGTTTACAGCAGCTGTGGTTAAGTTAGCACCAACATTGTAATATGGCCCAGAGGCTTTCTAAAAATCAAAAATAAAAGACTTTATGCTGAAAAAAGAAAAGAATAAACTTTTTTTAATTAAAAATGATATTACTTTTTCTTTTTGAAAACTATGGGATTTGACTGTTTAACCCCATAAGGACCACTGACGTACATGGTATGGTATGGACATGGTAAGTCCTGGGAAAAAGTCCCATTAAGGACCAAGGATGTACCATGTACATCATGGTCCTCTAGCCCCCTTCCCTCCCTTAACTCACCTCTCTGGCCAGGGTCCCATGTAGGACTGACTTCCTTGAAGTCAGACCACCGGCTTTATGGGCCCCAGCCCCCACCGAAGGCGATGATGTCAGTTTCAGGCACCCAGTTTCAGAAGCTCATTCCCTCCTAAAAGAGAAAAAAAAAAGAAAGGCAGCGCTGGAAAGGGCACAGTCTGCCATTTCCAGCGATGCCTTTCTTTAACCCCTTAGGTGCCTGATCGCTCTCCTGGAGATGGCTGACATCTTGGATGTCAGCCAAGCCTCCGGGGCCTCCCCCAGCCCACAGAAATCTTTGCCATATGAGCGATGACGTCAGTTGGGCAGTTAACCCCCTAGCTGCCAAGTGGGGATGGGTGGTCCTTTGAATGATCTAATCTTTGGAAAACAAATAAAAAAAAAAATTGTCTGGGTCGTATATTAAAATAGGACTTCTAATCACATTTAACCCCTTCCAGACCACTGACGTACATAGTATGTCCTGTGGGGAAATCCCCTTAACAACTGCGGACGTACTATGTACATCACTGTCTCCTAACCTCCCTCCCTCCCTATACTCACCTGTCTGTCCATGCTCCCTCAGCGTTCTGGCAGGCCTGGAGTCTTCCCCACCTATTGAGGGGGCCCAGCAGTCGCAGTGATGTCTTCACAGTGCGTGATGACATCATTGCCAGCCGCCCCTGGTGCCTGCAGTGAAAAAGGTGGAAGGGGAGGGGGGGCTTGTTTGGAGCCCTCTATCTCCCCAAACAGTTCACCTAGAAACAAACAAATGGTACCGCTGGAAAGGGGAGAGTCTTTCCTTTTCAGCGGTCTAGACCATTAACTCCTTCATTGCCGGATCGGGATTCAAACCCGGAAGTGGCTAACATCTTGGATGTCAACCAAGCCTCTGGGTCACCCCCACCCACTTACATCATCTTCTTCATATGTGTGACGATGTCAGTGGGCCAGTTAACCCCCTAGCTGCTAAGTGGAGATAGGGGGATCCTTTGGATCCCTGTATCTCCCGATCTGCTAGAGGCCGTTAGAGGGTCATGGCTTTTCCAATGATACCAAACATGACTAGGCTTGTTGTAAAGAAAAGAAAAGAAAAAAATAATATAGTAGAAAAAAGTGTGTTTTTTTAAAAAAAAAAATTGTCTGGGTGTTTAATAAAATAGGACTTAGGCTAATGTCAGATGAACGCAGTATGACCGCACTCTGCGTGAGTGCATAACAGACAGATGTACTGACGAAAGATACTGACACCACACGGTCCATTTTTTTTGACGGACGTAGAAAAAAAAAGGGAACTATGGGAAATAAAATTAATATGAAAAATGATAAAAATATTAAAAGGATATGAAAAGCCATTTTGTGCGTCAGGTGCTGGACGTCACAAATGCACTGCCTCTGACATCTGGTCATCACTCACACAGAACGCTACGCAGACGTGGCGCACTCTGCGCGTCCGTGGTAGCGGTTTTATGTTCTTGCCTAACTTGCGTCCATTTGCCACATACGTTGTGCGTGCCCAGTTTGATGCGCACGTACTACGTGTGTGGGTCTCTATTTTATTTATTTTTTTGAGAAAGGATTTTACCAGGAAGGATACATTGAGATTTCTCTCGTTTTCAAGTATGTCCTGGGTGGCGAGTATGTACCGTTAGGTGTCTTGCCAAGGACACTTACTGGAGAGGTTGCTCGCTGGGATCGAGCCCATGACTCCACAGGCTCTCTCCATGCAGAGCAGTGACATTACCTCTACTCCACCCAGCCGGTGATCATGATTCTATGCTACGACGGATGTTAAACTGCGTGGCGACACTGACGAGATCACTGCGTTCGTCTGACATTAGCCTTAAGCTGGCTTCTAAAAATGATGAGCATAAAATGGCCAAAATGAGCTCAGCGCACAGAAGTGAAATGGCTCAGCAGTGAATGGGCTAAAAAAGCAAAAATATGTAAAAATTGGGTATTTCTAATTTCTGGACAAAATTTTGAAACTATTTCGACAGGGTCTTTTTTGGCAGTTGTAGATTTTGGGGGTTAAATTTCAAAAAAGTGTGGCTTTTTTCCATTTTTTCATCATATTTCATATTTTTTTATAGTAAATTATATACGATTTGATGTAAATAATGGTATCTTTAGAAAGTCCATTTAATGTTGGGGAAAATGGTATATATGTGTGGGTTGCATAAACGAGAAAGAGGAAAATTTGACCTAAACACAAACAGCACAGAAAAGTAAAAACAGCAGCGGGCACTTTCAGACAGACTTTTGTAAAACCGTCTGGTCACTATGGGGTTAAACATGATGAGCATAAAACAGTCAAAATTAGCTCAGCGCATAGAGGTGAAATGGCTCAGCAGTGAAGGGGTTAAAAAGCAAAAACATGTAAAAATTGGGTATTTCTAAACTCAGGCCAAAATTTCGAAACTATTTAGGCTGGGGTCAGACGAGCGCACTGATTGCGCACAGTAACTTTTGCACTCTGTAACGGATGAGATTGTGGTTACATTGTATCAGTTAGTTTTGACTGATGTTGAGAAAAAGGGAAAAAAAAGAGCTGTATACAGGGGTTTCTCTACGTCCGTGTAGCTTTTTCACATCGATGCCAATTTGGCGTCCGTTGCAACATGCGTCGCCCGGGCGTGAAAAAGTGCGCACGTGCTTTGTGTGTTGTTCTCTATTGGCTCCTTTGAAAAGCTACAATGGACAGCAAACAGTGCGGTCAGAGAGACGCAAAAAGTGCGCTCGTCTGACCCCAGCCTTAGCAGGGGTCTTTTTGGCAGTTGTAGATTTTGGGGGTTAAAGTTCGAAAAAGGGTGGTTTTTCCATTTTTTCATCATATTTCTGAAATTGTTTCATAGCAAAATTATAGCATATGAGAAAAATAATGGTATCTTTAGAAAGTCCATTTAATGGTGAGAAAAACGGTATATAACATGTGTGGGTGGTATGAGGAAAATTAGAGCTAAACACAAACAGCGCAGAAATGTAAAAACAGTAGTGGGCACTTGCAGACAGAAAATGGTAGAATCTCCTGGTCACTATGGGGCTAAACCTGTAGAACTGAAACACCGAAAATCAGACCATTTCATTGACATTTCATCGTCCTGTGAATAGGCAAACCATTACTTCTCTATGGGACAATTTTGCTGCCTCTGAAGAACGTCAAACTGTGGTGAACACCAATGAAGTTTGTCATCAATTCACCTGTATTTGGCAAATTAACAGGTTAATGGATAGACGAATTGGCCCGAAATTGCACTAAACGATGAAATTCTGTGTTCCTTGTAGTTCGGTGACCAGTTCATAGGTTAGCGAATAACACCTTTAGCAAACAACTTCAGATAGGTACAGTACGTTGATGGATTTTTCTGATGTTTAGAAACATATTCTGGAGCACATTTGCAAAAACAAAATTCATTTGCAATTCTCCATTCTCCAGAATAATTCCAGGTTGAGCTAATGTGATTTTTTTGGACACCTGTGGAAGTGTTCAACGATCATGTTTACTTGCTCAATGAAGTTAAACAATTAAAGCTAGTTGCATTAAACGATTAGTAGCTTCTTGAGTTTTCCCAGATTAATGAGTTATTGTTAATTATCATTACACATGAAAATAAAACATTATAATATTACAACAATACTAGCGGGAGTGAAAATGTAGAGTGATAGAATGGTTATCGTTTTTAATTAAACCTTTCTGGAACCACAGAAAGGCTTCAAATAATGTGCAAACCTTAATGGAAAACTCAGGTCACTTGCTTAGGTATGATGCACTAGCTGCTGAAATAAATATGATGCATTGTCTTTCTTTACATATATTATTCTGATATAGTTTAATATTTAATATCTGCCATTCCATTACCCTGAGCATTAAAGTTATGCATGGATGATAACACAAAATAATCTCAGTTTAAATATTTTTATCCGGCTTATACAGCGATACAAAAGGGGTTTGATAGATACAGTTTATTTTACTATTTCATTAAGGCACTCTTGTGCAATTGCTTAATTTTGTTAAAGGGTTACTCCAGGAACATAGGGTCAAACAATAACCAGTCTTGACCCCTTTACTAACCCCACCATTGGTTTAAACCTAGAATTGGCATAAAAAAACTCTTCTTTATTAGAAAGGGGAGCTCCCACACCGCTCTTCCGAAACATGACATACTGCATGCTTCCTGTAAGAAGCAGCAGTCGCATGACCACGGGAGATGCAGATTTCACAATGAAGTGTCCATCCAATCCATTGGTTCTGAATGCAAGCACATTGAAAAGCCATTGGAAGACTCTCTACAGACTTTATCCTGAGGAAGGTGAGATCAGCTCTTACTCTGATCTCAGCTTCTGGGCAAGGACTAGTCTCCTCCACACTCAGTCGGATGACTCAGGGGGGAGAAGGGTATGGATAGTCAGGACACTGTGATCACTCAAGTTGCATTGAGTCGTCACAGTGCCCAGAGTGCTTATTACTTAAATATGCACAATAGGATGTAGTTAATGTCAGATTATTGAATGAGTGATCTTAGGTGACATCCATATGGGTAGTTGAGACTATTACTATACTACTATTACTACTATTGCTTGTTTTTTCTTTTTCTTGGTCTATGAAAGAAGAATGTATACTGGCTTCTGTCATTCCACGTGTCAGGGTGGCTAGTATTTTATTTTTCAGTGGTGAGGGGAATAGGTTCCAAATATAAAAAGTCTTTGAAAATACTTTAGATTTGTTTCCATTCAAAAGATGGACTAGAGAACCAACTGAGCATGTTATCTTGGAGTATATTTGAAACTCCTAACACATAAACAAGGATTCCTGGGAGTAATGACTCCTTCTGTCCTCCTCCTCCTATAAAGGTTTTGACTTTGATCTGGTGTCTTTTGTGAGTATTAATTATCTGTAGACTAATGTATTGTCAGTGAGGTAGATCTTAAGTTTAGGTAGGAGTGTAAAACATGTTGTAAAGTGTAGTATAGAACTATGGATTGATAAATTGTGTAAAATACATATTCTTTATATCTGTTATCACAGCCATGTAGCGCTCATCACTAAATTTTATTTTGTGCCCTTTTATTTACAGACTATGAAGACACCAGCGACAGTGCTGAAGGCTCTACTCCAGTGCTTACTCATGACCTTCTCATTAGCTCATCAACACTGGGAGGAGGCTATACTTGGAGTTACAGTCACCCACAAGGCTCTTAAAATTGCAGAAGGAGAAAGTAGATGGCAACTCTATGCAATTCATGTCACACAGGTTCAAATCGAGCAGGAATTCTTGCAAACTCAGATCTTCCACTATTGTTTCAGGAGAAATGGAGTTCCCTTTTGCCCCCAACAACTGAAATAGTTTTATTTCCCCTATATTGGCCCCTATTACAATCCTCACGCAGCGCATTTGCGTGCGCGCAAGTGCGCGAGGACAAAAACATTTGCGCGGAACGTCTTATTACGACGTTCGCGCAAACGATGCGCGTTAGCGTCTACCGCAATTGACCCTATGCGAACCCAGCGTGAGCGCAAGTTCGTGCGCGCATCCCATACTTACCATTGTCAGCGCGAATGCGTTCGAGCGGATGGTATTACGATCTTCGCGCAACGTCGTACGAACGACGTTTGAGCGGAGTATCGTAACATTTTTGAAAACCTGGTGTTAACTTACAATCTGAACGTTCTGGCCGAAACGAAATTAACCTGAACAAAAAAAATACAGCACAGTACAGTTACACATTCTACACATACCCAAACAATAAAATTAATAAATTGTTTAATTTTTTTATTTATTTTTTGACAATCAAAGTTTTTATTTGGAAGCAAAGTCAGCAATACAGTCATAAAGAAAATGGCCTCGCAGGGCCAAAACGTGTCATCTGGAAAGAAGAAAACAGCCACGCAGGGCCATAAATCATCAGCTTAGAAGAGCACATCAGAAAACAAAGACATTAATTAGTAATCTAGTCTCAAATACATAAATTACAGGAGTATCAGCAGTCAACAGCGAGGGGAAGGAACGGGACAGGGAGGGGGGGAGAAAAAATAAATAAAATATATCTCATGACCCCAAAAACAAAAATAAAACAATGGGTGGGGTGGCAAAGGCCCACTAGGTGATCTTCCTGGCTCACTCCCAGGAGTCCATAGGACAAAGGAGGCCATGGAAGAGTGCAGGTCACAGGGCCAGGCCACTCGAGGGCCCGGTATGGTGGTCAGAGCCATGGTGGCCACCACAATGGTACACCTCGAGTTAAACCCAGGACGCCAAAAATAAAGGGGGAGGGAGAAAAAGGGTGCACAGAGTACAATTAAACATGTGTGAGGAGAGAAGAGAAAAAAAAGGGGGTCTCAGGTGTCATCAGCCCCAGAAGGGGTGTAATCAGCAGAGTCCCTAAAATACAAACATAGGTGAGGAAAAAATAAAAGTCTCAGCAGAAAGAGAACTCTTAAATTTCTGAAAAGGGGATGTCATCTCTAAAATAGATGGGACAAAAATAGAGTCCTCAGTATTTAGGAGACAGACAGTGGGGGTAGAGGGGGGTTCATCATGGTGGGGGGGTCTCATCAAGATTCCGAGAATGGAGCGATGCTATTGTTTAATTTTTTATTTTTGTTGCAGCACATATACGCAGATTGACTTTGACAGGCGCAACAACCGAAACCTAGCAAATGGTGGTTCTTAATTCTGATTGGCTGAATCCCGTGAAAAAACAGTCTGCCCACCGATTTCTGCACGCCACGGTCATTTGCGCCCGGCTTTGCGCGTCGGATTTGCCCTCGAAAAAACATGAAGGCTGAAAAACTGTGCTCAGATCGTAATACCGCGTTAATTTGCACACGCTAACATTTTTTTCCATGCGCAAAAAAAATTGCACGAAGATTGTAATAAGGGCCTATATTTATTACAGTTATCATAATGATTCCCTAAAACCCAACTGATCATTATAGGTAAACATGAATATCATATTTGAATGCAATATGTCAACAGTTAATTGGGGAGCAACATTTTTGGAGAGTTTCCGCACTATTTATTTTAACACTAGACCACTGATGTCACACCAGGAAACATTTTTGGGATTTACACATTGTCAGATGGGGACAAATCCTTCACCAATTCTGTTACATGCTCATGTTCTTGGAAAAACTAGACAAACAGGACTTTGGGTAATGAACCACGCTTCCTAGTACTCACCCAGGCTATTGAGACGTGCACTTTTCCCAACCTCCCGAGAGTGAATTCCCCTTTTAATGCATGCCAATACCTTGCTGGCCTTGGCGGCTGCTGTTTGACATTGAGCATTGTTACTTAGTTTGAAGTCTATGATTATTCCCAAATCCTTCTCTTGCTTTGATTTCCCTAACTCAGTACCATTTAGGGTATAAGTTGCTTGTGTGTTCTTCACTCCAAAGTGCATAACATTGCATTTATCTACATTAAATTTCATCTGCCATTTAAGTGCCCAGTCTTTCAATCTATCTAAATCCCTCTGCAGCGAAGTAACATCCTTCTCACATTGTATTACTTTTCCTAGTTTTGTGTCATCTGCAAACACTGATACATGACTTTCAATGCCTATCTCAAGGTCATTTATTAATAAATTGAATAGAATTGGTCCTTTAATAGACCCCAGAGGGACACCACTTACCACTGATGTCCATAGTGAAAATGTACCATTTATGACCACTCTCTGTACCCTATCTTTTAGCCAGTTTTCTATCAAAAAACAAGTATTTTCCCATTTTTTCTTAATTTAAATAGTAACCTCTTGTGTGGAACTGTGTCAAAAGCTTTGTCAAAATCCAAGTAAATCACATCCACCGCGACCCCCTGATCTATACTTCTACTTACTTCCTCATAGAACGCAATTAGGTTAGCTGACATGATCTGTGTTTCATAAAACCATGCTGATTTTTGCTAATTACATTATACCTCCCAAAAAATTCCTGAATATTATCTCTTAGTACCTTATCCCTCAAATACTTTCCCAGCCACAGATGTTAAGCTCACAGGTCTATAATTACCTGGCACAAATTTTATACCTTTCTTGAATATAGGGACCACGTCAGCTTTTTTCCAATCCTCTGGTACGATTCCTTAAAGAAAAGAATCTTGAAAGATTAAGAACATCGGTATAAATTCCATACATGGTGGTAACCCTTAGAAAAAAATTCCTAAATGCAGCAATTTTGTTCTCATAAAGTTGCGACTGTCAGTTGATGTAATGTATTAAAGTCTGAAACCATTTTATGAATTACCCTGTAATATCGACCAAAAATCTAATAGACTGCTCCCCTCATGAACCTAATATCTTCTTTTAATTGTAATAACATAACTTTTTTGTATTTACAGCACAGTTAATAACAAATGAAAAAGTCATAAAAAGAGGTATGCATGAAGACATATATAAATCATTGATTAGAAACTTTCTAATTCCCACGTTTTCCCACCAAATATTTCTGTGCTGCACAATAGCAATAAAATGTATTATTACAACAATATTAAGAGTTCCTGAGAGTCCTTCCAAGGTGCAAGGTTGCAATAACTGAGAAATCTGTTGTCTTGAAATATGAAAAAGAAAAAAAATGTATATTATACGGATGAAAGTGAAGTAAACTGCTTTAGTTCTTTGACAGAGCTCCTTAAAAAGCCACTTTTTACTCTTGGCGTGTAATAAGTCAGCGCATGTCCATAAATGTATAGACAAAAAAAACTGTGTTTTTTGTTTTTGTTTCAATTAATGTAAATGTAAGTTCTCCATAAACAAATTAGAATGTTATGAAATGAAACATACTTTCTTAGAATAAATATCAATGGTATCGAGTTTTTTTTTTTAGGTGGTACACGCCGGTACGGCGTACCAGCACCTCTTAGCGCGTACTGGCACCTCTCAGCAGGGCCTATTTTTTTACCGGCACTGCCGCGTCAGCACTTGCTGGAGGCAGGGGCATTCTTTGGCTGCATGCAGCGGCACACAGTCTAACCACCGCGGTGTTGCTGCAGCATGTCTCGCACAATACGAGCACGCTGCACTAGCACTGCCCCCTCACGCGATGTGTGCACTCCACACGGTGGAAGAAGAGGACTAAGCGCGGGAGAGGTCTGGCAGAGCCAGCCAGCGTGAGGCAGAGCGGCTGTGTCTATTTTTTCAATAGTGCATGGTGAGTTGGGGACAGGGGAGTGTGAAGGAATTGATACGGGGGTGAATTGAGACGGGGAGAGAGAGAGCATGTTAAGGAATTGATGTGGGGGGAGAGAGTGTGAAAGAATTGATGTGGGGGTGATGAATTGATGCGGGGGGAGGGAGGGGGTGATGAATTAATGCAGGGGGTGATGAATTGATGCCGGGGAGAGAGTGTGAAGGAATTGATGCGGAGTGAATTGATGTGGGGAGAGAGAGTATGTGAAGGAATTGATGCGGGGGGAGAGAGTGTGAAAGAATTGATGTGGGGTGATGAATTGATACGGGGGAGGGAGGGGTGATGAATTGATCCAGGGGGTGATGAATTGATGCAGGGAGACAGAGTGTGAAGGAATTGATGCGGGAGAGAGAGTGAAGGAATTGATGCAGGGGAGAGCGTGTGAAGGAATTGATGTGGGGGAGAAAGTGTGAAGGAATTAATGAGGAGGGTGATGAATTGATACGGGGGAGTGTGATGAATTGATACAGGGGAGAGTGTGATGAATTGATGTGGGGGTGAAAAATTGATGGGCGGAGTGTGATGAATTGATACGGGGTGATGAATTGGTGAGGGGGGGTGATGAATTGATAGTCTGCGGCTAAAAAGCTGTTCGATTATTTTCATCCTATTTCCATGTATTTTGGTGTGCTGAAAACAAATAAAATATTGAATAAACTCCTAGACGTCATGATTTGCCACAACATGCAAAATTGTCTTCAAATATATCAAATTTTTTTAATTTTTCGTATTTTTTTTATATTATGGATGTTTAACCAAATTTAAAGTCAAAATTATTATTAATTAATTCACATAAGTGCATTTAAGATCTAAAATGACAAAAAAACCTTAAAGGGTTTGTCCAAGTTATGGAAAAAAAAAATAGCACTGTAAATCTGATGGTCAGTAATACTGTATATACATAAGCTAAGCAAGTTTTAATTCTGTTCTTCTAATGGTAGAAGGGGTTAATCTTTCCTGAAGAATCCAGTGGGAGGGAGACACAGGGCAGATAGCAGCAGCTCCGGTCAGTGCAGGGGGCGTGGCCAGCACTGTGACGTCTCGTGTACATACACAGAGCTCCTCTCTCCTGCATGCCACACTTGTGCACGAATGATCATCAGGTTCTTGATTCTAGGCTGTTCACACTTTTTCATCGCAATTCGTGTTAGCTCGTCATTCTTCAACCGTTATGTTATGGCTCCGCGAAAGTGTATTAATTCACCAGACAGTTTCTGTTTCATCTGTGGTGAATATACAGTGTTGAAGCAACAGCAGAATATTACAGACTTTGTGAAAAAAGTATACTTTGCATACTTTGGACTAAAAATTGGAGATCAAGATAAAGTTTGGGCGCCGGATAAAGTGTGCAAACGGTGTGTTGAGGACCTCCGAAACTGGTTCAAGGGTAAGAAAAAGTCTTTCCGTTATCGGATTCCTATGGTATGGTGAGAGCAAAAGAACCATAGTGATGACTGTTATTTTTGTTCATGCGATGTGAAAGGGTTTAATTCCAAATGGAAGCATTCCATTTCATACCCCAATCTTCACTCAGAAATTCGTCCCATCCCCCATGGCACAGATATACCAGTACCCAAACCCCCTGCTACCTTGGAAGAGTTACCTAGCTCCGATGAAGGTGAAGTCATACCTGAACCAGATGACAAATCAAGTTCTGACTTTGAAGATGATACAAGACCAAAATTGTTTTCTCAGGAGGAGATGAATGATTTGGTAAGAGACTTGAATCTTCCCAAAGATGCTGCTTAGTTACTCGGATCAAGGCTGAAAAGCAGGAATTTATTGTTGCCATGGAGTGTCATCTTCATGGTTCAGACATCGTGAAAAGGAGTTCGTTCCTTACTTCGCCCAGGAAGACAAGTTGGTTTATTGCATCAATGTCGAAGGTCTGATGGGTCAAATTAAAATCCAATATGATTCAGGGCAATGGCGTCTTTTTATAGATTCTTCAAAAAGAAGTCTCAAAGCAGTTTTACTCCACAACGGGTTTTACGCTTCCATACCTGTAGGTCATTCCGTACACTTGAAGGAAACCTACGAGAACTTGGAATTGGTTCTTTCGTAAACCTAAATATGAAGACGATGGTTGGCAAGTGTGTGGGGACTTGAAGGTCATGTGCATGCTGCTCAGGCAACAAGCTGGGTATACAGTGGCAAGAAAAAGTATGTGAACCCTTTTGGATTATGTGGAGTTTTGCATGAATTGGTCATAAAATGTGCTCTGATCTTCATCTAAGTCACAACAATTTGAAAAACACAATCTGCTTAAAATAATACAACACAAACATTATATGTTTTCATGTGTTTATTGAACATAACAGGTAAACATTCACAGTGCAGGGTGGAAAAAGTATGTGAACCCCTAGCTTAATGACTTCTCCAAGAGCTAATTGGAGCCAGGAGTGAGCCAACCTTGAGTCCAGTCAGTGTGATATTATTGGATGTGTTGATGAAAGCTGTCCTGCCCCTTTAAAAACACACACCAGTTTTGGGTTTACAGGTTTCAAGAAGCACTGCCTGATGTAAACCATGCCTTGCAGAAAAGAGCTCTCAGAAGACCTACGATCAAGAATTGTTGACTTGCACGAAGCTGGAAAGGGTTACAAAAGTATCTCCAAAAGCCTTGATGTTCATGTGTCCACGATAAGACAGACTGTCTACATATGGAGAAAGTTCAGCACTTTTGCTACTCTCCCTAGGGATGATCGTCCTGTAAAGATGACTGCAAGAGCACAGCGCAGAATGCTTAATGAAGTAAAGAAGAATCCTAGAGTGTCAGCTAAAGACTTACAGAAATCTCTGGCACATGCTAACATTTTTGTTGACACATCTACAATAAGGAAAACATTAAACAAGAATGGAGTACAGGGGCGTGGCCGGAACGCAGAGAGAGCTGGATGTGTGAGCGCTGAGCTCACAGGCCCGAGTGCACAGATTGTCATTTCGGGGCAGAAATAACAGCGATGGCAGCGGAAAAAGACACTTGCTACCCAGGACTCTCAGGGACTGCGTGGACCCAACGCCAATCCTCCATTTTACCGTTTTTGGGGGATACATCTCAGCCGCGGACCTCCGGTAAGGGATCCAAAATGGCGCCCGGCGATTCAGACCAGGAGGCCTCCCCACCCCGCTTAGATTCAGCGCCAAAAGGGAGCGATATGGAACATGACCTGTGGGCCTTACTACAGAGTTTGCCGACCAAAACAGATTTGGCTGCTCAGTTTACTCAAATGGAGCACAATTTTAATACTAAATTTGATGAACTGGGGTCTGATTTGAAGCAAATGGGAGGCCGCGTGGTGGACTTGGAAGAGGACAGAGACGCGTTATTTTCTCATGTGGAACGTTTAAATGGTCAAATGCTGACGCAAGCTAAACGCTTGCATAGACACCTGGATGATGTCGATAATAGAGGCAGACGTAACAATCTACGCATAAAGGGTTACCTGGAAGCAGACTCAGGCAAGGAAGATGTTAAAGAGCTACTCCGTGGTCTGTTTAACGATATACTGGGTCGCTCTGGAGAGGAATTGCTAGTTCTGGATAGAGCTCACCGTCCGCTGAGGCCGAGGGGATCGCAAAATGACACACCTCGTGATATTATATGTCGCTTGCAAGATTTTACACTGAAAGAGGAAATTCTCAGAGCAGCACGCAAAACTTCGGAAATTAAAGTGGACGGTCAAGTGATACTTTTCTTCCAAGATGTCTCCTGGACCACCTTACAGGCACGGAGAGCTGTGAAACCGTTAACTGAAGCGCTCCAGGAACGTGATATTCGTTATCGATGGGGATTCCCGCTATCTTTACAGGTGACGAATAACAACCAAGTTCATTCTGTTGCGTGTCCTGAGGACATTCCGGACTTTGTGCGTGTTTTTGGACTTCCAGAAGTTGACATCCCAGACTGGTATGGTTCGCCGTCGCCATCTGACACTCTACCCTTCCCACAGCGACCCCGCTGGACTCAACAGGCGAAAAAAAAACGTAAAGGCAAGCCCTCTACAGCGGCCCCTTCTGAGCCTGATCCAGAACTGTGAGGGAAGCCCTTGCTTTTGCTGCCATCATTATTTGAAAGTTTATACGCTTTTTGATATTTTCTGCCCCCTTGCTAATTATTCTGATTGACTGTGCTCGGGTCCGGCAAATGAGAAAGTCGGATGAGACTCTTGCTCGGTACCCAGAATTGTTGGAAAATTCTGAGACTTTCCCGGCCGCCCCCTGAGTGGTGTTTTTTTTTTATGTCCTCTGATGGGTTTTCCCACTATCAGGGGTCTGCACTACCTCAATTTTTTTCAAGTTTTGTGTTGTTATTGTTGTTTGTTTTTAGATTTTTCTTTTTGGGGATCACTAGTACTGTTTGCTATGCTACTAGGGGGTATGGGCGGGTCCCAGGCTCTGATGCCTTCCTCTCTCACTATTTTGAATGGCTAATTTAAATTTGATTTCTATGAATGTCCGAGGTCTTAATAGGTTGTAAATGTTTACCTGCCGAACTGCTTGCAAACCAAATGCCTCCGAAAAGTGTTACGACGTTTGTCCGAGTTTCAGGAAGGTCTTGTGGTCTTAGGGGGTGATTGTAATGTTTCGTTAGATATGCCGGCGGATTGTGTACAGGGTGGGGGGTCGTTTGTTCCCTCCCTACGGGTCCAATTTCGTAAACTCTTGTCAGCGGACCGTTTGATGGATTGTTGGCGTCTGAGTAATCCAGCAGTAAAGGACTACACGTTTTATTCACACGCCTTTAAGAAGTATTCTAGAATAGATTATTTTTTTGTGGAACATAGGGCTTTGGAAATGGTACGCAGCTGCAAAATAGGACCCATTACATGGTCGGGTCATGCTCCCCTTCTGTTATCTTTAGCCTTACCTGATTTAGAGAGAACGGAGAATGTCTGGCGTTTGAATGAGTCATTACTATCTGATCCCATGACGCGAGCGGTGGTGACTGCCTCCTTAGAGAATTATTTCCTTGAAAATGACACTGATGATGTTGCAACCACGACGGTTTGGGAGGCTCATAAGTGTGTGTTGAGAGGTGCTCTTATCCAGTTGGGCTCCAGGCAGAAGAAGGAAAGGACCGCCAGAACAGAGGAACTGATGAGGGAGATCGCAGCCTTAGAAATGATGCATAAATCTGATCTAGATTATGAATCATTCCGAAGATTAGTTCTATTAAGAGCTGACTTAGCTAAATTAATGAATGCGCAGGTGGCGCGGGCCCTTACACTGACAAAATATGCTTACTACACCCAAGGGAATAAAAGTGGCAGGCTACTTGCACGTGCTTTGAAGAAACGATATCAAGCTACTCTTATCCCGAAACTGCGTACTAGCACGGGATCCGAGGTCAATACGACCCGAGACATTGCGAAAGCCTTCCATGCTTATTACCAAACTTTATATTGTATCGATGAGAGTCGGGTCCCAGAGCATATAGTGGACTCGTTTTTAACTAAGACGATTAAAACTACTCTACCGCGCAATGTTAGACGACAATTAGATAACCCCCTCACATTGAAGGAATTTACGGAGGCTTTAAAATTAACGCCCTTGGGTAAGAGCCCGGGTCCTGATGGGTTTACGGTGCTATATTATAGGACTTTTGGTCTATTCTGGGCCCTAGATTTGTTAAAGCTTTTAATTCTATTTCAGACACCTTTCCTATCCCACCTGCGACGTTCCTCGCTTCTATCTCTGTGATACCGAAACAGGATAGAGACCCATTGGATTGCGCTAATTATAGACCCATATCTTTAATAAACGTTGACTTAAAACTGTTTATTAAAATACTGGCTTTACGACTTAAGCCTCTCCTGACTTCAGTGATTCACCGAGAACAGACGGGTTTCGTACCGGGAAGGGAAGCCCGTGACAATACTATCCGTACCGTCTCCCTCATCCACTATGCTTCCACGATGGATCAGCCTTTGTTAGTCCTCTCGGTTGATGCTGAAAAAGCGTTTGACCGGGTGGACTGGTCTTATCTTTTTCGGATGTTGGAGAGGATGGGTTTTGGTGATCGATGGTGTTCGTGGTTGCGGGCGCTGTATGATTGCCCTCAGGCACGAGTGCTGGTTAATGGCAGACAATCGCCCCCGTTGACGATACATAATGGGACTCGACAGGGGTGCCCTCTGTCCCCTCTCCTGTTCCTGCTGTATCTGGAACCCCTATTGCAGGCGATTAGAGATAACCCGGCGATTAGGGGAGTAACTGTTCCGGGACAGGAGCTCAAGGTAGCCGCATTTGCGGATGACCTGTTGTTCACCTTAACGGATCCCCTTGCATCGGTGTCGGCTTTGATGATGGAATTAGATGCATTCGCAGCTTTCTCGGGATATAAAATTAACGTGCTGAAGAGTGAGTTTTTAGGGGTAAACCTTTCACGAGCCGTGACTGAGAATATTCGTAATACTTATGGAATGCGGTGGGTTCCGGAGGGACTTAAATATTTGGGAATACGCTTATCGTCGGAACTAGACAAATTATTTCAGTTGAATTATGTTTCTCTGCTGCAACAGATTATGGGGGATTTATGTGACTGGAACTTGCCCCATATTTCATGGTTGGGAAGGATCAATGTCTTACGGATGAATATATTACCTCGACTGTTATATTTGTTCCAAACCCTTCCTATTACTGTACCTCAAACATTTTTTTCCGATTTGCGACAGATATTTACAGGCTATGTCTGGAGAGGGAAGAGGGCGAGGATAGCTTATAGCGAATTGACAAGACCGGTGGGAAGGGGTGGTCCGGGCTTACCCCATGCTTATTTTTACTATCTAGCAGCGTTTTTTTCTATACTATACGGCTTGGCGAAGGGAACGATGGGTAAGCTTTGGGAAAACGTATTACAGGCAGGAATTACTTGGCCGTTTTCCTCCTTGCCCTGGCAGTCGGCACCGCTGGCGAACCTGGGGCTACGGTCACACCCGCTGCTGGGCACACTGCTAAGGTTGTGGAGGAAACATGGAGTGGCGTTAGGACTGACTACACTGAATTCCCACCTGACACCCTTGACTCACAATCCCCTGTTCCCAGCAGGACTGACCTCGACATTTTTAGATGGGTTACTACCAAAACCGTATATACCGCTAGAAGCAGTAGTGGAAGACAACAGCTTGCTCCCCCTGGTCTGACCCCAGCCTTAGAGTTGTTATTTGTTGTATTATAAAATTCTGGCACTGTCTATGACCTAGAGGCATTTTGATTGTATTCTATATTATTGTGACTTTTTTCACTATTGTCTCTTATGTGACTTGTATTTTATACTTTGCCAATAAAAATATTTTACACAAAAAAAAAGAATGGAGTACATCGGAGGACACTACGGTGGAAGCCATTGCTGTCCAAAAAGAATATTGTGGCACGTTTGAAGTTTGCAAAAGAGCACCCACCTGGATGTTCCACAGCACTACTGGCAAAATATTCTTTGGGCAGATGAAACCAAAATTGAGTTGTTTGGAAAAAACACACAACACTATGAAGAGGTGGCAGCCGATGGTGCTAACAGTCGGTGAAACAAATGTCCTCCGAGAAACTTTGGTACCTTCCCATAAAGTTCTTCTACCACCTCTCCACATAAAATTGGGATTGATGAAGCAATTCGTAAAATCACTTTCAAGAGATGGAGAATGCTTCAAATACTTGGTCACCAAGTTTCCATGCCTGTCAGAGGCAAAATTGAAGGAAGGTGTGTTTGTCAGACCAGACATTAGAAGGCTTATAGTTGATCAAGAGTTTGTCAATATCATGACAGATCCTCAAAAAGAAGGGTGGATTGCATTTAAAGAAGTCGTACAGAAAATTTTAGGAAATAACAAAGATCCTCACTACAAAAAGATCGTCGGAAGAATGTTGAAAGCATTTCAAGCTTTAGGTTGCCTGATGAGTTTGAAAGTGCATTTCCTCCAGTCCCACCTTGACTACTTTCCTGGACCGATTAGTGGCCCCAGAAATAGCGACCAAGTCTATGGTGAAATTCCAATATGCCCAACTGAGTCATTTTATTCGCTCTACTACATGGTTGACAGAGGGGTTGCCGCCATTGGCCCCATTTGAGACCTTCTGTACCGATAAGACTAGATATGGACATATTGTCTCGAATATTTATTCATACATAATGAGAGGGGCCTATAAAATTGATTCTCCGTTGCTACTTAAGTGGGAAAGAGATTTAGGAGTAGACATTTCGGCTGAAGAATGGTCCAGGGCTTTCGAACTTACATACTTTGCGTCCCGGAGTCAGGCGCTTCGTGAATCGAATTGTAAATTGTTTAGGAGATGGTATCTTACCCCGTCTGTTTTACATGCTATGGATCCATTGTTGCCTGATATCTGTTGGAGGTGTAAAGTGGCCAGAGGTAACTATGTCCACATATGGTGGACTTGCCCGAAAATTCATAGCTTCTGGTCAGACGTTGCACATGAGATATCGCGATTAGGGGGACTGGAGGTGGAATTTACTCCCTCTGCCTATTTGCTTAATGTATTGCCCTTTTTGATGTCCTCCTTTAAAAACTCACTTCTAGCAATTCTGTTAACCGCAGCGAGGGCACTGATTCCGTTATACTGGAGGAGGGAATGTGCACCCACCGTCAGGGATTGGGTTCTGAGGGTGGAGGGGATCAGAGCACTAGAAGAAGCGCACTACAATAGTTTGGGTAAATATGAGGAATTTTATGCGATTTGGCGTCCATGGTCCTCGAACCTTCGCTCAATCACGGTATCAGACAGGTCACCGGAGGAGGAAGAAGCGGTCTCGTAAGATAGTTGACCTGTTATTGGGGGTTAGAGGTGAATTAAGACCTGAGCACGGTGCTGTGCTGTTTTGTCTTGACATACCATCCTGGTACTAGCTTTACTGCTGTTTATCTATAGATACGATGATCACCTTTTTAGTTCGTTAATTAAGGCTAGGGTCAAACCAAAGCATTTTTACACGCGAACGTCAAAAAGTGCGTCCGAATGCATTGATGTATTTTTTCACGGAATGCGCGAAAACGGTCATACGATGCGCAATTTTTGTGCGTGATTTTTTACGGATCCAAATCAGGAAACTTTGGGTGTCTGGACGTTATGTTGGACGGACATGAGCAGCGTCTGACGTCTCCTAATCACGCACACACGCCGCTAGTGGACGCAACGCCCTCTGTACGTCAGTACTAGCGGTTCTGCGTTCCCAAAATAATGCGTTCAAATTCCACTTGCGTTGCACGGCTGGACTTTTGTGCGGCCGTACTTCGTATATTGGCCGTCATTGCCCGTCATTTGCTGCTACTGCGGCCGTAATTAAGTGCGCCAGAACGCACGTTAAAAGTGCGCTGGTCTGACCCCAGCCTTAGAGTTTGTTATTTGTTGTATTATAAAATTCTGGCACTGTCTATGACCTAGAGGCACTTTGATTGTATTCTATATTATTGTGACTTTTTTCACTATTGTCTCTTATGTGACTTGTATTTTATACTTTGCCAATAAAAATATTTTACACAAAAAAAAAGAATGGAGTACATCGGAGGACACTACGGTGAAAGCCATTGCCGTCCAAAAAGAATATTGCGGCACGTTTCAAGTTTGCAAAAGAGCACCCACCTGGATGTTCCACAGCACTACTGGCAAAATATTCTTTGGGCAGATGAAACCAAAATTGAGTTGTTTGGAAAAAACACACAACACTATGAAGAGGTGGCAGCCGATGGTGCTAACAGTCGGTGAAACAAATGTCCTCCGAGAAACTTTGGTACCTTCCCATAAAGTTCTTCTACCACCTCTCCACATAAAATTGGGATTGATGAAGCAATTCGTAAAATCACTTCCAAGAGATGGAGAATGCTTCAAATACTTGGTCACCAAGTTTCCATGCCTGTCAGAGGCAAAATTGAAGGAAGGTGTGTTTGTCGGACCAGACATTAGAAGGCTTATAGTTGATCAAGAGTTTGTCAATATCATGACAGATCCTCAAAAAGAAGGGTGGATTGCATTTAAAGAAGTCGTACAGAAAATTTTAGGCAATAACAAAGATCCTCACTACAAAAAGATCGTCGGAAGAATGTTGAAAGCATTTCAAGCTTTAGGTTGCCTGATGAGTTTGAAAGTGCATTTCCTCCAGTCCCACCTTGACTACTTTCCTGAAAATTTGGGAGCTGTGAGTGAGGAACAAGGTGAACGATTCCACCAAGACATTAAAGAGATGGAAAGGAGATACCAGGGAAAATGGAGCATTACAATGATCGAAGACTACTGTTGGATGCTTCAGAGAGACATTCCAGATGCTACTCAAAAGCGTAAATGCACCAAGAGGAGCCTCACAAGGAAGAAGAATAGAGTTTAGTGTGTGTAGGTGAGCTCATTTCAGTTCAAAAAAGGATTTTCATGAAAATATTGTAACAAAACTTTAATTTTATAAGTCGATTTCCATTTATTTTGAGGTATTGTCTTATTTAACATAGTTACCTAAATTGTCAGGAAACGTGTTGTCCTATGACAAAATGGAGGTCATTTTCGGATTCAGCGCACAAAAAAGCATAAAGATTATGTGGAATAACCAAAAACAGCTCTCGAAAGATTTTTTTTTTTGCAGACCTGTGAATTGATATGGTGAGTGGGGGATGATGAATAACATGACAATTGATATCCTTTGGGGGGTGATGAATTGATGTGCTGGGGGGTTGAATAAATCAATTACATTGCTGAGAATTTTATTGCTGTGGATTCTGTGATACAATAATGTGCGGTGTGTATGAGTGTGAGTTTTATTGCTGTGGAGTTCTGTGATACACTCATACACACTGCACATTATTGTGAGTTTTATTGCTGTGGAGCTCTGTGATACACTCATACACACTGCACATTACTGTGAGTTTTATTGATGTGGATTCTGTAGTACGCTCAGATTTGTAAAATTGCCTCTGTCCCTAAAGGGATAATAAAGGAGTATTTATTATGATATGAAAAATAGTCATAATAATCAGTTTTTCCCTGGGCGTGAGAGTACCCCACCTATTTTTACAGATAAAAGCACTGATGGTATCAATGAGTCTTGATAGGGTAAAGTTAATAAGAAGTCTTATGGGGTAGACGTGTGAGTGTACAGTATGTGCTGAAAAGCCACCTATAGCCCCTATTCTGCAGTTGACGCAAAAAGAAGGCGGTAAGTGAAAAAATGTTTGCGAGTAAATTTTCCTTACCAATTCCTTTTTACTGCACCTATTCTATTCGTGCCTGGCCCTGTAAGGAAGTGGAAAGACACAGAATGATACCTGCCGCTGCCGCTAGTATTTACTTCCGGAGTACATAGGAACCCAGTATGCCTCAGCCATGAGCTTGCACTCGTGGGATAGCACAGGAGCCATGGATTAATCACAGAGGGAGTCTGGGAACTATTTGTCTAGCACTGGTGTGAGGGAAGCAGTGGTTCGCTCCACCCTCTCCACCGTGGATGCAAGGTGAGTGTAGGATTTGTTAACAGAGTTAATTTAGTGTGTTAAGTGATTTTGCAAATGCAAAAGCACATAAAACCAGGTTTTAGGAGTCAGTATTTTAGAGAAACACCGGCTTCATACAAGAAGAACAAGCTACCATGGAATAGCTCGTTCTTTTAGTCACTGGCAAAAATTAACACCTGCTATACTCAGTATAGGAAACATCAATTTACAGTAGAGACGTGCTATGTTCGAGTCACAAGCCCAGTTTGCCGCAAAAGTGGAATAGCGATTCCTGAAGTTAAGATAACAACTACATCGCCAGGAGATTTATCTTGGTGCTGGCTGATGTGCTTACACGATTAATGGCCGTTATAAGTAACCAAAAATCTCCAAATATTTATGTAGGCTATTCAATAGGATTTTGAGCACTAGTGACAAATATGCTTTTTCTCTGTAAGGATTGGGGACTGACTGTTATTGTTGTCTAGCAATATTTTAGATAAAATATACATGACACTAAATATAACTATCCGTGTTCTTATATAATAGTACTTCTTTTGACTGTTGATTGTTTTTGTTTAGGATGGGAACCGAGGATTTGGATGAATTGGGGTTGAATTGCTGTGACCATAATAAAAATCGATGAGCAAATACAAGGCAGATTTTCTAATCCTTTTTGTTAATGCTTGCTCTTCAGAGTGTTTGTTTAGTGGCATTTCTTTCAATATACAATGTTGACTGTTTTTCAACAGCACTCTATATGAAAGAGGTGAATATGATTTATGTACAATTTTAATCATCATAATTTAGGTTTTATGCAAAAAAACAGTTTGGCTTAACAGGAAAAGTTCAAGGTAAGAGAGACAATTCTTACCTTTGGCTCACTGTGCTCTCTTGTATCCTTGCAACTTTGCTCCGTCCTCAGACTTAACAGGTGATCTATGGACTGTAAATTAATTTTCTACAAGTTTCACTTGTTTTACTCTTTTTTACAATCTGTGATATATAATCCACTACTGTGATTCTACTTTATTATTTTTTTATATTATGGATGTGATTTTTATCTATCAGAGCTATGGTGGGGACAACGATAATATTTTACATGCATATTTTGACGTGATTTCTGCTGTTACCTTATAGATTGTCATAGACATATTTTAGTTATGATTAGGGAGGTTTTTTAAATATATTCTATATTTAAGAATTTTAAACACATGAAAAAAACATTTCTGGAAGTTTTTTCTAATTTTTCACATCAGAAGGGATTAAGTGAACGTAGCATATTTATCAATATAATTAGGCATCCTTTCTCAGAATCTAAATTACTAAATCTACGTATTATAAAGGATTTATTGAATTATTAAACCTTATTAAGTACATTTTCACTTATAATTGGAAATATCCATGTGCTACATATAGATATAGATCTCCCCAAAAGCTTTGTAAACCAGCATAGTTATTTTTAAATTGCTGGTGGGGAGAGTTATATGTCAATTTAATTCATTTGATAATTTAGAAAGCAATATTTAGCATTTACATATAAAATTGCGCATACACTTTTTTCATTATATAGCACATTTATCAACAAATGCTATTCATTACAAATGGATTTTTTCATTTCTCTTGATTTCACTAACATGCGATCCCTTGGAATACAATTGATACCTGAACTGAGTAAGGGATATGATGTTCGACATTCTATATTCTACTCCTCACCACAATACAGGTAGAATCGTCTGCACATATCAGGACTTGGATGGATCAATGTAATAAAAATGAACATCCTTCCACAACTCCTATGCGTACTCTAGACCACTGGAATACACCAGTTGTTTTATAATAAACTCTGCTCTGATATGATCTCCTTTATATGGGAACATAAACACTCCTGCAACAGGACCTGTCAACCTAAATTGTCAGGTGGCATGGGATTAACCAATCTTGATTCCAATCTCACTAGAATTTGTGACAATCATCTAATGCTGAACCCCTATGAAGCCTACCCTTTCTACAGTAGATACGGCCTGTAAAGACACTGACTTGCAAAACAACCATCTATGTACCCCACATTAATGTTGTTATGAATCACAATTTAGATTAATATTGGTGCAGTATGTCATCTAAAACGTACTGCCACAATCGCCAAAGCTTTGAATGTTACTCAGCAGAGAATGATGGGTCCTATGGACCTCCGTGTCTCCACTTCTGTATACCCCATAAGGTAAAGTATTACTAGAAAGGACGGGGGTCTGGTCACCTACCTCTTTCTTAATGTGAACTAAAAATGCTCAAAATTCTACATTCCCTTCACAGTGCCTGCCCAAGCTTTCTTTTACAGTAGTGAATGATGAATATTTAATCTGTATTGTATTTGTGTTCACCATACGTATGTACATTCCTCTATATGCTTAATTGATGAACCTTCTATAGTTTTCGATATAGTTTATATAGATATAGTTTTGTTATTTTTACATTCTGTACATGTCCATGAACTTATCTATGATAAACAATAAAAATGGTAATATCGAAATATATATATATATAACTTTAAGTCTATTATGAGTTCAATGGGGGTCAAGTGCATTATATTAGGCATCAAATATGTTGGCTTGCTTGGTTGGTTTCTGGGGATATGGATCACCTGGTCCAATGGCATTATGCAATTGATTGTTTTAATCACAAGTCTGTGTTGAGTTTGTCTAATGATGTATACTATTTATATGTGCTTTTTTGTTTGTGTGTGTTATGTCTTGAGAAAAGTCCAGCATGGACTGAAACATCGACTCGCAATAATAAAATTCATTGTTTATCAAGTCTCTTGATTGCGCTATTCACCCATCACGATTTCTATATGTATATTTATATATATGGGTTCTGCTACAAAATATGGCTACAAATAGTGCTTATACACAATGCGCAAAGGTGGTCAAAATAAGATTAGAACATTGGGGTAACATGGTTCAGCAGTGAAGGGGTTAATCCAATTTAAGCTAAAAGTAGACATTTGGGGTGAGGAAGATAGTAGATGTCAGAGTGTGAGTTTAGATGAGAGACAGATATTAATTGGTGTTGAAAATGTGGATAAAGACAGAGGCCAAGATTGGGAAGTCAGATATCGCTTGATATGTGAGACAAACGTATGGGATATAATTGAGAATTGAGCTGAGGAAGAGAAGAAAATAGGCAGATCAAGAAAAGTCAAATTGAGAAACAGTGCTATCAAAACTACATATAAGCATCATTTATGTAGGCTTCAACACATGTTAAAATGCTGACTATACTGCCACATTCACACACAGAATCCCACAATGGCAGTCTCTTCCATTCCTCTGCAGGAGACATTCACACACACACACACACACTTGTGTCACACAAAATACATAGTTATATTCACATAAGTTTTGTAATTGACAATCAACATTACACACCAATACTGGCCTGCATGCACAAAATCTGATTATCACACTTGCATTCACACAAACTGAAAACACATACAAACATAATGCTAACAAGAAAAATCTTGTATTTACATATACACATATAGCGAGGAATTACAGGCACCTTAGGTGAAAAATATTTTCCCATCCCCACCTGTATATTCTATGACCAAATATTGTCTTTGTGTCCCATTACGTTGCTGGTAGCACCCTTCTCCACTATCTTCCCTACTGTATCATCTACCTCTATAATTTACACAATGCATAATTTCTCTCCTAATCTCGCATCTCTCTAATGCCTCACTCACTTATTTCCCTAAACCCTAAAGTCTTTCGCTTCACTCTCAAATGTTTTTCTTTCTTTTTCTTGCTTTCATAGTCCCTCTTTATGTCTCACCCTCTATCTAAAAGGAAAGGAATATTCTGAGATTGTGCCTATTTTATATTTTGTTGATAATTTTTTTAAAAGATCTGTTGTTAATCATCTCATTGTCATTTCCATAAATGCCAAAAAGCAGGATATCTGACCATTTTTATCATCTTTCTCACATTTACAATATTTGACACAAAGGCCATTTCTGTCTGTATACTGATAATGCAGGCACCATTTGAAATCGTGCAAGATAAGGGACACCATCTAGAGTTTCGAAACAGTCATTCCAGAAATATTACTTTAAAGGGTAAATACATGAAGAATAAGCACTTTTACATTATTTTAACCTTATTGACATCTCATAATAACCATCTCTATGTAACGTTTATATTTTAGCCTATATGCAAGTCTTAACTAAGCAAACAAACTATCAAATAAATGTTATGATAATATTTGCGCAACAAAAAAGATTACACGTTCTTAATGGAACTGATTCCCTTGAGATCTGACATTCTGAGTAGCTCTCTGGGTACTCCATGTTTGTGAGTCTTATACCATTTACTTATTATTTATAACCTAACTGCACAATCTGCACTTTATTATATATTCTTTTTTGTTAAAGATAATACATACTGTGATACAAGAAAAGGTGTATTTGGATTAATATAGATTGGTTTTAATGTATTTTTTTATTACTTTATTTCTATAGTTTGATTCTAATAAATGTTATGATAGGATTTTTTGCAGCATATCGTTGTAGTGAATCGTGGGTTAAGTAATCTCAGCTGGAGACATGAAATTCCTGCCACTTCAGCCAATACACAGTCAGTAACATGTCAGTAGTAGTAAAACGGTTATTTTGCAAGTTGTCACTTGCAAATCACAGCTGTAGTGGGGATAGAGTCGAATGAATACCATGCTACATGCACTATAAAGATTATGTAATTTGTAGTATATAATTTTCGTTTTGAAATTTGACAACAGTATATTAAATTTTTATTTACAAACTGTTTTCGAAACATTAAAATATTATTATTAAAATGCTGCTACTTCAAAATACTAAAAAACGAATATATCCATTTAATTAAAGAAAAATAATACTGCTCTTTTAACTTTCTGTGAGTCTTAATATTCATCTTTGTAACTGGCTTCTCTATCTGGACCAAGTACTTACCCATTCATATCATTGGAAAAAATTGCAAACTTCTTGGAGATTTTTCGGAGACCCTCCCCCATCTTAACAATCTTTTTTATGAGTTTCTTGTAGAGAGAAAATACACATAATTGAAAGTCTTGCCTTAAAGCAGTCATTCTACCTTTCCTTCCCATGGGTTTTAAAGTAGTCTCTTGCTTGAGTCCAAGTAATCTGTGGAGGATGAAACTGATATATGCCATTCACTTATTTCTAATACTTTTGACATTGCTTTTGTATGTTGTTTTTTAATATGTAGTACACAATTTATCTGCTCCTTAACCTCTAAAAATCTGTTGATGTACAATATAGTAACAGAAATAAAATCAACAATAATTTTCAATTACTATCAATCTTGTTCTAATTATTAATACTCGTACATTACACATTACATATTTTCATAAAGCGAGAATTTTCTTAATTATTTTTTAGTTATGATAAATTAAACAGGTTTCACTCCATAACCCATTCATTATCTAGAATATCTTCTTTAAGCTTTTCAGGATTTGGCCATTTCACTCATTTAGATCCAAACTCTATTTATTCATCACTTTCCCTTTTTTTCTTTAAGGTTCTACATAAATCATATTTTATTTCTGTAGTTTACATTTTCATAATTACACAAACATGGAAAACAAATTCACCATACTGTAAACAATAGGCTTGTGCACCGATTTTTTTTTCGGTTCGATTCGGTTAGATTTTTCGGATTCTTAAACTTTTCGACTCGGCTCGTTTCGACCGATTTCTGTTTCGATTCAGTTCGGCTCGACTCGTTTTTCGTGTACATATTTTTTTCGGAATATCGTCCATTTTTCGTATTTTCGTGTCACTTTGCTCGGTTTTTGTATCGACTTTTCGTAATTTCGGAAATTTTCGTTTTTCGGAATTGTACATGTTTTCGGAATATCGATCGTTTTTCGTATTTTCGTGTCACTTTGCTCGTTTTTGTATCGACTTTTCGTAATTTCGGAAATTTTCGTTTTTTCGGAACATCTGTTCTCCTCGTTTCAAAGCAATAAATTTCGATTTGACACATTTTAAGTCCATTCGAAAATTCCGAAAATATTTCGTTTCGGCTCGGAAAACTTTTCGGATCTGCCATTTTCGGATCTAAACATTTTCGGAAATTCGGCCGCATCCGAAAACATGAATCGGGAAATTTCGTGAAAATTCCGAAATTCCGAAACCCGAAATGCACATCCCTAGTAGACAATGTTACATACAATGCTGCTGAACAGGGTGAAGAAGGATAAATAGAAAAGGCTGGCGATGGAGGGCAAACTCCGTGCAAACTCTATTTCAGAGCAAAGGGGTCGTTAAATTGTAAGGGGTAAGGGCCATATTATAAAGCTGGTGCTAACTTAACCAGAGCTGTTGTAAACTTACCAGAGCCATTATAGTCTATGGAGTTGCCAAGTTTACAACAGCTCTAGTTAAGGATGTCTGATATGCATATTTTACGTGTCTTATTGGGATAATTTACCTAATTTGTAATTAGACTGGTCTTGCTTTTATATTTATAGTTGGAAGAGATAGGTGTGAATTGTAACGTGGGGTCCCACGTGCAGAATGCTCCCCACGCTGTCAGTATCCCGAAGGAGTACTGATTGTGGCCCAAATCCACCCAGTCATTAGCCAGAGCTCCTTGCTGGGTGAACACCAAACTAGGAATTAATTTATTTAGGGTTTACAGTTTAAAAAAAACACACACAGGAGGAATGTACAGATCACAATGGTATAACACACCCCAGTGTTCCCATGCTGAATAGCCTCCCAGTAGCCTCCCTGTCCACAAACGCCTCGGTGTAATAGACAATGGCTGTGGAAGATGGCAGGGAGATCTGGTTTAATCCAGTCCCTGGGGGTTGGGTGGAAGCAGCGGAAATCCTTCACATACAGATTACACATAGGGAAAACAGCACAGTATATACCACACAACACTCTACTATAAATACATAAGGGAATAATAATATGTCACAGACAATAAGGGAATAGGGCACAGAAAACCCATACACCCTACACTTAGAACTACAGGCACAGGCAGACTCCAACATAGAAGTTGGCTGGGAAACAATATAAAACATCAGGCTCACACCTCCCAAACGCATCTCTAGGTCCATGTACCTGAAGTCCAAAGTGACTACCATCACATATCTTCCCCTTTCGTGGGACACTAACCTGGGAGAAGTCCCTGAGTGGGATGGTTTCCAGGTTAGTCTTTACTTGACTTTTGTTATTCCCAGTCTCACGGCCAAAGCAAGGTACATGAAGAAGGGTCACTGGAGAAGTGCCAACTGCAGCATCTCCCTGTACGCCCATCAGCTGCTGAAGAGAATATGGGGTGGCCGGTGTCTCCATGGAAAAGGGCTGGGGACTTGGGCTAACCTCCCAGCATCCTAGGGGCACACATCCGGAAACATCAGTCAAATCCACAGCAAGCATCATCCACCATCCAGGGAAGGGAGTCAGCAGCACAATATTGCTGGGAAAATGGGCCATCTCCACCCTCACGCTTGAGCTCAATCTGCCACTGATTGTGAGAAGTACTGATTGTGGCAGATTAGGTCTGTATTTCTATAGTGCCAGGTATATAAGTATCTATCTGTGTCCATCTATCTGTATATATTTATCTATATATATATATAATCTATGGCTATCTATAGATACCAGGCCATTTGGCGCAGCTGGCCTAAGAAATCAATGGCTGCGTTTCCAGTCTGCTGGAAGGAAACAATTAAATGGGTCCGTGACAATTTTCTCTGAAGTCATCACAGGTGTGAATTAAAGATAACACCCTTTTGGGGTCTACCCAGCAGGCAGAAAGAGCAATTGCTCAGGGCAGGGAGAAGACGCAGCCAGAGCGGCACCCCAACCGCATATCAAAGAAGCAATCACATTCTCTGATCACAGAAGGTGGTTTTTGGGAGAGGATTGATAGACCAGGGAATTAAGGTTAATGACGAAGCATACTGAGCGTGCTCCAGAGAGGGGAATTCTGGGATATGTAGTGCAGGAGGCTGGACCATTTTTGGGTGGGTTTTGTAAGGACCAGGAAGTGTATAAATTCTGAAGCTGGCCATGTGCTGGTGCTGATCACAAGGTGTACATTCAAATGATGATGATCGGTCCATGCTGTCCATGTTTCTATCTCCAGGCCCCAGGAGTCGCCGATGCTAGTTTACTGATTAGGTTGTTGTAAGTAACGCTCTGTGCTTAATCCCTTTCTTTTATTTGCTGTGTAGTGTGTAATTAATTGATTTATTCTAGCTATAATATTTCCTGTAACAAATGCACTGTGATATATAGCTTTTTTCTATATCATAAATAAATATAACTTATTTAAGTTTCTGCTTCTGGCTGATGAGATCCATGCTAACTAAGGGACTGGAGTATTGCTGATTGTTTTAAGCTCGGGTAGATACAAAATTGTGGGTTGAGGTCGCTGGGGATGCAGGGATTGTTGTCTATGCAGTCACTGTCTGGGTCTAGGGTAGGCAGACAGAGCAGTTGCTTAGCCCTGCGTCTCTCGCTGCTACACGCGTAGTGTCCATGAGGACTGGTGGCAGCGTAACTAATAGAATAGGAAAGTGAGACCAGGGATTGTGGGAGACGTAGTCATTACTCGCTTCAAGAGAAGACTTGTACTGCGTTGCAATCCTGGGACCATAGTATCGCGCTCGATATACATGTTGCGAGAGAACGTGTGCGGGGACAGATAGGTAAGCAAGCACGGGGGCTTGCTGTCCATGCAGTCATTATCTGGGCTATGCTAGACAGATAGTGGGTGGCTTAACCCGGCATCTTTCGCAGCAGTGCACGTAGGGATCGTGACACTGATTGTACTCTCTCCCTGGAGCGCACACTGCCACTGAGAAATGAGGCTACTGCCTCCTCTCTCTGGAGCACGCTGTATCACTTGAGCAAGGATTGGACAGCCGTGGGCTCCCTGGACTCCTCCATCAACACAAGGCTCCCTTCACCCAAAATCCAGAACAGCAGGCTGAAGGCAGAGGTCCGCAACTCCCTGCTCCAATGCCAGCTCCTCTCATGGGGTGATGGAAAGCTCCTCAGGCCCCTCCACCAACAAAATGAGGTCCTCAACCTCTGTGATGGCTGCTACCTTGAACTGGGGATCTGAGTCAGCTTTCTCACATCTTTGATGTGTAAAGTGAAGGGCTTCAGTCTCTCTCACAACCATAGAGTCCACTGCTGGCCCAAACAAATCTAGGCCTTCAAGCTCTCCCAGTCATCCTTGGTTTGGAGCACACTCTGGGCTATCTGGGCCATCTGCCCAGCCTCCTAGTAAATTGCCAGTGGGGATTTCAGTCTTGCCCACTGTCGCCAGGTATTCAACCTGACTACAAACATCTTCTGGCTCAATCAAGTCTGAGAACTCATCCATGTTACACTTCGCATCCTGAGTGTCAATATTTTCCTTGTCTAGCACAGCTACTTTTTGCTGCAACAAGCAGATCTTGGTCCACACTCTTTTGGAACAGGTCCATGCTGGAGTTCGGTCCATATTTCTTGAGGCATCTCTTTACCTCCTCGAGAATCTCCATCTTGCTCTGGGTTGCTCCACACTCGTGCCTTTGGTCACCAGCTCCTCTTGCAGGTATCTCTTAGACAACTGAGTCCAGTTGTAGGGAGCATATAATCCAACCACTGCCACCTATTTAAAAGATCTCCATTTCCCAACTGGGTCACATCTGTTAATGCTGCTTCCTTACCGGATCCCTGTTCTACCACCAGCAGTCTTTCATGCCTTTCTCCAGCCCTTAGCTGAAGCTTAAGGATGGGTACAAGCAAAAACCTTTGATAGCATCCCCCAGAAATGAGGGAACACGCAGATCTGGAAATGTTTAGAACAGACAAACATGGACTGAGCTTTTAATGAAATAATATAAACAGTGCAAGGCGGAGCCTGGCAGCCAATGGGAAATTACACTCAAGCTTCTACTGCACTTCATCATTAATCCCTCCTCTAGAATTCTACTCTTAAGACTGAAATACACTGCAAACGTAGCAAAGCAAAGCATAGCAAAACAAAGCAAACATTTTTACTTCACTGTAGTCCTTCTACTTTTCAGTTTTTAAACGGGAAAGCCAGCAAAATCGTTTAATTTAACCATGGTATCACAAACCTCCTTTTCTCCCACCTAATGTTCCTGACTGCCATGACAGCTCTTCAAATTGGAAGTCTTACCTCCATGCTGTAGATTGCAAATACTGTCTAACAGATAGTTACAGATAAAGAATCCTCTGCCCAGACCAAGGAAAAGTCGGTGGATTGAATCAGAATTCTGCTCTTTGACTATTAAATAGGGATGGGCTGCCGGTTCGAATCAGTTCTAAGTTGGATTCGAATATCGACTGTTTGTAAATTTGCGAACTTCGAACTTTTCGGGCCGTTCGAGGAAAGTTCGAAAAAAAAATTAAAAAATGCTTAAAAGATCCTAAAATATCTAAAAGTAAAGAGACTGTTTACTGCAGAATATTAAAAGCAACGGTTATTAGATATTGGGTTAAAACGGGACTATTTTTAATATTGAAGCCTATGGGATTCAACATTTCCCACAACTTGTTGGTGAAACATTTCCCACACCTTTTTTAACACTGAAGCCTATGAGATTCAACATTTCCCACTGATTGTTGGTGAAACATTTCCCACACCTTTTACCTTTATTAACAATGAAGCCTATGGGATTCAACATTTCCCACACCTTGTGGCTCAAAATTTCCAACTCATTGTGGCTCAAACATTTCCCACCCCTTGTGGCTCAAACATTTCCCACTCATTGTGGCTCAAACATTTCCCATCACTTGTGGCGCAAACATTTCCCACTCTTTGTGGCTCATACATTTCCCACTCCTTATGGCTCAAACATATCCCACTCCATCTTGCTCAAACATTTCCCACTCCTTATGGCTCAAACATTTCCCACTCATTGTGGCTCAAACATTTCCCACCCCTTGTGGCTCAAACATTTCCCACCCCTTGTGGCTCATACATTTCCCACTCCTTGTGGCTCAAACATTTCCCACTCCTTGTTGCTCAAACATTTCCCACCCCTTGTGGCTCAAACATTTCCCACTCATTGTGGATCAAACATTTCCCACCCCTTGTGGCTCAAATATTTTCAAATCATTGTGGCTCAAACATTTCCCACCCCTTGTGGCTCAAACGTTTCCCACTCATTGTGGCTCAAAATTTCCCACCCCTTGTGGCTCAAACATTCCCCACTCATTGTGGCTCAAACATTTCCCACCCCTTGTGGCTCAAACATTTCCCACTCCTTGTGGCTCAAACAGTTCCCACTCCTTGTTGCTCAAATATTTCCCACCCCTTGTGGCTCAAACATTTCCCACTTATTGTGGCTCAAACATTTCCCACTCATTGTGGCTCAAACATTTCCCATGTTTCAAATCATGTTTAAACATGAGCAAAAGTGGTAAAAATGAGCTCAGCGCTCAACGGTGAAATGGCTCAGCAGTAGGGATGTGCAATTCATTTCGAATCAGTTTTCGGACGAAATCTACCATTTTCGTGCTTCCGAGGGCATCCTGAATCCGAACCGTGGACCACACGAATTTTCGGATCGATTCGAAATTTCGAGTCAATCAATTCGATAATTCGGATGATTCGAAATTTTGGGTCAATTTGATAAATCAGAATTCTGCTCTTTGACCCTTAAATAGGGATGGGCTGCCTGTTCGAATCAGTTCTAAGTTCGATTCGACCATTCGCGAACGTCGAACTTTTCAGGCCGTTCGAGGAAAGGTCGAAAAAAAAATTAAAAATGTTTAAAAGATCCTAAAAAATGTAAAAGTAAAGAGACTCTTTACTGCAGAATATTAGAAGCAATGGTTTATTAGATACTAGCTTTTGCGCGCGGCTTCGCTCGCGTGGATTTTAGGATTTGTTAAAATAGTTTTTTAAAAGAAACTTGAGGTTTTTTTGGTAGAACCCCCCTTCCCCCCCCCACTTGGGATTTTTGGAAAATTGTAAAACACATGTTTTTTTATTTTTCAAGAACAACGTAAGTGCCAAATTTCACACCTGTAACATCTTTGGTTTTTGAAATATAGGTATACTGATAAAAGTATTCACATCCCTTTCCCCCACCCCCCTTAACTGGATTTTTGGAAAATGGTAAAACATTTTTTTTTTTGCACGAAGATTGTAAATATCGAATTTCACACCTGTAACATCATTGGTTTTTGAAATATAGGTATAGTGATAAAGGTATTCATCCCCCTTTTTACCCCCCCCCACTGGATTTTTGGAAAATGGTAAAATAAGTGTTGTTTTATTTTCAAGACGAATCTAAATACCAATTTTCACGTCTGTAACTTCTTCTGTTTTTGAGATATAGGTATCCTGTTGAAAAGTATTCACCCCCTTTTTTCACCCACCACGTGGGATTCTTGGAAAATGGTAAAACATGTGTTTCATTATTTTCAAAAAATTGTAATTACCAAACTGTAACATCTTGGTTTTTGAATTATAGATATACTGATAAAAGTATTCAGACCCCTTTCCCTCGACCCCCCCTTATTTGGATTGTTTTTTTTTCACGAAGATTGTAAATACCAAATTTCACACCTGTAAAATCTTTGGTTTTTGAAATATAGGTATACTGATAAAAGTATTCAACCCCCCTTTTTGCCCCCCTCCCATTGAATTTTTGGAAAATGGTAAAATAGGTATTTTTTTGTTTCTCAAGACGAATCTAAATACCAATTTTCACGTATGTAACATTTTCTGTTTTTGAGATATAGGTATCCTGTTTAAAAGTATTCAGCCCCCCTTTTTTTCATCCCCCCTTGGGATTTTTGGAAAATGGTAAAACACCTGTTTTTATTTTTGAAGAAGATTGTAAATACCAAATTTCACGTCTGTAACATCTTTGGTTTTTGAAATATAGGTAAACTGATAAAGGTATTCAACCCCTGTTTTTGCCCCCCCAAGGAATTTTCAGAACATGCTAAAATAAATGTTTTTTTATTTTTCAAGACGAATCTAAATACCGATTTTCACATCTGTAGCATCTTCTGTTTTTGAGCTATAGGTATCCTGTTTAAAATATTCAACCCCCTTTTTCACCCCCTTATGGGTGGATTTTCCAAAAATTCTTCCTTAGTGGGCATCTAAATCATAAAAACAGTGCACCTTCAAAATTTCACATTCCTAGGTTAAACAGTTTCAGCTGGGCGTTGATGAGTCAGTCAGTCAGTCAGGACTTTCGCGTTTATATATATATAGATGTATTTAACCGCCCATTTTGTCCCAAAGCGGAAAAAAAACACCTGGAAAAAAAACCGAAATGAAATGAGTGAAAGGGTTAAAACCATTTTTTTTTTACTTTTTTTCATCGTTTCCTGTCCCCCACGATTGTGTTCGAATTCGAACTTTTTCGGATGTTCGAGTTCGAATTTGAACCGAACACAGGGGTGTTCGGCCCATCACTACACTTAAACTCTCTTCTTAAAAAGAAGCATTTAATTGACTGTATGCATGATTATTGTTGGCCGGGCAAACAGCTACTACCTGTAGCTTGATACCTGGAATTGGAAGAATGAAAATTAAAAAAATAACAGGGACTAATAAATTAAGTTTTTACCTTTATTTTTTTTTAAACATAGATTCTTAGTAAATTGTATAACTTAACAAGAAAGTTATTCTCCTTTTTTAAAGTTAAATTAAATGTGTACGAAGTTTCCATGTATATTGCAGCATAACAGCTGGCACTTTAAATTACATAAAATGAATAGCATACATAATTTTATTGAAAATAAATGCCATTATTTCAGTTAGCAATAAAAGAATAAAAGTCTTTAATTTTACAGCTCAAAAGAAATACATAGAAGTGACATTTCAGCAGTAAGGTAGCAAGTTTAGACATTAATTTCCAAGTTATAATGTTAATTGGACAGTAATGGTGAAAACCGTCAGCATTAATGCAAGCTTGTGGTGACAATTAACTTGAACAAGTATGAAGTTAAAAAAAAATGATGATCTGTTCATGGTTCCAGAAGAGTTGTAAAGTAATATACATATTCAAAAGGAAAAATCTGTTTCTAATATTGCTTTCTTGCTTTAACCATTGGTGTACACTCTTGGTCTCTAAATAAAATTTTATGTTGGAGTATGCATTCAGATAGAATTATTTCCACAGTATCAAATGGATTTTACCCCAAACGCCGGTGTATAGATTACAGCTATTAACTCTCTTAAGGTAATGTAGGGCCTTATTCCAAGGTTGTCAAAAAGATACATAACAAATAGGAGCTCCTAACTCTATCTAGGGTGACTCTGTCCAGTCACATGGGATAATATTTTTCTCCAGACAGTTAGAACATTTTAATATTTTTTTTCCTCGAATTTCCTGGAAACTTTAGCAAGATATATTGATAAGTAAATAAATTTGTGTATAATTTAATCCCCCAGCCTTATAATTATTATGTTTGATTAGAGTTAGAGATAGACTTTAGGTGATAAGCAAAAGATACCCACCTGTGTCAAGGAACCCTATAGTCAGTGAGGTGTAATCCAAATTTTCACTTGCCAGAATTAACTACATTATACAGTATATTTGCACTGCATAATCTGCCTTTGGCATCTTCACATGGCCTTCACAAAATATACACTTTATTGGAATAAAATCTCAAAAAGAGAGAGCACAAAAGACTAATCACGCATATATATGAGATGGAAAAGATATAGGAAAGAAAGAGAAAGACAACACAAAGAACCCTAAAATGCCTGCATACTGGAAGGTAGTGCAGAAACAGCAGTAGATTGACCTCTCGTTGTGAGCCAAAGGAGGAATTCCCTCAGTTAAGAATAGTCAAAACCAGCCTTTAGCATATGTTAAAGACCAAATGCAATACATAGTTTTAGGTATCACTATTAAGAAAACCGGCCTTCGTGGGTCCGGGCTCAAAGGAGATAGAAAAGGAGACTGTTGCTACTTAGTATAGAGTAAACTTCAACATAATAGGCTGAACAGGAACACACACAGAGAAAATTATCTGTCTCACGAGGGTAGCGCGCTTAAGAAAAATCTCCCCGTAAGACCACAGGTGGCATAGGGTCCTAGAAAGTGAATCGCTAAGTAATGCTCATAGCCCACAATAAATTAACATGTTTCACTGGAGGTCACGCAGCTTCATCAGAGATGGCATGCCTCAAAAAAAGTTGTGAAATTCGCAAAAACTTTTTATCAAGAGTGTCCCATAGAATATATGACCACATAGGTTTGGATGATAAAATGTGAAAAAATAATAATTTTACAAGCTGTAAATGATAAAAATCTGAATGGAGATTTAAATGTTTTTTACATTTTTTTGTTATAGCAGTCTGACAGTAAAGCATGACTCAAGTCTGACAGTAAAGCATGACACAAATGGTGTTTAAACGTGATGAGTACAAAATGGTCAAAATGGCACAAGGTGAAATGTCTCAGCAGTGAAGGCGTTAAAATACATATTGAAATATACTATAATCTACCTATCCAATAAATTATATTAAGATAAATATTTTACAATTAATTAAGATAAATAATATTGCAATATATATCAAATTGAAGGAGTAGACACGCAGATAGAGGGACAGGAGAATGGAGAGACACACATAGAGAAGGACTGAGGGACAGGAGGATGTAGAGACACACAGAGAGGAGGACTGAGTGACAGGAGGATGGAGAGACAGAGAGAGAGAGGGACAGGAGGACGAAGAGACACATGGAGACAGGGACAGGAAGATGGAGAGATGCAGAGAAGGACAAAAGGACAGGAGGATGGAGAGACAAAAAAAGAGAAGGACTGAGGTGCAGGAAGATGGAGACACACAGAGATGGACTGAGGAACAAGAGGATGGAGAAATTCAAGCGTGCAGAATAGAAATAGCTCTAGTATATGTCCAGCTAAAATTATTTTCTTAAACAAGATATACAGAGGTTTACAAATATTTATGGGGTTATTCACTAAGCACCAAAATTGCCACCGAATGACACCAAACATTCCCTCACTAAGGTCTGTATTTTGGAAAATGTCTACCACAGCCTTGGTACATGCCTATCCATGGGTGGGGAGGTACTCTGCGATCTGTGCACAGAAAGTAGCACAGAATGTCGGGCTGGTCAGGTGAGATCTGTGATCTCCAGACCAGCCCCTACATTTCCATTTCTCCATGTTTGAGCTCAGGGGGCCCTCAGTTACACCCAGTAGTAGCATGCCGGCAGATTCGGATGGGCCCTCTGAAGACGTTGAGACACCTGCTGCTCCTCTCTACAGTCACCTGTCCCTACGGAGGGAAGGCAAGCCTGCAAGGCTGTCCACTTTAATGGCCTAATCGGCTGGTCGCTTCTGGGGGGGGGTATGTGTTTTTATATAGGTCCGTGTGAAGAACCAGCACCTCAGAATTTCCAGGTCCTGAGTGACATCCTGCCTTCCCACCCAGAATGTTTTTAGAGTGGAAGAATGGCAATGGTCTTTGCTATTTAATGTAACAGAAAGAATCAGGATACCCAAAGCAATAAAAAAAAAAAGAAAAAAGAGGAACAGCATTCACCTACCAAAGGGTACAATCACTGGTGCTACGCAGACTAGGATTGCTCAAACCCCATATCATGCAAAGAAAACAGAGGTGACCAGACATTCAGGATGGATCATGAAGTAGCTTTATTACATGGATGCCATCACACTGTTTCAGCTCAGGCGCAAGCCATGTAATAAAGCTCCTTCATGGTCCATACTAATCACCTGGTCCTCTCTGTTTTCACACAGCAAGAATCAAGGGCAAGGGCACAGGGTAGTTCAAAAGGGAAAGCATTGTTGAAGAAAGGGTGGTTTAATCAGCTTCACAGAAGCTAGCAAAACAAAGTTATGTTTTTAACTTTCATCTTTAAGAAATGGATGGGATACATCCTCAAACACAATTGTTCAGGTTGATGCAGCTTTAATAAACTAAAGTTAGTAATTTAGGTTAAGTTACTAACTCAGGGAAGATGTTGTAGAAGCAGTACCTGTTATTATATGTATATTGCTTATGGAAATATTTTATAGTTGCTAGTTTATCAATTATAACAAAAGCTGTGGCCTGCTCTTATCAAAACAAGAAATGAGTATTGTATTTTTATTTATTTTTTTGCTGTTGTGTTTTGGTTCTTTAGCTGAGTTTGTCGAAAGGTAACCAATTCACAGTAATGTAGAAAAAAATATTTTGTTCACACCAGCGTATAGCCCAGTATACAGGCCATAAACGTTATCACAGATCACAGGCCCCTGTCATTTCTTTGTTTGAGATACAAAATCGTATATTGTTACCAGCAATCAATTGGTTTGTTCGGGAGAAGGTCAGCACAGTGCGGACAATGACAGGCTGGACACGAGTCAATGGCAGGAAAAAGCGTTCTTTATTATGACGTCAGACTCGAGCTGGATTGTATTGCAAAGCTCAAGTGAAGACTTCGGGACAGAGATACAATTCTTATACATTGATCAGTAAAAAGGTACATCCCAGGTACATCCCCATGGCAAATGTGTCCTCCCTCTAACTTGGACGCAAATAACATTCCACAATTTGCCTTTTCTTATACAATTAGGACATTTAGTTGATTTAGAAGCTTGCTAGATCCTGCCAATGTCTTCCCACAGAGGACCTGCCATTCCCAAAACTGATAAGGCCCCAGCTGTACTAAGGGAATCCTTTGTTCTCTCTCTACCCAGGTCTGGGACCTTTATGGCCTTGGCTCAACTAAATCAGTTTCTTGGCACCTCTGTTTATTCTGGCCATATTCTTCTTCTAATTGCTACACCAGAGACCTCTGGAATGTTGGAATCTATGTAAACTCATTTAAAAGTCAGTTAGTATTCTCTATGTACAATTGCTCTTACCATGGCTCTGCGCAAGATGGCTGACGTATACAAGATGGCGGAATTACTCTTGCTAATTACCAAATACCTCTTGACAGGTGGCAGAAGGTTTCTCTGTATATAGAGTAACCTGTCAGGAAATGCTTCAGAGTTTCAGAAAAGAGCCTCTGTGCATCAGATATCTGCAGGCCAGTTTACATCTCATATTCCATGTTGGGACAAACAAGTATTTCTTCAGAGGAATATAAACTCAGCATATAAAATTAGTTAAAATACAAATTATGTCACATATACAGATCAGAGATGTCAAGACAAACTAACAAAAATTTGTCTTTTTAACGTGGTAGTAAATGTAAAACAGCGGGTTGCCTAATATACTGTAGGTCAGGTAACGTCCCACAATCCTGAAGGAAACCAGAGGGTACCATATGGTGCTGGTTCAGGGCAATGGAAATGATACCTTCAGTGGATGCCAAGATGGTTTCGATCCAGTTCAAACTGAAGCAGAAGTAGAAGTAGAAGTCATACACCTTGTGTTTATAGTATCCCAGGGATTCCAGGCATGCAGTTGAATCCATGGGAGAACCAGACAAAACAACCTCATCTGCCCTGCCCAAGATCTCATAAACACTATAGTCACTTCTGGATGTGATGACAGCCTGTTATTCTTTGGACAAACAAATATTACATAATTTAAAGTACCGGCTGGGTGGAGTAGAGGTAATGTCACTGCTCTGCATGGAGAGAGCCTGTGGAGTCATGGGCTCGATCCCAGCGAGCAACCTCTCCAGTAAGTGTCCTTGGCAAGACACCCAACGGTACATACTCGCCACCCAGGACATACTTGAAAATGAGAGAAATCTCAATGTATCCTTCCTGATAAAATCCTTTCTCAAAAAAAAATAATTAAAAAAATGTTCATATATACAAATAACTAGTGTTGGTAACCTTATGCACATGTTTGCTTCTTTGCTTACTTTCCGGTGTCATGTGTTGTTTTCTATATACTGAACACATAAGTGGATTTGAAAATAGAAGTAAAAACATAATTTTTAAAAGATTGTAAAAGTTTCATTGCAAGGAAAAATGAGCTACGTTGCAGTTGCTTCCACCTTTCCAACTCAGATTTGCCCCTTAAACATAAATGCTGTTTCTAAAGGAACGTTGCTACACCTGCACTAATACCATTAGTAAATACTTGCTTTCGTTCTGTCTAGTATGCAACGATGTGGACAGGAGGTCAACAGAAATATTTATTGGCTGGAAGCTAATCACCTATCACCGACCATAAACAATCATCTGACATTACTTCAAGTTTTATGACTGCAAAGAACCCTAAGGCTTTAAATGTTACACATCTGCTTTCTGCCAATGAGTTCTAAAGTATTCATATTATCATCTGTTTTCTATAGAGAGTGAAAATGTGACGGCCTTACAGTACACCTGCACAAAACAACGGTGTTAATTTGTTTACATTGGAGGTTTATGGAAACTGAATTTTGGAAAAATGTATACAAATTGCAGGGTCTATTCATTAAAAGGTGAAATGCTGGCGAACCTTTGGAGAAGTGAAAATTCTAGGTCAAAATAGCCGAACCAGAAAAATTCTCCCATTTGTCTCACTTTCCAAATCGGCTATTTTGACCTAGAATTTTCACTTCTCCAAAAGTTCTCCAGAGTTTCACCTTTTAGTGAATAGACCTGTGTAGCGCTCACTCCCGGAGGAGCCGCTGAAAATGAACCACGGGTCAGTCTCCCCGCACTAGGGAATAAATATACTCCAACACAGTTGTGAGTTTTTATATTTATATAGTTTACTAAAATATTTGAGCAGATGTTGAAACACGGTATTCACAAGTATTATTACAGTATTTTCGTATCCAGGTAAAACGCGTAGCGGAAAAGAAACGAAACACGAGGCTTCGTATTTCGGAAAATAAAATATTCGCAACCGAACATAAAAGCAATGCAATTTCCCGATAGTTCAGAAAAAGGGACACGTAGCAAAACCCCAAACATACAATCCCTTCGTATTACGGCAAACGCGCAGCGGAAAAAGAGGAAAATGTATTCGGAACGTATCTTTGTCTTTAACCCCCCCGTTCCGATCGCAAAAGGAAATGAGTCCTGCACAGGTTAAGTCCCAGAATGTGAAAAGTGTATCTGTGTGTGTGTGGTACCCGGGTACTGTTCAACTGGCCAGTGAGTTTATTAAAGGAAGGTCTTCGACTAGTCAGTTGGGGCCCTGTGGACTTTAAAGAGAAAACAGCAGAGCGTCCTTTAATCATAAAACAGCCTTGGAGGCCTCTCACCCATCCGACGATTTCTTTAGGCTCCGCTGACCCAGGACGTCTCTCCACCCGATTTTGACTGGGGATACTAGCGGCCCGATCCGTTGTCTGACTCCACACAGCTTTTCCAGCTCACCGCCTGCTCTCCGTTCGATTCCTCCGGTCTGCAGCAATGCCTGGATCCCGGCGGGTCTTCTTCTCCTCAGCTTGGGTGATCCTCTCTGGACTAACAGGTCTCTCTTGGTCTCTGTTGGTCTCTGGCCTAGCCCTCTCGTGATCTCTTCGATGCGTCTGCTCTCTTCCCTTCCCTGGCGCGCTCTGGAACTTTCTCCACGAGGCAGAGGATGTAAGTGTCCAGTCCCCACCCACTTCCTGTCTTCTTGCAAAGCATGCCGGGCATTGTAGTCCCAATGTCCAGTATCTCTGATCGCGTTAGTCTCCATCTTGTGGCCAAAAATAGGTACTGCCACAGCAAGATTTTACCACAGCGCTACACTCTCCCCCTCCTAAAACTCTTGGGTCTCTCCAAGGAGGTACAACAGTTACATTACATTTCCACAATATTTAAATACAATTTACACAACATGTACAGGTTCAGCAGCATACATACAGTGGGTTAGGAACACTTCCTCAAGTTGACTCATATTTTGGGCTACCTCAGCTAGCATAGCAGACACTTTGGGCAACCTCCGCACCGTGGTGATGGCCTCTTCAGTGCTATGCCCTGGTGAGTCGTAGGTGAGTCGTTGGGGCGGTCGAACAGAGCGTTTTGGTCCTGGTCCTGGCTCAATCAGTTCCTCTTCAGGTGGAAGTACTATAGGCGTTGGCTCAGTCCTTCTCTCTATCACTGGAGCAGACGTTTCTTCAGAGTATGATCCCTCCAGCGAAGGCATAGAACTATAATCACCTGAGTAAGCTTCCGGAACTACCGAGATCCCCACATCCTCAGGGACTTCCAACTGAAATTCAAGAGGCTCAGGGATATCAACAGTCTCAGGGACTTCCAACAAGAATTCAGGAGCTTCAGGCCTCAAATTACTCTCCCATCGTTCAGGAACTGAGGTAATCTCTTCAGGCTCCGGTGAACGTATCCAGTCCAGACAGAAACTTTCTTCCTCACTGTCCCTTTCGCTCTTTTCGACAACCCGAGTCTGTTGAGACCGGGTAACAGGAGGCAAACATGGAACAGGCGGATTTGGCAGAGGCGGTTCATCCCCAACTGGCATTCTCACAGCCTCCCTCAAAGGTAACAAATGATTCCGGTGCCAGTTCTTGAGAGGCCCAGCCTTTCCATCCGGGCGAATCTGATACACTGGTAGACCTGGTAGCTGTTTGCAGACAATGTAAACCTGGGAACTCCACCTATCCGCCAACTTGTGTCTTGCAGCAACACCCAAGTTCTTCAGTAGGACCCTATCACCAGGTTGTAGATCTTGTATCCGGACCTTCAAGTCATAGTTCCTTTTGTTTCTTTGCTCCCTGTTTCCCGAGGTCAACCGGGCCTGTTCAAATGCAGAAGCCAAATTTTTCCGAAGTTTATCCACGTAGTTTCTATGGGAAGCTACTGACGTCTGGTCTAGAGATAACCCAAATGCCAAATCAACCGGCAGTCGAGCCTCTCTTCCGAACATAAGACGGTACGGTGAATATCCAGTTGCATCGCTCTCCGTACTGTTATATGCATGCACCAGAGTAGCTATGTGACGACTCCAACTCTGCTTCTCCACATTCGACAAGGTCCCCAGCATGTTTAGCAATGTGCGATTAAACCTTTCAGGCTGAGCATCACCTTGAGGGTGATATGGTGTGGTTCGGGTCTTTTGGATTCCCAACAGCTCTAACAACTGCCCCACCAGTCTGCTTTCAAAGTCTCTACCCTGATCAGAGTGTATCCTCCTTGGCAGTCCGTAGTGAACAAAGAACTTTTCCATCAACACCTTGGCTACAGTCGGAGCGCGTTGATCTTTCGTGGAGAAAGCTTGGGCGTAACGAGTGAAATGATCAGTCACTATTAGAATGTTCCCTTGCCCACTAGCATCCGGCTCTAAGCACAAGAAGTCAATGCACACCAAATCCATGGGTCCCTGGCTCTGCAGATGGCTCATTGGAGCAGTTCGGGTCGGTAGAGTCTTTCTCTGAATACACCTCAGACAGGAATGACAATAGCTTTCTACTTCAGCCCTCATACAAGGCCAATAGAACCTATCTCGCACCAGCTTAAAAGTTCTCTCTGCACCCAAATGTCCATGCTCATCATGTAGTGATCGCAGCACACTCTCCCTATGTTTAGCAGGGAGGAATAACTGTTGAATCTCTTCAGAGTTGGTTGAGGGGCCCCTTCGGTAGACCACCCCATCCAACATCTTTAACCGCTCCCACTCCTTGTAGACCAATCTGGCTCCACTCGGGGAGTTGGTTAACAAAATCTCTCGCTGGTTTGCAGACAGGGCCTTTATAGTCAAGGCAATTAAAGGGTCTCTGGCCTGATCCGCTTTCAGGTCCTGTCTCGAAAAGGTAGGTAAACTTTCATCCCTTAACTGCGTAGGGTTACAGTAGAACTCAGGAACAGCCGCAGCCATAACTCCTATGGCCTCTGCTTCAATCCCTCCTTTGACCCGGCGCTCTGTTCCTTGACACAAAGCTTGCACCCCGTCTGGAGTCAACTGAGTCCATTCTGTAGTGTAGGGTCTTCTCGATAACGCATCAGCATCTCGATTATTCACCCCAGGGCGATACTTCAGGCTGAACCGAAACCCTGACAGAGCGGCCAACCACCGATGTCCCGTTGCGTCCAGTTTTGCGGTAGTAAGCATGTAGGTAAGAGGATTGTTATCCGTCTTGATCACGAACTCAGCTCCATACAGATAGTCTTTCAACTTGTCCACCACTGCCCACTTCAAGGCTAGGAACTCCAGCTTGTGAGTCGGATAGTTCTTCTCTGAAGGCGCAAGGCTCCGGCTCACGTACGCCACAGGCCTCAGCAATCCACCATACTCCTGATATAGGACTCCTCCCAGACCTTCTCGGCTGGCATCCACATGTAGTTCATACGGCTTGTGAGGGTCCGCATAGGCCAAAACAGGAGCTCGGGTTAGGCTCTCTTTCAGCTTTACGAAAGCTCCTTCACATTGACTGGTCCATTCACCTTGTATAGACTCTCGAGCTGTCCTTGGCCCCGGAGCTGACGGGTTTTTGTCAGAGACCTTACAGCCTTCTTCTGTGGTTTCCTTCTGCAGGAGTTTGTTCAGTGGTTGGGCTATTTTCGCGAATCCTCCCACAAATCTTCGATAGTATGAACAGAATCCCAAGAAAGATCTAAGCTCAGTGACGTTTCGGGGTCTAGGCCAAGAAGCTACGGCCTCCAACTTCCGAGGGTCTGTTGAAACACCTTCCGCTGAGACCACATGTCCCAGATACGTAACAGACGGTAGACAGAATTGGCATTTCTCCAAAGACAGTTTCAGCCCCTCTTCATGGAGCCTCTTAAAGACCTTCTCCAAACGTTGCTCATGTTCTTCCAGAGTCTTCCCAAACACAATTATGTCATCCAGGTACACCAATACTTCGATTAGATTCATATCCCCGACTGTCTTCTCCATCAACCGTTGGAACGTGGCTGGAGCCCCCGTAAGGCCTTGAGGCATCCTGTTGAATTCAAAGAACCCCAGTGGACAGATGAAAGCAGTTTTCTCCTTGTCTTCAGGATGCATTGGTATCTGATGATACCCACTTCGCAGGTCTAGTACACTAAACCACTTTGCTCCAGACAAACACTGTAGGGCATCTTCAATCCGAGGAGTGGCATACTGATCGGGGATGGTTCTCCGGTTCAATGTGCGATAGTCTATGCATAAGCGGACAGAACCATTTTTCTTCCGGACCAACACTATAGGAGATGCATACGGGCTCCTGGACTCTTGAATCACCTTGGTTCTCTGTAACTTGTTCAGCTGCTCTCGCAGATCATCTAAGTCTCCTAGCGGAACTCGCCTTGATCTTTCGCGAAACGGCTTGTCTTCTTGTAATCTAATGCGTTGTTCAGTACTCTTAGCTAGGCCCACATTGAACTCATCTTTTGAAAACAATTCCTTCCACTTTAGAACTTGAGACTGAAGACGTTTCTTCCATTCAGGTGAAATAGGAGCGTCCTTGGGGTAGAATCTTTCATCTGGAATCTCTTTACCCTCTCCCCCTCCTGAATCGGTAGAGAGGGGTGTAGCAGACTCTACTTGCCCAATAGGCATTCGTGCTTTAAGGACTACTGGAAAATCCGTCACGTTGCACACACTGACCGAGACTCTTCCTCGTGTTCTCTTCAGAGCTTTGGTGGAGATTATTTCAGGAATTACTTCGACTCCAGTTTCACTCCCATGATCAAAATCGGTTCCCAGCACCACATAGGGGCCTGGTTGCGATCCATTCAACTTGACTGAAGCCCGGAAACTCGCTACTTCTCCTGCTTGCAGAACCTTCTCTGTTCCACCCAGTCTCCACAGTCTTCCCACCTCGGCAGGTGCCTTTCGTTCTTCGATCATCCTCTGATAGACCGGACGTAACATTGGGTGTACTCCTTGAGTTGAACCTTCTTCCAACACGATAGGCGTCAGGAGACGCCGCACTAGGTCAGTATTCATCCCCACTATCAGGGAGCTTCTGTTCGCACCCGAGGGTCGAGGACACACAATAGCCAATGCATCACAACCCCCAGACTGCCCGATGACTTCAGATCCGATCTCCAACTTCACTTGCAGGTACCCGTCATAAGGGAGTTTCTCAGTGCCGATACCCCATATTTCCAAATCCTTCAATTCTTGCAGAGGAATGTGCTTTAAGTGTTTCTCGTAGAAGTCTCTGTAGATCAATGTCACTTGAGCCCCTGAATCTAACAGGGCTTTGGTGTAGACTCCTTCCACTTAGATTGGCACAATAGGAGAAGGATCTATCAGTTGGTCGGGAAACTTGGTGGCGGCATCCGGACACTTAGACCCAGTTTGCTGTACCCTGGCCTTTTTCTTGGCCCGTGCAGGTTTTGGGTGTGCATTGCTTCCCCATGACGTAGACCCGGATGCTAAGGGAGTGACTCTTTCAGTCCTGGCAGGCTCTACAGTCGGCTCGGCTTTGGGCCTTTTCACCCTCTTAGCCTTTGCTTGATTTCTGGAGCGGGGTTCAACCCTCGGGCACTCAGGTTGCTCCTTCACTGGTGCCCGTTGGCGTTTCCCGCCGGTGAGGTAGATAACAGTCCCTCCAGAGCTTCCAACAGTCCCTTGACTCTATCCTTCTCAGGCTTTCGGCCTTTGCACTGTGCGCGGAAATGGCCCATTTCTCCACACCCGAAACATCTCTTCTTAGAGAGCGGAGACGTAGTTGCTTGTTGAGATTTGGTTAAAGGATTTGGACCAGACGCCACAGCAACTCCCGTCGTCTGCATACCTGTGAGGAATTTCTTCATTTCTGCCTGCATCTCTGTCACCTTCATCAATACCTGGCACAATTCCGCATGCGCTTGCTGCAATTCAACTTGAGCTTCCTGAACCTTCTTGACGGTCTTGGACAATTCACCCCGTTCAGGGAGGTTCGACTGTTTGGCAGCCTTCTCTGTAGATTTAAAAACAACTAGATGTTCTTGTTCGTCCTCGTCAGATCCATAGGTATCTAGAGAGTCGCTTTCAGGTTGCAGGCCGTCGTTATGTCTCACAGGTTGTGCATAAGCCCTTTCCCCCCGCCTGAAAGATTTCTCTTCTAGTAAAGCCTCTTCCTCTCGTACAACTCGGATCAGTTCCAGGTACCTTTAACTCTTGGTTACCTGCTCTGCTTCTCAGCTGCATCATCACTGGATCTAGAGGTTGAGAGCCCCTCAGGATCTGTTTTATTCGGATCTTATCTACTTCGGCCGGTTCGGCCCTTTCTTCAGGAGTATCTGGTGTAGAATCTTATCCAGGCGCCTCATGTACTCGGTCATCCTTTCACCTCTTCTCTGATAGGTGTGTTCGTACTGATATACCAATTCGGCCGCCTTTTCAGTTCGCCCAAAAACTTCTTCAAGAACGTTTAAATAATCCAAAGCAGTACAATCTTTTCTACTCAGTTTTAGGTTTCTCACCGCTTCTGACGCAGGTCCCTTTAAGCTCTCGATGATCCTTTGCTTTTTCTGGGCCTCAGGGACATCCCACTCATCCAGAGCCTGCATCGCCTGTTCCACCCATTCTTCAAAGGTTTCTTCCCCCGCCGGAGTTGGTACGTTTCCTGTAAAATTTCTTAACCGTCGATAACCGAAGTTAGTGTGAGGAGGGCTTGTTTTCTGACATTTAGCCAGTAGATCTCCAATAGCCACGATAAATTCAGGCCCTATCATGGCCAACGGACTAGGCGCGGAAACACTTGCGGATTCGCCACGTGGCGTACTTGGCTTAATTAGTTGGACTTCCACCTCTTCGGCCAGTTTCACGCTCGTGCCCTGAAAACATGGCGGAACACCCTTTCTCCATTCGAGAAGAACATACATGTGAGAAGTATCTGGGTTTTTTTTCAATGTCCAGTATTAACCCCCGATGATCTGGTGCTAGCGTGGCCACGGCCTGGCGAATCTGATCTTCAGCCCAAGTGTCTGCTGGAATATCCATAACTATACAACATTCTGACTGGCTACTGTGCTCCCCACACCACTCGGCAACAGTGTCTGGATCCATATTTAACCCTTTAGATGCGGTTTTTCCAGAGACTGGATCCCGGAAACGAGCCCCCACGTGTAGCGCTCACTCCCGGAGGAGCCGCTGAAAATGAACCACGGGTCAGTCTCCCCGCACTAGGGAATAAATATACTCCAACACAGTTGTGAGTTTTTATATTTATATAGTTTACTAAAATATTTGAGCAGATGTTGAAACACGGTATTCACAAGTATTATTACAGTATTTAAGTATCCAGGTAAAACGCGTAGCGGAAAAGAAACGAAACACGAGGCTTCGTATTTCGGAAAATAAAATATTCGCAACCGAACATAAAAGCAATGCAATTTCCCGATAGTTCAGAAAAAGGGACACGTAGCAAAACCCCAAACATACAATCCCTTCGTATTACGGCAAACGCGCAGCGGAAAAAGAGGAAAATGTATTCGGAACGTATCTTTGTCTTTAACCCCCCCGTTCCGATTCGCAAAAGGAAATGAGTTCTGCACAGGTTAAGTCCCAGAATGTGAAAAGTGTATCTGTGTGTGTGTGGTACCCGGGTACTGTTCAACTGGCCAGTGAGTTTATTAAAGGAAGGTCTTCGACTAGTCAGTTGGGGCCCTGTGGACTTTAAAGAGAAAACAGCAGAGCGTCCTTTAATCATAAAACAGCCTTGGAGGCCTCTCACCCATCCGACGATTTCTTTAGGCTCCGCTGACCCAGGACGTCTCTCCACCCGATTTTGACTGGGGATACTAGCGGCCCGATCCGTTGTCTGACTCCACACAGCTTTTCCAGCTCACCGCCTGCTCTCCGTTCGATTCCTCCGGTCTGCAGCAATGCCTGGATCCCGGCGGGTCTTCTTCTCCTCAGCTTGGATGATCCTCTCTGGACTAACAGGTCTCTCTTGGTCTCTGTTGGTCTCTGGCCTAGCCCTCTCGTGATCTCTTCGATGTGTCTGCTCTCTTCCCTTCCCTGGCGCGCTCTGGAACTTTCTCCACGAGGCAGAGGATGTAAGTGTCCAGTCCCCACCCACTTCCTGTCTTCTTGCAAAGCATGCCGGGCATTGTAGTCCCAATGTCCAGTATCTCTGATCGCGATAGTCTCCATCTTGTGGCCAAAAATAGGTACTGCCACAGCAAGATTTTACCACAGCGCTACACCTGTATGAGTTATTATAAGGGGCAAAAATTATAAACAAGCATACTACATTATATGTACAAACTGTACCAGGGGCCCTATTCATATCTTGCCGTTAAGATAACTTCTGGATCTGTTACACATAGCTATTCCGACCTTGCTGCAAGCTCATTTTAAGAACAAGTTGTATTTCATGAGCACTCTTCAGTGGAACTATGTAGGTGAAGAACATTCAAGTAAATTGAAGGTATCTTGAGAGGGTATTGTAATGGATGATTGAAACAATTGGCATGGTGCATGCCAGGGGAAATGTAATGGTTAATTTTTGAATCCTTTGTATAGAAGTTAAATATAAAACCTGTGTGGCCAACACTGCAGTGCCATAGTATCTACTACATTATAAGTTACCCACTACCACCACATGGGGCTTTGATTAACCTAATAGTGCACTGCCACACACTATAAAACGGTCAAGGAACTGATGATGAATCCCATGAAGGAAATCCAAATACAGGGTTTTGGTGATTTAGTAAACCCAAGTGCAATTATTTTGCCTATAGCCATGTAAATAAATAAAAAACTAAAGGGGTTATTCAAAGATCACCGAAATTTCAGTGCTCTTTCATTTGGCGCACATCGGTTACCTCAATTCTTCGACCCTACGGTGAAATCAGCCTTCACTGCAGGGTCCCTGAAGTGCGCCAAATTGATCCGCAGAACACTGCCGATAAACCGGCTTTAACACAGCCACAAACCGCTGAACGCATCCGATAACCCATCGAAAAATCACCGAACACATCCAAAAAAACTGCTGAAAAATGAACAAACCGATCCAATACACTACCGAACACAGCCGCAAACCAGCTGAACGCTGCCGGTGAGCCGCCAAACAGACCACCGAGCGACTCCAATCAGCTGCGGGACAGACCACCAAACGCCACCGGGAAAAGCCAACCAGCCGCCAACCAGGGATAAAAAAAGCCCCCAACTTATAAAAGGCGTTTAAAACAAAAATAATGCATGAAAATGCATGGAAATAATATATACAGTAGTGTGAAAAAGTGTTGGCCTCTTCCTGATTTTTTATTTTTTTGCACCTTTGTCACACTTTAATGTTTCAGATCAAACAAATTTAAATATTAGTCAAACACAGGGGTTTGTTTTGAGCCGGTACGCGCTGGTACCAAGTACCGGCACCTACCGGCAGGGCCTACTTTGTCATCGGCACCACCGCGGCAGTATTTGTTGGAGGCAGGAGCGTTCTTCGGCTGCGCATGGCGGCGCACTCTCAAACCACCGCGGTGTGCTCAGTAACTCCCACAACACGAGCATGCAGCATTAGCGCCGCCCCTAAATGTGATGTGCCACTTAGAGCACACAGGTGCAGCGGCAGAAGAGAAGAGGACACAGTCTATGAAGGAAGAGGACTGAGAGTCCGGGCCCTGAGGAGATTTGTTTTGCATGGTGAGCGACCCACCCATGGGGGGTTGAATAAATGGAGGGGGCTTTTGATTTGAATAATTTGATGAGGGGGTTGAAAAAATTTATGGGGGTTTGAATAAATTTTAATAAACTGATATGGGGGCTTCTGATTTGACTAATTTGATGGGGTTTGAATAAATTGATATGGGGGCTTTTGATTTGAATAATTTGATGGGGATTTGAATGAATTGATATGGGGGGCTTTTGATTTGACTAATTTGATGGGGGGGTTGAATTGATATGCTGGGGGCAGTTGTAGTGGCGTCACTAGGGTTGGTGTCACCCAATGCGGTAACTCATGGTGTCACCTCCCCCCCCCCAGAGTTTTACGGTTTCTTTTTTTAACTACTCTTACTCATAAATCAGTACTCCCATATAATACTGAATGCTCATACACGGCACACATTACGGTGAGGTTTATTGCTGTGGAGCTCTGTGATATGCTCACACACAAGTTTATTCAGGCGAACACCATAGGTTTCAATGTTAATTTTTTTAAACGTTTTTATCCAATATCTAATAAACTGTTATTCCTTTAATCTGTAGTAAAAAGTCTATTTATTGATTTTTCTTTTTTTAGTAACTTCTAGGCTTTTTTTTCTGATAGCAGTTTTTCTTTTTTCTGTAATAGACCTGTAGCGCTCACTCCCGGAGGAGCCGCTGAATTTAACCTCGGGTTAGTCTCACCGCACTAGGGAATAAATATACACCAGCAGCATCCCCGACCTGTCATGCCATTGTGTGGCTGATGCAGCCCTGTGCCTTCCCACCGCAGTGACCCCAGCAGGGAGAGGGGAGAGTGAGGTGAAGTGATGGAGTGAAGGTGAGGATGGAGAGAGGCGGTGGGGCTCGCAGAGCTGGTGGTGCTGAGAAGCGATAATGAGTGCGAACCGTGCTCACTGGAGCACTGTTGTGGATTTTATAGATTATATACTTTACTGATCCCAATAAAGCGGCATATATAATGTGAATACGGTATATGAACGACAGGATTTCGTAATGCGAGAAAAACACGCGGCGGCAAAAGGAAAGTTTAACCCCTTCGTTTTAGGAGTGTAAATCCCACAAAAGTAATGTCCCAAAAAGGTGTGTGTGTGCGATTCAGGTACCTGGGTACTATATTCAACTGGCCAGTGAATGGATTGAGCAATTCTTCGACTAGTCACGTTGGGGCCCTGTACATTTAAACAATACTGCAGCGTGCTTTGTTTAAACTTGGACTGTGCCTGGAAGGCCTTTCACCCATCCTCTGGACAATCTGTTCCGCTGTCCGATCAAGGATCTCTCTCCGCTTGATTATACTGGAACTCTGTGCCACCGGATCCGCTTCTCCTGCTTGTCCGATTTCGGTAACGAGAATTACGGCCTACCGCCTGCACTCCCAGTGGATCATTGCTGTTTCCTTACTCGGGGGTCCAAACCGGAAAGTTGTGTCTGCGCAAAACCTCTCAGCGATGTGTGGATAGGTCTCCGCCAGCACTGTCTCTTATTCTCAGCACCCGCAAGGCAGCTCCTGCTCTCCGGCCTGGTCTCAATCTCTGGCAGTCTCACGTGCGTCTTCCACCTTTCGTCGCTCGGCTCACACTGGCTCTCCTTCGCACGAGGCTGCGGATGTCCTTCGCTCTCTCCCACCCACTTCCTGTCCCCGCCGCAAAGCATGATGGAAAACGTAGTCCCGTTGTGTCCAGTATACTTTACATTGCGCTTGTCTCCCTCTGGTGGCCAAACCCGAGCAATACATCAACAGAGTTTTTAAACAGCACTACAGACCTTTTTATTATCATTCATAGGACCTTATATGTAAATTCCAGACATTTTTGTTCAGTAGTTTTTTTTTAAAACAGCAGGCGACGGGTTTGGGGCAGCATTCGGTGGCTGATTCCCTGCACTTCAGGGACCCTGCGGTGAATTCACTGGGGAAATTCGATTCCCCAAAGTGCACGGAACAACAGAATACTGAAATGTCTGCGTCATTTCTTGCGTCATGCTCTGTGAATATCCGCTTTAGTGGTGTTTTTTTTGCCGCCCCCTGGAAAGTGACAGCCTAGGCCTTGCCTACGCTGGACATACTTGAAAAAGAGAGAAATCTCAATGTATCCTTCCTGCAAAATATTTTTGTGTAAAAAAAATTTTTTTAGGGTGTCACCTGGTGCGGGCCGAACCCACCACCCCCCTTGTGACGCCACTGGGCGGTTGAATAAAGTGCTATCGGTACATTACTGTGACTTTTATTGCTGTGGGTACTGTGATACTGTAATGTGCGGTGTGTATGAGCATATCACAGCCCCACAAAGCAATAAAACTCACTGTAATGTGTGGAGTGTATGAGCGTATCACAGCCCCCCCAAAGCAATAAAACTCACTAATGTGCGGCGTGTATGATCGTATCACAGCCGACCCAAAGCAATAAAACTCACTGTAATGTGCGGTGTGCACTGATTTCATTTTGTTTGTCTGTATATATAATATATCACTATATGTGCTATTATTTTTCAGCCCTCTCTCCTGGCTCCTTCTGACCAATTGCAGTACCAGCCTCCCCCAGGACCAGCAGGCCAGACCAGGTAATGTATCTGGGGTCTCTCTGGGGTTTACATGTATTTGGGGGTCTTTATTTATATAGAGAATGAGGCTGTGTATATGTAGTATATGTGGCGCTCTGGGATACGCTCATACACACTGCACAATACAGTGAGTTTTATTGCTGTGGGTGCTCTGTGATACTGTAATGTGCGGTGTGTATGAGCATATCACAGAACACCCACAGCAATAAAACTCACTGTAACGTGTGGTGTATATGAGCGTGAGTTTTATTGCTGTGGGTGCTCTGTGATACACGCATTGTGCATCATGTCAGTAGATGGTGCTTGCCTGGCAGAGAGACGCCATGCTGTGTATGTGACTCCCTGCACTCAGCCTGGCCAGGGCACACTGCTGCCAGTGAGGATGTTGATGTTTGGGGCTGTTTGTATAATTATCTGGCACTCTCTGGTCGAAATACTCTGCACTGATTTCATTTTATTCGTGTGTATATCTAATATATCAATATATGTGCTATTATTTTTCAGCCCTCCCTCCTGGCTCCTTCCGACCGACTGCAGTACCAGCCTCCCCCAGGACCAGCCGGCCGGACCAAGTAATGTATCTGGGGTCTCTCTGCGGTATACATTTATCTGGGGTCTGTATTTATATAGAGAATGAGACTGTATTTATGTAGTATATGTGGCGCTCTGGAATACGCTAGTATTCAATGCTATGGAGCTCTGTGATACGTTCATACACACTGCACAATACTGTGAGTTTCATTGCTGTCGAGCTCCATGATATGCTTATACTTGTCACGTCTTTTTTTGGGGGGGCAGCATTTCATCCATCGCTCCAGGCAGCACAATAGCTTGGGCCAGCCCTGCCTCCCGGCATTGTTTTTTACTATACTATGTTTCCTAACATACTTTTTTCTCCCTGCGGCTTTCTCTCTCTGCTGTCCCACATACGCACGTCTGTAGGCGCGTCACTCCACGGGCCAGCCCACACGAGCAGGACAGCCGTGAGCGCCGGCCTACAGATGCACATCACTATTGAGCGCTGGCTCTCGCGAGTGATGTGATTTTCCAGCACTCACGAGTGACAGTCGTCTCTGGGCCAGCACTGGCGAGTCTCCAGGGTGGCACTAGCGGATGACATACGCATTTGAGCTGGTGGAATACAAATAACAAAAAGGGGGGTTGGGATGACACGGCGCTGAAAAAAAGACAAAATAAGCTGCTGTATTCTTCTAAAGGTAGTCTGTCCCACTACCTAAACAATCAAGAATAAAGTACAAAAAAAGAATCGAAGAACACGCTCCCAGTACACAATTTGATAAAAACCAGATGATTATAAAGAGGTGGTTAAAGTTCCAGTTTCAGTGTAAGATATTCATATAGACTAGCACAGTGTTTCACTTTAACCAATGGTGGTCCGCAAACAGTTTGCGAGGATTGTTATGTCGAACAGTACCTCCCAACCACATACATGAAAGCAGTGGTTCCAACTGTAGGGGAGAAAACTTCACCCAAATGAACAGTTCATCAACTCGGGATCCGAAGAATAATTCACCGTTCACTGGTTTCTTTCAAAGGACTCAATCGCACACGATCTCCAGAAAAATAGAACAAAATGATATAGTGCAGCCAGTTTTTCATATGGGAGACATGGATTCATACGATTGCACACTTACCCTTGCAGGAGCCGAACCAGGCTCGAGGATCACTAGACATGTGCATTCGTTTTAGTACTAAAACGATTTAGTCAGAATTTTGGGATAATTTAGTTTTAGTATGACTCAAGAGAAACGAAACTGCTCAGTACAAAAAACGAAAGAAACTAAAATAAAATGCACTACATTTTAGTTTCAGTCCTTTTTGTGATATTACATTGAGTGAAGGAGACCAGCAATGAAGAACGCAACATTGCAACATCCGAAGATCTGCACCCTCCACATGCCAATGCAGTACAATGTTCTATACAGAGAGGGGCATTAATTAATGCAGGAGGATGTTCTATACATTATACAGAGAAAGGTATAAATTGAGGAGGATGTTCTATACAGAGAGGGACATTAATTAATTCAGGAGGATGCTCTATATATTATACAGAGAGGGGTATTAATAATGCAGGTGGATGTTGTATACATTATACAGAGAGGGGTATTAATTAATGCAGGAGGATGTTCTAAACATTAAACAGAGAGGATCCTTTTTTTTTCAGCCCTTTAAATCCAGTGGCTGTGAGCGCTGAGATCGGCTGCTTGTTACATTATCTCTCCGTACAATGTATCAGGCTCAGTTGTTACAGTAACTGACTGTAACAGTGCTCAGAGTTTCATTAAAACAAGGAAATAATATTGTTCTAACCTCTTATATATGAAAATATTATTTACTAGTTTTACTGAAACTCTGAGCGCTGTGATGAGCAGCAGTCAGTTACTGTAACAGCTTTTCCTGACACGGGGCAGTATTCCAATGTTGGTGTTAACTTAACCAGAGCTGTTGTAAACTGAAAACCTCCATTGGCTATAATGGCTCTGGGACGTTTACAACAACTCTTGTTATGTTAGCACCAACTATGTAATATGGCCCACATTGTGCTGAGAGTGAGAGATACTGTAACAAGCAGCGATCTCAGCCCTCTGAGGAGCCACTACAATAGTAATTGTATCCATTGGTTTTCGGATGAATGAATTTAGTTTTCATACTAAAGAACTGAAAACGAATTTCTTCAGTAACTAAATAAATTGCATTTTAGGACTAATCCATTAGTTCAAAACGAAATTTTGTGCTGTGCACATGTCTAAGGATCACACACTCCGGGGTTGTGGTTCCTGGTACAACCCATCATAAAACCATATGGAAGGGATATACACAGCCGGTTGACTAATAAAAGTAAAACCAACTTTTTATTAAAAACATAGAAAAGTTATGCTGCTCAAAATGATTCACAGTAGTCAAAACAACTACAGCAGTAGCAGATAACCAGATAGAATGTTACTGAAGTGAAAATTGGTATTTACAATCTTCGCTAAAAATAAAAAAACATGTGTTTTACCATTTTCCGAAAATCCAGTGAAGGGGGGGGGTGAAAAAGAAGGTGAATATTTTAAACAGGATACCTGTATCTCAAAAACCAAAGAAATTACAAGCGTGAAAATTGGTATTTAGATTCTTCTTGAAAAATTCAAAAATATTCTAGAAATTTTTTAGAATTTCCAACATGTTGCGAGACCAATGATAAAATTGGAAATTATTCGTACACTTTAAATACTGCCGTATGTCTCATCATACTCAAATGTACAAAATGTCCCATTATAACATTGCCCAGACAACATACACGTTGTATAGTGCATGTGTTTCTCCTATTATGTGTCTGGCACATATTAATCCACAATTGACATGTGGGGTCATCCACATTACAACATCTAATACTGTCCTATGGTAGCACCATTATCTATCCCTGTGGATTCCAGCTTGAAACGCACATAACATTGTGACGATTGTTTTGCTGCAACTAAGATGCACATCATCCCTGGCATGTGGGTCTACTGTTCTCACTCAATGGATCCTAAGACACACATATCACGTCTCTAAACTCATGGAAATGCATATGATTAACTCGTTGCCGACGCTGGATGTGCTATGCCATCCTGCAGCAAATGGGCTTTAACCGTAAAGGCTCGGATGATAAAACGTAAAAAAATTACTTTATATGCCGTAGATGATTGAAATTATAATGGAAATAAATTTTTTTTACATTTTTTTGTTAAAGCATTCTGGCACGGCATGAAGTATACATATAATAATGATATATTATGAAACTGCCGAGTCTGCTGTAAAAAGTATGGGCAAAAACAGTCAAAATGAGCTCAGCACACTACTACTTTTAGAAGTGCTCCGAACTTGTAAAATTGTCCCTGTCTTTTTTTTTCATTCAAAGCAGGGTAGCGAAAGAAAAAATTACAAGATAACAAAATCACGGCAATACAGCAGTAAAAATCGAAGCATAAGTAGTAACACAGCTTTCGGGAACTTATTCATGCACCAACAGGCACCACTGAACATGTGGAGTATGGATGCAAACAGGAATAGTAAAGGGAAAGAAAGGAAGAGGGAGGAAGATTATGCAATGAAAAGATTCACAAAGTTGTCAGGTCCCCAGGGCTGCTGGGAGGTGCGCGTGTACCCCCTACGCTTCAGTACGGTGTAGGTGACAGTATGCGGTAAAGTCGTGGTCACGAGGGAGGTCAGACATGTTTGTAGTAGATATCTCAAGGGACACAATGGAGGGCCAGGTAGGGAGGAACGAGAAAGAGAAAAGAAAGAAAGAAAAAAAAGGGGGGATATGGGAGGGCAAGGTAAGTGATGGAGTAAAGGAAGAGGCAGTTAGAAAAAGGGAGAGAAGAAGAAGAGAAAGAGAGGATAAAGAAAAAAGAAGAGAAGAGACAAACAAAAAAGGGGGTAATGAGGTGGGAGTCAGGTCAGACAGAGCTGTGCCACCTACCATGAAGGGGGGGAGGTCGTCAGGGCGGCATAGCAGGAGGGGTCCCGGTCCGTCTGTAGCCTCCATAGGCATAGAAGGCCGGGGAGGGGGGGAGACCAGGGTCAGCAACTAGCACCATGTAGAATCGTACAGTTCTACAGGTCATCTCATGTTGCTTGGGTGCGGCAAGAGGCAGAGGCTAGGTAAGTGCATAGTGCTACCATTTCTGAAGACGAGTCTCCATTCCGTCTTCTGTCCTAGCAATCAGGGTTTCCATAGCCTGGACTTTTTCCATCCGGGAAAGCCACTCGCGGTACGTGCAGGGCCGGATTTCCCATTAGGCATGTGCCTACGGGCGCCTGCCACGAGCCCTGAGGGCTAGAGGGACATATGAGGTATCATTTGAAAGGTCAATTTATAGCCTTTCCAATGATACCAAATATAACCAGGTTAGATTTATGTAAAAATAAAATATCTATTAAAATAATATTATTTTCATTTTGTTTCTAACACGGCACTATTATTCACTTTACAATTATAAAGTGAACAGTGATGCTGCACTAACTCACCTCATTTACCATACTGCCAGCAAGTGTGTAGCTGGTGAAGCAACGCATTGTTTAAGTCAAAACTTAGACCGTGGCGCTGCAGTGAGGAGGGACAGGGGGACTTTGGAACCTGCATCCCTGAATTGTACAGCACACAAGGTTAAGTGAGGTGTCATTGGAAAGGTCAGAGTCTAGTCTTTACTATGATACCAAACATGACAATGTAATGTGTAAAAATGAAAAAAATGAAAAAGTAAATGCAAAATATTTTTTTCTGTTCTACAGCAGAGGCAATATATGATTTTACATATAAAACAAAGCTGCTGCATTCACTGCCCTCCTCCTTTAACCATTCTACCCCACTGACTCTCTCACTCCCTGCCCCCTCTTCTACTATGTCTTCCTTTTCTACAGTCTCGGAGGAGGATGTAACAGAACTTCTTATGTCCTCCTACCCGACCACCTGTCCACTTGATCCCATCCCCTCACACCTTATTCGGCCTGTCCTACCAGTTACTGTCCCTGCTTTGACTCATATTTTTAACCTCTCCCTCTCCTCTGGAATATTCTCCTCTGTATTCAAATGTGCTTTGATCACCCCATTCTAAAAAAAGCCATCTCTTGATCCTACCTCCCTCTTGAACTACTGTCCCATCTCTCTGCTCCCCTTTGCCTCCAATATCTTAGAACGTCTGGTCGATAACCAGTTCACCAGTTTTCTTGCTGCTAACTCTCTACTCGATCCGCACCAGTCCGGCTTTCGCTCCCAACAATCTACCAAGACTGCTCTGACCAAAGTGACTAATGATTTAGCTACCGCTGAAACCAAAGGTCACTTCTCCCTCTTTATTCTTCTTGACATTTCCGCTGCATTCAACACTGTTGATCACCCTCTCCTGCTCCTCACTCTGCGTCAACTTGGCCTCAGTGACATCACTCTCTCCTGGTCCTCTTCCTGTCTCTCTTTTCGCTCCTTCAGTTTCTCCTTCCCTGGTGTCTCTTCACCACAAGTTTTTCTTTCAGTTGGGGTACCTCAAGGCTCTGTTCTGGGTCCCCTACTCTTCTCGATCTATACTGCCTCTTTGGACAACCTCATCTCTTCCTATGGATTCCAATATCACCTCTATGCTGATGACACCCAAATCTACTTTTCCTCTCTCGATCTCTCTCCTCCGGTGTTGGACCGTGTTACTGCCGGCCTATCGACTGTCTCCGACTGGATGACGTCCCATTTCCTAAATCTCAACCTCTCTAAAACTTAACTTCTCATCTTCCCTCCCTCTAAAACCTCCATTCCTGCGCCAATTTCTCTTCAGGTGAATGGTGCCACCATTACTTCTACCTCTCAATCTCCATTGCCTCAGGGTCCTCTCGGACTCCAATCTATCCTTTACTCCTCACATTCAGTCGTTAACCAAATCTTGCTACTTCCACCTAAAAAAAATTGCACGCATCCGTCCCTTTCTTAATCCTGACTCACTAAAATACTAAAATGCTCATCGAAGTTCTTATTATCACCCGCCTTGACTACTGTAGAGATAGTACGCCTTAAGACGCCTTAAGAGATCCCAGATTCTGCCTCTGCAGTCTGTAATGAACGCGTATGCCAGACTCGGCTTCAAGACTTCTCCCGAGCTGCACCCTTTCTATGGAACCCCCTCCCTCGCAACATCAGACTCACCTGTCTCTCCAGTCCTTCAAGAAGTCTCTGAAAACGCATTACTATAGAGAAGCCACTCCATGATCCCCCACTGTCAGTTCCTGCTCCATCTTCCCATACAGTCCTCATGCAACCCGTTACTTCAAATACCCTATTCATCCTCACCTAATGTGTCACCCCTCTCCTCTTAGTTTGTAAGCTCTCGAGCAGGGTCCTTCCTCCTTCTGTTCCGTGTGCGTAACAAATATGTATATTTGTTATTCTGTTTCTCCCATTGTACAATGCTAAGGAATTTGTTGATGCTTTATAAATACTTGTAACTGTAACTAATTCAACTAAGGCAACAGATTCTGCCTCTTCTTTTGATTTGAGCACGGAGAAAAACAGTTTCCGTTTTGGGGGGTAGGGGCGCTGCATTTCTGTGCCTACAGGCTCCTGAGGTGCAAATCCGGCCCTGGGTACGTGGGGGACGACGATGAGCCCCAAGTTCGACTAGCAATCTCGCCGTCATGAGCATAGGGAGGGCCAATGATTTTTTGAGAGAGCTGGCTGAACAGGTGGTGTGCATGAATAGAACCCGCCAGGTGAGAGTGGCAGGTCTAGGTCCATGACCTCTGCTATAGTGTCCCTCATGAGACTCCAAAATGGCGCGATGAGCGTGCACTCCCACCAAGCATGCAGATAAGTGCCTAATGAGAAATTGCGGTGTCAGCGGTTTGGCATGATTCTGAGACAGATCCGGAAGAGCAGCAAAGGAGTATAATACCATAGTGGAAGGACCTTCTAAGAATTAGACTGCAGGCGAGCCTGCGGGGAGCCGTAGTGCGTGAACTCGTAAGTGTCGGGCCACTGTTCCTCCAATATGGAGGAGTCGAGCATCAGGTCCCAGGTCCATTCAAAAGTTGGGTGGGGTGTCCTTTTGGGAAATTTGGGTAAAGTTAAAACGTTCCAAAGGCATGTGTTTCTCTTTCTCATGGTGGGAGGAGATCCGGTCCGGAGATGAAGCGCATTGCCCTCGCAAAGGGAGCCACAACCAGTCTCCAGCGTAAGCGAGGGTTGAGGCCAACAGAGATATCTGGGTTGGCCGTAAGGGGCAAAATCAGTGAGGGATACTGTCTTGCTTCCATTCCTGGAGCCTCTTTGAGGCCAGTCTGGGCCGCAGTTTCCCTAATACCACTCCTTGTCCTCCTTCACTCCAGGGTTTCATCAGCCTTATTCCTGTCCCAGTTCACCTGTGTTGTTAGTATATTTCCTGGTTACACCCTTTCCTCCTTGCTCTGCATTGTTCTTTCTGCCTGTCTAGTGAGAGGCACTCCCAGAGTTCCTGTGTGTTATACGCTACCCTTGTTCCTGTTTGTTGCTGTTTATCACCGGTACTGCTTGTCCAAGTATCCAGATTCTGAAGTAGACCACCGTTGTGTTTCCAGGTACCATATCTGCTATTACAGACTCTGTGTTTATTATCAGCTGTACCTGTTCATCGCTGTGCACTGCGTACCGCAGTACCAGGATATATTGCCGAGAATCATCGTGGTGCCAACAATTACCATATTCGCTGTTACCAGAGACTGTGTAATATTCAGCTGTACTTGTTCATCGCTATGCACTGCATACTGCAGTACCTGGTTATATATATTGCCAAGATCACCGTTGTGCATACAGGTTTCTTACCTGTTGTTATCAGACACTGTGAGTTTATCAATTGCAACTGCATCAATATACTTATATACCTGCATCATTGTATCCAGTGCCTTTATTAACCCGTTCAACCCCAGCACCTGGGATATATACCGAACTTTGGGTCCCACCTCGGCTCACGCCTGGTGCCACCCTGACAGATACGAGGAAATCAAGCACCGATGGACAACCAAGCACCAGATTTGCAGGGTTGCACCCACGAACGGGTGTCGGATGGAGAGCGGAGATCTACGTTCTGGTGCAATCCAAAGTGACACTGCGGTAGGGTGGGGAGTAGCTTTAAATTACAGGTCTTGCCATAGGACATGCCTGCCTCCCGTGGTCCACTCCACAATCCTCAGAAGATGGGAGGCCTGGTAATAAAGGTGCAAATCCAGCAAGGCCAGACCGCCCATTGCCTTGGGTGCGATAGTATACGCAAGCTGATCCCTGCTAGTGCCTTGTTCCAGATGAAGCAACTGCATGCAGAGCGGATTGTCTTGAAGAATGAGGGGGGAACATGGATTGGTAGCTTTTGGAAAAGGTAAAGCAAGCTTGGGAGCACATTCATTTTCAACACGCTGATCCTCCGAGCCAGGAGACCTTCAGCGAGTTCCACTCCAAGAAGTTTCGGCTAAGTTCCCGTCCACAACGCTAAGAAGTTCTCAAAGAAGAGATTGTGTGGGAACTTTGTGAGCCAAAGGCCCAGGTAACGCAATTTCGTGGAGCACCAAAGGAAGGGGTGCATTAGTCGCAAAACACGTTTTCCCATGTTCTGCCACAGTACTTAAGGTTCAGTACTTCAGACTTATCCATATTCAGTTTCAAGTTGGACAGCTTGTCATAGGCCCTAAACTTATCTACTATTTCCGCCAGTGACGCAAGAGGATTGGTGACATAAAAGAGAAGGTCATCGGCATACGCCGAGACCTTATGGACTCCAGATTTGCCAGTCAAAAGTCAAACCTGAGATAGCATCATCGTGATGTACGTGTAGCGCTCACTCCCGGAGGAGCCGCTGAATTTAAACCTCGGGTCAGTCTCCCCGCACTAGGGAATAAATATACACGAGCACTGTTGTGGATTTTATACGTTATATAGTTTACTGATCTCAAATAAACTGGCATATATAAAGCAGCACGGTATACATATATATTTACAGAAGTTTGTAATGCGAGAAATGCGCAGCGGAAAAGAAAAATGAATATTAACCCCTTCGTTGTTGGAATGTGAGTCCCGTACAAGTTGTGTCCCAAAAAGGTGTACGTGTATGCGTGTGTTGGTACCCGGGTACAAGATTCAACTGGCCAGTGAATGATTTAATTGTGTCTTCGACTAGTCACGTTGGGGCCCTGTAGGTTTAGACAAACTTGCAGCGTGCTTTATTATTTTACTGTGGCCGGGAAGGCCTCTCACCCATCCGCCAGATACACCCAGGACGTCTCTCCGCTCGACCCGACTGGGACTCTGTGCCACCGGATCCGCTTGTCTTGCTTGTCCGTTTCTGTCACAAGATGCTCAGCTCACCGCCTGCACTCCCACTAGATCATCGCGGTCTCCTCACTGGGGGTCCTTCAGCAACTCTGTATCTTTGTATACTTTGCAGCGGTGGATTACTAGGTCTCTGGCAAGTAGTGTGAACCGATCTCTAGCTCCGCAAGGCCGTCACTGCGCTCCGGCCTGGTCACGATCGTTGTCTGTCTCACGTGCGTCTTGCTCTCTTCACTCCTCAGCGCGCTCTGGGTTTCCTCTGCACGAGGCTGCGGATGTAAGTCTCTTCTCCCCACCCACTTCCATTTCCCGACGCAAAGCATGCTGGAAAACGTAGTCCCATTGTCCAGTGTCTCTTACATTGCGCTTGTCTCCCTCTGGTGGCCAAAAATAAGTACTACAGTAACAGTGTTTTAAACCAGCTCTACACTCTCCCCCTCCTAGAACTCTTGGGTCTCTCCAAGGAGGTATAACAGTTGCATTACATTTCAACATAACATTAGGCAACATATACAGGCTCAGCAGCAAGCATACAATGGGTTAGATACACTTCCTCAAGTTGACTCATGCTTCTGACTACCTCAGCTAACATAGCAGACACTTCGGGCAACCTTTGCACCGTGGTAACAGCCTCTTCAGTTCTATGTCCTAGTGAGTCATAGGTGAGTCTTTGAGGGGGTCGGACAGAACATTTTGGCTCGGGCTCAATCAGTTCCTCTTCAGGTGGAAGTACTACAGGTGCGGGTTCAGTTCTTTCATCCACAACTGGAACAGACATCTCTTCGGAGTATGATCCTTCCAGTGAAGGCATGGAACTGTAATCATAAGATGCGGCCTCAGGAACTACAGGAATTTCAGAAGTCTCGGATACTTCCAATTGGAATTCAGGAGCCTCAGGCCTCAGGTTACTTTCCCACCGTTCAGGAACTGGAATGACCTCTTCAGGCTCTGGTGAGCGCACCCAGTCCAGACAAAAGCTTTCTTCCTCACTGTCCCCTTCACTCTCTTCAACAACCTGTGTCTGCTGAGACCGAGTAACAGGAGTTAAGCGTGGAGCAGGCGGGTTAGGCAGAGAAAGTTCGTCACCAACTGGTATCCTTACAGTCTCTCTCAAAGGTAGCAGATGATTCCAGTGCCAGTTTTTAAGAAGCCTAGCCTTTCCATCCGGTCGGATTTGGTAAACTGTCAGACCCGGCAGTTGCTTGCAGACAATGTAGACCTGAGAACTCCATCTATCTGCCAACTTATGCCTTGCAGCAGCACCCAAGTTCTTCAACAAAACCCTATCACCGGGTTGTAGATCCTGTATCCGAACTTTCAAATCATAGTTCCGCTTATTCCTCTGTTCCCTGTTTCCTGAGGTCAAACGGGCCTGTTCAACGCAGAGGCCAAGTTCTTCCGAAGTCTATCCACATAATTTCTGTGAGAAGCTACCGACGTCTGGTCCAGAGATAGCCCAAATGCCAAATCAACTGGCAGTCGAGCTTCTCTTCTGAACATAAGACGGTACGGTGAGTATCCAGTAGCGTCACTCTCCGTACTGTTGTATGCATGTACTAGCGTAGCTATGTGACGACTCCAGCTCTGCTTCACTCTGTTTGACAGTGTCCCCAACATGTTTAGCAGCGTGCGATTGAACCTTTCGTGTTGAGCATCACCTTGAGGGTGATATGGTGTAGTTCGGGTCTTCTGAATTCCCAACAGTTCCAGTAATTGCCCAACAAGCTGGCTCTCAAAGTCTCTACCCTGATCAGAGTGTATTCTCCTTGGTAGGCCATAGTGAACAAAGAACTTTTCCATTAGAACCTTCGCTACCATAGGAGCACGTTGGTCTTTCGTGGAAAAAGCTTGGGCATAACGTGTGAAATGATCAGTCACTACTAGAATATTTCCCTGCCCACTAGCATCCGGCTCTAAGCACAGGAAATCAATGCACACCAAATCTGGAGTTAACTGAGTCCATTCTGTAATGTAGGGTCTCCTCGACAAAGCATCGGCATCTCGATTATTCACCCCAGGGCGATACTTCAGGCTGAACCGAAACCCTGACAGATCAGCCAACCACCGATGTCCCGTGGCGTCCAGCTTCGCAGTAGTAAGGACGTAGGTAAGAGGATTGTTATCCGTCTTTATCACAAATTCGACTCGATAAAGATAGTCTTTTAGCTTATCTACCACCGCCCACTTCAAGGCTAGAAACTCCAACTTGTGGGTAGGATAGTTCTTTTCTGAGGGCGTAAGGCTCCGGCTCACATACGCTACAGGCCTCAGCAATCCACCATACTCTTGGTACAGGACTCCCCCTAGACCTTCTCTACTGGCATCCACATGCAGTTCGTACGGCTTGTGAGGATCTGCGTAAGCCAAGACAGGAGCTCGAGTTAGACTTTCTTTCAGCTTCACGAAAGCACCTTCGCATTGACTAGTCCATTCTCCCTGGATAGATTCTCGAGCCTTCCTTGGCCCTGGAGCCGATGAATTTCGGTCGGAGGTCTTGTGACCTTCTTTTGCGTCTTCTTTCTGTAGGAGCTTGTTCAGTGGTTGAGCTATCTTGGCAAATCCTCCTACAAATCTTCGATAATAGGAGCAGAACCCCAAGAAAGATCTAAGTTCAGTAACATTTCGGGGTCTAAGCCAGGAAGCTACAGCTTCCAACTTCCGAGGATCTGTCGAAACGCCTTCTGCTGAAACCACATGTCCCAGATATGTAACGGAAGGTAAGCAGAATTGATATTTTTCCAGAGACAATTTCAACCCCTCTTCATGGAGCCTCTTCAAGACCTTCAAGACCTGCAAAGAACTAAGGTGATCCAAGAGTCCAGGAGACTGTATGCATCTCCAATAGTAATGGTCCGGAAGAAGAATGGTTCTGTTCGTCTATGTATAGACTATCGCACGCTAAATCGGAGAACCATCCCAGATCAATATGCTACTCCTCAGATAGAAGATGCCTTACAGTGTCTGTCTGGAGCAAAATGGTTTAGTGTACTAGACCTTGCTTCTTCTGCGCTTCAGGGACGTCCCACTCATCCAGAGCCTGCATCACCTGTTCTACCCATTCTTCGAAGGTTTCTTCTCCCACCGGAGTTGGTACGTTTCCTGTAAAGTTTCTCAACCGTCGATAACCAAAGTTAGTGTGCGGAGGGCTTGTTCTTTGACATTTAGCCAGCAAATCTCCAATAGCTACTATAAATTCAGGCCCGATCATGGCCAGCGGACTGGGCGCGGGAACACTCGCGGGATCGCCACGTGGCGCACTTGGCTGAATCAGTTGAATTTCCACCTCATCGGTCAGCTTCACGCTCGCGCCCTGAAAACACACTGGAACACCCTTTCTCCACTCAAAAAGAACATACGTGTGAGAGGTATCTGGGTTCTCTTTAATGTCCAGGATTAACCCCCGATGATCTGGTGTCAGCGCGGCCATGGCCTGGCGAATCTGATCTTCGGCCCAAGTGTCTGCAGGAATATCCATGACTATACACAATTCTATCTGACCTTATGGACTCCAGATTTGCCAGTCAAAAGTCAAACCTGAGATAGCATCGTCGTGATGTACGTGTAGCGCTCACTCCCGGAGGAGCCGCTGAATTTAAACCTCAGGTCAGTCTCCCCGCACTAGGGATTAAATATACACCAGCACTGTTGTGGATTTTATACGTTATATAGTTTACTGATCTCAAATAAACTGGCATATATAAAGCAGCACGGTATACATATATATTTACAGAAGTTCGTAATGCGAGAAACGCTCAGCGGAAAAGAAAAATGAATATTAACCCCTTCGTTGTTGGAATGTGAGTCCCGTACAGGTTGTGTCCCAAAAAGGTGTATGTGTTTGCGTGTGTTGGTACCGGGTACAAGATTCAACTGGCCAGTGAACTATTTAATTGTGTCTTCGACTAGTCACGTTGGGGCCCTGTAGGTTTAGACAAACTTGCAGCATGCTTTATTATTTTACTGTGGCCGGAAAGGCCTTTCACCCATCCGCCAGATACTCTGTGCTCTGCCCGACCCAGGACGTCTCTCCGCTCGACCCGACTGGGACTCTGTGCCACCGGATCCGCTTGTCTTGCTTGTCTGTTTCTGTCACAAGATGCTCAGCTCACCGCCTGCACTCCCATTAGATCATCGCGGTCTCCTCACTGGGGGTCCTTCAGCAACTCTGTATCTTTGTATACTTTGCAGCGGTGGATTACTAGGTCTCTGGCAAGTAGTGTGAACCGATCTCTAGCTCCGCAAGGCCGCTCCTGCGCTCCGGCCTGGTCACAATCGTTGTCTGTCTCACGTGCGTCTTGCTCTCTTCACTCCTCGGCACGCTCTGGGTTTCCTCTGCACAAGGCTGCGGATGTAAGTCTCTTCTCCCCATCCACTTCCTGTTCCCGACGCAAAGCATGCTGGAAAACGTAGTCCCATTGTCCAGTGTCTCTTACATTGCGCTTGTCTCCCTCTGGTGGCCAAAAATAAGTACTACAGCAACAGTGTTTAAAAAACAGTGCTATATACAGATTCCAGGAGGGGTTCCAGGGAGAGGGTAAAGAGAATTGGGGACATGGGGCAGCCCTCCCAAGTCCCATTTCGGAACCCGAAAGGGGTCGGAGAGAACTCCATTGACCCGGACCTGAGCATTCGGTGACCGGTAGAGCGCAGCAATCCACAAGAGGTATTCAGGCAGTAAGTTCATGGCACGCAGTGTGGCAAACAGGAAGGGCTGCGAAACAGAAGTTTCACGAAAAAATACAGAAAAATGCCTAAAAGATCCTAAAAAATAAATAAATAAAGAGACTTTTTTTACTGCAGATTAAAAGAATAAACGTTTTATTGGAAATTGGATAAAAACTGGAATATTTTTAACATTGAAACCTATGGGATTCGCCTGATTAAACCTGCCGAAGGAAACCACTGAACATCAGGGCATTTTACTGACATTTCTCTGCTGTTTGGTGTTCTGTGAATAGATTGACCATTGCTTCTCTATGGGGATTTCACAGCCTTCGAACAGGCACGTACTTGCTGGCAAGTCACCAAAATTTGGCGAACTGCCTGCTCTCTGATTAGCTGAATGGCCACGAAATGTCACTGTACGGGGAAATTCCCTGTTCAGTGCCATATTGGGGCCAGATCGGCTCTCTGTGAATAACCCTGATAACCTTTTTAACCTGCTACGTTTACTTACTTTAGGCAATAAACATCAATCTACCTCCGTAATAAAACATTTTTGTATGTATAACATATGTCTTTAATGTGTCGCTGTGACATCATAGTTTGACAGGGCCAGACTTCATAAGGGTCAGGATTTGTTTAGCATTTCATATTTTGAACAATGCACAAGAGTATTCACAGTAATGTGGAGATGTATCTCTAGGGAATGTTCCTGTAGGTTATTGTCCATCAGGATCTAAAGGGTTACATACACATTAGCAACACATCCATGACTTCACATCCCAAATAATCACAATAAATATCTGCTATTATCCTATGCAATAATAGCCAAACCTATGGGCGTGCATGGCTAAATGATCCCTTGCAAACGTCTCATCACTGATTATACTGATGGAGTATCTACTGGCATTTATATGTGACACATGTTGAAAGCATTATCTATGCGCTTTTACTGCCGTGCCTTCCAATGTTCGTCGCAGTCTTGTGACGTTTCGACGGGCAAGCTACACGCTGTAGTGTGCACACAAATTGTGCGCACTAAACCGCAAGTGCTGAAAGTTTCCACGTTGAAATGCTATAACGCGCATTCAACGGGGCTGCAAAGCGCAATCCTCCATAGGAGGATCGCGCTTTGTAGCGCAGAGCACACTAACTGCGCTCAGCGAAGTTGCCACACGGGCATCACAGTGGAAGGAACGTCCACTCTCACGGACATTCCTTCCGCTCTGAAAAATGCTCGTCTGACACTGGCCTTACAGACACATGACATCAATATGTGCATTTCAATCTTGATGGTAGTGCTATGTATGGGTAGGGTTGCTAGCCCAGTCGTGTTTTCCAGAACACATATAATTAATTCATGCTGATATACAGTGCATGAAAAATGCCTCCCTGCAGCATGTAGAATCCATGCGCTGCACGTAGGAAATCAAAAAGCAATCCCTGTTGACTTGGCTTATTTATTTATTTATTTATTTGTAAAGTATTTTACCAGGAAGGATACAATGAGATTTCTCTCGTTTTTAAGTATGTCCTGGGTTCAAGACCATTGAAATTTTACAGTCGTTACAGAAATACAAAGTAATAAATGCAAGATATTAAAAACAAAACAAAAATATACAGATTAACACAGAAAATAAATATGTAAGTAATATAGTCACTATGTTACATGTTTACAGGTGCTTTCCGTATTGAGGTATGTTAACCTTTTCGCTGCTGAGCCATTTCACACCTCTGTGCTGAGCTCATTTTTACCAGTTTCGCTCATCATGTTTAAACGCGATTTGAAGTCACATTTTCTTATACAACCCAGACATATTATATATCGTTCTTTCCGGCAGACTCAGCAGATTCATAATATATCATTATTATTTGTCTACGTCATGTCCTGCCTGAATATTATAACAAAAAAATGCAATAAAAATTGAATTTTCAATCATCTACATTTTGTAAAGTGTTTTTTTTTCACATTTTATCATGCAAGCCTTTGCGGTTATATTTTCTATGGGGTGCACTGGTTAAAAATATTAGAAATGGGGACTAGTTACATTTTTTGGGGGAAAATAACGTGGTTTTTAGCAAGCGCCCCCCATAGAAAAAATCATTAGTGCAGCATCATTGAGAACATTATAATTGATATGAGAACAATATTGCTGCATTAATAAAACAAAATAAAGCAAAAAAAATTTGTTTTTGTTTTATTTTATATTTTTTATATTTTTTTTAAAAAAATTATTTTTACATTTTATATGGTCCTTTTTGGTATCATTGGAAAGGCCATGCTCTGGCCGTTCCAATGATACCAAATATGAACCCCTAGCTGAGACGGATCAGGAGATAGGGGGTTCATTGGAACCCCCTATCTCCACATAGATGGACGCTAGGGGATAATTCCAGAACTGACGTCATCGTGCTATGCACGATGACGCCAGTCGTCAGGGGGATATCCCAGAAGCTTGTCCAACATCCAAGATGTCGGCCAGCTCTGGAAGGGGACCGCGCTACGGTGCCTGTTGGCGCAGAATCGCGATCCAGCCCCCTAGGGGTTAAAGACAGCCGCTGCTTGGAAGGGCAGGCTGTGCCCTTCCAAACGGTGCCTGCCTTTTCTTGGAGCCCCGCACGGATGGGGAGGGAGAGAGGTCCAAAGGACCTCCTCTTCAGGCACCTTCCCCGCACTGGCAAGGGGATGCCTTTAATAGACGTCATCGCGCTGGCGCAATGATGTCTATCGTGCCCGCCTGGGTCCCGAAGGCTGGGCTGACATCGAGGATATCAGCCCGCACCGGGGGGGCCGCCGCGATTGGCCGGAATCCCGGCTGATCGCCGCTGCAAAGGGAGGACGCACTCAGCGCGTCCTCCGCCGCAAAGTGTACATGTGGCTGGATGCGCTGAGTGCATCCTCCGCATGGAAGGGGTTAATTGGGAGCTCTTGAGTGACTTAAGACTGGGGGAAGATTTGATGGTGTCTGGGAGGTTATTCCATAATTGCGGTGCTCTGTAGGAAAATGAGCATCGAGCCACTTTCTTTTTGTTTTGTGGTACTGCAAATAAGGTGCTGGTCCTGGATCGGAGGTTATAAGATGAGGGAACTGCTAGGGGAAGCAGCCTATTCAGGTAGGGTGGTAGCTTCCCAGAAAATCTCTTAAACACCAGGTTGGAAAGGTGAAGAGTGCGTCTAGATTCCAGCGATGGCCAGTTCAGCTCTTTCAACATGTCACAATGGTGGGTCATGTAATTACAATGCAGCACAAAGCGACAGAATGAGTTATACAATGTAGTAAGTTTCTGGAGATGTGTTTGCGGGGCAGCTGCATACACTACATCTCCGTATTCAATAGACGGCATAAGCATTTGTTGTACAATCTGCTTTCCTGCCGGCTCAGGCAGGATTTGTTTCTGTACAGGGCACCTAGTTTAGGGTAAAGTTTAGATGAGAGTTTTTCGATGTGGGGGGGCCAAAGGATAGATTTGGGTCTAACCACATACCTAGATATTTGAGAGAAGTGACTGTTGTCAGCGTGCCATTTGATTTTGTACTGACACATAGATGGGATTTGGCAATTTATGCAGTTTAGGTGCTGTTCCAAAGAGCATCGTTACAGTTTTGTCAGTATTTTAAAAAAGTTTGTTATCTGCAATCCACTTTTCTACCTCTGTGAATTGTTCTTGCAGCACGGCCTCCAGCTGCGGGAGATTTGTTTGCTGGTATATATTACGGTGTCATCTGTGTACATGTGTACAGTTGAGGCTTTGCAGACATTGGGCAGATCATTTATGAATATTGTAAATAGTAGAGGGCTGAGTATCGTGCCTTGGGGTACTCCGCACATGACTGGGAGGGGGAGGGAGGAGCTGCCGGAAATGGACACATGTTGCATTCGGTTGGATACATACGATTGAAACCAGGTTAGCGTGTTATCACTAATACCAGAGTTTTTAAGTTTTTGTAATAGGATGCCATGGTCTACTGTGTCAAAGGCCTTGGCCAAATCAAGGAAGATGGCTCCAGTTAGGTTTCCTTGTTCCATGCCAGCTTGGGTATCATTGCAAACTTTTAAAAGGGTGGTTGTAGTTGAGTGATTTGGACGAAAGCCGGATTGATCTGGGGTTAAATAGTTTGAAGATTGATAATAATTACGTAATTGCGTGTACACGCATTTTTCCAAAATTTTTGGACATTACAGGGAGCAATGATATGGGACAGTAGTTGGATACCAAAATACTGTCACCACTTTTATGGATAGGTACCACTCTCGCAGTCTTCTAGAGTTTGGGTATGTATCCAGTCGCCAGTGATTCATTGATTAGGGTTGCATTTCTCTATGTAGTTAATTATGAATAATGGACCATATAGTACTGGACACATATCCTCATTTCGTGCAGCGTGAAGCACATGTAACAGTGCTGCCCTGCACTATGTGTAATCCAAGTGCTGCAGTTAGGGAATCAAGAGGGCAGGTGACATGTGATTTATTTTCTGCAGGAAAACATGGTGCAGGGTCCAGGCAGTTTTACATGCATTGCTCTTCTGAATGAGTGATATGTGTCCATGAACGCATGGCGTATCTGCAAAGCCAGGATGTGATATGCATTTACACAGACAATAGCAAAGTGGATATGTGCTTGTGCACCTTACCTGAGAAAAATTGCTGGAAAAAGCGCTGCCTGATATCTGTGCCCACATCTTCAGCATCTTCAGGTGGCACTATTGGGACATCGCCAGGGGCCACATCAAGGTCAGGCTGAACATCAAATGCAGTGCCATTGTCTAGAGCCATATTGTGCGGCATGTCACATGTCATAACAATTAAAGCAGCTTTCAGGGGCTGGTACTGCAGTGCACTGCCAACCGATCCAGACAGCGGAATCTCATTTTTAATAGTCCAAAGGTCTTCTCAATAACACTCCAGGACCTCTTGTGTGCAGTGTTGTAGGCCTCGTGTTCCAGACCGTCAGGCCTTCGAAAGGGGGTTGTTAAGTTTAGTTGTCTATAGTAGTGAAATCTTCCTCACAGCTGAGCTTCCATTCAGTTTTATGTATCTTGGGATGTTCCTTCCTCAAGGTTGAGCTATTTCTAGGCGTGCAAGCAGTACCTGTCAGCTCTGGAATAGCATATTATTTTTACCTAATTTACCAAGTTCAGTACCCTGGATCTGTTCATCCTATCATTAAGGACAACGAAAGATTCTCCATATCTGTTACCTGGAAATGTTTGAGTAAACCTATCTGACCAAATTATTTTGAGAGTACTTTTCTCTGTCTCTTTGGAAAGCTGCTTACACGGTAACAGAGTCAGAATAAGGGTCATGAGCCAAGGTCTGAGAGGGATCCTGAATCACCTAATACATGGTAATATTCTGTTAGATTAGGCAATACTTTATAATACTTTACAAGCCTGATAATTGTGTCAATTATCAGTACTCACCAAGAATCCATAGTGACATTTTTATTGCATAGATGTTCCCTTTAATGGGTAGATTGCCTATGCGTACAGTTCAGGTAGAGATACATATTCTATCAGCCATCCTTCAGGCAACAGCGTGTCCTGGAAGTCCCGTGTCACAGAGGAGTTCTGCAGAATACATGAGTCATGGGCACTACCAGGGAACGATGCAAATAGGTGCATGATGCACATATTGGCAACACTATTCATTTGCACGTTGATAGAATGGAGGTGCTTGCAATTGATATAAACCACAGGATCCTTCCAGGGCACATGGGTCTCTATGTGAGTATAATCTATTGCCGCCAGAACATTGGGAAACTCTCCAAGTGCATAAAACCCTATTTCACACAACGCCAGCCCTCAGGGGTGGTAGGATATCCAATATAGTGGTAGCAAATGTTCCACATAGATAGAAGGAAGCTGTGTAGCATGATGGAGAAGGCGCTCTGGCTAACACCACCTAGGTCAGACAGGGGGCACCTAAAGGTCCCAGTGGCAAGGGACCCAGTGGCATAGGAGCTACGTGAGCCAGACCTGGACTCCAGATGGGACTGCAGCTGAAGGTAGAGCCTGGAGATCTGGTCACGGGTCAGTCTGTAGTGATGGTGACATTCTGCATCAGTCACATTCTCCAATGTGAGTCTAGTCCTTTGGACACGAGGTGCCTGTGGAACTGGGCCTGCCCTTTCCAACTCCTGCTGGCGTCGGAGATGGGTTCTGTGTACATAACATAGTAAAATGAGAAGAGGAGCAGTGATAATACGCACATGCATTACAACATCCATCGTATAATAACTCTGGTATAGGGTCACCAGAACAACTGTGTTTTGCTGCATTCTTTTTTATAGGCAGAGGAAATCGAGTTTGGCCAGGTTGTTCGATTTAGGAATTAGCGCCAGCTTTGAGCAGTTGGTAAAATTTTTAACATTGCGTCAGCACTTTGTAATCGCTTACTTATCGAAGCGCTACTGATTGTTTGCAATCCCCATGTTAAGCATAGGGTGTGCAAAGTAGAGTAAGCTCCGATGCGCTAAGCAATTAATGGGGGGTTATTCAGAGAGAGTCGATCTGGACCCAAATTGGCACTGAACAGGGAATTTACCCATACGGTACCATTTCGGGGCCATTCTGCTATTCAGAGAGCAGGCAGTTCGCCAAATTTTGGCGAATTGCCTGCACGTAGGGTGCCTGTTTGAAGGCAGTGAAATCCCCCATAGAGAAGCAATGGTTAATCTATTCAGAGAACACTGAACAGCAGTGAAAAGTTGTTGAACTGCCCTGATGTTCGGTGGTTTCATTCGTCAGGGTTAATCAGGCGAACCCTATTGGCTTCAATGTTAAAAATATTCCCGTAATTAAACAATATCTAACAAACCTTTTATTTTAATCTGCATTAAAAAGTCTCTTTATTTAATTTTTTTAGAATCTTTCGGGATTTTTTCGGCAAATTGTTTTTTCCATTTTTTTTAACCTCCCTGGCGGTCTAATTTTGTGAAAAACCGCATCTAAAGGCGGTCTATTTCCCCACCCCCCTAGCGGTATTCCCGAGTGTGGCTCGGGGTTAAATTCCTATGTTGGAAGCGCTAACCCCGAGCAACACTCTGGATGCCGCTGGATACATACATCACCTCTCCCTGCGCTCCCTCGATGTCCCCCGCAGTCTCCTCCGGCGACCGCGACCTTATACTTCCTGGTTCCTTCCTCACAAGAGGGAATCCAGTAAGTAAAATGCTGCGATCGCCAGAGGAGACTGCAGAGATCATCACGGGAGCGCACGGCGAGGTAATGTATACAGCCCGAGTGTGTCTCAGGGTTACCGCTCTCAGCGGTAAAATTTAACCCCGAGACACACTTGGGATAACCATCAGGGAGGTTAATAGCGGATTTTCTTTTTTCTGTAACATACCTTTTTATTATCATGCATAGGACCATATATGTTAATTCCAGACATTTCTGTTCAGTAGTTTTTTGCAAACAACATTTCAATTTTGACACTTTCAATCGTATTGTTTCTTTTTTTTTTTACCTATCCGGCGGCTTGTCGGCTTCCTTCTGTGGCTGCTAGGTGCTGTGTCCGGCGGCCTGACGGCTGCATTTGGCAGCCCTTCGGTAGGTTTGCGGCAGATGTCGCTGACATTTCGGTGCTCTCTGAATAAACCCACACTAACGTGTTTAAATATAGGGATGTGGCCTGGGGGGCATGCGTTAAAGTCACTTATCCTAGTGTTAACACATACTCACCCTAACGCTAATGATATCTATGTTTTCCATTTAAGTGTGAAGTAATTAGCGTTAATTACTCACTGCTGCAGCTAACTAAAAAGTTAACCACAGCTTTGTTGCAGCAGCTGCACATCCCCCCAAAAATCTGATACTCACTTCTCATCCTGCCTCTTCTGGCTGCCAAGAGCGGAGTGAGACTGGGGGAAAAAAGTCCCCAGTCTCCCTCGCGAGAGGCGAGAACCTACAGGTAATGGGACCCAGCAATCAAAGCTTCAATGGAGTCCTATGGACTCCAGGAGGGGATGCTCGGGGCGGTGCATTAGCAATGCCTCAAGTATCCTTTGGCTTAGCACTGCGTTACAGGGCAGGCTGCTGGATTAGTAGCTGCCCAGTAATATGGAGCTAAAACGGGGACGCTAAGGAGAAACCTGCAGGTTACACATTATTATATGTAATACTGCCCTTCCTTTTCCGGTTTCATGATACATACTACACTTCAATCACAACTTTTAATAAACTATGCTGCAGCTACAGTAAAATCTAAAAAACGCATCTGTAAATGAAGCCAATACTAATTTAATTCAGTGTTCCAATAAAAAAAAGAATAAAAGAGTATAAATGAACTTCAGCCATTAAAATAGGTCATTGGTTTGTGTATGTAGGGAGAATAAGAAAGCACTGTGCTGTCACTCTTTGATGTGATAGTTGGAACTCTCTTAGATATAAACCCCCAAGGATTTTTCTAGCCATTAAGGCTATGTACCTTTTATCTGGCACTTTGAATTAATTGAATTTGCCAAGACGAGAAAGAAAAAAAGATTTGTTTCAGTTTTTATTTAAGGAAATACAGCAATCCATGTAGATTATTGCTGAGTGATTTAGTACTGCATTAATTAAAAGCATCATGCTTTGGTCAGTGGATGTTCTACAATGAGCCTCTAGCTAAGGTTTAAATATTTCTTACCAGTCTTATAAAGCAAGGTAAGACTATTTCGCTTTATACCTATTTAAACATATATATATATATATATATATATATATATATATATATAAGAGAGAGTGAGTTTCTGTGTATGTGTGTGTCATTAAAGTCTGTAAAATACAACTTTTACCATTAATTGGGTAATTAGCTGTAAAATTGTCATTAATGCCTGTTATTGGGATGCTTTTCTCCTTAGCATAAGAAATAAGGAATGTTTTTTTTTCTTAAAACAATTAATCTAAAACGGTGTAAATCAACTGGATTATAAAAAATGGCTGTATCAAGTTTTGTGACAAGGCACTGTGTATCTCGCTTGGCATCATTTGAATTGTTTGCTTGTTTTGGAGAGGAAAGGATTATCAAGCAGTTCTAGCAGAATGAGTAAAATCACTGAGTGTAAAATGAGTCTGGGTTTTGAACGATGTGATGTAAATCACAATGAGAAAAAAAGGTAAAGCCTTAGATCTTACAGCATTATTTCACATTGCAGAAAAAAAATACAATATTTTAACCTATGGAGTGCTGAAAGGCTGAGCAACCATAGTGTTGGGTGGAAGGGGTCTCTAGTCATTTATAACCTTGCATGCCTGATTCTGAGCCTTATTTAGGTGAAAAATCTGAATATACGTTATAGTTAGCTTTTCACATATCTAATTGGTGTAAAAATGCGTTTGAGAAAGAAAGAAAGAAAGAAAGAAAGAAAGAAAGAAAGAAAGAAAGAAAGAAAGAAAGAAAGAAAGATGTTATATTATATGCCTGGATGCTATACATAAATGTAAACTAGAAGGAGATGATGTTAAGATTCAATTATTTTGATTGCAATGAGTTTAACAAGCAAGGTGACCTTGATGCATTCCTGTATATTGTTCTATAGCTAGTTCCTTGTTACTTCTGTGCTGCTAGCTCCAGGTGAGTTTTTTCATAAAACAAGATCAATCTCAGAAGTCTTGTGTATTAGGAATACATGGGTGCACAGCAGGATGTCATACTGCTATGTAGTAATGTATATATTTATAAGCCCACAAAGAAAATAGTGTCATATAGCCATCTCTAATCGCTTTCTGCTTCTCTTCCTGCTGTGTTCTATTGATAAATAACATTTAGCCTGACCTATTACATAGTGGTCACCGATGTATGTTTCAATAAAACGTACAAGTACATGGCTCCCTTCACCAGCTGAGTGGTCTTCTTTAAGTTGTTTTATGCCCCGCAGCCATGTCTGTTAGGGTATGAATGATTGATATATATATATATATATATACCATGGTATATATATCTCCGTAGCCCCTTAGATTTAAAACACCTGACTCGGGCTATAAACTGATATATATTAATAAGGGTTTAGTTATAAAATATGATCATAAGTGACATCTATAACATTAAGCACCCCAAACAGAGCCAAAGTGATTGAGGATGCAGAAGGGCATATTTACTTCTGGACTCTATTGAGCGACAAGCCTCTTTCAGTGATAGGGCTAGCAGGGCTATACTTAGAACTGGTGATACTTTGTAACAATCTATATATAGGAATAGGTCATGTTCAAAGGCAATCTGTACAGAGCCAATAGGTCCCCTCTGGTCACATTCTAAGAGGGGCAACCCACTCGACCAGAGGATGTGCTTATAAACTACTTTCCCTTTGTTAAATACCTGGTGAATCTATTTCCTTATCTTTACACTATAATTATAAAACACCGGCAGTGAAAGGGTTAATCTAAAGTGGCAGCAGATGTTGATTTATAGACTGATGATCACTTTATTACAGATTTAAGGATAACTATACGTCATATTTATTAAAATAAAGACTGTATTGGGATGTAGGTAATTTGAACGTGTATATATGCATTGCACCTATCCTGGTCGCTTATATTGTATATATTTACTGCAGATCATTTTTGACTATCATATAATTAGCCAGGTTATATTTCTTGGGGGGGGGCATATTGGGTTGCAGGATGTGTTTAAAGTTCCACAATGCTAAGTTGTATAAAAAAAATCATGTTATATAATACTTTAAAAAGAAGGGTTACATCCCTTTACACTTTATATAAAGCAATTTGTCCCAGATAATTCCCTTCTAATCATTTTCATGACAGACAGACAGACAGACAGACAGACAGACAGACAGACAGACAGATAGACAGATAGATAGATAGACAGATAGACAGATAGACAGATAGACAGATAGACAGATAGACAGATAGATAGATAGATAGATAGATAGATAGATAGATAGATAGATAGATAGATAGATAGATAGATAGATAGATAGATAGATAGATCATTAATATATTTTTGGTTTATATATTTAGTAGTAGAACTTGTATTGGAATGATACAGATATGGCAATGGCACTAGGTCTTGCACATATGCATTATATAGTGTTAGGCTAGTTGATGTTTAGCAAGTTATATCCATTATTATTCCACAGTCTGCAATGGCTACATTTATGTGGAAGTTTTGTTCAGTGATGAGCTGTATACATAGAAGTGTAGCTTTGAGCCAGCATGAGGAGAACATATAGCAAGACACCTACAGCACATTACAAGCTGCTGACCCTGATGTAGCACAGCTCAATGCTGAAACGTGTCCTGGGGCTCACAATGGATTGAGGTAAAGGCTGCAGTGAATGCAATAAGATTTTCTTGTCAGTTTTCTTTACCTGGTGTACACAGTGCATGTTTGCACCCTGAATAAAGCGCTACACTGAATAAATATATTCTGAATCTAATAGAAAAAAACAACATGCAGGTTTCACTTCCATATCCCCCACCAACCACCAGCACCCACCCACCTACCCTTG